>CM028378.1:21600299-21667439 GCA_013146195.2 Codonopsis lanceolata | reverse complement strand
AAAAGGCTTGTGTGTACTATGTATCCAAAGCCTCGGTCTTTATTGAGGGTCGCTATTTTAATGTAGAAAAATTAGCCTACTCTCTTGTCATAGGCTAGAAAATTAAGGGCTTATTTTTACTGCACATATAATCATAATATACGGAGACGCACCAACTAGCGAAAGTCTCGCAAACCTAATACATCGAGGCGGTACTCAGTGGTCGTCGAGCTCACCGAGTTCCACATAGACTACTTGCCCGAACGAGCAATCAAAGCACAAGCATTGGTCGATTTCTGGTCGAAACAAGTTTCACCTGCAATCGAGGATCCTGAGACCAAGCGCCGTGGAGCCCGAGCAAAAACAATTACCGTAACCCCGACCAAACTTACCGTTGGGATCTTTATGTGGATGGAGCAGCGAGCAAAATAGGAAGCGGAGCTGGCATCCTTCTCGTAGCTCCCGATGAAATCACAGAGTTTGAGCTAGCTCTCCGATTCAAATTTCCTGCTTCTAACAACGTTGCCGAATATGAAGCAATGATTGCGGGCTCGAGCTCGCAAATGCATGCGTGTAGAGGCGTCATGTACTCTGATTCACGCCTAATCAGAACCAAGTCCGGGGGAATATATGGTACACAACCCTACCCCGGGTTAAGTATGCATGCGAGCTAGTCAAGGAAATCTTGAAAAATTTCAAGTTTTGGGAAATGATCAGGATCGACCGAGCAGACAACATGCGAGCAGACTACTTATCCAAGATCGCTGAGGAAAATCTGGCTTTGCTAAATCCTTCACTAATGATCGAGCACATGGAAACCCCCGCCATCGATAGACCAGTCATTATGGACATCGAGCCAGCAGCCAGAAGCTGGATTGATGACTACAAGGATTACATCGAGCAGAAGTTCTCGCCTCATGCAAGGTCAAGGCCACAAAGCCGAAGCCAAGCCCTGCCCTGCCGTTACTGTAGTTGGGGAATCTTGTACAAGCGATCTAAGGTCGACCTATGCCATTGTGTACCCCCCGTAACTAACCGAGGCGTCAGATGAGGTACATGAGGGGGAATGTGGCGACCACACGGGCACAAGAGCTCTAGCAGAAAGGGTCCTGCGAGCAGGATACTACTGGATTACCCTTAGAAAGGACGCGGAAAAGTATGTTTGTGAATGTGACAAGTGCCAGAGATATGCAGACATACCAAGGCTTCCATCCACAATGCAAACCCCAGTCGTAGCGGCCTGGCCCTTCGACATGTGGGGAATCGATCTGATCGGCCCATTCCTGCTGGCACAATACAAGTACAAATACGCCGTTGTCACCATAGACTATTTGACGAAATGGATTGGGGCAAAACCCCTGGCCAAAATTTCAGAGGCAAATGTCATCAAGTTCGTACACGACCAGGTGTGGTGCAGGTTCGGCCTCCCGCGGGCAATGATATCCGACCATGGTACTCAGTTTTCGGACAAATTCACAACGGAATGTGCTCGCTTGGGTGTGAAACACTGGCGGCCGCCTGCCGCTACCCTCAAACGGCCAAGCAGAGGCTGCTAATAAACAAGTTTTGCACGCGCTTAAGCGAACTTAGAAGGGCGAGGGAAGTGGACGTAAGAATTACAATCGGCCATGGGCGGTCCGAACCAATCTCGAGGACCAGGAAACCCATTTGCACTCACCTATGGGTCGGAAGCTATGATTCCGGTGGAAATGGCCTTGCCTAGCTACCGTGTCTCACATTACAGCGAGCAAAACAATCAACTTGCTCGGGCCATGGACTTAGACTTGCTCGAAGAAAGGAGGTTGGATGCACGGCTCAGAATGGTCAACTATAAACAGAGGGCAAAAGCTCACCATGACAAGAGAGTTCGAGGCAGAGCCTTCTCTATCGGAGACTTGGTACTCAGGAGGATTGAGGTAACAGGTCATCGGGCAGAATGGGGGAAGCGGTCTCCTAATTGGGAAGGTCCTTTCCGAGTTACTGGGATCGTAAGAGAGGGCACTTACACACTCCAAACGCCTGAAGGAAACGACCTGAAGCATCCTTGGCATGCAGATCACCTCAAAAAGTATTACCCATAAGTTAAGGAAACAAACGGGCAAGACCTCAGTTCTGTTGAGGGTCATCGACCATTTATCAATAAAAGGCAAGCTGTTATCGTGTTTATCAGTTCAAAATTTTCAAAGTTGTCAATGAATTGTCATTCTGCAATTGTTAGTACTTGTTTGACTAGATACTGCTCGCCAGGCGAGCAGACGAGGCCACGCCTGGTCAACAATTCTAAAAAACCCTAGTATCTGTGAATTTATCCTCTGTGGGTGAGATGTGGCCATGCCCAGGTTCACATACTAGGATGCTCGCCCCGGGCGATAGAGGCCATGCCTACAAAGATGGCAGTTAACTACCTCGGCTTCCTACAGTAACCGAGCAACCCTCTTGTATATCTCGCATTCAGGAAGATATACTAGCAACCGCTTGAACTACCCACATCGAACAAAGGCCATGCCCTGGTTGTTGTTGCCGATCGAGAGCCGGGCCTTGCCCGCTTGGCGCTTACGGAAGCTTACCCGCTCTAAGCCTTGGCCGAATCCAAGCATTCATACCCGGTGTTTGCTCGGGTAACATCTCAATTTAAATAATAAGATTACTTTATTAGTCTTGTTATCATACTTGGTTAAATTTATTCATACATTTATGCTCGACATATTTTCTAGGAAGCACTAGTACTTGTATTAACATATGTCAGGATAAATATTGAAAGAAAACAATGATCAAGCAAAAATCAAAGCAGTTGAATTGAATGAAGATCAGCCAACAAAAAAAAAATTCATTGTAATTAAATTCAGAGTTACAAGAAAGAATCAAAGGACAATGGCGCGCAGGCCAGGCAAATTTTAAGCTTGCTCAGGAGGGGGAGGAGGAAGCTCTTTGGCACCAGCCTGATACTGCATTTGATATTGAAGGTTCAGCTCTCTGCGGGCAGCTTCATCCTCAGCAGCCTTGGCTTGTGACTCTGCTTCAATCTGCTCGGTGTCTTTCAAAACCTCGTCCTCAGACTCCAAGGCTTCGATCAACGAGCAAACATTAACTTCATCTACAGGCGGAGGAACCCAAGGTGCCCGCCCAGCATCAACATCGCCCTGAGCCAGTGCAGCCAGTTCGTCCTTGGAATAGGGGACCAGCGCATGGAAGGGACGAGCAGCTTCATCGTAAGGGTCAAGCACAGCCCATTCTGCCATTGTTTTCATTCCCACTCCGCCATGGCCGGCGAGCATCCTTAGTATATGGTGGGTGCCATAGGCGAAGTAGGGAAGGATGGCCGCGTCCACCGCGTTCTCGAAGTCCTTCGACTTCTTGAAATTTGCCACTGCGGATTCCTCAGCCTCCTTCAGCTTCCGCACCAACTCCTCCACGAATTTTCCATCCTTGACGGCCTGCATCCGGAGAGAACTTCTCTCTGCCTGAAGAAGATCCCTCTGCTTAATGACCGCGGCTAGCTCTTTCTGACTCTTCTCCAGGTCGGCCTGGTTCTTCTTCACCTGGCCAACCAACTCTGTCTTTGCAGCAGCCAAGTCGCTGTTCTGGGCGACCAACTTCAGATTACGCTCGAACAGCTCAGCTTCTTTCTTCTTGGCCGCCGCAGTTTGGGTTTCCAGTTCATCGGCCAGGCGAGCCACTTGCTCGACCTTTTCCTTCACCAGGCTCTCGCCGGCCCGGTTATCAGCTTCCGCTTTCTTGCGAGCTGCCTTCTCTTCGTTATACCTGTCATAGAGATTGGCACACGTAGAAGCAATCTGCGAGCGGGAAAAAGGAGTCAGAAGCACGAAATAAATAGAGAAGGAAAAGACAAATTTCAGTTGAGCACTTTACCTCGCTCAAGCAGAGTCCTACGTTTCCGACCAAAACGTGGCCGGCAGTGTCTCGATCCAGGGCCAGGCCGTCATGCATAGCCCTCTCAATGATGCCCTTGCCCACCAATCCTCCCGGACTGCCACGAGCATGCAGATCAATGCCCCCCAGCAAGGGAGCGTCCCCAGAAATCTCTTTAACCAGCGCCCGGGCAGTGCTGGTAGTAGCGGGCATCACGAAGCCGGGACGCCTCCAAGAAGCCTCCCCGCTCTGGGTAGGGGCGAGGGAGATAGGATTAGGACTCGAGCCCCGGTGGCGAACTTCCCGAACTGGAGGGGGGCTGGGGCTTTTCTTCCTCTTCCCTTTGGCCTTGGCATCCTTGGCAGCAGGCACCACAGGGATGTTGGCAGTAGGCGGTTCAGTGGTGTCTTCAGGAATAGCCACAATAGCCTCTTTCTGCACGGGCTGCCTCTGTGTGATAACGGCAGCCTTAGGCGCAACAGCCTTCTTGGTCGGACTTGTGGCCCGGCCCAAGTCCGGGGTTTTCTTCGCAAGCGGGCAGAACGGTACCTTGGGCAACTCCATCGGTTTGTTAACCTTCAAGTCAGCTGCCCGTTGGTCAGCCTCTTTCTTCCGCTGTCTCAAAATTGCCAAGTTCTTCATTCCTGAGACAAAGCAGAAGAAAACTAGATTAAAACGAGTTCGAGAGAGAAATAAGCAAAACAGAAAAATCAAAGGCTAGCTGGCAACCATCGCGATCTTCATAAACTGGTCGGCAGTTGCCACCCGGGCCTAGCCGTTGGCACTCAACGCATTCATGCTTAAACATTCGGCCGTGGCAGTCGTCCCAGTAGGGGTGAGGATTCTCGGGCACGTGGATCAGTAGGGGCTCCACCTCGGGGACCTCTGCCCGCATCACCCCGCCAAGCAAAGATAGCGATTCTGGACGTACTCAGCTCTTTCGGTCAAGAAGAAATCGGCTGGCCGACGCTGCTCGTTCTCTTCTATCACGCCCACGGCGGCCTTCAGCGCAGCCAATCGAGCAGTTTCACCCGAGCTAAAATCTTTCTTAGAGGCCTTGGGGATCTTTATTTCGCTGGTTGCCGTGGGCATAAACGGCCAGCCGACCCGGGATTCAACAAACAGGACCCTCCTGTCCCAAGAATCCACCTTCCCGGGGACATCGGACAACAGCCTTAAAAAATTGGAGTTCGCCCTCACTCGGATCCTCCCTCCCGTGCTCGGTGCAAAGATAAATAGTTTTCGGAGCAAATACATATCCGGCTCAAACCCTAGCAGCCTGCTCGCCACTGTGAAAGCTGTGATAGCACGGACTGTGTTCAGCATCAGATCACACGGAACGGCCTTGGTCTCGTATAAGAAGTCTACCAGGAAGGGCTCTAACGGGAGACGTAACCCGACGCGGAAGAAATCAGCAAAGAATAATAGCTCATTTCCCTGCTCGCGGGAGAGGCTGACTCGGGCAGGAGCGTCCATTTTGCTCGCCCGATAGTAAGCGGAGTCAACGCCAAGAGAAGTGAGCCATGCTGTCACCTTGTCCGTCGTGTCTAGAGTGGCCCAGTGAGCAGCATAACGGCCTTCATCTGCATTAACATACCAATCGGGCTCCTCCTCCTCATCTTCTTCTTCTTCGATCACTTCCTCAACGGGAACCACTACTGGAGGGCCACCTACCCTGGTTAAGAAGCAGGCAATGGGAACTCTGTCCTGGCCAGTTGTTTCTTCTTCAGGGGCCACTTCCACCTGAGAGCGGCCAGTTTTCTTAAAGCGCCGAGCAAGCGGCAAGTTGTTCAAGGCCATCGCCTCTAAGCCTCTCTGCCAAATCTATTTGCTCAACCAATACTCGCCTCGATCAGTATCCCCGCAAGCCGCTTTGCTTTCGAGGCCTTGCCCGACAGCGAAGCCACTGGTCACGCTCTCCTCGCCAGAATCTTCCTCGCTTGAGGAATCGATTATGTCAACCACGGGATCCGCTGCGCGCCTTCGAACCGTTGGCCCGGCCACGGATCTGGCTCCCTCATCGCGTTCAATGCTAATTGAGGGGGACTTTTCGCTGCTAAGCGAGTCATTCCTCCCACCATAGCTGAAAGCCTCGCGGTCATTCTCGGATACGTCGGACATCTACAAAGAGATCGAGGAAAAGGGCTATCAGAGCTCTGTCCGGGCAACTATCAAAGCAAGGGGGAAAGAAATCCTAAGTCTAGGTCAACTGCAAGAGGCCCTGCCCGCCTAGCGAGCAAAATCATGGTGTCTATTCCTCGATCTCTACCTAAGGGCGGTCCTACCCTCTTAAACCCTAACAGGGACGTGTAGAGATGAAGAGAAACAGCGAAACCCATCCATAAATCCAAGAAAATTAAAAATAGCAACGAAAGAAAGGCCAAAGACTTACTGTGATTTCTGTGATGATGCGCCTTTACAGAACAATTCTGGGAAAATCTCGACTGTAGATTCGCTTTTAACCCAGGGATTGAATGAACACCGAAAGCAACAGAATGATTTCGCCAACCTTCCAAGGGAAAACCCGGCAGCAATGGAAACAACAGCTTCAAGCTCTCCTGAATTTTCTCTCTCTAAGAAATTTTTGAAGACGGTAAAAAAGAAAAGAGGAAGGGTTCCCCTTTTATAGGCGAGATCACCAAGTTTTGGAGGGAAAAAAGAGGCCGAAACGGCGTCTGGAGGGGCAGCCCATCATCACCAAGGGCACGTCGCATTAAATGCACCGCTTCGTGGTCCGCGCCCTGTCCTGTCGCCCCAACTTCTGACGGCTCACGCGCCTTTTCCGACCACGCGCCTGACACGCCTTTAACAAGAAGCTTCCTTAATACGCTTCAAGTTTTCCCCGATGAACTCTTTGTCTTCTTGAAAATTCATAAGTGTTAGAGCCCGTACGACCATCAAACTTGAACGCTCCCCGCTCCGAGCATGAATGCCCGCCAGACAGGGAGCCAGGGGCCACTGATATACCCGGCCCAAGCCGGGTCACGAGCAATGCACGAGTTAGCATCACGTGTCGATCACGAGTACAATGCCTACGGGGCCCATAGCCCAGCGAGCAAAATGATAGAACCAGCGAGCACCGAGCAGCATAAACCTCATTCAAACCTGGGCGGGCAAAGGCCTTGCCTGTCCGGCCAGAGACCATGACCGGGAATCATACGTGCTTAGCAAAAGGATCAGACTCATCTTGTCAAAGCCTGGTCGAGCATTTGGCCTTGCTTGCCCGACCAGGGGCCGTACTTCATATCTACAGTAGGTTCAGAGAGCAATGCAGAATAACCGGGCAGAGCCCTGCTCGCCCGGGCATGCATTACACTAGAAACGCTGGCGGCTTGCTCTCCAAGACAAGTCAGAGGTTTCCATGTTCAGGCAGAACATTTGCCTAATCTACTCCTGCGTCTACGTGGTCAGCACTTTGTTTCGCCTAAAATCAAGGGATTCCTCCTTGATTGTCTCGCGCGATTATAGGAAATCGAATCCTAGACGGATTCAATCACCTTGAAGGCCTATAAATACCTCTCCATAATCATCAACAAGGTACACACACTTTCTTGAGCCTCGTTACTCTGTCAAATTGCTTTCGAACTTAAGCACGAGACTTACTCTCACGCCGGAGGGGTTTCGCGAGGCCCTGCCTTGCACTTCCACTCAGGTGTTCTTCTTTTCTTAACAGGCTCAGGGAAGACGATCCAAAGCCCAGATATCCTACCCATCTCAAGGACGGCCCAAGCTGTGCATTTTGCCACATCAGTTCGTTAGCTCGCGTTGAGGCCGAGTAGTTCATTGTTGTAGCAGGTGATTCTTTCGAGACTTAGCTCGTGGGTATTGTTATTATTATTATTGTTATTAATACTTATTGTATAGTTCATTCCGGTGAGAACGACTGTTATGTAAAGTTATGTAAACTTTACGGTCGGGTAGAATTATATTTGGATTTTACCATAGTTGTATTATTTTGGAGCCGACAAGTATTGTCCTGCCGTGGTATTTATGTTAGTAGTTTTATTCAGTTTCTATCCCGAGCATGTTTTTAGCTTGCGGTGTTTAGTGGTGGTTTTCAGCATTTTATGGCCGTTGATGTTGTTGTTGTGTTCCCGAGTTGTAGACTCGTCGTGGTTGTAGGCTGAGAGATTGACTATCTCTTTGGTCTGTTTTAGCTTAGAGCTTGATAGCTTGGGCTCCATCTTATTATTCCCCGCATGTTGTTTTTGTTGTTTTGTATTACCGGTATGACTTTACTTTCTTATTGGAGCTTGTTTAACTCGTTTGTTTGATGAGGCGCCATGTGTTTTAGCAGGTGTTTTGTCCTATTGTTTTGTTGGTTTAGCGATACGACCTCGGGATTCAGTGTTGCAATCTGGGTCAGGTCATCACAGGTAGCCTAGAAGATGGAGCAATTAGCTTCATTATGAAAGGATCAATCATGTTTTACATAATGCAAAAGGAAGGAGTGGTTGGTTGCTATTTGGTGAGTGTGTTTCATGGTGTTTAGCTTTCCCATGGTGTCTTAGAGTGTTTGTTTGTAATTGGGGGGGGGTATTGTTTACGTCTTTATTCTATTAATGAATGATATTATTTTGCTGAATAATATCATAAAAATAAAAATAAAACAGAAAAGCTTTAGAGAAGCAGCTGTGCGTACCTCTAGGCGAGTGAAAGTAGGTCCAGTCCAGCAGTCAACTTGGTATGGAAATAAGCTTGCCAAATATGATGAATAAGTATTGTCATGATCAATGGTGCTGACTTTTGAGGACATGAAGGAATCACTTTGATAAGTTGATCATAGTCAACCATTTTTGGGTCAATCCCTGACAAATGACAATTGACTGTGAACATTTTCCATAACCTCAGGATTGCCTAGGAAATACTATTTTGATTACTTGAAGGTGCAGCAGCAAATAAAGCCTATGTCAACAAGCTTCAGTGAATATATAACTTATTCCAAAGACAAATTTGTCGCGAGAGAGATAAAAAGACAAATTTGTCGTGATGTAAACCACAGCCTTCAAGAGACAGATATAAAAAGAAGAAATTGTGAATAACTGAACTTATCCTCATAGATAATAGATAATAGATCTTCAAGGAGAGGATAGCCAAAATTCCAAGATAAGAAATATCCAAGAAGATAAGCACATGCCTTTTTGGACCATAACCTTAATCTGGCGCCGTAGACCAACTCGGCCATCTCATGATTGTCGCTACAATATAGAAAAAACTTCAAGACAAGTAGCAAACTAAAAGAAAACCTTCAACAAAACCAATAACAAATGCAAACAATACACTAGTAAATAAAAATATAAAATACTAAATTCAAGCTAGTAAGCTCAGTGACTATTTCAAGGTAGTTAGTTATCCATTACATGCTTCAAGTGTGGTCTGTAAATTCGAGAAAAAGACCAAGATGTAGTATACATGGCCTACCTTTAAAGTAGAAGAAAGTCTAGGAAATGAACTCCTTAGGACCAAAGGAACAAAACTAATTCATGCATTGTAGACCTACACGGTCCTAGTTGATTTTGCCATATTTGATTCTATGATTTTGACCGGAGTTCATGAACAAAATGATTCATGTGGACCCAAAGAATAAAGATAAAAGCTGAGTTTAGTCTGTACTATGTTATTATATTAATCATTTACATTCTCTTTATCTTTACTACATACACCATTTAACATCCCCTTCATGTGATATCCCAAAAGTTACCTCAAAAAGCTCTACCACAGATCAAAGTCTTTCATCAACAGTTATCACACGCTGAAGATGGAGCAAAACGCGTCCAAACCAAAGGAATAAGGATCAAAAGCTGAGTTTAGTCTGTACTTTGTTAATAGATAGTACATTTGTATGCTCTTTTTACTACTTAAAGAGGGGAATACACCATTTAACACCCCCTCTTTTTACTACTTAAAGAGGGGAATACACCATTTAACACCCCTTCATATGATATCCTAAAAGTTACCTCAAAAAGAGCTCTACCACAGACTAGTCTTTCATCAACAGTTTTCACATGCTGAATTCAGATGGAGCAAAATGCGTCCTAACCAAACCATGCAAATGTTGATCTTCTTAAAACCAACTTGTATATTGTTCAATTGATTACTTAACCAATTGTCGGTTTAATGATTGGCAAATCAATTGTTTTTTTCCTTGGGCAGAACATGTTCACCATTTCATTTTATTGATTCTTGAGAAAATTTTACTTTTAAGGAAACTAAATATCAAAAAATTAACAATGCTACAACAGCAGAAAGAAACTCACTTTAGTTTAATGATTGGCAAATCAATTGTTTGTTTCCTTGGGCAGAACATGTTCACCATTTCATTTTATTGATTCTTGAGAAAATTTTACTTTTAAGGAAACTAAATATCAACAAAAATGCTACAACAGCAGAAAGAAACTCACTTTAGGCAACTCCAGCTGCAGCTCATTTTCTGCTTACCTTCTAGCTCTGAAATGCTCAAAACAGTAAAGCACTGAATCAAACCTCAAGAACAAAGTGTGTCCATCCTGTCTATCAGTAGACCACAGAGAATGCTGGATTGCTAACTCTTAGGTTAACATACAGGGAAGGTTTCAACAAATTAGTTCATTTTTCCTTATTTTCTATATATTTGCAAGTTAGTTCTGAAATGCTTACCTTCTAGCCTCTGAAATGCTCAAAACAGTAAAGCACATAATCAAACCTCAAGAACAAACCATGTATGTTAGTAATTTCAACAAATTAGTTCATTTTGCCTTTGATTCTATACATATGCAGTTAGTAATTTAATGCTTTCTTGTTCTTAAAGATGACTTATGGAGCCTTACTTTGATAAGTTGATAGGAGGCTGCTTCGTAAGGTCAATCCTAGACAATTGACTGTTATTCATAAAGTTAAGATTATTACCTAGTAAATACTTTAACACTTCCTGTCTTTTGATAATTAAAACCTTCCTTTTAGTTTCTGCGGTGCTCTCCTAGGGCAATACTAGGGTCACTCTCATTTTACACCAAAATATGGGTACTCTATGATGTGGCATACTCTCATTGGTTGGACATTTTGTGGGTCCCAGCACTCTAGCCAATGAGAATGTGCCACATCACAGAATACCCATATTTTGGTGCAAAATGAGAGTGGCCCAATACCCACTCTCCTATGTTAGCCTGGCTCGAGGACAATATCTCAAATGACCTTATGAGGTATGTAACTACTTGATGGGAGGTATGCACAACCATGGAAGCAAATGTTGTGAAAACATGATCTAAATGGCCAAGTTAAGCTGGACATCATTAACAAAATCCTGCGATCATGAGCATATTCCAAAGCACCACAAACACATGGTGCGTCAAACCAGTATTTACAGTTAATCAACAGTGCGCCGATATTTTAGCTAGTAGAAGAATTTGGAACTAAATGCTAACTCTTCAAACTTGTATGCAAGCGACACGGAAACTTAAAGCACACATGTATAGTTCATTAGGATTTCTGTTTTATTCGCTCATTCATGTAAAACTGGCAACAAAAGTTCTTACTCTAGGATGACCAGGCATCTTATATAACAAAATTTTAAAATGATACTTCCAGAATCAAACAAGCAGACTGAGGACACAGTTAGAAAATTTTCATAAATAAGGCAAGGATCACACAACCACTGAACCACATGTTTGTAAATCATGTTACTCATGATTTACATGATCTAAGTGGCCAAGGTAAGCTGGACATCATTAACAAAATCCTGCGATCATGAGCATCAATTCCAAAGCACCACAAACACATAGTGCGTCAAACCAGTATTTATAGAATTTGGAACTAAATGCTAACTCTTCAAACTTGTATGCAAGTGACACGAAATTAAAGCACACATGTATAGTTCATTAGGATTTCTGTTTTATTAGAACTCATTCATGTAAAACTGGCAACAAAAGTTCTAACTCTAGGATGACCAGGCTATATAACAAAATTTAAAAATGATGCTTCCAGAATCAAACAAGCAGATCAAGGACACAGTTAGAAGATTTTCATAAATAAGGCAAGGATCACACAACCACTGAACCACATGTTTGTAAACCATGTTACTCATGTCTGCTGGATCTCCCAAATCGGATTAGAAAACCATGTAGTTAGTTTTATGCGCAGAGTCACCGCTACTAGTCATTTCAAAAACATAGTTCAACGGAAAATGTTAGAAATTTACATGCTCTTGCAACCAGAAGAGCATGTTCCAATGTTGGTTTAGATATGAATTATGGGACAAGGGTTTTCATATATAGAACATATCATTTACATCCACAAAGATCATTTACCAAATATGTCTGGTCAAAATTAAAAGATTATCCAGCGGTTTATCCTAGAAGACAGTTTCTATAATCAATCTGGTGGACAGAAGCTAATGATATTGAAAGCAACGAAGGAGAAGTGCTTGACAATTGAACAACATACATTCATCAGAAAGATAAAGTTGCTAGCTAGTATATGAGTAAAATGATAGGAAGTTTATGATGATTTAATGTTCTTAGTAATTGGTACATGTTTTAGGTGAAGGCTAAAAATATATACTAACATGGATGGATATGGTAAAGAAAAAGATGGAAGCTTGGAGCTCAAAAGTGTGTGGGTGCTAAAATAGCAGACATGATTCATGTCGAGTATGGATAAAGCATGTTCACAGAAAGGTACGACAGCTTGTTGTTCTTAATTATGCAATGTGTCAAGAAGACTTTAAAATGTGCTAACTTAAGTGCTATAAGGATCCTGTCAAGAATACCATGTACTGGCAAACTGATATTGAAGTTACTCCAACCTAACTTATTGTAAACGTGATCATCAAAGTATCCAGCAATAAGGTAATGGTTGCAGGCTTTATTTTACAGGAATAGACGCGTAACGCCATATTTTCTTAGCATGAAACAAGCATGCTCGATAACCAAATTTACAAGATACATTCAAAGACAATTGGTTTTTCACTATAGCCAAAGAGTCAGAAGTGCATTGCTGGAGAAGCTAATTTCCTATAGATAATCCAAACCTTACTGAATAAAATACAAAATGAATAAAATAGCTGGATAAAATTTCCAAAATCAAGGCCAGAAATGAACATTACTTCACCTCACGAGCATGTGCCATAAAGGAAATTTAACGAAAAACATTGAAACTGATGCAATTAATCGTAACATTTCACAGAATAAGCAACCCAATGTAACTAAATGAAAACACAAATAAAATAGTGAAATCTGATCATTTAGCACAAATAAAATAGTGAAATCTGATCATTTTGCAGTAAATAAATTGGAATCTGAACCTAGCTAATTCAGCTCGTTATATAAACAAGCTATTTCATGAAGTTATTTTAAACTAAGTTCAAGTTTTTTGTTTTTTTCTTTTTCGGTCAAGCCAGTTCAAGTATGTGAAGAGTCAATAAATAACACATCAGAACTGACCTAAAAGTCCACCAATTTTTTATCGTGCTAACTGTGAGTTGCTTCACGTGAGTCAAAATGTCAACCTCTTACCGAGTCAGCTTGACTGAATTAAAATACTACAAACTCTCACAACATCTGTTACCCTTTGAACCCGTAAAGATCAGAGCCATATTCAATAGAATAATGTCATGTTAGAAGCCAAAGTTCAGGCAAAACAACAATGAAATAGCCATGTACTCGGAAAGAGAGGCATATAGTGGTAAAGAAGAGAAAACTGCAAGTTTTCAACCGTAGTGTTACACGCTGATCATAGTGTACCAAAGTAGTTGCCTTTGTGATGAAAACCAACTTTGAGGAAATGATCCTTATGACAAACAATCTATCATGTACCAAACTACAAGGTTTCAACGGTAGTGTCACACGCTGATCAGAGTATACCAATGTTGTGACCCATGTGACGAAAACCCATGTTGAGGACATGATCCATATGTCAAACTATCGTGTACCATTGAAAATTCGACAGAGCCGAGTATTAGGTGATTCCTCTTGGAGAAAAGGCCCATACTACACTATACTCGGAACAGGTAAAACATCCTCAGGGAGGTAAACGATCAGATGTTACACTATACTCGGAACAGGTAAAACATCCTCAGGGAGGTAAACGATCAGATGTTACTTGGAGTTTTGCTTGGAAAATGAGTTGCAGCCTTGCACGTATGGTTAGTATAATTTCAGATTCTAGTATATGATTCATTTCGTGTGCTACAGCAAAGCTATGGTCTTTCATGACTAGTCCCAAAATTTGTACAATCAGTGGCTAGTCCCAAAATTTGCCATCAAATGTTTAAGCAAGGACACACTTCCAAACTGCAATGATGGCTATTGTATGACTTTAGGGAACACTGTAAAAGAAGAAGGAAAGAAAAACTAACCGAATTATCATTTGTGCTACATAGCAATTCAATCTCTCCTGACTTGATGTGAACCAACTTAGATACTGATACAAAAACAAAAACAAAATGATTCCTCAAGCTTAACAACCCAAACAAGCCTCCATAAGCATTAAAATGTTAGATCATAGCAGAATAACTAAAAAACACATCTACAGATTACATACGTACTCCAGCAATAAACTCAAAAGATGAAACTGTATAAAGTGGCAGAGGAAGAGAGAGAGAGTATGTCGAACCTTTTCCAATACTTCCCCACGAATTCGTTCATGGGATATCAAAAATGCCTTGCAGATTAAGATGAAACCCTTATTAACAATCAAACCTGATTGTAAAAACACCCATTTTCTTGGTATGAAGGCCATTCAAAACTTCTTCATATTTTGAGTCAAATTCTATTAATGAAAACACAGAAAAGAAAATCAATCAAGAACAAAAAACTGTAGAAACCATAATCACTAACGAAATCAAGTAACATATAACCTGATAACATCCAAAACCCTAGAGTTTGAAGCCAAAAAAAAACTCCATATTTTCAGTCAAAATCCATTGAATCAAAAACAAAGAAAATAAAGAAACCATTATCACTAATATCAGAATTCAAATAAGAAACCAATCAGAAAACAGTCGATACCCAAGAGTACTTACAAATCCATATAAGACTCCTTCATAAAATAATAGCAATCGAAAACAGAGTAATAAACTCAACTAACCATCACTAAAAACGTTAGAATTTAAACCAGAAACCCGATCATATAACAATCCAAATCCAGAAGTAGCAACAAACTCAAACAACCGACCACAGATTACATATAAGAACATTTAAACTAGCAATAAACTCAAACAACGAGTCTGTATAAAATGCAGGAGGGGAGAGAGAGAATGTGAACCTCATTGTAAGAACACCCATTCTTGAACCAATAGTACCAAGTCCTTCATATTTTAAGTCAAAACAAAGAAAATAATATCATTCAACAACAAAAAGCTGTAGAAACCACAGTCACAAACATTCGAATTCAAAGCAAGAAACCCAACCAGAAAATAACTTAAACCCAAGGAATGAACCCTGAAAAAATTCCATATTTTCAATCAAAATTAATTGATAAAAAAGAGAAAAATATATCAATCAAAAACTGAGAAAATAAAGAAACCATTATCACCAACATTAGAATTCAAATAAGAAACCAATCAGATAACAGTCCAAACCCAAGAGTACGTACAAATCCAAACAAAACTCCTTCATAAAAGAATAGCAATCGAAAAAAGAGAAACCATTACCATTAAACATTTGAATTTAAACCAGAAACTTGATCAGATAACAATCCCAAACCTGGAAAGAGCAATAAACTCAAACAACCGACCACAGATTACATATATGAACATTTAAACTAGCAATAAACCCAAACAGAGAGGAGAGAGAGAGAGAGAGAGAGAGAGAGAGAGAGAGAGGAACCTTTTTCAATACTTCCCATAGATACATCCATGGGATATCAAAAATGCCTTGCAGAAGTTAAATCATTAAGATAGAATAGTCAAATAAGAATCCAAACCTCATTGTAAAAACACCCATAACCAATAGTACGAAGCCATTCAAAACGCCTTCATTTTTTAGTCAAAACAAAGAAAAGAATATCATTCAAGCACAAAAAAGTTGTAGAAACCATTATTACTAACGTTTGAATTCAAATCAAGAAACCCAAGGAGATAATAACTTAAACCCAAGAGAGCGAAGCCAGAAAAAAAAAACTCCATATTTTCAATCAAAACCCAATGATGAAAACGGAGAAAAGAAAATCAATCAAAAACCGAGAAAAGAAAGAAATCATTATCACCAATGTTAGAATTCAAATAAAAAACCACAGATAAACCAAAGAGTACGTACGAATCCATAAAAGACTCTTCATATTTTCAGTCAAAATCCATTGATGAAAATTGAAAAACAGAGAAAAACGAAAACAAAGTAAAACAGAGAAACCATTACCGTTAACGTTAAATTCAAACCAGAAACAAAAACAAAATATCAATCAATAACAAAGTAAAGAAGAAAAACAATTACCATTAACGTTGAAATCATATCAGAAACCCGATCAGCAAACATCCCAAACTCATAATTTGAATCCAAATTCTTTCAAAAACCGCCTTTGAACAAGTATATCAGATAGAAACCCATATTCTCAACTAGTAACCTAGTGCGGTAGTGCCCCTATATATAGATGAACCCCTGGTGCTCCTTTTCTGTGTGGGATTCTGATTAATGAGGGTCTTCTTCTAATTGATGCCATGGGATTGCGTTCAATTGGAAAGGGTTTCTCAAATTTTGAAATCTTAACGGTATAAAATCTCTCGTTTTGGAGAACAATGTGACCGTTATAAATCTTAGCGTCTTCGTTTATTTATTTATTTATTTTTGTTTTTTTGCGCTGAAACATAGAAAGTATACAATACAGTTTTTATATGACTCCGACCAAACTGCGGATCTTGAAAAATATTTCAGTAAATTCACTTTTAAAAAAAACATTTCAGAAAAATATTTCAGACACTATTAAATTTTACACTCCAACATATTCTAATCCCGACAACAATATTTATAATGTTCAAAATAAAGCGAATCCCGACAATCATGCTCATAATGTTCAAAATATAGCAAATCCGAACAACCATTCTCATATAGATTCTAATTTTACGGTATGTTCCACATTTTTTTTATTTTTATTTTTTACGATTTTATAGACTAAATACAGAGCTGAAACTTGGACTACCGAAATTTACTTAAAATCACCAACTCATGGCGACTTACAGTCAATGAAGCCATCAGACCTTACTACCTTAGACAACTTAATCTCATTTAAGTTCAAACCACATTTAAGTCTAAACCACATTTCAATTCATGTTTAAATAAGTCGAAATACACCAGTGACTTGATGAATTTTCAGAACCCTAGAGTAGTCGCCACGTCTGTTGACTTAAAATTAGTAAATATATAAGGGTTTTCGACTTAAATCAATGCAAGTCTAAACAGTGTGGCGACTTACTGTGATGTAAGCCTAAAGGGTCCGATGATTTGCAGTGATTTAAGCCTTGGTTCCTTGGTGACTTAACCTTAAATTAGCCTAAAAAATATTATTTTTAATTTTTAATTTTTAATTTTTAAATATGTAAAAGTAAAAACTAGATAAATGGAAACATTTAATTTTTACATGTACATTGTTTCTGATTTTAATTGTTATTTGTTTACATGATTATCAGTTTTCGAATCAGCAGTAACTTCCAGATGTGTCACATTTTTTCAAGACTAAAATAAAATATTTCAAGATCGAAATGAGGCAGAAGCTTGGGTTAGAGCTACCGGGCACAATAAGAAAATGTGTTTCTTTGTTAAAAGACATAAAGTACGCAATGACAGATCACGTAAAATATGACTTGCTTGTGAGATAGGTGGCAAGTATAGATACAACGGTGATCGCGATGAGAAAAAAAGAAAAAGGATAACAAAAAATGGATTGTAAGTTTGAAGTTTATTGGCAAAACCCCTCATTTGGCCACCCAATTTTTCAAAAATTTGCAAGGCGGCCACCGAAAGTTTAAAATTTACAATGAGGCCACTGAACATTAAATAGGCTGCAAGCAAGCCCATTTTTTGGACGGACGTTATATTTATCCGTTAAATTATATAATTACCTATTGTACCCCTATAAATACTAAACATTTATGTGAAATTAGAAACAAAGGGGTCGAAATAAAAAAAATATGGTTATATATCAATAATATATGAAAAAATATTGTTATGTATCAATATATATATATATATATATATATATATATATATATATATATATATATATATATATATATATATATATATATATATATGAAGAAGTGGCAAATGGACGCAGTCAGATCTGAGAGAGATCGGGGCAGGAAGGAGATGCCCACACTGAAATAGAGGGAGAAGCTGGATTCCTATATGAAGAATCAAAGAGACTGAGAAGGTACCGTATGGAAGATTGACGGCTGGGAGATGGCGATGATGGACTAGGCTGAAGAAATCGAAGAGATCTTGGTGGGTTTGGCTTAATGGATCTGCGTGACGATGGAAGATCTGGTGATTTGGAGTTTGAGATCAGGCTGGGATGGTGGATCTTAAGTCGGTCGGATCGATACAGCAGAAGAACAGAATATGAGCAATGATCTGTGTTGGGGCGGCAACGATTGCAGATGGGGTAGGTCACCGGTGATGAAGGATAGCAGAGATTGACGATGAGAAGGAAACGATTATGTGAGGTCAATGATTGCTTGGTTGGAGGTTTATAGAGGGGTGCCTGGAACTTGTGAGGGGAATTTCTATGTGTTAGCTTGGTGGAAATTGGCATTTGGGGAGCTTGATTTGGTTTTGGAAAGCCTGTTCATGGTGGGCCAGTTGTGGGTGGGGATGATGAGCTTGTGCTTTTCCTTGGAGATGGGAATGGTAGGATTGATGTGTAGATGGGGGGCTTGAGAGAGAAAAAATGAACAATTTCACGGCTCATGTCTTTCAAGTTTGATATCACATCATGAGAGAAAAAAAATTCTATCTATATACGTGTGAGGTCAATGGGGGGAGATTTATGGAAGACAGAGAGAGTTTGAATCCAATATGGTGGGGTTGGCGTTGTTGATGGAGAAGAAGGCAGAGTCGAGCTCGTTGTTGTTGAGGGCTGGAGCTACTGCTTATGGCGAGTTGTTTAGGTTATGGCGTGACCCAGTACATGGCTGCCATTTTCTCAGTCAAATCTTTCATCAGCAATGCTCAGCCTGAGAACGTGGGGCCGATGATCACTGTTACAGAGCCAAACATAATACTTATCAATGACAAGGAGCAAAATAGATATTTAACCTAATTTAACAGATGAAGATAACGTCCATCCAAAAAATGGGCTCGCTTGCAACCTATCTAATGTTCAGTGGTCTTATTGCAAGTTTTAAACTTTCGGTGGCCGCCTTGCAAGTTTTTGAAAAGTTGGGTGGCCAAATGAGGGGTTTTGCCAAGTTTATTTAGTGGAAAAATTATCTCTTGCGTGGAAAATGAAGGTTCATACATCGAAGAATGCACACAACCATCCACTATCTGAATATAATTAGTGGCATACATCTGCAGCAAAGTTAACAATGGCATATATTGATTGGGTGTCTCAGCTACACAGTACAAATGTGAAGTCGAAGCACATATTGAGAGAGCTAAAGAAAGAAAAACCCAAAAACGTTAGCACAAAAAAACATGTAGAGAATGCCTTGCAAAAGATAAGAAAGACTAAAATGGATTGGTGCTAAAAAAAATGCATTACTTTTTCAAGGAGATGAGGGTACATGGATATGCTACGTGGTTCAAGCATGAATATAACAGTAAACAATTGGCCAATGTCATATTTGCTTATCCGAAAGCCCTGGAGTTGTTAGTTTTATTTTCATATGTTGTTGTTATGGATGCAACATAGAAGACCAATAAGTATGAGATGTCTTTGTTGAAAATTATTGGAGTTACATCAATAGGGAAAAAATTGTAATACGAGTGTGAATGTGGAGGAAATCGATGACCGTAGTCATCCAAGAAGGTGATATATTCATCATGTGGGCAAGAAGGCTAGGTCATCTGGGTCTGAGGGACATTGTAATACGAGTGTGAATGTTGAGGCAATCGATGACCGTAGTCATCCAATTGGACAAAAGCAGGTGAAGAACAAGGAAAAAGGAAAATCAAAAATTTGGACGAAAGATGTGGTATCGGGACAACATGAAGAACAAGGAAAAAGGAAAATCAAAAATTTGGACGAAAGATGTGGTATCGGGACAACATGTGGAGCTTGTAACGAAGATGGAAGAATACAAGGAAGTTAAGAAAACGAATGCTTCATTTGAGATATCAAATTCATTGGAGAAGATACAAGTGAAATGGATCTAACAGGGCGTGCCATACATGAACGTGCATGTGACGTCCTAAGGCAGAAGTGGCGTAACTTGGGGTATGAAGTTTAGATTAAGAAAATGTGTTGTTTTATGTATTTGTTGACTTTATTTAATTTGAAGTATTCGCGTTTTAATGTAATTTTTATTATTGGTGCTTGAATGTAATTTTAATTATTTGTATTTGAATATAATTTTAATTATTGGTGTTTGAATGTAATTTTAATTATTTGTATTTGAATGTAATTTTAATTATTGATGTTTTAATATGTGATATTTTACTGCATTGGAAAATTTGGAAAATAGCTGTTACAAACTAGCCATTGTAAAATAGTTGTTATAAACTAGTAGTTGTAAAATAGCCGTTACAAACTAGCCGTTATAAAATAGCCGTTACAAACTAATGTTATATATAGAGGACTAGTATTAGACATCTTCCAGTTGTAAGCATTTTCTTATGAACTAATTATCATTTTACCACAAAAGATGTCTTCCAATAGCCTAATTACTTATTCCTCAACCAGCTCCGATGAATCTCCAGGTGATGAACTAATGGAGGCAATAGTTCAACAACACGAACGGTTGCACGAATCGGTGAAAGCGCAAACCATCAAAACACGAAGGAAAATGAGGTATTTAGATCGAAAGCATGAAATCAGACACACTCAACTTGTCAATGATTACTTCTCAATCCAGCCATTATATCCTGATATCATGTTCCACCGACGTTTGTGAATGCGTTTGTGAGCTTATGCCTAAGAGCTTATTCACAATATTTTCGGGTAGTTATTGCGGTTGGAAATCATTCACAATATTTTCAAATGAGGTTGGATGCAGTTGGAAGAAGAGGTCTATCACCAATTCAAAACTGCACGGCGGCTATCCGTCAGTTGGCTTATGGAGTTCCGGTCGATCATCTCGACGAGTACCTCCGATTGGTTGAAACAACTGTCATGGAATGCTTGTTCAACTTCTTCAATTATGTTGTTCAATTGTTTAGAAATCAATATTTGAGAAGACCAAATGCCGATTATACACAACGTCTTCTCCAAATGCACGAATAGAGGCACAGATTTCTAGGTATGTTAGGAAGTCTTAATTGTATGCACTGGGAATGGAAAAGCTGTCCAATTGCTTGGCAAAGGAAATTTATAAGAGGTCATGTGAAGCCAACAATTGTGCTTGAAGTAGTTGCGTCTGCAGATCTATGGATACGACATGCATTTTTCGGGGTTGCAGGTTCTCGTAATGATCTTAATGTGTTATATGAATCACCTTTATTCAACACCGTATGTGAGAACCCAAACCCTAATTGTTATATGTGTTTATAATGCTTACTTAACATGCTAGAGATATGCCTAACATGTTTGACATGGTTGCGTTTCTTGGTTGAGTCTAACTTGTCGTATGCAACTCCTAAGCATGTATGCTCTCGTTTTGCTTGCTTTGATTCATGTTATGGATCTTTTGGGACTTAGCTAGGTCCATAAGGGTCCTTTAATCATTGTTACATGATCTTTAGTACTCATATTTATGCTTCTTTGAGTTGTATATGCCTTATGTGTGTTATACCTTCAATTCTGGACCAAATTGACCTTGCATGTGACTTGAGGACTTGTTCCACTTTGCCAACCGAACTCTTTGGGAAGTGTTCGGCCCTAGGAACCAAACATATAGGGGGAAGTTCGGCCTGCTCAGCCGAACAGAGTGGTTTCCAGGCTTTTGTGATTTCTGAAATTTGGTTGATTACTTTAGTGCCCTTACTCCAATCCGGCCTAACCCTACCATAATTTCTGGATTTGGACTTGATTAGCATGTATTAATCTTAATTATAAGTTTAGTCCTAAATCCTCATTGCTTAGGCCTTAATTCAACCAATAGGAGGGTGACTTGTGTCCCACTCACTTAAATAACCTAAGTGGAGTCCCATATCTGGAGGAGTCCACTCATTACCTCTCCTCCATTAGATATTTATCATCCTCCATTGAAGATAGCTCTTGTGTGGGTGATTCAAAATGATACTAGTGTGTGTTTTGCCGTTTCCCGGAGATCCGGCCCGATCGGACATCCGAGACCACCGAATCGTAGCTACCGTTGAGGAGACCTTTAATCCTTGCTCTATTTGCATGTTCTTCGGCCTTTGCTAGGCTTACGTAAGCTTTCAATTCCCAGAAAGATTGTATGCTAGGTTGCTTTGCATGCTAGCTTCATTAAAGTTGTCTATGCCATGGAAGGGAACACTTCTATCATGTTAAAAACATCTTTTAATCCATCTTAAAAATCTGTAAATTCTAGGTCATAAACCTAAACTTGAGTATTTGGTTTTGTGTTGAGTTTTAATGTTGTTCAAAACATCCTTTGGAATAAGTCTTGTGAATGAACTTGTTGTAGTTATCAACTTCTAAGTGGTGATCAACCTAGGGTTTCACCAAGTGTGAGATTGTGAACTTGCTTGATAGGATTACTATTAGACTTGGTAATCTAGCTTGAATCTATTCGAAAACATAGAAAAGGGCCTTGGTATGCATATAGTATCCATGCTCTAATTGGTTGCACTATTAGCAATGACTCGTTTGAGTTGAGATAAGGGAGTTATTGAACAATACCGACTCCACCTTCGATCCCTACGACGATTAGAGTTTGTTTGGGTTATAGTTGAACTTTCCAAATTCTTAAACATGATTGATATTCATGCTTGAATTGTATATCATTATATAACATGACTACATGATCGGACGAGTTCGCTCTTGTCGAGCTCGCTCCCTACTTGGATTATTAATTGAGTAAACATCTACTTGTTAGACGGGTTCGCTCTTGTCGAGCTCGCTCCTTGTATGTGATTTCTAGTGGCAAGTAAACATCTACTTGGCACACATTAAGTCCAGCTGGCATACGTGAATTGTATCGTGGGTAAACGACGCATCACCGTCACAAATTGTGAGATTTGTGGTAGTGATGGGTCGCGGCACCCGAGTACCGCACACACCCTTCACTACTGATCACAGTGGGGAAGAGTACCTTGTCGTAACCAAAGGGCGCTTGGAACAATACTATCGTAGTCCATGTATCAAGCACGTGCATGTAACAAATTCACTACAGATAACGCTTGTATTGCAGGAGCTACGAAGTGGCACCGGTTCCATAACATATCCTCCTTATGTGTGATTTACATTCTAGCACTTATGTGAAACAATGTGCTACCATGGTTATGTGAACTAAATGTTATTGAATGAATGTCTTGATTGCTTGAGGTATTTGATGATATCTTGCTATGATTGTTGCATGATGCCATGACATGCATAATTGTTAGCTTACAAAGTCTTTATGACTTACCCCCTTCCTTTTATTGCTTTAGCTTCGAGCCGTCCAGGTCCTTCTCGTTGAAGAGTTGCTGTGATCGTGATTGTCTGAGTTCGTTTGCGACAAGGTTGTAGAGATGTCCTTCTTTTGTTCACTTTTGGAAAGGACGTTGGGCTTATAGCAAGTCATGTAGACTTCGCTTTGGTAACTTGAACGCTTGTTATTGTTACGTTTATAACTTGTAGCCATTGTAACCTCTTTTGAGTGTCGGCGCTTGTACGCCGTGCCTTGTATAGTTTTGTAGTTGGTTCACTTCGTTTTATGTCTTCCGCTGAGCATTTGATTAGCTCTTGTTATAAACTGTTAGTGTTGGGTTCCGGTTGTAAAGTCGCCGATGAAGTAGTATATATGTTTAAACTGTTATATCAGGTTCTAAAAGTTTTAAAATGTTCTGGCCTTTTTATGCCGAGTCGCGCTTCATCTACAATGTTGCGTCACATCATTTTCTATAATTGAGTCCCTGCATGAATTGTAGTCCTTATTTGGACGGCTTGACTCGCGATTCCTCCTCGGGGTCCGAGTCGGGTCGTCACACCGTACTAGAAGGAACTGCACCGCCTATTGATTTTGAAGTTAATAACACATTATACAAAAGGATACTACCTAGTAGATAGAATTTATCCGAATCGAGCTACTTTTGTGAAGAGTTTTTCGTACCTGACGGATCCTAAAAGAAAGAAATTCAAGGAAAGACAAGAGGCGGTAAGAAAAGACGTCGAACGGATATTTGGAGTACTCCAATCAAGGTGGGTGATTGTAACATGTCCTGCTCGATCTTGGTATAGAAGTAACTTGAAAGAAATTATACAAACATGCATTATTCTGCACAACATGATTGTCGAGGATGAGGGTGATCACGTTACGAACTGAGCCGATGATACAAAAGATTCCCCTACAGAAGCAAACCATGGCTCAACCAAAGCATTCACAAATTATTTGAAACGAAATAACGAACTACGTGATAGCAATCAACATCATGAACTTCGCCACGACTTGGTTGAACATATATGGGCTCGTTACGATGACAACTTGTGATGGCTAAATTTTACGTGTTATGGTGTTTTAATGTAATTTTTATTATTGATGTTTTTATTTAAACTTTATTATTGATGTTTTAATGTAATTTTATTATTGATGTTTTAATGCAATTTTTATTATTGATATTTTAATGTAATTTTAATTATTAGCGTTTTAATGTAATTTTTTTAAATTAATATATTTGTTTTAAATTTTATTTGTACTATTTAATATTACAATTAAAATTATAAACTAATTTATTTATTTAATTAATTAATTTACAAATTATTAAAATAAAAAAGTTGTGTAAATAAAGTGGATGATTTGATAGTGGGACCAACTAAGAATTAAGGGAAGAATGAGTAGCAATGCGAAGATAAATTTTTATAGTATGGAATTCTTAAAATGTGCAGGTGGCAGTGAGACCCAACTAAGAATCAGTAGAAGAATAGCATGCATTGAGGATGCCCTAACTCTACAGCTTTCCAATTCCAACAAAAAAAAAACGATAAATAAAAGGTATTTTAGACATTTCAACATGTAAGTGGCCATATAAGTATAGTTTTTTTAAGTTTAGTTAAAAATGAACAAGTCATATTTGACTTTGTAAATCCCCCATTAAAACCATTATAAAGAGGAATAACTTAAAATAAACTTTTGTCAGGCTCTTTTAGAAGGTCAAATACGAGTTGAGATCTCCGTTGTTTTGTTCGTAAAGTTTCCAATTAAGAAAATAATTTGACCATGTTACCCTTATTTTTTATTTCTATTAATATCATGGGTCACGTGCTCGTGGGCTTTGTAGAAAATTATATATTATATTAATATTAATAATTAAGTAAAAAAATTGTAATTTGTATACTAGGCAGTGTTCTAAAAATTGGCCTAGACGTTAGGTGTCACTAAAACGCCACGATTTCCTCCAAATCGGCCAAAAATCGCTTAGGAAAAAAATCGTTAACTAGTCGCCTTAGACGCCAACTAGTCTGCTGAACTTACCAAGGAGGGAGGAGAGCGGCTTGTCGAGGATTGTTGTGGCTTGCGTGGCTGGGCTTTGGGATGGAGGGTCGATGGAGGGAGAGAGATTGGGCATGGATACAGAAGAAAAAAATAGGAATTTTGAGTTCCTCTAGAAAGGAGAGGGTTAGAGAGAGAGAGAGAGATTACCGTTGTGACTATGCGAAGAAGAGAAAGCGGGGCTACGAGGAGAATGAAAGAGATGCTGATAGAGTGAAGGAAGAAGAAGAAGAAGAAGAAGAGAATTGAAAAATAAAGAATGGACGAACCGGAAGATAATGGGAAAGAAAGGAAAGAGAAGGAGAAAGTCAATAAAAAAAAGAAAGATGGGTTGACGTATGGTGGCCAATATAATTGAATGTGTGGGTTGGCAATTTGGTGGGTTGGGTTGAGTTGAAATGTGACGGGTTCAACGGGTCGAAATTGTTAGAATCCAAATATCTAAATTGGTCGAAATAAGTTGATTAAGACGGGTTGGGTTAAAACAGATCGACCCATCTTAACCCGACTTTTTCCCCAATAACATGAATTTATAGTATAAAAAATCATAGGTCGAAACGAATAACGAGTTCGATCCGCTTTAACCCAACTCGACTCAGCATGTTAATATTTTTTGGTTAAAACGGGTTACCCGTTTCGATCCAAAAATGTTAAAGGGTTGGGTAATTAATAGATTGAGTTAGGTGGGTTAATGTGTAATGATTTGTAATTGTCAAACCTAGTTGGCACTAGCTGAGTAGCAGTAGATAGGTTAGATACTTAAGAGTAGGTTTTTTTTTCCTTTACTTTCTATTTATTTAATAATGTATTTTACTATTTAATTATCATTGTTGTGATATTATTAGATTTAATAGTTAGTGCATGTGAAAATTTTAATGTTTATTCATTAATAATGTTATAATTTATCCTTAAAAATAAAAAAAACTATTGTAATTATGTATTTATTTTTAGGCCCCAACTAGGCCTCTAGGTATTA
Organism: Codonopsis lanceolata; assembly: GCA_013146195.2. Classification (NCBI taxonomy): domain Eukaryota; kingdom Viridiplantae; phylum Streptophyta; class Magnoliopsida; order Asterales; family Campanulaceae; genus Codonopsis; species Codonopsis lanceolata. The sequence goes on along the minus strand of CM028378.1, from coordinate 21,640,935 downwards.
GGCATTGGTGCGGCGCTTAGCATTCGCCTAACGACTTTTAAAACATTGATATAAGGTCAAATAAAACAATAATTTAGAAATCGATAGAGTATATCATTATCTTTTGAAATACGATTACCATCCTACAGTTTTTTGAAATAACCACCCACTCCCCCCACTTCTCAAAAAATAATAAAGATCAAATAGAGTAACAATTTAAGAATGGAGGGAGTAATAGATTTGATTTACTGTAACTTATAATTAAGATAAAGTAGACTTGAATCCAGAAAGTAACACTCAAACTCAACAAGGGCTGGTTCAAGTCTTATGTGTATAATGTTGGAAAAATTATGAATCGATTCACTTTTCAAAGTTTCTAATCGCTTTAGTATTATGTTTTTTTTTTTAATTGGAAAAAAATATTTTTGGATGTTAAAAAACAACGATACCTTTAATGAGCATACGACATGCTAAATAAATGAATCGCAGTGCATGACTATTGAACCGCGATTCATCATTTTTCTTGTATTAATTTTTGTACCGTAGTTCAATGGTTTAATTGTCTAGTCCTATTGTACCGTGGTTTATCAATTTTATTGTATTAATTTTTACATCGCGGTTCAATAGTTTAATTATCTATTTTAATTACACCGCGGTACCAACTTTTATGTATCGTGATGAATTAATTTTTAAACAGCGATACATATACTTAATCCAAGTTGCACCACGATATCAGCTTTTATCTACCGCGATAAATTAATTTTTGAAACGCGATACATAAAATATTATTAATCCATCTTTGCTCCGCGATACAAAATGATAACGAATCAGACCATGTCATCTACCTTCTTCTTTCATCTCCTCTGTCATCAAGTCTTCTTCTTCTCTCTCCTCCTCCGCCTTCGTCCTATTGAAAAAACATTCAACCCAACACGGATTCATTACAATTTCGTACATAATGAATCAAATAAACCATTTCATTGCGTAACAATGATGATTTTCAAATCAAAATGTGTTATTGAAGCTTTTAAAGAGACGATGATATTTTTAAAATAATATTTCAAAATGTAATATTTCACGATTGAAAAAATAAACCCGATAAATTTTTACGATTAAAAACTTTTAAAAATAGATCAACCAAAATTTTACGGTATAATGTATATGAATAAGCCATGTGACGTAGCAAATGATGAAATTATGCAGCCCCACGTTGTAATTCAAATTTCCGTATTCCATACTTCAAGATAACATATTCAAATCAAAGGTTGGGTAAAATTATGCGGCATGCCTACGCGGTGAGTCACAAGACTCATAACTTAGTTAAAAGGTTTGGCCCACTCTGACATGATAAATACTTAGGCACAACGGTATTATGATTATTTTTTATAAAATATATTTTTTTTATTGACATATCGTATGTTGATATAAGGGTGTAAATCGAAAGTATAGAATCGAATTAAATCAAATTAAGCAGATCGGTTTGATTCGGTTTTAGTCAAAGACGGTTCGTTTTCAGTTTTAAAAATTAGAAAACCGCTCGATTCAATTCAATTTATAGTTTTTGGTATCGAACAAAACCAAACCAAACTAACTTATTTATTTTTACGTGTATATTATATATCATTTATTAATTATTCTAAACTTTTAGATCATTTTGATTTAGTCATATAATATATATATATATATATATATATATATATATACACACGCACTAAACTAAAAAAATATTGATCGTTGGAGGATTGTTATGTCTTTCATTGTTTGTATTTTTTTGGAACTTGTATGTAATCTTTATGATAATTTTATTTTACAAGGTTATTATCTAATTTGATGTTAATTATAGATTAAATCTTATTTTTATTTTTATTCTTAAAGATGGTTTAGTTGATTAAAACCAATTTACATAAACCACAAAATCGAACCAAACCGAGTGGTTCGATTCGGTTCGGTTTGAATTTTTTTAAACCAATGGGAAACGATTCAATTCGTGGTTTTGACCTAAACCAAATCGAACCGAATCACTTACACCCCAGTAGGTGGATAAAGTTGGAAGAAAGTAAGACTCTCTCTTACGAATTAATTTCTATAAGACGATCTTACAGAAGACCTCTCTATGTTCCTAAAAATTATTGTCAAATATTCTTTTTTTGTTTGTTTTAAGAAAATTGTTTTGTTTGTCTTTTCTAGGAACTAATTTATCTACGGTTGACAACTATGTTTCGAAGATGCATATGCAACTCATATTCACTTTGTCTTTTAAGAAAAAGTTGTCACTAGAGTTATAACCCCGACCCTGATGCTAACCCAAGCATTTTCCTTTAAGAAATATTTAGGGAACAATACTAAAAAGTCAATAAAAAAACTTTCATATCCAAAAAATCCCAAAAATATTTCTCTTATCCAATAAACCCCAAATATGAAATCTTAATACCATAAAGTCCAAATTGTCGACATCCAATTAGCGGCGTTGGAAGAGTTAAGTTCATAGACGAAACTGTCCTCAGCTTAAACATTACCTAACACTGTATATTGATAACTGGCAACTAGTCCTTGTCATCTCACTTTAAGAAAATGCATGGAGTAAGAAAGGACAGTTCCATCGCTTATCAAGAAGAGCCGATCGATTTCAACCTAGCAGAGTACCTATTTTATTTGATAAGGTATAAATCTTATTCATCTTGAGCAGAATGCATTTGAAAAATTAATTCAATATAACAAAATGATCTGATATGACAACTGCCAATCCCTAAAAGCAGTCACCTAATTGAAGATCCTTCATCTTTTCCCCCTTTATGGAATTTCAGACATGTTTTATATGATCCATCTGCTTAATGCTCAATTTGAATTTTGAAGAGAGGAAAGAAAATGAGAAGGATTCTAAGAATGATGATCATCTCTCTTTCCAATCATAGTATTACTTACTCGTATCCAAAGTAGTGAAGTGGTCGTATCCTTTTCCCTCTTTACTATTACCGGCACTTGGAAATGTACGTGTGCACATCTGTGGTCACTTATGCTTGTTTGGTTGTTCCAAGAAGTTTTATAAGTACCAAATGGCTAATTAACGGCCAGTAATTTGAAGAAGCAATTAAGAAAGTGTTAGTTGTTAGAATAGTTTACTTACAAAACGACCAATTAAGGGGCAGCAAATTCCAGATTCTTTCAAAAAGCACGGGGCATCTCATACGTTGCACAACTCGGCCTTAACTCGAGTGACCTTTAGCGACGGAATTTTCCGTCGCTAAATATTTCATAATTTAATTTCAATTTATTTTCAACGACGAAAAATTATGTCGCTAAAGGTGACCTTTAGTGACGGAAATTCCGTCACTGATAAATTTCGTCGTTGAATGCATTTTCAATTCAATTCCGTTGATGCTCAATTTAATCTTGACCGTGGTAAGAGCGCTCAATAGTGCTCACCGTGCTCAATCGAGAGTCCTCAAAATCCAATGCTCAATCGAGAAGCTCAACCGGGATGCCCAAATGGGGCGTAAGAGTGTAAAGGAAATCCGAAGCCTCGCGTGGTGAGGGTCTTCAAAAATCCGAGCAGCCCCATCGTGGTGAGGATCTTCAAGAATCCAAGCAGCCTCACCGTGGTGAGAGTCCTCTAGAAATCCATATGTTCAATCGAGAAGCTCAACCGTGGGATGCCCAAACGGGGAGCGTAAGCGTGTAAAGGAAATCCAGAAGCCTCACCGTGGTGAGGGTCTTCAAGAATCCAAGCAGCCTCACCGTGGTGAGAGTCCTCTAGAAATCCATATGCTCAATTGAGAAGTTCAACCCTGGGATGCCCAAACAGGGAGCGTAATCTTGTAAAGGAAATCTAGAAGCCTCACCGTGGTAAGGGTCTTCGAGAAATCTAGCAACCTCACCGTGGTGAGGGTCTTCATGAATCCGAGTAGCCTCACTGTGGTGAGGGTCCTGTGTCTTTCGGGCGAGCATGGCGTGCAACACGAGAATAATGATTCGAAAACTCCGCGCGCATGAAGCATGGCGAGCACGCAGCATGCGTGCAGCACGAAATAATGATCAAGCTCGGGCTGTGGCACGAGCGTAGCGTGCTTGGGCACGATAATAATAACATGAGGCTCGGACTTTGGCGTGAGCATGGCGTGTACGGGCACTAGAATAATGATTTGAAGCTCGTGGCACACGGCATGGCGTGTGGCTCGAGGTGTAGCGTGCGTAAGCGTGGCACGATAATGATAACATGAGGCTCGGGTGGCGCGAGCATGGCGTGCGGCACGAATAAACATGAAGCTTCGGTGGCGCGCGAGCATGCGTCTGCAGGCACGATAATAATGATCTGGCTCGGCACGGCGTGGCGTGCGGCACGATAATGATAACATGAGGCTCGGGCGTGGCTCGAGCATGGCGTGCGAGCACGAATAATGATCTTCGGGCGTAGCACGGCATGGCGTCTGCGGCACGATAATAATAACATGAGGCTCGGGGCGCGAGCATGGCGTACACGAGAATAATGATATGAAGCTCGGCGTGCGTGAAGCTGGCGTGGCACGAGGCGATAATAATAACATGAGGCTCGGGCTGTGGCGCGAGCATGGTGTGCACGAACACTAGAATAATGATCGAAGCTCGTGTAGATGGCTCGGCGCGAGCGATAATAATAACATGAGGCACGGCGAGAATAATGATTGAGCTCGGGTGTAACACGAGCGTAGGCGTCTGCAGCACGAGATAATAACATGAAGCTCGGGCTGTGGCGCGAGCATGGCATGCACGGGCACGAGAATAATGACTCGAAACTGGTAGAACGGCGTGGCGTGCTGCAGGCACGATAATGATAACATGAGGCTCGGGCTATGGCTCGAGCATGGCGTCGCGAGAAGAATAATGATCTGAAACTTCGGTAGCACGGCGTAAGCGTGCTGGCACGATAATAATAACATGAGGCTCGAGCTGTGGTGCGAGCATGGCGTGCACGGGCACTAGAATAATTAATGATCTGAAGCTCGAGCTGAAGCACGAGCGTAGCATGCACGGGAACGATAATGATAACATGAGGCTCGGGCTGTGGCTTGAGCATGGCGTGCACGAGCACGAGATAACAGCGTGAAGCTCAGGTTGTGGCGCGATCATGGCATGCACGGGCACGAGAATAATGATCTGAAGCTCGGGTTGTAGCACGAGCGTAGCGTGAGCACAGTGTGCCTGGGCACGAACTGCACTAAGTGCTTGGTTCTGTCCAAGGCTTTGAGCGGGCATGGCCCCTATCGCCCTGGGCGAGTATCTTGAAGACTGCCTAGCGGGCATGGCCCAACTCTGAACGGCAACTAGCTAACTGGGCTTGGCCATGTTCGACGTTTATACGTTGAAGTTGTTGCTAGTATATCAACTGGGTATAGAGATATATGACTAACAGTGTTGCTTGATCACTATAGGAATCCAAGGTAGTTAGCCGCTATCTTATGGGCAGGGCCCCTACCACCTGGTGGGTATCCTAGTACGTGAACCGGGCATGGCCCCATCTTACTCACAGAGAGGATAAGATAAGTTCACTAATACTCGGGTGTAGAGGAAGGTTGACCGGGCAAGGCCATATCTGCTCGCCTGGCGAGCGGATTTTGTCAAGCAATCCGAAAGCAATTTGTATAAATAAACATATTAACAATTTAATGAAAGAACTTGCCTTTCTGTTGATAAGATGATAGTGGCCCCAACAGGGCTGAGGGTCTTGCCCGCTAGTGCATTAGGCCGTCCGAATAGTTGTAAAGATATTTGGGCTTTTTCGTTTCCGAGCAGGCCCCCTACTTTCCAATTGTACGTGTTTTTACCTTGAGGTCGGGAAGTAATTATAGTCGTTGTAGTTTTCCTTCTGGGGAAGTTTGGGTTGGCACCAAGAGTGTGCCTAAGGCGCTCAGCGCGAGCGGAATCGATTCTAACGAGGACATTATCATGGTTCTCACGGTTATCAAGGCTTAGTTGACTTGGTTTGAGTACCTGAAAGTTTAGTGCATTATTTGCGAAGCAAACATAGTCCCATTTTAACTAAAATTGGGGTATGTATCATGCATTTAATCTTATGATAATAAGACGGTGTACATGCTAACGATTTATGTAAATGACAATAAATAAATATTGTTATTAGCATGATTGGGGAAAATAACATCAATATTGATATTATGTGTCACATGCGATCAAAACATGATTTGTATAGAGAGTTCACTTGCGAATTTAAGCATAGTAATGAATAAAGCAGCTTCGTTATCATTTATCATGCTTGGGCAAATAAATAATAAAATATAGAGTACAATTAACTCCATTGATATGTCAAATTTGATAAGTGAGTGAGTATGCACTTTCTTTTTTCATGCGCGGCCGAGGATTAGTAAAATCATAAGGCGCATAGAGGCGGTGTCATACATATGGTCGCACATGCAAAATATATTTAATTGCATGCATTGGTGTAGTATAACATAACATGCATCATCATGGTGGACAATTTGATGTAAACATAACATAGTTACGAGCATAAATGTATTATAATTACTTTAATTTATGTCGTATAGCAATTGCCACAATTAAATGTCATGCATTAATCACCAATTAATAATAATTTTAATCGGTTACTACAGTTATCATGTCAAGTCGTCATGTAACATGTATTTATCGCATGACAATTTATTTGATTATAGTTATCTTATCTAGCGCCGAGTTATAATCGTCAATTATCAATTTTCATAATCAATAATTTTAAAGAAATTAATGTCCCAAAATTATAGTTAAATCAGAGCATATACATATTGCATGCATATTTTACGCAAATTATTGTGTCTCATGTTAATTTGGAGCAATAAAGTCATCATGCGATTCATTTATAAACTTTAATTCATACTCTGCTAACTAATTATTCGTATGATAAAAACACACAAAATGAGGTCTTACAAGCAAAATTTGTAAAAATGGAGGACAAATGTGGAAAGAATGCACCTCAAATACGTAGGAACCGGTCTAAAACGGTTTTGAAACCCATCTAGGTGGTTTTGAACCGGGCCAGTTGAACCCCACACTCTGTTAGCTGCTTCTGACAGAATATAACGGAAGTTAATGAAATCGGGGGAGCTGGGTGAAATTTGACTCAACGAGGCGGTGAAGTGCAAAATAGGCGGGGATGGGGATGTCATGGATGGCGCCCGGCCCTTGCAATGCGCGATCACCGTACATCGAGGATGCGGGCGTAAGGCAGCGTGAAAATGGCGTCCAACCAACTAGCGGTTTCGGGTGGCGCGTTGCTACTCCGTTCACCTCGATTTTTGGGGCGGTGAACTCGCTTTGTTGAGACGCAGGCACTGGTGGTGTTTAAATCTCATTCAAGTTCTGGAATGGTGTAGATATTTTATGCCGAAGCTCTGTCGGCGATTACATTGAATCTCGCCTCCAGGAACTCTTGGCGGTGCATGAGGGAGCGTAACAACTCTGATCAAGGTGATTTTGATGGCTTCAGACTCGTCTTGCCAAGACGCATCCTACGGTAGTGCCTACTTTGTGTTACGACTTTTCTTTCTTTGCCCAATATGCATGGAAAGTGTGTTCGTTGTTGTGTGTTTCAATGGTGTTCCGGCATCCCATGAACGGAACTCCGTTGTGGCTATTGGAGTTCGTCGCTAGAGTCGATTTCCTAGCAACGGAACCAAACTGATATGGAAAAAATATTAGTTATACCGAGGGTGCCGAAAGTCGTCGAGGTACACGTGAATCGTTCGTTGATCGAATTGGTGATGAAATCGTGTCGTTGAGTCGGATATCTGGCTTTATATGGATCTTTACAAAATAAACACCGTGAGTGGTGGGGGATGTCCCCCAAAACCCTCCGGCGTGAGAATCACTACAGTGTAAAAAGATAGGAGGGCGTGTAGCCCCCGTGTGTGGAGTGAGAAGGTAGAAGAGAGAGAGAGTCCACTCACTATGAGATAGTAGGGTTTATTTATACTTGAGGGGTTAGGGTTTACTTGCCATGCATGGGCCAGGCCCATGATATTCACTAGTCCTGTAAAGTATGTGGTCAGTGTAGTGGAAAGCCCCCTCGCCCAAGCGAGACCCAAAAGCCTTTTGAGGCAGATTAAATATAGGCACTTCAACTCTTTTGCCCTTGCTGAGGAATTTAGGCAGTTTAGTAATTAACATTTTATTTGTCATTCATATCTTAAAGAAAGTGCATTGATATCTTTTAGATCTACTTTACTTACCAGCCAATGAAATTGTTATAAATAAAACTTCAAGCTATTTGATCGCACTACGATGTAGGGTGATTATGATGGCAGTCCACGTAATGGAGCAGAGCTAGGGTGTAGATGATGACTAGGATATTTAGGCTTTGTGTGGGATATACTTGCTTTGGGAATACGCGTGGTTCTTCGGTCTTTACTGTGACCTTGTTGACCTGAAATTGAGAGCACCGTCAGGGAGAGAGGAAGTTTTCTCAACTAAAGCCCTTCGGTGTGAGAGTCAATAATAAGGTATATATGTATGCTGGAGCTAGGCGTTCCCTTAAGCTTCCGGTGAGAGTATTTGATCTATTAAGTGTGTGTTGTGGTTGATCTATTTGATCTATTAAGCTAGGTGGTTGATTATTCCCCAAGTTACGTCCGCTCTCGTGGCATACCCACGTCCTTCCAACTAGGAGGCGACATCTGGCCACCGGATATTATGTTGAGGCCTTAGATGTCGATGTCGATGTCGATGTCGTTGAAGAGTTCACTGGACGAGCATGGTTATTCCTCAACCAGGTGGTGGCAGGCCCGGCCCTGAGCAGGTGCAACATGGGCCTTTGCACAGGGCCCAAAATTCTAGAGGGCCTAATTTTAAATAAGTGTAGGCCATGTTTTAAAAATATATTATATACCACATAACTTAAGTACAAGATTGTCTTCTTGGCTTAATGGAAATTGTTGGGTAATGTGAATATAGGTCATGAGTTCATGTCTCAGCCAAGCCTTTTATTTTTTTTTTTAGTTTTAGGTCCACTCTCTTCTTTGTCAAGCTAATTTCCTACCCATCCATCTCCCATAGCTTAATTATTACATTTCAAGCAAAAATCAAGTTTTTATTATTATTGCTATTTGACTTATTTTTATTGCTTATGTTTCTTTAGTTCTTAACTTTAATAGTGATTGTGTCTTTTTTTTTTAACTTAAATTTTTAGTACAAACATGTTATCAAGAAAATATCTATCTGAAAGTCAAAAAAGAAAAAAAATTGATTGGGTATATCATTTTTTTCATAAATAGTTTAAATCGATGCAAAATAGTAGTTTTCAATAAAATTTTAATGCTTATTTTTCTTATACATTTATAGGTGTTGTACATTTTCAATACTATGAACGATAAAAAGTCAAAAAAAATTATTCGTCTAAAAATTGTATTTTTATATATTTTTAGGGGGTCTTTTCTTTTCTTTTCGCCCTGAACCCCCAAAAGTTCAAGACCGGCCCTGGGTGGTGGTTCAGTGTGTTTGGTCCTCGAGGTAATCTTCGGTACTCCGAGGATCTTTGACCAGCTTGTTTATCGTTGCCAACCGTTGGTCGCCCTTCGTCTCATAAGATGTTGTCGGGTGGTGGGCCCTTCCTAGGTCGAGTTGGAAGCCACGTGTCCATCCCATCCATGTAAGAGGGCCCAGTTTGGGTCCCTTCACTATTGAGTATTAAAATCAACAATTTTGTTTACAAACTTTACAATATGTCTTATAGGGATGTAAATCGGAACCACCGAACCAAACCAAACCAAACCGGTTTTGTTCGATAACGGTTTCGGTTTCGGTTTCAAAAATTGAAAAACCACCATGTTCGGTTCGGTTCACGGTTTTTGGTATCAAGAACCAAACCAATTAACCTATATATTTTTATTTATTTATTATATAATATATATTATATTACATTTATTAACTATTTTGAACCTTTAAATCATCTTATATACATAATCTAGCCCTTTGATTTATTAGAAACATACTAAACCAAACAAAATCTTGATTGTTTGAGAACTATTATTTCTTCCATTGTTTGTGTTTATTTGAGAATTTTTATTGTTTTCTTTATGATAATTTGTTGTTAGTAGATTATTTCCTAAATTTTGATGTTAATTCAAAATTAAAATCTTATTTTTATTGTTATTTTTAATGTTGATTAATTTCATTAAAATTAATTTATATAAACCATCAAATCAAACCAAACCAAGTGGGTCGGTTCGGTTCGGTTTGCGATTTTTGTAACCAATAGGGGCGGTTCGATTTTTGATTTTGATATAAACCAAACCAAACTGAACAACTTACACCCCTAAATGTCTTGTACTCCCCCTATGTTTGATATGGAATGAAACAAAATATTTGATTATGTCCATCGTTTAATTTATCTCTTTTGACCCCAATTGAAATGAATTCATGGACCCTAAACCGCAAGTATTGGAACCAATTAAATTGCAATATTGGGGAAACAAACCCCAACTTGAAAATCTCTTCACATGCCCCTGCCCCTGCCCCTGCCCCAGTAGGGAAAAGGTCTAAAAAAAAATCACAACTTGAAAGGAGACTAGAAAACCAGCAATAGTCCATAAAACATTCCGTGCCTAGCTTGATGCCCAGCTATATATAAAACTGATACAACTCATAATAAATGAAGCAGATATAATTAAGAAGACAATGATTTCTTTTGTTTTTGAGCCATAGTTGGTAACTTCACGTTGGTTGCCAAACCAACTGCTTTAAGAAACCGTATGACGTACCAAGTCGGGTCATATTGCCACCATTCAAGGCCTTGCCGAGCTGAGTTCTGGAAAGCATGATGATTGTTATGCCATCCCTCTCCAAATGTAAGCACGGCCACCCACCTATAAATCGAGTGTTTGTTAACTTAAGATTAAATAGTTGGATATTGTGTAGTGTGTAGGAAGTAGGAAGTAGGAAGAGTAAGAATGTATGCACCAGTTATTCTTGGATAAATCACCCGTCTTCCATACTTGCTTTCCCCATGTATGGCAAGCTGAGTTTACAAGAAAGGTTATATGGTACAAAAACACCGTTCTTACGCCCTGCATTCATAATTTGTACAACTATCCATCAATACTGACTATTATTATTAATTTTCTCTTTCAAACTCGAAAAATCATCTTATAACCAGATGCATGGCTGCCTGCCTAGCTTACCATTCCCCACACAAGGAAGGAAAACCCTCCCAATGCATATAATATAAATGCAAATCCAAATATATGCGCATTGTAACTTCTTCTCAGGAAATTATAAAAGGGCTGCTGCTTCAAATCTTCAACATTCCTGCGGTCTTTATGCTGCAAAATTCGTCAAATTAACATTCATGATCACTAACGATCCAAGATTGTTTTTTATTATACTCTTGCGTATACCTTTTGTATTGTGTAACCGCTGTTGAAGAGCCAAGTAATGTGACTAAACCAAAACCCTTCCCTAGGGCTGTGTGGATCTTTCTCTGAATCAACATATTGATGGTGATATCTGTGGATGCTCACCCAATATATTGGATCCCTCTGCGATATGGACATGAAAATAAACTAAAATCAATATTAATATCATCAATAGAATATTGTTATTACTGTTAAGTAACTAATTATTTAATTACCTGAACAGCTAGAACACCACAATACGCAAAAAAGTATTCAAGCCATTGGGGAAGTTTGAAACTGCGGTGAGAAAGATTTCTGTGATAAGAAAGAGTTATACCGAAAAGGCCCGTTATCCATAGCAATGCAACAGCAAGCCAAAACCCAGACCAGGTGAAGGTAAATGGAGCGAATACACAGAGCAAATGCAGCATTGATACACCAACAGCCATCTTCACATCTACTGTCCTCCATTTCTGTTTACGACCACCCGAGTCCCAGCTGTTTTTCGACCATAATTTATCATCTATGCACTCATGATCCGACATGGGTGCTATTTATTAGTCTCGATCGAATAAAAACTTTGCAACTAATTCTTTCAGTTGATCCGATTCCGAGTTCGAGTAGTGCAGTTCTGCTAAACTAAGACTCTCCATATATATATACTTGCAATCTTACATAGAAGGGACAATTACACTATTAGTCCCTGAACCTTTCAAAAGTCCACTAGGGATCCCTAAACAAAGCAATTGCATGCCACTGAACAAAATATGCATTTTTTGAACACCAATAGTCCCTGGATGTACCGCGGTTAGCTCAAGTACCATTAAATGGATATGTGCTGCTCACGTGATTTTTAATGAGGGCAAACATATGCATTGTAGTAACTTTCTGGATGATTATCGTTTGTGCAGGACGAAGTGTTGATTGTGGGATTTGGAAGGAAGGGTCATGCTGTTGGAGACATTCATGGAGTCAGATTCAAGGTTGTGAAGGTATCTGGGGTGTCACTGCTGGCTTTTTTCAAGGAGAAAAAGGAGAAGCCGAGGTCTTAGTTTATATGGTGAACCAATAGAAAAGCACCTCGATCCTTTAAAATTTATTTTATCTCTTGAAGATAGTTTTTAAAAATAAGGGAATGCAATTGCCATGGTTCTGCGGCTTTATCGTTAAGGTTGAAGGAGGGGGAAAGACGTGTTTGCCCTCACTAAAAATGACGTGGACAACTGATGAACTCAAATAAGTGTGATATTTAATATTAATTTTGTACTTTAACTTGTTGTAAATGTTGCACTTTTATGGGTATTTTGTATGTTTTGTGATTATAGATCTATGAGAGATTGATGGTGAAAAAGTGAAAAGAATACCAAGTTCAAAGAAGAAATTCAGATATCATAATACCGAATGGGCATTTGATATTCAGAAAAACGAGCTGGACAAAAAAACATTGTCACGTGCAAAAGGAAACTGTAAAGCTGAAAATTGTTACTTAGGGACATATAAGACATTGGACATTCGAATTCTTTTCTTTTCTTTAATTCCTTTGGTTGAAAATATTGGGAAAGTCATGTTTGTGGACTTTGTAAACAACTACCTAGGAGTGGGTGTTAGGAGTGGAGATCATGACATTTATAAAGGAGGAAAGACTTGGAAAGCAAGGAGGGGTTCAGCTATATAAGGAGAAGTCAGTTTTAGAAGTGGGAATCACAGACACCACGACTGATTCTCACAAAGATACACACACATATACACTAGAAGATTTTGGTAACAACTTGCTCGTTTCTTCCATCAAACTGTTGGGTTTATATTTCGTTTTGAATTTATTTTGTAAATAATCTTTAATTATGTTTAGTGACTAATTTCATTTCTCCCAGTTAATCATGAACACGTAATTCTTTACAAGTTTCTGCTGTCAGATCTAAGTGTTTTAATTCTCAATTGGGTTTAAGTATTTATTCATTCTCTGTTTGTTTATTGCAAAAGGAATTGTGACTTAGAATAATTACTCTTAGTTAATGTTTATGGTCAAAACCTTAATTAACATAATAGTTCATCGCTAGTTATAACCGTTGATCTGTAATTGTCATCGGGTTCTAACAAAGTAGCAAGTGACGCACCGTTTAGACATCACAAGCAGAATTGGTCTGTGTTGCGAGAATGAGTAATCTAAATTAAATGATATTGCTTCAATATGCATTGTTTAGAATTGGGTCTCACTCTTAATGTTTTCAAAATATTAAATCATACGAGCATCTCGGGGGTTGTTTTTTTATTAGGGAAATAGTTAATGAGCTTCTCTTAACTATCAAGACGGTAAGGAGATATTGGGTGTTTGACGGTTGTCGAAAACTATAATCGGTTTACTTAAAGCTGATTAAGTTATTTTTGCATCTATGATTAGTAGTAATTTTCAGGATTACATTAAGTTCATTGACTAGGATTTTTCCCTTATTGAATTCAAACATCATTTTCTGTTATGTTTACATTTAGATATTTGATTTCAGCTTTTAGTTAATTCATTGTTTGCTAATTAGTTTAGATTAAAAACCTCAATCATTGTTTTAAATTATTTTGTTAAAATTCTTTAAATAAGCAAATTCGACGTTCCATGTGGATACGATCCCTACTACCTTATACTCGTTATTGTGAAGTATGAAATTATTTCTAACGGTTTGACACCCGTCAGCAACACATGTCCACTTAACGGTGTTTGAGCTAACGACGTCACATCAAGGGACTATTGGTGTTCAAAAAATGCATACTTTGATCAATGGTGTGTATTTGCTTTGTATAGGGATTCCTAGTGGACTTTTGCAAAGTTCAGGGACAATGGTGTAATTTGCCTCGGAATAATGCATGTGATGGGTAAGGCGTGTAGCGGTGTAGACGTATGCGGCTGCAGCTTAATGGAAAATAATTTTATAGGCAAGCGTGCGGCGACTAGGGGTGAGCTTGGTCCGGTTTGGTCCAGTTTTTTTGAAAAAAAAAAAAGAAAACCCGAACCAAACTATTTTTAAAAAAATTTAGAACCGGAACCAACCTAATATGTATGAGAACCAAAACATTGGTCCGGTCCAGAACCAATCAAATATGTATGAGAATCAGGACCGGACCAATACTATGATTTTATACTTTTTAACTGTTTAATACAAATACATAATAAAAATTTTAAGACTGAAGCTTCATAAAAAAAATTAAAAAAACTTTTGATAAAAGTACATTCAAAAATTAAAAATGTTGAACTCATAAACTCATAGCATAACAAACCGGTGGAAACAAAATAATAAAAGAGTATCAATTAAAAAGTAGAACAAAGAAAGTATTATGAATTAATATATATACTTATATACTAATTTTATATATATATATATATATATATATATATATATATATATATATATATATATATATATATATATATAAACATATTGAGTTAGTTCAGTCCGATTCTGTGTTTTTTTAGTTCGAGAACCGGGACCAACTCAAATGTCTAATTTTATGAAAATTCAGATCCAGGACCAAACCAAAATATTGGTCCGATTCAATTTTGATTGGTTCGGTCCGATTTCAAAAAAATCCTGCACATCCCTAGCGGCGACTGCACTAGTACTGTGTATGTAAGAGATCTAGATCAAGAGAGAGGAACACTTTGTGGTTAGGAAATTAATAAATGAGGCTCCAACCCACCCATCCTTACCCAAGTTGAGAAAACATGCATTAATACTAAAAGTTGACTCAGTTACACTTTGTGGTTAGGCAATTAATAAATGAGGCTCCAACCCACCCATCCTTACTGAAGTTGAGAAAACATGCATTTGTACTAAAAGTTGACTCACTTGAGGAATCATTAGACAGGCCCATGACTTGAAGCAGTTTCTTCATTGGTTCACGTTCAGATGTTCCTTTTACATAACATAGTATATTCGTTACGTAATAATGGTGATTTTTAAATCTAAAGTGTATTATCGAAACTCTTAAAAGAGATTATGGCATTTTCGAAATAATATTTCACGATTGAGATTGAAAAAATAAACCCGATAAATTTTTACGATTAAAAACTTTAAAAAATAGATCGACCAAAATTTTACAGTATAATGTATATGAATAAGCCATGTGATGTAGCAAATGATGAAATTATGGAGCCCCACGTTGTAATTCAAATTTCCGTATTCCATACTTCAAGATAACATATTCATTGGTTGGGTAAAATTATGCGGCATGGGGTCATAACTTATAGTGGAAACACTTAAATGTCATAGTGATTTAAAAGGTTTGGTCCACTCTGACATGACAAATGCTTAGGTACAGTGGTATTAGGCCATGTACAACAAATGATCATATTTGATCCTTATTTAATACTCAAATTATTAAAAATAAATATAAAAAACTATTTGATACCTATAAGCTACCTAAACAAAAAAAACTCGTATAACAGTTTGACATAAACTTCAATGATCTTTCATATATTACCATTTTCATCTTCAATAACTTTAAATTTTGGAAAAAGTCATTTGGTATCTAAATAAGTCAAACCAAATCTCTATTTATAGATAAAAATGTGTATTTCTTAAAAATAATTTTTTTTTTCTAAATTGTGAAAATGCCAGAAATCAAAAAAGAAAAATAAAAATGGCATGGAGAGAGAGAGAGAGTTGGCTGGGAAAGGGGAATGGCATGAAAAGAATGGCAAGTGAGCTCAAATTTCCGGAAATTGCGGCATCTCACCCCAAGACATAGAAGTGATGAATATCAATTTTGATTTCCTTTTTTGATTGAAGTTTGATACTTCTTTGTTTGTCAAAAACCCACCATAATCCCCACATAATACACCGTTGCACCTGATCTTATGAGTATTTTTTTATAAAATATATCTTTTTATTGATTTATCATGTGTATATGTAGGGGTGTAAATCGAAATTACGGAACCGTACCAAACCAAACCAAACTGATCGGTTTGGTTTTGATTTGGTTTTAGTCAAAGACGGTTCGCTTTTGGTTTCAAAAATTGGAAACTACTTGATTTGGTTCGGTTCAATTTACGATTTTTTTGGTATCAAATCAAGCCAAGCCAACCTATTTATTTTTATTTATTTATTATATTAATGTATATTATATATCATTTTTTAACTATTCTAAACTTTTAGATCACGTTGATTTAGTCATAATATATATATATATATATATATATATATATATATATATATATATATATATAGAGAGAGAGAGAGAGAGAGAGAGAGAAACGTACTAAACCAAAAAAATCTTGATTGTTAGAGGAATATTATATCTTTCATTGTTTGTATTTATTTTGGAACTTGTATTTAATCTTTATGATAATTTTATTTTACAAGGTTATTATCTAATTTTAATGTTAATTATACATTAAATCTTATTTTTATTCTTATTCTTATTCTTAAAGATGATTTAGTTGATTAAAACCAATTTACATAAATCACAAAACCGAATCAAACCGAGTGGTTCAGTTTGGTTCGATTCCAATCTTTCTTCGGTTCGGTTTGAATTTTTTTAAACCAATAGGAAATGGTTCGATCCGTGGTTTTGACATAAACCAAACTGAACCGAACCACTTACATCTCAATATGTGGGTAAAGTTGGGAGAGAGTAAGACTCTCTTACGAATTAATATTTATAAAACGGTCTTACAGAAGACCCTCTATGTTCCTAAAAATTATTGTCAAATATTCTTTTTTTGTCTGTTCTAAGAAAATTGTTTTGTTTGTTTCTTTTTTAGGAACTAATTTATCTACGGTTGACAACTATACTTCGAAGATGCATATGCAACTCACATTCACTTTGTCTTTAAGGAAAAGTTGTCACTAGAGTTATAACCCCGACCCCAATGCTAACTCTAGCATTTTCCTTTAGGAAATATTTAGGGAAAAATACTAAAAAGTCTCAATAAAAAATCTTTCATATCCAAAAAATCTCAAAAATATTTCTCTTATCCAATAAACCCCAAATATGAAATCTTAATACCATAAAGTCCAAATTGTCGATATCCAGTTAGCGGCGTTGGAAGAGTTAAGTTCATAGACGAAACTGCCCTCAGCTTAAACATTACCTATTACCTAACACTGTATATTGATAACTGGCAACTAGTCCTTGTCATCTCACTTTAAGAGAATGCATGGAGCAAGAAAGGACAGTTCCATCGCTTAGCGGGAAGAGCCGATCAATTTCAACCTAGCAGAGTACCTATTTTATTTGATAAGGTATAAATCTTATTCATCTTGAGCAGAATGCATTTGGAAACTTAATTCAATATAACAAAATGATCTGCTATGACAACTGCCAATCCCTAAAATCAGTCACCTAATTGAATATCCTTCTTATTTTCCCCCTTTTATGGAATTTCAGACATGTTTTATATGATCCATCTGCATAATGCTCAATTTGAATTTTGAAGAGAGGAAAGAAAATGAGAAGGATTCTAAGAATGATGATCATCTCTCTTTCCAATCATAGTATTACTTACTCGTATCCAAAGTAGTGAAGTGGTCGTATCCTTTTCCCTCTTTACTATTACCGGCACTTGGAAATGTACGTGTACATCTTTGGTCACTTATGCTTGTATGGTGGTTCCAAGAAGTTTTAGAAGTACCAAATGGCTAATTAACGGCCAGCAATTTGAAGAAGCAATTAAGAAAGTGTTAGTTGTTAGAATAGTTTACTTACAAAACGGCTAATTAAGGGGCAGCAAATTCCAGATTCTTGCAAAAAGCACGGGGCATCTCATACGTTGCACAACTCGGCCTCAACATTTATTTCAGTTAAAAGTAAACTAACAACTTTTAGGTCAACTGTGCCCATATCAGCCTTGATGAATACAGAAAAATACTATGACTCACTAGGATGTGGCTGCATCATCTTTGTGCTTAACCATACCAGAATCAACGAGAATTGGAATCTCTGCTGCAAGCCAAGGTGCAAGACCCAAACAAAGAGCATGTGCTATACCAAACCTGGGACTGCCAAAACAGAAACCAACCACATACATATTATTGCAAAAAGAATGAGAGAATTTCAGTTGAAGATTAAACAAATCAATTAAAGCTATAATAATCCTCAATCCACCATACACCAATTAAAACAAAATTTTCTAACTCAAACATATTTTTCGAAACAGAAACATGTATGAGTATGACCACTTGAAAAGAAAAACCTACATTGACTACTTCCCTTGATCTCGAATGAAAATCATTAATAACAATTCAAAATTTATTTCTAAATCGAAACCTAATACTTCAAATTTTCAATGATGCACACAATCAAACCCTACACCTCTATATTTCCAACTAAAATCTAACAAATGGAAAGGTAATTATCACCACTTTTTCTGCTAAGAAAGGATTGAAATGCAGTCAATCAAATTTTCCTTCCCTGCATATATAACACCGTCAAACCAAATACAGCAGCATTAACTCTGCACAAACTCAACTTTCTGGCTTCCTCCACACAAGAATAATGAAGATATCATCTTCAAACTATAATTCTCGAACTGTCTTTCCTAGAAAAATATGATTTTACAGAGATTCAAGAAGGCCTCCAAGCTCCAAATAAAAGGGGTTTACTACTAATTCAAGTCTGAGTTGCACTTGACATGAAGCAACCAAAGTAAGCAGCCCCCCGAAAGGATGTCAAAACACGGTAACTCCTCTCTCTCTTGGTGTATAACTAACTTTAGTTCGACTTTTTGTCTGTTTGTTCTTTTTTTTTTTATTCATAAGTACTTTTCTGGAACTTGTATTTGACCTGAACCACCAATTGTAGCTGATACTATGTCATATTCAATAAATAAAATGTCGAAAAAGGTCAAAAACATGAGTATATAACATAATTACCCATGTAAGTAACTATCATGGGAATTCCAAGATTACTTTTTGAATAGAGATTTCTTAATTAAGGAACATTTCAATAAACAAAGTAAGGTAGTGTTTGGTAACTATTTCTATTTCAAATCATTCTATTTCACATGTTTCTATCTCACTTTGTTTTTGTTTCATTTCTGATTTCGAACTAGAAACAAAAACACATTTGATAACTATTTATATTTCTATTCGAGTGATGAAAAAGAAACAGAAACATGTCATGTTTGACAACATTTCTATTTCCTTTCACAAAGTTTACTTGGCCCTTCCGTGTTTTGGATCGAAATTGTTTCTCTTCCGTGAGAAAAGATTTAATTTTTTTCCCGGAATGTGGGAAAAAAATGAGAAACATGAACGTTTCTTAGAAATCGAAATGGTTGTTAGAAATTAGAAACAAAAACAAAAAAAATGTAAAATAGAAACGGTTAACTAACAAACAAACTCTTCGTGTGGACTAGAGGGAATGTATTGGTTTATACAGATGCATAATGTACATAGTAATAGGAGCAGAATACTAACTTGGCTGATCACACTTGAGTAAATTGCCAAACTACTTTGATTGATTTAGTTGTTAATCATTCACCTACAGCCTGACGCAAAGGCAACTGTTTGTGCTCTATGTTAATTGGAATCTCCAAAACACATCAAGTCCAGCACCCCAAGAAGTGGCAAGGTTACAGAATTTCAGGTCGGACCTTCTCTATATATGAATTATGATTCTGATGAGCACAGCAGCTAGCTAAATTTTATGATTAACAATGCTATTAAACAAGTTATTTGCAGATTTTGAGCTGGATGGGAAGAATTTCTTGTTTGAATTTCCATCAAAAGAAAGCAACTCGCATTTTGGTGGGAGAAAGAATGGACATTTTCTCAAAACCCTCTGTTTTTGGATCGATGGACCTCATCAGGGTGCTGCCATATGGAAGGTCGAAATCCTTGTGAGGTTTGGATTCGTGCCTTTGGTTTACCCCTTCACCTGTGAGACTCGGCAGTATTCAAGGAGATAGGCCGAAAGTGTGGAGGATTTTTGAATGTAGATGAAGATACAGAGAATAGAGAAAACTTGAGATGTGCGAGGATTCTGGTTCGATTTTTAGGAGAACATTCCAGCTTCAGTCCGAATAGGAGTGGGAAGCAGGAGTTTCGTAGTTTCAATTTGGGTGGAGTCTAATCCTTTCTGTTTTTCAAGGACTGGTAGCAGTGCTTCCGGCAGTGGCGATGGAGGTGTTGAACAGGGGAAGGAGGGCGCAGGGAAAAGGAGCGTGGTTTGCACGCGTGGGGGTCAGTCGACAAGGAAGCTGGTCAAAAGCACTGATTCGACTGGATGTTTTAAAAGGTGTAAGCACGATTGCACGTGGGCGAGCACTAGCAGTTTTTCAAAATTCAAATGTACTAATCGAAACGGTGCCGTTTCCAAAAGGAAGTCTGAAGCAGGGGAGGTTGGGCCTTCGGGCTTCAGGAAGGGTTACGAATAACCGTGGGCCGAACCATGGGCCAACGAAATTAAGTTATAATAGGCGGAAACCCTTATGGGTTTGGGCTCCGAAATCCAAGTCAGGCAAGGGCAAAGGGAAAGTTATTGGGCCTGGGTTAGAGGTTACAGGTGGGCTGGTAAGTGGACCTTTTCAGTCGGACTTTGTGGCTCCAATTCAGTTCGCATCTGGGTCTTATGAAGGGCCAGAGGAGACGTCTCATAAGAAGGCGATCGAAGAGGTCTTGGACTCGACACAGAATACAGAAGTTAAGGTCGATGGTGGCGCTGAGGTTGTAGGGTTAGTTGCAAGCAAAGAGACGGAGGTACAGTTCGAGTCAGAAGTATCGGGTTCAGACAAAGGGGAAGGAGTTATGGAGAATTCAAAGTCTGACGAGGTTCAAACTCAGGACGGCGGCATAGCAAGGCTGACCACTGTAGTGAACTGTTCAGAGCAGATTAATCAGGGTGGCGATCAATCAGGTAGGTCTAACGAGGTCTCAGTCAATGGAACATATGGTGAAGCCCCTTGGGAAGCAATTCTGATTAATGTGTTAAGTCCCCGTGAGGTAGTGTTCCAGCAGGAATTAGCTGTTCCAAGAAAAGGGGAAGAAGTTACGGAACAACTAAAATCTGGCAAGGAACTAACGCAGGAAGATGGTTCAGCAGTGCCGACTCCCATTGAAAATTTCTCAGGCCAGAGTCAGCAGGATGGAGCCCATATATATAGGTGATTCCAATGTAGCATCAGTCAATGGAGTTAATAGAAATGACAGCGAAGCCACCTGTGAAGCTATTCCGATTAATGTGAACAGTCCTAGTAAGCATGGAAAAGATACAATCCCGTTTGATTCAAAGGAAGAGGAGGACATTTCGCTTTCGGCAAAAAGAAGGGCAGACAGATTTGGTAAGTTTATGGAGATCCCATGTGCCAGGTTTGAAGACAAAATTCTGGATTTATTGCTGGATATCGAAAAGAAATGGAGGTCTTCAGAGGCAGGCAGTATTAATAAGAAAAGTACCAAAGCAAGAGATAAAGGCAAAAGAGAGTTGAAAAACCTGTGCTGCAGCTTGAACTATAAGCAGTTAAAGGGGGGAAGTAGGGGAGGATGTGTTGGGTAAAAAATGTGTTTGAATATGCATCTACAGATTTTATCTTGGATTGTGCGGGCATCAATGATTAGGAGAAAAGATGTATTATTAAGGCTGCTTTTAGGAGGTGGAAGCCTCATGTTATATGCCTGATAGAAACAAAATTAGATAAGGTAGATAGGAAAGTGATTTCCAGCTTATGGGGGAGGGAGTAGATGGTCAGCCTGGGAGTGTTTAGATTTAGCAGTAAGGGCGGCAGGAGGGGTTATAGTGATGTGGGATCGCAAGGGGATTTCAAGGGTGGACTCGGTTGTTGGTTCTACCTCTGTTTCGTGCCTTCTGAAGTTGGAGGAAAACGATAGATTGTGGGCTTTCTCGGGTGTCTATGGTCCGTGTGTGCAGCGATGGATAGAAGTGTCTTGTGGGAGGAACTTAAATCAGTCAAGAGCAAGTGGACTGCTCCTTGGTGTATAGGTGGGGATTTTAATATGGTCCGTTTCCCGCATGAACTGTCTGGTTCCCGTGCCTATTCTCAAGCTATGTCGGAGTTTAATGATTTTATTAATGAAGGGGAATTGGTAGATTTAGATGTGTTGGGGGGAGATTTTACATGGTTTAGAGATGGGAATAGCTCGCAATGTTCTCGCATAGATAGGTTTCTGGTTTCAGGTGACTGGGAGGAGCAATTTCCCGCAGTCTTGTATGCCTAGAGTGATCTCCGATCATGTCCCTCTTCTTCTTGAGTGTGGGGATTCCAGAAAGGGAAAGTTCCGTTTAAATTTGAGAATATGTGGCTTAAGGCCCGGGGTTTACTGATTGGGTCAATGAAATATGATCTTCGTATTCAGTTGCAGGAGACCCTAGTTTCATATTGGCCAGGAAGCTAAAATTGTTAAAAGATGATTTGAAAGTGTGGAATAGAGAAGTCTTTGGTAAGTTGGGTGTTAGGATTAATTCTTTGATGGAAAGGATCAGTGTATTCGATGGTTCAGTTGGGGTTCGAGTCTTGAGCAAGGAAGAAGAGTCGCTGCGATTGCATTTGCAAAGGGAGTTAGATCATCTGCTGCTGTGCAAAGTTGGAAGCAAAAATCTAGAATTCAATAGCTCAAAGAAGGGGACAAAAATACTAGATTCTTTCATAGAATGGCTAGTGCTCATAAGTCTGCGAATCAGATCAAGGATTTATGGACAGATGGAGTTGTGTTGACGGACAGCAATGATATAAAGGAAGGTATCGTGGGTTTCTATCAAAGGCTCTTTTCTGAAACGGAGGAATGGAAGCCCATTTTGAACAGTAATTCTTTCCCTTGTCTGATTCAGAAGACAGCAGAGTTCTGGAGCTGCCTTTTTCTGAAGAAGAGGTTGGGGCTGCTCTTAACGGTTTGAGGGGTGATAAAGCACCAGGTCCCGATGGATTTTCAATGGCTTTCTTTCAACATTGCTAGGAGATTTTAAAGGAGGATATAATGAGGGTGTTTCACTTTTTCATGAGAACTTGTTTGAATGCTTCTTTTATTACCCTAATTCCTAAGAAGAAAGGGGCAAAGAATTTGAGTGAGTTCAGACCAATCACTTTAGTGGGGGGGGGGGGGGTTATAAATTAATAGCTAAGGTGTTATCTTTACGTTTAAGGAAGGTGCTTAGTAAAATTATCTCAGCGAACCAGTATGCTTTCGTGGGAGATCGCCAAATAGTGGATGCATCCTTTATAGCAAATGAGGTTGTGGAAGCTAGGCTTAAAAGTGGTGTTCCGGGTCTGATGTGTAAGTTAGATATTGTGAAGGATTATGATCATGTAAATTGGAATTTTCTTCAATTCTTGCTGGAGAGGTTGGGTTTCGATCTAAAGTGGCGGAAGTGGATTCTTTTTTGTATCTCGATTGTTAGGTTCTCAGTGTTGGTTAATGGTGAGCCTGCCAGTTTCTTTGCTAGTTCGAGAGGGCTGCGGCAAGGAGATCATCTTTCTCCATTTTTATTAATAATTGTGATGGAGGCCTTGAGTCAGGATAAAGCCGCAGGGGGTGGTTATTTTAATGGGTTCAGAGTGGGCAGAGGTAGTGGAGAGGGGATGACAGTGTCCCATCTTTTATTTCCAGATGACACGCTTGTTTTTTGTGGGGCAAGCTCAGATCAGCTAGGTTATCTTCGTCTTGTGCTTTTATTCTTTCAAGCGGTTTCAGGTTTGAGTATAAACATCGCAAAGGGCGAGATCATCCCGGTTGGAGAGGTGGTAAATTTCCTTCCCTTGGCCAAGTTTTTTGGTTGCAAGGTTGGGAGTCTTCCGACGGTGTACCTTGGTTTGCCTTTAGGTTTGAGCGAAGATTGGCACGTTGGGAAAAACAGTATCTCTCAATGGGGGGAAGGTTAGCTCTAGTCAAAAATGTTCTTTCGGTTAGCTCTAGTCAAAAATGTTCTTTCCAGCCTCCCTACATATTTCTTGTCTCTATTCATGCTTCCCGGTTCGGTTCGGAGCAGTGGAGAGGGATTTTCTATGGGATGGGTCCGTGGAGTGGCGGAAGTATCATTTGGTTAAGTGGAAAAAGGTGTGTGATAGTGTGAATAATGGAGGTTTGGGTATAAAAAACCTGAAGTTTTTCAATTTGGCTCTTTTGGGGAAGTGGCTTTGAAGATTCATGGTGGAGGGGAATGCTTGGTGGAGGAGAGTGGTGGGAAGTCTGCATGGTGAGGGTGAGCACCTATGGTTTCCGAAGGATGTTACTTCTTGTTATGGGGTGGGGGTTTGGAGAGGAGTCAGGAAGGATGGACCAGTTTGAGAGACATATTTCCTTTGAGGTTGGTTATGGGTCCAAAGTTAGTTTCTGGAAGGACAAATTGTGTAAAGACGTGGAGTTATGAAGATCCTTTCCTGATCTATTCAATTTAGCTACTGAGAAAAACTGTTTAGTTAATTCGGTTTTGCATATTAAAGACGGGAAAGTATCTTGGAGTCCCTTGTTTCGAAGAGATCTTCAAGATTGGGAGATGGACTATCGTGTTCAGTTTTTTGGGAAGTTATATGCTTATTCAGTGGGGCAGAGGGAGGATAAGGTGGTGTGGGTGGGATCAAAAAAGAGTAGTTTTTCTGTTAAATCCTACTATCAAATTCTTTCCAACAGAGAGAGGATTGAATTCCCTTGGAGACGCAGTTGGAAAGCTAAAACTCCAAGTAGAGTTTTGTTTTTCGCATGGGAAGTTGTCAGAGAAGCCATCCTTATTCGTGATAATCTAATCTGTAGAGTCGTAATGTGATATATGTTAATTGGTGCTTAATGTGCAAAGGGAGTGATGAAAGTGTGAACCACTTGTTGCTTCATTGCCCGATTGCGTCAATGATGTGAAACACTATCTTCAATATGTTCTCTATAGCTTGGGTGATGCGAAATCAGTGAAAGATCTTCTTTTGAGTTGGTCTTTGTATAAGCGGAGAAGAAGAAGGAATAGCATTTGGCCCAGAGTCCCTCTGGGTATTTGGTGGACCATATGGAGGGAAAGGAATAAAAGGGTGTTTGAGGATGAGGAGAGGACGGTGGATAAGTTGAAGGATGAGCTGATTCGTATGCTGATCTTTTGGGGGGATGAGAATACTAAGACTTCCGATAATCATAACACTTCATGCATTGATTCAGCTACTAGTTTTGCTATAGACTAGCCTATTGTGTAATCTGAGTATGTTTAAGGATGCATCTCCTATTTAGACGCTTAGGTATATAATACTTTTACTTATAAAAAAAACATTTTGAACACTTTTATGCTATTAGGACACTTCATCCTATTAATAAATAAATGACCTCTAAAATACTACTAAAATTTGGCCATGTCTCTAGGTTTGAATGATGGAAGAAAGTTTATTTTGTGACGATGAATCTAAAATTTGGCCATGTCTCTAGGTTTGAATTGGAAGATTGATGAATCCTACGATTAACAGTGTTAAATAATAGTCTCACCATGATCGCTTTAAGTGAACTCTAACAAATAAAAAAGGTAATTCTTACCAGTTTTTCGCCCAAAGAGGCTTGAAATGCACAGTCAAGCAAATCTTTCCACCCCTATACATCTACACCACCAAAGCAAATACATCAAAATTAACAACAACCAGTCCAATTAACGAATATGTATTAAAAAAACAGTAGATAAATTGCTCTAAAATGATTAGGGGTGGCAAAATGGGTGTTATGGATAATAAAATAACCCATGATTATCTATAAAACCCATTTTGCCACCACTAAAAATGATCAGAAACCTTGTGAGTCTTGCCGTCGAGTTGAGGCAGCTCGAGCTCAGGCGCGGTGGCCGGATAAGTCACCGGGATGTCAAATTGAAGATCAAATTCGTACTTTAGTAGGTTGTGGACATACCAACACTTGCCAGTCCAACGGGTGCCCTCAGGATTGGCGGCGGAGATCCTGAACCAGTCGTTGTCCTTGGACTTGTTCATGGATGTGTAAGCGATTAGGGCCTTGTATTCCTCCTTGAGCCTCTGCGTCCATGCAGCTCCATCGCGTGGTCCGGCTTTCGTTGACAGCAACGGAATTTGCGGTTAGCGTCGACTTCGTGTTGGGGTCCCAGCCCTCCATTGTCAAAGGGCCCTAACCCTCGGTGATCTCTCCGTCCGTCGTCGGTTGCGCAGCGCTGTTTTGAATGCGGGTTGCGTTGGTTTGTACTTCCCCACTCGGTGGAATTTGTCAAAATATGGCCTTCGACCTTGAGTCAACCAACCAACCAACCATCCAATGATGGTTCGCTCACGTAGTCGAACATTGGTTTATTAATCGACTACACTAGTCGATACTCGATTTTGGATGTTGAAACATGCACAATTACTGATTTACTGATGATGTTACATAATTTGGTGGGTTATTTTTCGCGGATTGTAGGATATCCAGGCTAGGTTAAAGTGAATGTTGGATTTTAGATGAAACTTTTTAAAAGATGAGCAACTTTAGAAGGAATATAAGTTAGAGACTCGCGAAACTCTTTCGATATTAGGGTAAGTCTTAAACTTGATTGAAATCAAAATAACAAAGCTTCGAGTACGTAAAAGTGAGCGAACATTTCAAATGAGACACTGTAAGACATATATAATCCTTTGGGAGTGAATGAGGGTGGGTTAACCGCCTAACTGACGGAGTTATGACTAAAATCTCGGCATGTAAGTTATCCATTATGATGAATATCTGTAAATTAGGGCAATCTTGTTCTCAGCTCGAACAGACTTATAGACGAATTCCTGGTCGGAGAGGGTTCACTATGATCAAACCAGGTAATCTTGCTCGGGTATGATCAAAATTGGGTAACATGTTCGGGTCATATAAATCCTAGTCTATGTATCCCATGTGACTATCACATGCTGGTACATGTGTTTGGCTCGTGAGCAAGATTTGGGTCGAACTCATAAGTGGCCCCTTTATGCTCGGTGTGAAACATGTTTGAAGTAGTTTTTGTTGTCGCCTGAAGTTGGGAGCATAATACTTGCTCATTTTTGTTTGATTGTTGTGATCTAATATGAGGTGAGTTGTTTTATTGGTGACAGATGTTGCATTGAGCTGTCAGTTGAAGGAAGTCAAAGAGCCTCTGTAGGGTGACGTCAACTAGGTATAGTGTAATGATGGGCCGCACCATTTCGAGATGTGCATTGATGGCGGGTTTGATCGTGTGTGTCGCCGCCGCCTAAATTCAAATTTCTGAAGGCTTTTGGGTGCGTGATTTGAGCGCCTTCCCCCAATCATCTCCTATAAAAGGGGAAAACCCTAACCATTTATGTTTTTATTGCCTTTTCATCTCCAAGCCTTTTCTGCACCTGGCGGCTTGTTTTCTGGCTTGACTTTGATTTTCTAATAAACAAACTCTCTTTTTCTACAAATTGGATCATTTCTAGATCTCTCCTTCCGACAAACTGATCCACATTCAACCAACAAGTAAGTCTTCATTTTGCTTTTATTCGTCTCATTCTCGATTTATATAACATGCTTAGATTTATGGGTTTCTTCACGTGTGTTCTTCCTTGTTCATCTTTTCTGGGGTAGCATTTGAGGGTTTTGCCTCTAGATCTGAGAAATTCAAAGGGAGGTCAAGGAAAATCTTTCAAGAAATCATGAATTTTGTGGAACATTAATTAAGATTTTCCCGATCTCTTGTAGGGATGTTTTCTCCACTTCAATTGTTTGACACGAGGATTTTGAGAATGAACAAGAAGCATATGGCTATGATCATGGGACTAATGAGCCCTACATCTCCATTGATTCTGAAAAAACTGATTCCAGAGTGCATGTTCTTGAGGGAAGAAATGCCCAGGTGGCGAGCAGTCGAGTTCCCTTGGAAAGAGTTGTTAATGATGTGACCACCAAGCAGAACGTTGAGGAAGATGAGGTGAGCTCGAGTGGTAATCAGAGCGAGGAAGAATAAGTCGGTCGACCTCGAGCGGGACATTGAACCCATAATGAGGACTATTACAATTTGAATTCTCTTGCTCATTGGGAGTCCATGGATTCCTTGGTCAAAGTTGGCAATTGATTCAATTCGATCGGCATTTCCGAGCAAGATTATTGAGGGGTCCCTTATGAGTCCCAGATGACGCCTCCTCAAATGAGGAACAAGACAAAAAGAATGGTGTTTTTCTATGATTTCTTCCATGTCGGGATGCGCTTGCCCCTGGACCCTTTTATTGTTGATTTTTTTATGGAAACCAATGCAATTCCATGTGACCTCCAACTGACCACAATGCTAATTTTGACTACTTTCACTGCATCCTACCGGCTGGTCGGCTTCGAACCAGAAATGACCATACTTGGGAAAATTTTCCAGTTTACTAAAGATAAACGATCAGGCAGGATCACTGGTCACTCAAAGGCAGGAGCTTTGAAGCTATTTACCAAATTCCCCCACAAGGTTGACAAGTAGGATAAAAGGATCGTTGTGGTGGAATCTCGGGTAAGATGACCTTTTGCCTTTACTCCTTGCAAACTGAAGCCTCCGACCTATGACAAACATGTCACCTTTACTAGGGAGGAGAGATGTATGACCATCTTGAGGGATGCACTAGGGGTGACCGAGAAAGGTCAAAAGTGGTTGATAAATTGGAAATTAATCATGTATGATCCCATATTTTTGCGTCTGGTCGGGATGTATCATACTTTCGTGGCAGGTGTTGAGCCCTTGGTCACCATTGAACCTGAACTCGCACATCCTTATTGGGGGACTTGTCATGACAACAAGTTCCCTAGTAAATATACCTCATGTCCTCGGGGAGGGGGGAATTGCATGGTCCCCATTGATTTTAATAATGCTGGTACATTTTTAATTTGTTGATTTCTCGAAATAGTATATCTCGATGTTGTTGATTTGTTCTCTTCTTTTCTTAACAGTGGTTAAGGACGTGCTAAGGCACCGAAGACTACTTTTAAAGCGAAATCTGTTGCCCGCCATGCTGAGCTTATAGGTCTCGCGAGCAGCCACCGCCTGCTCCCTTGCCAAAATATTCGTTCATTAAACGGAGTAAAAAATCACCCCGAGCTTCTGGTTCCACTTCTGAGCCAAAGTCTCCTTCTGCTCGCCTGGTTCATCGATTTCCATAGCCTGGGGTTGCAAGCTTTCCCCTCCATGATTACCCCCATAATGATAGGACCATTGGTTTGATAAGACTTTTCCTTCTCTGAAATGGTAATTTCTTCATTGGGAGTAGAAAAAGTGATTTTATGCTTCTTCTTTGAGTATCCCGGACGTATTCCCACATTACCCAAGGTTGACTTTAAAGTACTCCAATGCCGATGTCAGCGTAAAAATTTGCTCGCTGGTAGGGTATGGAAGCAACCATTTGAAAATGAGCCATTAAGGGGATTCCCATGATAGCATTATATGATGATTTTAGGTCAATGACGAGGAAGGTAATGACTTCAAGCCTCGTGTGCTCCCCATCGCCGATGTAAACTTCAGGTCGACTGTGCCTTTAACTCCAACCTTGTGGTTGGTGAACCCTTCCAGAGTTCCCAAACATGGTTTCAAGCAAGCATCAGTGAGACTGATCTCTTTGAAACAGTTGTAGTAAATAACATCTCGGCAGGCCCGCATGTCTATCAGCACGTGGTGTACCTGCAAATTGTTGATCAATGTTGAGATAACCAAAGGATGCTTGGATGCCAGGGTTGTGTTTGCTAACTCACTGCGAGTGAAATGGATTGTCTGCTCGCACACCCACGTAATTGGTGGCACACTCATCACCTTTGATAGCGAGTAAATGTGCTTTCTAAGTCAAGTTAAGGTAGGTTCCTCCTCTAGGATCATGTTCACTACCCCTTGTATCTGAGGGGCATTTCCCCTATTCCATCTATTTCCTCCCGAACAGGAGGGTTACGACGATTGTTGCTATTGTTGTGGCTCTGCTTAAATCTATCAAGACGTTCTTGATTGATTAAATGATTGATCTCCTTTTTCACAGTGACATGCCCCACATCATTGTGATAAGCACAAAATTTTGTGTTATCCCGACACTGAGATGTGTCCGGGTTCATTGGGGTAGGGAGCAGGGAGGTCATTCTGTATCTATATCATAATTTCCTCCCTTGAAGTGTTCAGGGGAGTGAAATATTGCTCTCTAAATCGTTGAGTCAGGTCAGATGTCCTATTACGATCTCTACGAGAATTGTTATTTGAGCTAGGAGTTGTAGCCACTGTCGAGCTACTTTCTCCTTTCTCCTTTCCCTTACCCCTTTGATCAAGCTCCGTCGAGCTGAACAATTGAGCCCGGGTAAGCATCTCGCCCTGAGTTGCTAATGGATGCATTACCAGTTCTTGCTTTAGGCTCCCACTCCGCATGTCATTCAAAAAGCAGTGTGACCTCACCCGCGGTCATGCCCGTAACCTGCTCGAGCACCTTAGTAAATATTTCCACATAACTATAGGAAGATTCATTAGCTCCTTGTACCACCTTGCAAAGGTCAAATTGGCTATTAGGTAAGGAGCCTGCCGAGCCGAACTCAACTAAAAATTTCTCCCTCAAATCCTTCCATGCAGTGATAGATCCTTTTGAGAATCTTCCCAGCCAGCTTTGGGCATTGCCCTGAATATCCCCATCAAATGCCTTTATTTTAAGGGCCTCACTACTAGTAACTAGGCCAACTTGGGCCTCAAACGAACGTAGCCAATCTCCAGCTCGGGTCTTACCCAAGTACTTATCAAAATTTGGAAAAACAACCCCTTGAGTTGGAGGCGTGTTTTCAATCCAATCGCGAAAGGACTTCCATCAGCTGACCGGGTCGTCCCATCATCTCAGTGACCAACTTCCCAACCATCCATCCTTGCCTGCACAATTGGCAAGACCTCAGCCATGGTTTGAGGTTGTGCTGGCAGTACTACCGCGGGCTGAACTGTAATTGGTTGAGGTGCAGCCATTGGTTGTGCTGCAACATGTAAATGAGCTCTTGGTGACTGGGGAACGACTGGGTGATCTGCCTATCTTTCGTGTTCCCTCCTAGGTGTTGACCTCGAGATCGGTGAGAATAACGGGAATAAGAATGATAGGAGTGTTCATACTCCTCTCTCGGCTCCGCCTGCTAGCAGGTTATTATTCAGTGACCATGTTTTGCTCTTTAGCACGACGCATATCCTGTCCATTTCTTTCCTCGTAGACTTCGACCATAAGAGTTCCCTGATTGTGGCTGCCACCACTTTCTGCTCGGTTTCGACCTGGTGCTCGCTCGATGGGTAAAGGAGCTCTGTGTGGGGGCAGGGCCACCAACAATAGGCGTTCTTTCAGCCATTCACTAAGCACTTACTACGGGCATGACTGGAATCAATTATTCCTCTATGGGAACTGGTGGTTGACCCAGTGCGGCCAATTGTTGATTCATGACAAACATCCTATTCAAGTACATGACCTGATTTCGTAGAGCTAGGGCTTACGCCTGCTCATTCAGTTGGACAGGCTATGCGACTTGATAAACTCGAGCTGCCTCTCGGCGTTGATTCAGTTGTTCTCGTAGTTCAACCGAGTTAGCCCTTTGTTGTTGCAATTGATTCCTTAAATCGGGTTGAGGTTAATCATTCACGGGAATGAATCCCGCATCACTAGGAGGAGCATGTTGTGCCGCCGCCTACGACCTTGTCATCATGCCTCCGTCCATTGGGGGAAGCCCATTCCTTGGGGGAAGTTCCGGTTGGGGCACTCCCTCTGGCCTATTATTCACTGGTGGCCAATCCCTTGGTG
Organism: Codonopsis lanceolata; assembly: GCA_013146195.2. Classification (NCBI taxonomy): domain Eukaryota; kingdom Viridiplantae; phylum Streptophyta; class Magnoliopsida; order Asterales; family Campanulaceae; genus Codonopsis; species Codonopsis lanceolata. The sequence goes on along the minus strand of CM028378.1, from coordinate 21,608,937 downwards.
AACAGACGCGTCTTAACTGCACTAGTTTTGTTGTAACAAGTAAATCCTTCCATAGTGGAGAAATGGTTTATGTGGTTACTTTCCATGCTAAAAGTTTTTGTTTATAGTTGTTCACCTTGAGCATCGGTTGCTATCTCAGTAGCAGCAGTGGTGATACTTGTTAATTCTCCAAGTTTGTTGTAGATCGCATCCAGTATGCTTAATATGTCTTCATTTTCTAGGTTGGAGGGAGATGGGTCAAGGTCTACATGCTTAGCAGGAGATGAGGTGGAGACAAAGGTAGTAGCAGCAGTAGGTTGGAAGGGCTGCTGGAAGGGTGGAGAGGTAGATGTGGAGATTGAGGAGGAATCAGGTGAGGGGAACATTGGGGTGGATGAGAAAGAAATAGGTAGAGGTGGTGAAGAATGAGGGGTTGGGGGAATTTCAATGTCTGTGTTGGAACGATCACAAACATTGGAAGGGGTAGAGATTGGGTCAGTAGAGAACCAGAAGGAAGGAAGGGGATAGGAAGGGTCTTCTGGTCTCAAAGGTTTGGGTTCTGATAGAGGGGGGGTAGGGTTGGGGAAGAGGTCTGCTATTGATGAAAGTTCAAAAAATGAACTTCGTAGCAATAGAGGATAGGATGGGGTGATACCTGTAACGCCCCAAGCCCGAAAGTCCGGTCGGCTACGTGTAGCCCACACACTGGCCCACTGAGCACGTAGCACCTTGGGTCATCCGACCAACCACAAGTCGTCCCAAAAGTCCATGGATGATGTAGGGGTATGGCTGACATAACTTGAGCGTAGAGAGGAGTGGTATATATTTGGTGGTGGAGTGTCATAGGGATTGATGTTGTTGGTATGACTGACATGGGAATAGTGGACACAGGGATGGATGGTTGAGGAACTGACAATGGTATAGTTGGTGTGGAGAGAGGAACAGTAGCTGGGAGTATAGAGGTGGAGGCATCAACAGTGGGACTGAAGGAAGGTAGAGAGATGGGATGTAGAGTGCAGGTGGAAGGTGCTGTGGGTTCAGTTGAGGCAGAAACTGGTAAGATTGTGGATGACACAACAAAAGGTACATGAGAATGAGTGATATGAGGAATGGTAGGAATGGACTCAGTGATTAATGGTGCTGGATGTCTAGACATAGCATCTGGGAAGGCAGTACTCATAGAAGCTCCTCCTGGCATGGAGGCCATCCGCTGCGTGAAATTCTATATAAGCTTGGCTTGCAAAGGCATTAACCCGCATCCTCGAACATATTTATTCGCAGCTCTTTGGATTCGGGCTAACTTGGCTGGCTCTACAGTAGGTTGTTCCCAGTCCTGGTTTACTTCATCATCCTCAGGCAGGGCAAGTCTGCCGACCAGGAAAGGATCATCGGAGGGAAGAGCTGGTAGGTCATGCACTTTGTTATAAATGGTCCAAGCTAGAAAGACAAGCTCATCCTGAACAAATCTATCATTTGAGAGATAGAATCTATTCCAGAGCAAGGGTAGAGGATCAAAATACTTTCCATAGTTGGCCACTAGGTCTTCCTGACTGAGATTGGGAGTGACTGGATACAACACATAAGGTCTTCTCTTTAGGTTGTGGTCAATGTACTTGATTGTATTGACAGGGGGTTTTTCAGATTTCTTCTCCTCATGGAAAGAAAGAAGAAACTGAACAAAATATGGAAGATGGTCTATTGGAAATACCCAGTTAGGGGGAATGGGAACTGGATTGGCTTGATAGTAGGAGTGTCTAGGATGAAAAGTGGGATTTCTAATTGGTGGGATGAACTTGATTGGTGCAGTGTTTGGAGACCTAGGATTGGAAGGGGGAGAGATTGGTGCATGATCGGTGATAGCAGGAGTTGGAGAGAAAGGAACAAATGTACCTGGATTTAGCTCAGGATTTCTTCTCAGTCTCTTTGGAGCAGTGTCAGCTGCTAATATCAGTTGTCTCCTTCTAATCGCGCTTCTTTCAGAACTTCAAGACTTGTTCATCACCGGTGGTGACCAACATCGATTGGAGGATCAACAATTTGGTGACCAGGTTGACCGACCTCAGGCGGTGACCACAGTGACCCTCGGGCCGAGCAATTTACGGTTCTTTGACCATCATCACTTGGTGACTAGAGGAAACAGACGTAAGAGCCTGGGTCCTAGTTCTTCTAGGTCATCTGCTTGTCTGGACTGAGGGAACTTCTTGACCAAATCTGCTTGACACACTTGCTCGCCTGATATCAGCTGCAACATAATTTTTGACTTTAACTGGTTCTAGGTCACCAATCTTGATGAGTTGATGTTGAAGAGTAGGAAGTGATCGGAGAAACTGATTTATAATCAGATGGTGGGTGAGTCTTGGATTCCCAGTAGCCATGTTTTCCTTGTATTTGGCAATGTTGACTTTTACACATTCAACTAAGACTTGTGGGTTCCCGTGAATGCGTGCTCGCGCCCGCGCACCACTCCTGGATAGGGTGCGGCGTCGCGGATGCGGTGACATCACTGCTCCCCTGCTCCAAAGCCTCCCTTGTTTAGGGAGGACGAAATCAAAAAGTGCGGGAGGTCTTTGTCGAATAGCAGCGTTGGAATACGCCTCGGTTGCCTTTAGTGGATTTTGATCCAATATCGAAGCTATGGGTTTTCTACGTCAAGTCATCCCTTGTTTAGGGGATACCAGGACATAGGAAGACATCACCTTTCCATTCCCATTCTCCCTTGTTTAGGGGAGAACGTGAAAGTGCAAAGAAAGATGTCGGCCACTATGGATTTCATGAAAATAGCCTTATGGCCTATTTCGGATCACTATGAGTGCTTTGGGTTTTCTACGCCAAGTTATCCCTTGTTTAGGGGATACCAGACATAGGAATACATCACCTTTCCATTCCCATTCTCCCTTTTTAGGGAGAACGTGAAAGTGCAAAGAAAGATGTTGCGAGGCCCCACCGATCCAAAATGTTTTTAGAGTCGCCATCTTTATTTTAAGGCAAAAATAAAGCAAAACCGTAAAAAGAAAACCGTAGAGAAAGAAAACGGGTTCGGAGGCTAAGTTACGAGTTGTCGAAGGTGCTAGGCACCCAACTCGCTTTCGATCTCAAAACGGTTTTTGGCTAAAGTATGCTTTTTGTTATATTTATTAAACAGGTAAATAAAGCATTAACGCTACAAATACATCCTTACATCTATATTATTTACGGACTTGCAATGGTCTCTTTACAAACAATTACAAATATACTTGGAAATATTTGGTCATAGTAACTGACTACATTTAGTATTATTTCCTAAATAAATCCGGCATAACCGCTATATATTGATATTGAACCGACCGGAAATAATACATTTACAAATAGAGACTTTATCAATAAATAAAGTAAATAATTACAAATCTATCTAAAAAACATTTTGCCATAATAACGCTACATTTAGTACTATTTCCTAATTAAATCCCAGGCGGCACAACCTCTATATGACTACATTGGGCCGGATTGAAATAATACTATTACAAACAAATGAAAAACTTAAAAATAAAAACTTCTGACGGCGTAGGGGTGTGCTCGCTCACGTCCCTCGGGGAGAGAGAGTCTTTTTTTTGTTGTTTGAAGTTGTGTGTTGTGTGTTGTGTGAATTTGGGCAAATGCGGATCGCTCGAAAGTTACTTTTCGCCTCGGGATCGGGCAGGTAACCGTTGTGTTTGGTTGTTTGATTGATCGAAGTGAAATCGGGCGTAATAACGGCTTATTTCTCGGCGATTTGGCCTTTTAAATCGGCAGAGCAACCGCTTTTCCACGATTTTTGGATCGGGAAAAGGGGTGGATACCTAGTCGGGGGGCTAAGGTACACTTCTACCGGTTGGTTTTGTGTTTGGAGGAAGTTTGGCGTGGTTTCGAGGCTTTTGGAGGTGATTCTCTCACTATCTCACACCGCTCTCTAACCCTCCAACGTAACGTTAAAGCGAGAAAACTTTGCAAGTTTTTCCTCTGAATGAGGAGTCGGGTCGCTTATTTATAGGAAAAAATAGGGACATCCGACGGAATTAAAAATCTCTCTCTAGCATTAATCTGTTGCACTGCCGCTACCAATGAAGTTGTGAAATGCGGCAAACTATTTGGATGAACAATGATCGAAGAGGAGAATTGGGCGCCACTTTATAGGGATTTGGGCGCCATGCCCAAATTTGTTGTGGGAGCCACGCCCAAAACTCAAACCTTGGTCATTTTGAGCACTTAGGTCCACTCGCAATTCGTCCTTTGCGCATCCCGCTTGTCATTTTGCATTTTTGACCCTCAGAATCTTGACATTTGTTAATGTTTTTAATGTGTCTTGATATTTTATGTCATGTCACATACTGGGTGCGAAATTGGGGTGTCTAAAACCGCTTCAAACTAAGTTCATCTCACAATTCTCCACAATGCCTTCCATGAAAGCAATTGGGCTTATGTAATCTTGTCATGCCCCGGATTTAATAATGAGGCACTTGTCCAACAAGTAGCCGGGCATAGTGAAGTGGCAAGAAAGCCAGGTGCTTGTGCTGTCAAAGAAATCAAGTTCTGCTGGTACTTCACGTCTCGCCCAGTAATCCACCACCTCGTTGGGTTTAGTAAAGAGAATGGTATAAGTGGTTGAGCCATCGTCATAGAGACTAGGAAAGAAGACGGTGATGGTTTTAGGTCAAAAAGCAATGGGGACTCCTCGATAGTATCGATAAGAGAAAGGGTCGGTTGGGTTTCTTCCGTACCATGAAGAACTCTTCGGTCGGTGGCGGTTGTAGGTTGGAATGTTGAAGGAGAGTAGAGGCATTAACCAGGCGGTGACAAGATGAATAAGCTCTAAGCCTAACGGTTCTTCATTTAGAGACAATATCCGAGAAGACATCCGATGGCGTGTTCGAGGCCATTTCCTTGTACACACAAAGTTGTTAGAGAAGAAATAGAACAAAGAAAATGAGAAGAAAGAAGGAAGAAGGTTGTTGTTACGAGAGAGTTTGTAGCTAGGGTTTGAAGAAGAGAGGGTTTGAGAGAAAAGGATTTTTAGTGAGAGAGAGATAAGTGAAAAGTGAAGTGAGTGGGTTTTAAATAGAGAAGAGATAGAGTGCAGGGCTTATATGAGTTAGTGGGTTTTAAAGTGAAGATATGGAGTGTAGTGATAAAAGCACACATGATATTGGTTTTGTGATAAAAATAGCAATTTATGACGAGTTATTATCACAATGATGAGCTTTTTTTGTGAAAACACGTCATTTCAACCCGCGAGTTGGTGGGATAGTGGAAAGGTCATTTGGCTTTTCAAAAAAGCTTCATGAGTTCGAGGGAAAATAAAAAGCGGGGAAATAAATGAAGAATTTTATAATAAATTTTAGAGTAAGTCTTAAATTGATCGATCGGCTTTGACTTAAGGCTTAAAGACTACAGACGTGTTGTTAATCAACTGTGTTGTCGGTGATAAATAGAGAGTAATGAGATGTCGGTGAACAATTGTCGACTAAAAATGTCGGTTGTGAATGTGTGTCGGTGACATGATTTTGATTCTGATATGGTTCAACCAAGAATGAGGGAACATTTTTGTTAATTTGAAAATTTGTCGGTTAATGAATTTTCGTTGCTTAAGAACTTCATCGTCATTCTTGGTGACAAACTTTTCTATCTTACAATGTGGTTGATATAGATTGTCATTCTTGGTGACCACATTTCTTCATAGTATCGACTAGATGAGCATTGAGTCCATTGGCCGACAAAGAAGACTGCAGATTAGACAATCCAAAAAAAATCTATGACATAATAAGCATTCCTAATTCTCCTCTTAAGAATTCAAACACAGTCAGTTAAAGGCTTTTGTAAAAATGTCGACTAATTGAAATTCGGTAGGAACATATTCTAGTTGAACATTGCCTTTTCAACATGATCTTTCAAGAAGTGATCTAATGTCTATGTGTTTGGTTTTAGAATGCATATTTTAAGCGATATAGCGGAGTATTATCACAATAAATAGGACAAGTTCCGTTGGCATTTCATAATCGATAGTTGTTGTTTCATCGAATCGATAAGAACGGCTTAGGCGGCAATATATCGACTTGTTGAAGTGGAAGCGAAGCTTGCTTTTGCATGCCCATGATATCGGTCTGTTTCAGGCGGCAGCATGTTCATTTGGTGCTTTTTACGTTTACTACGCAGGCTGAGGAATCACATACGAATATCGATTAAATTAAAGAGGAATCTACGGGATACGAAATACCAAATTTTTCGGTGTCAATCGGATATCGATAATAATTTTTGCAACAATCATATGAGATTCCTTTGGATTAGCAACGAGCACATACACCTGACAAACATGATGTAAAGTGCTGGCAGTTAAATAGAAAAGATCCACTATACCTCTGTACTCGGTTGTATTAAGCTGGCTTACCCTTTCATCGATGACCAAGTGACATTGACCCCGTTGGAGTATTTCTTTGAATTTGCTTCTTGAAGATTGTATTTCTTGATTAGATTTCTTGTATATTTGGATTGATGGATAAAAATTCCTTCCTCGGTTGCTTAATTTGCAAACCTAAAAAGTAAGTTAGTTCTCCCATCATGCTTTCATCTCAAATTTTCCTTTCATAAGATGTTCAAATCTCTTACACAAAACTTCATTAGTAGATCCAAAAATAATGTCATCAACATAGAATTTGAACTAGTAATATATTACCTTTGTGCTTTAAAGAGAAAAGTAGTATCGATTTTACCTCTTTGAAACCCTTTTCCATAAGAATTTGGATAGAGTTTCATACCATGCTCTTGGGGCTTGCTTTAAAACCATAAAGAGCCTTTCTTAGCTTGTAAACATGGTCCTTCTTTTGAGATCAAGAAAACCCGGGATTGCTCAACAAATACTTGTTCTTGTAGATCTCCATTTTAAAATGCACTTTTACATCCATTTGATATACCTTGAAGTCCTTGAAGGTTGCATAAGCAAGAAATAGTCGATGGCTTCGGTCTTGCCACAAGAGCAAATGTTTGATCATAGTCAATGCCCTCCTCACTGTCTATAGCCTTGGGCTACTAATCTTGCTTTGTTTCTTGTAACATTTCCATCTTCATCCAACTTGTTTCGAACACCCATTTAGTTCCAATGACTTGTTGATCGAGGTCTAGGCACAAGTTCCCAAACTTTACATCTTTCAAGCCGATTTAGCTCTTCTTGCGTGGCCTCAATCCATTGGGGTCTTCAAGCTTCATCAATCTTTTTGGGTTCATGGAAGAGACAAAGGCATGTGAATCAAGAGTTTCATTTAGGAGCTACTTCTAGTTCTTAAGCCCAAGAGGATCTCCAATGATGTTTGAAACTAGATGATGTCTAGCTTCCCTAATTTCTTTAGGAAGATCTGCGAAGAGGTTCGGTTGTAAGGTGGAGAAGGATGAATGTCGGGTGATTGATTAGTTTGAGTCGGGTGTGTCGGTGGCGAAGGTTGTCGACCTCTTGAAGTTCATTCGAATGTCTAAGGTTTACGTAGGAGGAGTTGAAGATGAAGGATTATTTTGAGTTGAACCCGGCTTGTTTCTTGTCTCAAATATCTCAAAATTGTTAGTAACATCGAGGTTTAGAAGACTCAAATAAATTTGATTCATCAAAAGTATGCATAAATTCAACAATTACTTGAGTTTTATATTATAAACTCTATAAGTTCTACTATGCTTAGCATAACCAACAAAAATACCTTCATATGCTTTTTCATCAAATTTACCTCTGTAATCACCACCATTGTAGTGAATGAAGCAGCATTGCACCCAGATTTTAAAAGCAATGTTAGGGGTTCTACCTCTCCATATTTCATAGGGAGTCTTACCATGAAACTTGTTTATGAGAGATCTATTTTGTGTAAAACATCTTTGTGTTGGCAGCTTACGCCCAAAAATATTTTGGCAATTTTGTACGCTAACATTGTTTTACTGCTTCAATTAGTGTCTGTTCTTTCTTTCGGCTATACCATTTTTGTTGAGGTGTTAAGCTGCTGAAAAATTATGATCAATTCCATGATCATCACAGGTATGTGTCCATCCCAAGATTCTTGAATTACGTACCATTGTCAGATCTAACACTTATAATCTCACATTCCTTTTTGAGTTTGAAGATTTCGAATAGGAAGTGAGAATTCCGTAGTTTCATCCTTGGATTGCATCATTTCAACCCATATACCAGGTAATCATCCTGACAACCAAAGTATACATGTTTCCTCCTAAGCTGCTTTGTTGAAGGGACCAAATAAATCCATATGTAGAAGTTCAAGAATTCTTTTTGGTTGAAAAGACATGGTTTTGGTTTGAAAGTGGTTTTTGTTATTTTCCTAAAATACAAGCATCACACATTTTTGTCGGTAGGAAAATTTATGGATGGCGAGACCTTTCACCAAGTCTCCTTTTGAAAGTTTTTGAAAGATATTTAAAGTTCAAATGTGAAAGTCTTTTGTGCCAAAGCCATGAGTTTTTGAAGTATTTGCTACCAAACAAATTTGAGTCTTGTTATTTAAAGAAAGTAAATCAATAGCAAAAACATTTCTTTTTTGGAACCGGTGAGCAAAATTTCATTTGTGATGCTATTTTTTGATAAAAGCGGTGTGGAGGAGAAAGAGCGGCTCATACCTTTATCACGGAGATTGTGAGATACAAAAGATTGTGTTTGAACCTT
>CM028378.1:21563514-21600199 GCA_013146195.2 Codonopsis lanceolata | reverse complement strand
AAAAAAACAAAAAAAAAAAGGAGAAGGACCGATGAGAGCCATAGAAGAAAGAAAGCTAAGGAAAGCAAGAAGGCGAGAAAAAATCTTGAAAGGCGGAGAAATCGAAAAGGGCCGACTCGAGGATCAAATAAGCAACAATTCAAGACTAGGGGCTTTCAAACCCAAGGGTATCTCTTTTTGCCCATATTGATGCCTCTGACCCATCCTTGCGAGTGTGCTTTCACTAGTCCATTTGGTCTCCATTCTTTCAAAAAGCCAATCGAGTCCTCGATCGAGCTTTCCAAGGTATCCATCTCGATATTCAAGTCTGCAGTAAATTCTTGCTTCTTCTATATTAGCTTGTCAAGTTTTCTTCTTGATCTCTGAGCACATATCGCCAAAGTATTTGTAAAGGAAAAAAAATGAATGAAAATGACGAATCAACTCATGAAAAAACATGATAAAACCACACGAGTTGATAATGAGTCATTTCAAAATATGGACCCACAAACCATTAAAAAAATTCGATGAAAACATGTCTTGGTAAAAGTCATCTTGGGCAGTTTAAAACGACCTGTCATGACCGAGAGCTATTAAATGGCACACTAAGGGCTTCCAACCATACACCAAAACTCTTCCAAATACCGAACAAATCCACCACATACCAAAAGCCTAACCATCTCTAAGAGCTAGCTTGGCTTCAAAAGGGTTGTTTCACCCTTAAGACATACATCCACCAAGAGTGACAACCTTCTTTTGTCCCAATAGAGAAGACAGATATCTCTTCAAGCACTCTCTGAAATTGGCCCAAGAGGTCAACAAAAAAAAAGAGAAAGAAAAAAAAAAGAAGCCTCTCTTGAGAGATTTCCTCAATATTTCTCTCGCAAAAAAAAAAAAAAAAAGAAGAAGAAAAAAAAAAGAGAGAAAAAGAAAAGAAGCCTCTCCAGAGCAATTTCCTCAAAATCTTCCTCTCGCAACAAAAGAAAATATCAATCACTCTTGGACCATCCCATAACCCACAACCAAAGCCAAAAGCCGACCTCCCAACCATATCCACACCGTGTCCAAAAACCAACTTTCTATCAAACCACTGCCCTTAAAAAAGCCGCCCAATGATCCCTTAAGGAATTCAATCGACCGCCCAAAAAAAAAAAAAAAAAAAAAGAGAACAAACAAATCCACGTACCCAAAATACCTTTCTAATCGAGGCCAATCAAATCCTAAACCTGAAGTAAAACTCCCTAAATCATCCCAAACACTTAAACACTACACCCCAACCTAGTTGCACCATATAGCTCTGTTTCAATGGGTTGTAACGTGATCTGAATCCAGGACATAATTCCTTGCTAAAGACATATAAAATTATCAAAAGATAAATGTTAAGTAGGGTCCATGAAACTCATGATACTTGGTGATCAACTCTGGATCATGACTCTTCTTTTTGTCCATTAGAGTCATCCTCTTTTTCTGAGCATACTCATTTCTATCTCCCACAAAAGTCTCTCCAAATCGAGTCTGTCAGGGGCTGTCCCTAGTTAATTTCTCCAGGAACATTCCTGTCATGCAAAATTTGGTTGATCAAATTCATCATGGGGCTTCTCCCGCCAAACTCATTGGATACATAAAGACTCATCATCTCCAGAAGCAGCTGTCATTTCCATCTCTCGCTCGAAGAAAGCAAAAAAACTACAAAGGCATGATCCTTCGAAAACAAGAGGCTTATCTTCACATGCATTGAAAGACTGGCTCCTTATAAGGTAAAAGCTCGCTAGGTTGAAAACCCAAAAGGGCGGCCTAGGCAAAAGTTAGAGCACAAGAAAAAAAACACAAAAAAAAAAAACAAAGCAAAGAAAAAAAAGTGGCCCCTCTGAGGCATCGATTAGTAGGATTTACTAATATTCTGATTGAATTCCTTTCTTGAATCATGCACTAGTCAAAAGACTGAAAAATGACCCAGCATCCCATTCACCTCCATCTCAAATATCACCATTAACTCCTATATTCATAACTCTTCAAAGCCAACCAGAAACCACATCTTATGCTCTTATAGTACATTTCCATCACCTTGCCTTACCTTGTCTTAACATGTTTAAGAAACAGATGATACACATGCACATTCAAAAGTCCTTTTTCTAAGAAAAAGAAAAATTGCATTCGCATGCTTGCATCTTTTGTTTGCATCCTTTTACTGCATCTTATCAGATCTTCTGCCGCATCAGCCTGTAAATGTTCGGCCGACATCTCACCTAGGATCACCTCCCAAAGATCCTCAGCAGCATCATCAAAAGCTACACAAGCTGATCATTGGACAAGATACGTCACAACACTTCATAAATCATCGCGTCTATCTTTGGGATAAGCATTTTCAAAAAATCATCGCTTCTCTATCTTTGGGATAAGCATTTTCAAAAAAAATCATCGCTTCTCCTATGCTGGGATAAGCATTTTCAAAAAAAAAAAATCATCGCTTCTCCTATGCTGGGATAAGCATTTTCAAAAAAAAAAAAAAAAAAGCTCATCGCGTTCCCTATGCTGGGGAAAGCCCATTTTCAAAAAGTTCCAACGCTTTCCCTATGCTGGGGAAAGCCCATTTTCAAAACGCTCATCGCTTTCCCTATGCTGGGGAAAGCCCATTTTCAAAAGTTCCATCGCTTTCCCTATGCTGGGGAAAGCCCATTTTCAAAAGTTCTAAAGCTTTCCCTATGCTGGGGAAAGCCCATTTTCAAAAGTTCCAAAGCTTTCCCTATGCTGGGGAAAGCCTATTTTCAAAAGTTCTAAAGCTTTCCCTTTGCTGGGGAAAGCTCATTTTCAAAAGCTTCAAAGCTTTTCCTATGCTGGGGAAAGCTCATTTTCAAAAACTCCAAAGCTTTCCCTATGCTGGGGGAAGCCTGTTTTTTTAAAAAAATGTTCCATCGTTTTTTTTCCTATCAAGAATCCCACCGGTTTGCCTATCTTTGGGCGAAACGCCGCCATCCATCCCACCTGGTTGTTGTTTGTTTGCTTGAGGTGAACTACGTTTGGTCTGATTCCTTGAATAGGGATACGTAGGCAGCCTATTTCGGTAGGCACGACCATCACAACAAAACAAAAAAAAACAAAACAAAAAAAAAAGAAGGGAAGAAAGAGAGAATAAATTCCCCAGCAAGAGTGGCAAAATACCAGGATCAACCGAATCCGCGGCTGACCACCCGCGAAAAGGTAAGTCGGTCTGATATTCTTACCTTGACTATTAGAATAATTTCCTTTTAAGGAAAGTTTGCTTTTAAATAAAAGAAAGACTCTTTTTCAAAATGAGTTTTGATGTCAAAAAAAAAAAAAAAAAGAGGAATATTTCAAAAACAAAAAGAAAAAAAGAGAAGGAAAGAAAAAATCTTTATCGTATCCATCGATTTTTTAATCGATTGGATCTTTCTCGTTTCTTATGTCGGGTATGTCGGGTATTGATCGGTCGGTAGTTCAAAATCAAAAATGAATGTCCTCTTATTGTGTTTTGAGATTGACCTCTTAACATATTTCAGCGACAGGTATTGACCGGTTGAAATATAGTTTTCGAAAAACACAAAAATCTTCATACCGTATTTGACAACGGTTTCGGACCGGAAAATACGGCTTTTCATGAAAAATTTTCTTCACATGAAAATATTTTCTTCAAAAAACGTTTAGTCGATTCCTTTATTAAGGGATACAGGGATACATTAGTAGGTCATCGACCATCGAGCATTCAATTTGCATAAAAACCGCGATCTCGCTAAAAGCTGCGATAACACCTTTATAGCCGACTAAAAATGTCTAGGATATGGACTAAAAAGGTTTGATAAATATGGAGGTGCATTGATAAATTGCTACATTATAATCTTTGCATATTTCTCCCTTGTTTTGAAATGAAAGCGAAATTGGAGAGTCTATTCTTATCAACGATGGAGTTCGTCTATTCTTATCAACTTAGTAAGGCGTGGGTTAGTAGACTCCATCGTTGAGGGCTGAGGGGCTCAGACACCCCAATTTCGAACCCATGGTATGTGACATGACATAAAATATCAAGACTGTTAAAACATTAACAAATGTCAAAGTTCTGGGTCAAAATGCAAAAGAACAAAGCAGATGCGCAAAAAGGACAAATCGCAGGGGACCTAAGTGCTAAAAAAGGGACCAAGTTTGGAAAATGGGCATGGCTCCCATTATATTTGGGCATGGTGCCCAAATATAATGAGGGTGGCGCCCAAATTTCATTCCCAGCCACTGTTAATCACATTTTTGCCGTAAAATGCAACTTTTCCAGTGCGATGTACACTCATTCAATGCAATATCTGGAAAATGGGCGTGGCTCCTACAAATTTGGGCATGGCGCCCAAATTCCTATAGCATGGCGCCCAAAGCCTTCCTTCTTCAAACAAGCGGTTGTCGCAATTCACAACAAATCCAGCGCAAGGTGCAACCAGTTGATGTGCAAAGAAGAAAAAGAAATGCCCGCGATGTCCCTATTTTTTCCTATAAATAGCAGTGCTCGGCTCCTCATTTCACACAGAATTCATCCGTAAAGCTTCTCCGCGTTAACGTTACGCTGGAGAATTAGAGAGTGGTGTGAGATAGTGAGAGATCACCTCCAAAGCCTTGAAACCCTACCAAACCTCCGCCAAACACAAAACTAACCGATAGAAGTGTACCTTAGCCCCCCAGCTAGGTATCCACCCTTTTTCCCCGGTCCAAAAATCGTGGAAAGAGCAGTTGCTCTGCCCGATTAAAAGGCCAATCACCAAGAGTAAGCTGTTACTACTGCCCGATTCGACCTACTTCGATCAAACAAACAACCAAAAACAAGCAGTTACCCCGCCGATCCCGAGGCGAAAAGTAACTTTCGAGAGCGATCCGCGCCCATATTTACACAACACACAACACACAACTTCAACAACAACAAAAAAAAGACTCTCTCTCCCCGAGGGACAGAGTGAGCACACCCCTACGCTGTCTGTAAGTTTTTATTTTTAAGTCTTTCATTTATATGTAAAAGTATTATTTTCAGTCCGGCCCAATGTAGCCTCATAAGCAGTTGTGCTGCCCGGATTTAATTAGGAAATAGTACTAAATGTAGCCGTTATTATGGCAAAATGTTTTTAGATATGTTTGTAATTATTTACTTTATTTATTCAGTAAAGTCTTTATTTGTAAATGTATTATTTCCGGTCCGGTTCAATATCAATATATAAGCAGTTATGCTGCCCGGATTTATTTAGGAAATAATACTAAATATAGCTGTTACTATGGTCAAATATTTCCAAATATATTTGTAATTGTTTGTAAAAGAAACTGTTGCAAGTCCGTAAATAATATAGATGTAAGGGATGTATTTGTAGGCAGTTAATGCTTTATTTTATCTGTTTAATAAATATAACAAAAAGCATACTTTAGCCAAAAACCGTTTTGAGACCGAAAGGGCGAGTTGGGTGCCTAGCACCTTCCCAACTCGTAACTTAGCCTCCGAACCCGCTTTCTTCATCTCTGGTTTTCTTTTTCTGGTTTTGCTTTATTTTTGCCTTAAAATAAAGATGCGACTCTAAAAACATTTTGGATCCAGTGGGGCCTCGCAACATCTTTCTTTGCACTTTCACGTTCTCCCCTAAAAAAGGGATAATGGGAATGGAAAGGTGATGTATTCCTATGTTTTGGTATCCCCTAAACAAGGGATAACTTGACGTAGAAAACCCAAAGCACCCATAATGATCTGAAATAGGCTATAAGGCTATTTTCATAAAATCCATAGTAGGAGCGCTGCAACATCTTTCTCTGCACTTTCACGTTCCCCCCTAAACAAGGGAGGATGGGAATGGAAAGGTGATATTTTCCTATATCCTGGTATCCCCTAAAAAAGGGATAACTTGACATAGAAAATCCAAAGCTCCCATATTGGATCAAAATCCACTAAAGGCAACCGAGGCGCATTCAACGCTATTCGACAAAGACTCCTCCCGCACTTTTGATTTCGTCCTCCCCTAGAAAAGGGAGGCTGGAACGGGAGCAGTGGATGTCACTGCATCCGCACGGACGCGCACCCCTATCCTAGGGCGCGCGGGGCGCGGGAGCACGTTTCCCGGGAACCCACAATTGCATTTACTTATTCCCTTGAGTAGCAAACTTAAGTAATCAGCTAAGTCTACCGGTAGTGCTTCACCAGCAGACTTAGTCTGTTTTCCTTACAAGTCTTTCGCTACTTCAATCTTTTTAATAGATTGCAAGTGCTTGTTTTAGGAATTATTACGAAAAGTTTTAAATGTGTAATAAGCTATTCAACCCCCCCTCTAGCTTATTATTGTTAACTTTGGGACTAACACCTAGTTCTCTCAAGGTTAAGCAGGAATAGGTCCCAAAAGGTTAATAATCCTTAGGACCCGAAAGAAAATAAAGGGAACCTTGTTCCTTTGACTTTTCAGGTCTGCTTCATGGCTATAGATTCAGAAGATAAGGGCATCTGGTACCTCGACAGTGGCTATTCGAGACACATGACAAGGAACAGAAGTCTACTTACAGATATAGCTGAAGCTAAAGGTCCAATGGTGATATTTGGCGACAATACAAGAGGGAAGACAATTGGGTATGGCTCAATCACTAGAGGAAATCTCTCTATCAGCAAAGTTTCTTTAGTGAATGGCTTAAAGCATAATCTTCTAAGCATATCCCAATTATGTGGCAAAGGTCTTATCAGCCAATTCTCCTGCTCAACTCTACTGGCCGACAATAGACAAAGAAATGTCTATGTCATGGACTTAAACTTACTAGCTAGGAAGATCCTCCAGACTTTGCCTAGTTGCCAACAACATCCATGACAATAGTTGGCTTTGGCACAATCGTCTCAGTCACCTCAAGTTCAAGTACCTCTCCAAGCTCTCCAAAGATGGGCTTGTCAAAGGTCTACCAATGGTGTCTGCCGACCACGCTAGAAGTTATAAAGCTTGTCAATTAGGAAAACTTTCCAAGTCTTCCTTCAAGAGCAAGCCTATTATGTCAACTTCCAGATCTCTTCAACTTCTGCACATGGATCTCTTTGGACCAATCACTACTGTCAGTATCTCTGGAGATAAGTACATATTTGTAGTAGTTGACGACTACTCTCGATTCACTTGGATTAAAACAATGATATCAAAAGATGAGACACACGATCTAGTCACTGCCCTATTCAGAAGACTTCAAACTCAAAATCTTGAAGATATAAGTGACATCAGATCAGACAACAACACCGAATTCAAAAACAACGGTGTTGAAAGATATTGTAATAACCACGGGATCGGCCATAACTTCTCTGCTGCCGGGACTCCTCAACAAAATGATGTAGCTGAACAAAAGAATAGAACACTTATTGAAGAAACCAGAACTATGCTGGTAGAAGCTCCAACAGCAGCTTCTCGAAATCCTCTGAACCCAGCTCCAGCAGACCTCAACTCTACCGGTGCCTCTTGATAGATGTGTTTTATACGCATCTATTGGGTACTTTTATAGCTTAGAAATAGCAATTCCACGAGGCTTGTGGCTACTAATATGTGTTTTTGAGCTTTATTGTTAGTTTCAGGGTTTTAGGTAAAATTATGGGATTTACAAGGCTCAAAGTGAAGAAATGAAAGAAGGGTGCAAAGTGCAAAAAGTGAAAGAAGAATGTACCTGGAAGTGGAAACCACTTGCGAACGCAAGGTCTTCAACTCTTGCGGGGGCAAGGTCTCCAGTCCGCTAGGCAAATTGGAGTCAAGGCCTTACGGCCACATGCCCTCTTCACCTTGCCCCCGCAAGCCCTTCTAAATCAGCCAAAGGGTGTTGTACCCTAATTGTATCTTCTTCCCCCGAACACATTAGTATATATACAAGCCATGTAGCCACAAGCCAAAGACGGTTTTACTCTGATTTTAGTGTGTAATACTTTGTTTTTAGTGTTTGTAATTATAGTTAGAAGATCGCTCATGTATTCTTTCATCCCAATGATCTGTTCATCGTTAAGGATGAACTAACCGCTCCATAATATAGGGATTGGAGGTAACTTGTATCGAATCTATTGCTCTGTTATATATTTTTATTCAATCAAATCTTGTTGATCACAGTATTTATCAATCTCTTTACTATCTAGCTTTCTCCTAATAAATGGAATCGCAAGTAGTAAAGACCAAGAGGTGCGAATAAGTGCACGACCATATGCATATGTTGTACACTGGCTCACCACTGTGATAAATTGACCTTATCGATGCATGAGAGTGATAAGTTAGGGTCAGGTTCATACATATGTTCCTAAGTGACAGATAGGAAATTCATATGTTTTTGTTCTTAAGGGTATATATTGGATGAATTATTTAGGATGGAGACGGAATTATAATTTGACAATCTATACCAATCTTTAGTGAACGAACCCAAGATTAAATTGATTGATACATTAGGCAAAAGAGCAATAGAGTAGATACAAGTGAATCTACATTCCTAGATTTCTCTCCAGCATACGATCTTCATAACCGTGATTACTACTTTAAACTGTTAATTAGTTTAACTTGCTTTTAGTAGAATAAATTAAATTAATAAACAAACCCCCCTCCTAGTTTAATTGTTACCGGTTTACTTGTTCTTAGATACTTCTTATCTCTGTGGTTCGACCCTTGCTACCATACATCTATTCTGCAATAGTCTTGTGCACTTGCAAAGTAAAAAAAAAATAAGACACATCAAGTTTTTGGCGCCGTTGCCGGGGACAAGCTAGTTTCTAGCTAGTTTATTGGTAACATTTTAAATTCAGTTTTTATAAAAAGAAAATTACAAAAAGATTTTTAATTTATTTTTAATCTAGTTATTTATTTGTTTTAATTTTGCATTGTATGCACGGTCGTAAATCTTTAAATCCCAAACTGGTAGATTTAAATCAAAATATAAATAATCTTGGTAAACATCAGGAAAATCCTGATAATTTGGAAAATCCACCAGTTAATCAAGAACAAGTAAATAGAGAGGATCCTCTAGCTGATCTTCCAATGGAGAATAACAATCAAATTCCTGAAAATCCGGTTCCTCCGGGGAATCAAAGAAGAGAGGAACCAATTGCTCGAAACATGGAAGTGTTAATAAATCAAAGAACAATAAATGATTATGGTCATCCCATGCTGAATGCGACACCATCATGTTTAGTATTACCAGATACATTAAGAAACTTTGAACTTAAGGCCATTTATATAATATGTTGCCTTCATTCTATGGATTACCTACTGATGACCCAGTAACTTTTGTGAAAGAGTATAGTTGTATAACTGATAATTTTCCGTTAGGAGGTCTAACGGAAGATCAATTAAAAATGTGATATTTTCAATGTGCATTAAAAGATGCAACAAAAAATGATTTATGAATTTGGCACCGAGAAGTGTTTATACATGGACTCAATTATATGATTTGTTTATGGGTAAATTTTATCAACATACATCCCTATTTGATTATAGAAAACAAATTATTGATTTTCAAACTGAACCAGGAGAAACATTCCATGAAGCATGAGATAGATTTAAAAATTTACTAATCATGTGTCCTCATCATAATACGTCTCAAGATATTTTAGTAACTCAATTTTATCATGCATTGTCTTCTGTTCTTCAAACTATGGTCGATAGTGCAGCCGGTGGTTCCATTAAAGGAATGACGCCAGCTGAATTAGAAAATTTGTTTGAAATGCTAAGTGTCAATTTTCAACAGAAAAGCACTAGAGGCAAAACTAGAGGTTTGTACCATGTTCAAGACAATTCAAGCAATGAAGCAAAAATAGAACAGTTGCAAGCACAAATTGAAACCTTACTACAAAATAGATCTCAAGTTCAAGAAGTGTGTGCTATTTGTGAACTAAATACTCATGCTACTAATTTCTGTCCATCTAGTTCTATGTTTCCTGAATAGGTAAATGCCATGAACGCATATCCTCCAAGACAAAGGAATGATCCTTATTCCAACACGTACAATCCAGGTTGAAGAAATCATCCAAATTTCTCATGAGGAGAAAATAAACCTTTGCAGCCTCAACAATTTCCTAAAGAAGGACAACTGCAAATTGAAGAAGCGAAAACTAGCGATTTTGAAAATAGACAGACTATTATCAACAAGCAATTAATGGCAACTATAGACAAATTGACAAATGACCTTGCTCAAGCCTTGCAAGGAAGAGAAGAAGGAAAGTTCCCTAGTCAAACTGAACAAGCAAAATCCATCACTACTCTGCGTGGTGGTAAAGTCATTGGAGAAGAGGTAAGTGATCTTACTCGTTCTTCTAATGTTCCTAATAATGTAAGTAACTCTAGTGAAGAAATTCAAGCTAAAGAAAAAGATTTAGAGAAAGAAATTAAAGATAAATAAATTCAAGATAAAGAAAAAGAACAAGAGGCAGAACCTCTTGAGGAACCATATGTTGCTCTTCCACCATATGTTCCACCAATACCATTCCCTGGTAGGTTGATGAAGAACAAAATAGATAGAAAATTTACGAAGATTTATAATATGTTGTCCAAAGTGAATATTAATCTTCTTTTGCTCAATGTTATTAAAAATATTCCGTCATATGCTAAGTTTTCAAAGATCTCCACTCTAGAAAACACAAATTTGAAAATAACGAGAAAATAATTGTTTCTGAAAACGTGAGTGCAGTATTACAACCTGAACTCCCCCTAAATTAAAACATCCAGGTAATTTCAATATCCAAGTTTCTTTGGGTAATTCGAAAAAGATGAACACTATGCTTGATTTAGGTGCGAGTATTAATTTAATGTCTTTCGCTGTCTACAAACAATTATGTTTGAGAGAATTAAAACCCACTACTATGTCCTTATAATTAGTCGACTGTTCGGTCAAACATCCCTTAGGAATAGTAGAGGATATTTTAGTTCAAGTTGATAAGTTGATCATACCGGTTGACTTTGTGGTTCTAGGGATGGAAAGAAAAATATGCACAAATAATGAAGTTCATATTCTGTTAGGAAAACCTTTTATGGCCACAACTAACACAATGATTAATGTAAAGAATGGTAAGCTATCAATGTCAGTTATGGGAGAAACTGTAGAGATTTCATTTTTTGATGCATTAAACAGACCGAGCGATATGAATGCCTGCTTTTCAATTGATGAAATAGAAAATCTTACAGCCCAAAACTTTGAAGCAGATTTAAATAAAGATGAGTTAGAAAAAGAATTGTTAGGAAGAGATTTTTATCAAAGAGACTTTCCCGATTTAATATTCGATATGGACGAATTAGAAAGAGAGATCCTTGCAGAGGATGTTAAAATAGAAAAGGAGAAACTAGAAGCTCCTAAAAATGAAAGTGAAATTAAAAAGGAACTAGAAGTTCCTAAGATTGAAATTGAAAAGGATATACAAATAGAAAAAAGGAATATGAAATTCCTAATGATGATCAAAAAGAAAAAGTTAAACTTGAAGTTCCCAAGTTTACCCCATTTATTTAATCTCCTCCTGAATTAGATTTAAAGTCATTACCATCCCACTTGAAATATGCATTTCTTGGGGAAGGTAAAACTTTGCCTGTTATAATTGCTGCGGATTTAACGGAAGAACAAGAAGCAAGCTTGTTAAAATTTTTATGGACACATAGAGAAGCCATAGGATGGTCCTTAGCCAATTTAAAAGGTATTAGTCCCGCTATGTGTATGCATAAAATCCATTTGGAAGAAGGTACCAAACCTTCTAAAGAACGCCAAAGAAGACTTAACCCCTATATGGAAGAAGCAGATAGAAAAGAAGTACTCAAACTTCTTGATACGGGTATAATTTACCTAATATCTGATAGTAAACAGGTAAGTCCAGTCCAAGTAGTTCCTAACAAATCAGGAATTACAGTTGTTAAAAATGAGAAAGATGAGTTAGTTCCCACAAGAACTATAATTGGCTATAGAATGTGCATAGATTTAAGGAAATTAAATGCGGCTACAAAGAAAGATCACTTTCATTTGCCCTTCATTGACCAAATCATTGAAAGATTAGCTGGCCATGATTATTACTACTTTCTTGATGGTTTTTCCGGTTACAATCAAATTCCACTTGCGCCGGAAGATCAAGAAAAGATTTCCTTTACATGTCCTTTTGGTACCTTTGCATTTAGGAGGATGCCCTTTGGATTATGTAATGCCCCTGCCACTTTTCAAAGATGTATGATCTCAATATTTTCTGATTTAGTTGAAAGGTGCGTTGAAGTATTCCTAGATGATTTTTCAGTATTTGGGAAATCCTTTGATAATTGCCTAGAAAATCTAACTTCGGTTCTTAAAAGATGTTGTGAAACTAATTTGACCCTAAGTTAGGAGAAAAGCCATTTTATGGCTAAACATGGAATTGTTTTAGGTCACATCGTGTCTAACAAAGGAATAGAGGTAGATAAAGCCAAAATTTAAGTTATCTCACAATTATCTCCCCCAACTACAGTCAAGTGTGTTAAAAGTTTTCTAGGTCATGTAGGTTTTTATAGAAGATTTATAAAAAAGACTTTTCAAAAATCTGTAAACCTCTACGCAATCTATTGGCAAAAGATACAAAATTTATTTTGATCAAGAATGCTTAAATGCATTTAATTTGTTAAAAGAACAATTAACAACAGCCCATATTTTAACCAGCCCTGATTAGTCTCTCCCTTTCGAGATCATGTGAGATGCATCAGATTTTGCGGTTGGGGCTATGTTAGGACAAAGGGTAGATAAGAAACCCCATGTAATACATTATGCTAGTAGGACATTAAATGATGCAAAACTTAACTATACCACCACTGAAAAGGAATTTTTAGCAGTTGTGTTTACATTAGAAAATTTTCGTCCCTACTTGTTAGTAGCAAAAGTTATTATATTCTCTGACCATGCAGCCCTAAAATATCTTTTGAGCAAAAAGGAGGCTAAGCCTATGCTCATTAGATGGATGTTATTATTGCAAGAATTTGACATTACTATTAAAGATAAAAAGGGAACAGAAAACGTTGTTGTCGATCATTTGTCTAGATTAGAATGTTTACCTTTACCTTAAAATCCCTATGAATGAAGACTTCCCTGACGAACAGCTATTAGCAATTAAAAATCTGGAACCATGGTATGCTAACTTTGTGAATTATCATGTAGCGAATATCACTAATCCCGATTTTGATTTTTATCAAAGGAAGAAGTTTTTGGTAGATGCTAAAAAATATTTTTGGGAAGATCCTTATTTATTTAAAATGTGTTCAGACTCTTTAATCAGAAGATGTATTCCGGATCAAGAACAACAAAACATTCTGGAATTTTTCCATGAATACTCTTGTGGTGGACATTTTAGTAGTAGTAAAACTGCTATGAAAATTTTACAATCTGGTTTATACTATCCCACTATTTATAGAGATGCTGAAATATTTTGCAAAACATGTGATAAATGTCAAAGGACTGGTGGAATTAGTAAAAGGAATGAAACGCCCTTGCATTATAATCTAGTGATTGGAATTTTTGATGTGTGGAGAATTGACTTTATGGGTCCTTTTCTAGTCTCAAATGGTTGTGAATATATTCCAGATGCAGTAGATTATGTGTCAAAATGGATAGAAGCCATTGCTACTCGAAATAACGATGGTAACACTGTTGTCAAGTTTTTGGATGATCAAATATTTAGTCGGTTTGGAATATCGAAGGCAATAATTAGTGATCAAGGAACGCACTTCACCAATTGCTTGATGAATGTGTGCCTTAGGAAACATGTGTGACTCACAAATTGGCCACTCCATATCATCCTTAAACTTCTTGTTGGAATATGATCCTTGATAAATAACTTATCACTTTGCATATTCTGAATATTTTGATTTACTTGTTCCCATTACCGTGTATCATAACAAGTGGCTAAAAGGTCTGCGTACCGGTTAGTGTGATAACTTGTTTGACAATACATAGGTCTTAGGTTAGGTTGTCCTAATCTAGTCCTACATTCTTAATGATGATAAACAGACTAGCAATTCATATGCACCAGCACCAACAGACTTGCTTTAGTGTCAAAGGTTCTCTAATGACTCGTCACCAGCAGACTTGTCATGTGCACCAAAGGATACTTTGAAGACTCGCCACTAGCAGACTTGCTACAGCATCTAAGGTCTTCTAAAGACTCGTCACCAGTAGACTTATCATGTGCACCACAGAATACCTTGAAGACCTGCAACCAGCAGACTTGCAATGGTTTGAATGTTCATACCGTAACCAGTAACCAGCAGTTCTCTCTTGTAGAAGACTGACTCCTAGGGATTGAACATCTCACTGACAGACTTGGATCTACACGTGCTACAAAGAGACAAGACTGTAGTAGATCAAGACAAGACAAAAATGTTCAAGCTTCAAAGTCATTCAAATCTTTATGAAGCTTGACATCCCTGATGCTGCAAGACTTTCTCTCTCTCTCTCTCTCTCTCTCACACACTCACATGGTTTGGAAAAGTCAAAAGAATCTACTTTACTGGACAGACCACCTGATAGTGCATCAATGAATCAGACTTATCCTTCAGCGACTTATCATACAGCTTGACACGGTAATAGTTCAGAAATCTAAAGAATGAAGTCTTTTATCCAACAAATAAAGATCTATCAAACCACATCTCTATCCATCAGTTTTCAAGATAAATCTTTCAACGGACACAAAAATCTATCAACGGATCTCAACGATCAAAAACTCCCCCGTCTATAAAAGAAATCCTTCCTTCTCTTAAAACATATATACAAGTGAGATTGACGAATGAATTCATTCGTGAATCAAAGACACCTGCAACAAGAACTTCTTCGTCAAGAACTGTAAGATCTTCAAAGATATCGTCTTCACCAACGCATCTCAGATCTTCACAGAAGATTACAGCGAGCAAACCCAGACCTTAGCAAAACACTCTCTATGGACTGCTAAGAAGAAAAGTATTTGAAGACACCCCAATTTCGTACCCCTGGTATGTAACTTTGGCATGCAATATCAAGACCTGTTAAAACTTAACAAATGTCAAGTTACAGGGTTTAAAAGTGCAAAAGATAAAGCAGGATGCGCGAAACAGTAAAATACAGGGGCTAAAGCGTCAAAAATGGGCGAAAGAATGAACAGTTGGTGCTGCCAACTAAGGAGCTTGGTGCGGCGCCCAATATGGGTTATGGCAGCGCCCAAAACTGCAACAGTGATTCCTAAACTGCTACAGGGGTGCTACAGTTCGCGTATTGTACAATTATTCTGGCACACTGTACGAGCAAATGAAGCGTGAAGAGAGGAATTTTAATTACCTTGATGTCCCTCTCTCAGCCTATAAATAGAGGCCCCGGGGTTCGCTTTCAGCACACCGAAAAAACCGCAAAAGCTCTCAGCGTTGTTGTTATGCTGCGAGATTTGTGAGCGATCGAGCAATAGTGAGCGTTCCTCCTATAAAGCCTCAAAACACTGCCAAAACTCCTCCAAAAGCAAATCCAACCGGTTAAAGTGATCCCTAGCCCCCTAGTTAGATATCCAACCTATTTCCCCTGTCCAAAAACCTCGAATAGAGCAGTTGCTCTGCCCGAGTAAAAAGGTCAAATCAGCCAGAAACAAGCCCTTGTTCTACCCAATTCCCGCCAGCAGTAAGCAAGCAGTAGCAAAAAAGCAAGCAGTTGCTCCGACCTTTTACGATGCCCAGAAGCAACCTTCGGAAGCAGTCACTCTGCCCGAATCGCAGCAGCAACAAAGCAAAATAGACTCCCCCTCTTGAGAAGGATAGAGCGAGCACACCACACTCTAAAAGGTGAGCCTTTAAGAACGTTAATTTATAAAATGCTATTTTCCATCCTGCCCAATGTAAAAATATAAGTTGTTATGCTGCCCAGATTTATTTAGAAAATAGCATTAAAAAGAGTCATTATTATGACCAAATATTTTTAAGTGTATTTGTAAATTATTGGAAAGAAGTGGCTGCAAGTCCGTAAATAATGTAGACATCGGATGTATTTGTTTTCTTTTCTTTCTTTTAATGCTTTATTTATTTACTAGATAAATATAATAAAAGCATACTTTAGCCAAAAACTGTTTTTGAGACCGAAAGGGCGAGTTGGGTGCCTAGAACCTTCCCAACTCGTAACTTAGCCTCCGAACCCGTTCTATTTTATCTCTGGTTTATTTTTGGTTTTTTCTTTATTTTTTTCCTTAAAATAAAGATGGCGACTCTGTCAAAATATTTTGGATCACAGTGAGGCATCGCAACATCCTTTCTTGCACTTTCCCGCTTTTCCCTAAAAAAAGGAGAATGAGAATGAAAGGGTGATGTATTCCTATATCCTGGTATCCCCTAAAAAAGGGATAACTTGATATAGAAAACCCAAAGCACTCATAGTGATCCGAAATACGCCATAAGGTGATTTTCATAAAGTCTGTAGTGGGGCCCGCAACATCCTTTCTTGCACTTTCCATTTTTCCCTACACAAGGGACGATGTGAATGAAAAGGCGATGCTTTTATGTATCCTGTTATCCCCTAAAAAAAGGATAACCTGACACAGAAAACCCATAGTTCCCATAACGGACCAAAAAATTCACCGAAGTGGCCAATGTGTATTCAACGCGCTTTTTGACAGCACCCTTTCCGCATTTTTAATTTCGTCTTCCCCTAAACAATTGACGATGAAATAGAAAGCGTGGTGTCCGCATCCGCACGCCGCATTCCCCTAACCAAGGGAGCGCGGGGCACGAGCCGCATCCCAGGGCACCCATAATATTAAAGAAGAAGAAGAGATCAGAACTTCTATAGACAGTGATAGGAATCTTGGTCAAGAACCCAGTTCTTGATTTGAGTTCTTCATCCTTCTTCGAAGAACTCAGCTTCTAACAAAGCTTCAGGACTTCATTCGTAAAGTTAGAGGCCAAGCTCCTTGATCGATTTGAAGATAGATTTTCAGATGTTACCCAAGGAAAATGAAGAGCTATCTGTTTATATTGCATTCATATCTTCAGATTTGTACTCCATTACAAATGTTGTTGATTGTGCAATAATCAATCATCATAGAAGGTCGAGTGCACTGCACTCATTCGTTCATATAACAAGTTATCTGAACGACCTTGAAAATTGTCCTCTCATATCGATTTCTCGTTCTCGTCTCCTGTTGCCTTCTTTACTTAAGAATTTGTCTATGAATGATTAAGTAAAGATAAAGGCTTGGAATGACGAGGAGAGAAATTTTACATAAGAGTCTAGGTTGATGTATTCTGTAATTTATCTTTGAATAAATTCAGATATTCTTTCAAGTGATCTATCTTTCAGGCTTTACCTCTCTATGAGCTTTCATAAATTGATTTATCCTTTTAAAAACTATTCTTTAATGATTTCCTAAATCTGCATTTGGAAGAAGGATTAAGTGTGTTGTTGTTCTGATCATATATATATTCATGTACAACCATTTAAGACTTTTCTAAATCTAAGCCTAACTATTTCCTCTACTTAAACTTTTTCAACAAGCTTTTGATTTACTGGCAGCTAACCAGCAGAGTTCATTACTCGGCTAAAAGCAAGTTTGCTATTTCGTGTTACCAGCAGACATGTTCATCGTGTTAACTACCTATGCCATTAAAACCCATACTTTACAAGTAAAAGAAGAAAAGTTTTTTAGTTGGCATCATAGGCTATTCACCCCCCCCCCCTCTAGCCTATTTAAGCATCATTTTGGAGCAACAATTGGTATCAGAGCCTAGCTCTCTAAGCTGTATGCTAGGTCTAACCACCTGAGAGTTTGATCCTCGATTGCTCACTCCAAATGCATGTCAAAAGAAAATGTTTTACTCTCTCTTATTTCAAAAATCTTTTGACAAGGATTTCATGAGAAATATTTTTTAAAACATGTTCACTTTGAAAAACTATTTTGTTTTCAAAAATTTCTTGAGTTAGACAATTCCTATGATGACTCCTTGCTTGAATATGAGAAATTTATTCATGTGACAGAAGTACACTTCAATTGACACCATGAATGAAACTTTCTCAGATGTATAACATTCTGGTGGATGCTGCATCTTAAATAAATCTCTGATTCAAATTCTCTAGACATAAGGCTAACGATTGGTATCAATCCAACACCTTCTCGAGAGAAATTTCTTAGTTCAAAAATTCTGCAACCTTAAAGTGAAAGAATTTTAATGATTCTTATTTCTTCTTATGAAAAAGGTTAAGATCTTTTTATAAGCTTAAGGTATGCTACTAATCTAAAGCCTTTTGGAACCTAGGTTGTCTTGCATGATAGTCTTTACTAAATTTGTTTCTACCATGCTAGGGAAGACTTCTACCATGCCAAAAACTTCATTTGAGACTTGTTAAAAATCTAGAGATTTTGGGTCTTTGACTTGAACTTGCCTATTTGGGTTTGTGTCTAGTTTCAAAGATGTTATATGCATGCCTTGGAACAACTATTGTGAACGGACTTGTTGTTTTTCTGAAGTAGCTAAGGCGGTCTGGACGCGGCTGGCTCGGCCATTCAATAAAATTCATCAGTATTACAATATTGATCATCTATTTCGTTCCTGGTCTGGGAGTTCACTTCGTCAGCAACTTGGTGCCTGCCAATTAGGTGTTTTTATGTTTGGTTGCTGGGAAATTTGGAAGGCTAGATGCGCAGCTGTGTTTGACAATGTTCCTATGCAGCCGGATTCAGTTTTTCATAGGACCATTCTGCATCTCCAGGATTCGGCTAGGACATTTAAACCTCGATCAGTCAGTGGGTCTCGTGGCGTTGTAGCTCTTCAATCCCTGGATATTCCTATCCAGTCTGTTCCAGCCCATATCGGTCGTTGGTTGAAATGGTGTCCTCCGAGTGGTTCTTTCTTTAAGCTCAACACTGACGGTTCCTGTTTAAAAGGTAATTGTTCAGGAGGTGGTATTATCCGTAATTCTAAGGGAGAATTGATTCTTGATTTCTCCAATTTTTATGGTAGAGGCTCGTATATGTAAGCCGAAATTTTGGCCCTTCTCGATGGCCTTCGTTTTTGCAGGGGTTTAGCTTTGGAGGGTGTTTTGGTTTAATCGGATTCTTTGACTGCGGTTAATTTTATTGGAGGTAAGCACTTCGTTCCTTGGCTCTACGAGTATGAGCTTCGGGAATGTTGTCAGACCCTTTCCTCTTATAGTCTGAATCATGTGTTCCGGGAACAAAATTTTGTTGCTGATCGTCTGGCAGCGGAGGTTCAAATTCATCACATGAGACGTACCTTTTCTGACATTCGTGATCTGCCCAAAGATGTTCTTTTTGCTTACAAAAGTGATTTGTATGGTTTTTTGTCCTTTCGTCGTTGAGTTTGTATTCTTTGTTTTAAAGGTAAGGCTCCTCTATCCCCCCGTTCAAAAGGTAAGGCTGGTTGTCCCCCTTAAGTCTGTTTTTTCCTCTTTATTTATATAATCTCGCAGGTGCCGCCCTGCTTCCAAAACAAAACAAAAAAAAAAGAACGGACTTGTTGTAATTAACAACTTATTTGAGATGATTATTATAGGGCTTCACAAAGTATAAATTGTGGACTTCGATGACTAGTATTTCTATTTTGTTAGTAATCTAACCTCATTTGAATAAATAAAAAACTTGGAAGAGAGCCTTTGTAATGCCTAAGGCATTTGTACTCTATTTAGATGAAACTTAGTATCTTGACTCAATTGAGTTACAAGAATGTTTACTATAGTCTATATGACTCTAGGATGTAGTCTTACGAGTTTTGGGAAATGATTTGACCGCAAATGTGTAATCTTGAGTTGAAAGGGTTTATGTATGAATTGTGATTGTTGATACTTTGGGAGTTCAATTGAAATCTCGGGACATGTAATAAGGTGACCTACTCTTGTTTTGGACCCTATGGCTTTAGGGTTATTGAAGTTGGGAATCCCGACTCTCAAAAGTGGCTTTGTGTGCATGCATTCACGTTGACTTGTCTATGACCTTACTTGGGGACCGTGTTAATATCCTTAGAAATTTAGGATCGTGTCGTGATAATTCTTCTATATAAATAATATTTAAATTGTATATGCCTTAGTACCCTCTATGATGAATTTACTTGAGATTATGACTTATAAGTATATTTTGTGTCTTATCAACATGATTATCCTCCTATTGAATTATCAACGTGCTTGATTTATAAATTCCATTAACAGGTAGAATTATGATCTTGAAATGGAACTAAGCTTGATTTGATAACAATCAACATAGGCTTCCCTTTTATACTTGACTTAGTGATTTTGAAATAGGGTTCTTAAATGGAACAAGAACCTAGCTATGCCTCAACCGAGAACATAGAAAGGAATCTTGAAACACATATAGTGTTCAAACTCTATTTGATTGGAATTATAGATATGACTCGACGGAGCTGATGTTAGTAAGCCATTTAACAATACTGGCTCAATGATCAACCCCTACAACGCTTGAAATATGTTTAACTAGAATACTAGTTCCGAGATTCTTGATTTAATTCCTGATCATGCTTGATTGTTAGTCATAAAGTATAACATGCCTACCTGACTTGAATGAGATCGCTATTATTGTGATCGTCCTTACTTGATTTCTTAAATGAGTAAACATTTACTTGACTTGGATGGTCGAACTTGACCCTTTGCATGTTCATGATTGATAAGTAAACATTTACTTGCCCCCCAATAAGTCCAGCTGACGTACTTGTCTTGTCATGTCTTGTCTTCTCTGATTGACAATACATCATCGTTACGAATCATGAGATTCGTGATAGTGATGGGTTGCCAAATCAGATACGTGCAAACCACTCCATTCTTGATCACTTTGGAGAAAAGTACCTTGTGTAACCATTAGGGCGCTTGGAATAATACTTTCTTGACAAAGCAAAGCTTATTGCCTTGTGAATTTTAGTTCTCTCTTTTACACAAGTGTTAGAAATAACACTTGTGTTTTTTTCTCAGTCTTTGGTTTTTTTTGAGTTATGCTTGAAAGCTTACAGACTCATGCACACCATAGAAGAGGGATGAGAGGTTTTTCTTATATACAGAGAGGTAATAGATTCGTTTAGACATTGAGTAGATTTCTGACCGTTGGAGTATTCAATCTTCAATGCATCAAGAAGCATCTTATGAACTGTTGGTTAAAAGTCTTCATGAAGATATTATTTTTAAATCAGTTAGGAATCAGGTTGATTGATGTGACTTGACATTCAGAACTGAGTTGTATGAAGTGCATGGTAGTTGGTTTTTGTTGAGGTGTGTCTTGAGGAATGAGACCAAACACAGAAGAAAAATTCTACAATAGATGGGAGTGAAGGCTCAAATATTAATGCGTACCTTTATGCAACAATGAAGAAAGAGTTTCTTGCCATTGTCTTTGCATTTGACAAGTTTTTGGTGTATCTTATTGGTTCGAGGGTTATTTTGTACATCGATCATTCGGCGATTAAGTATCTCTTCACCAAGAAAGATGTTAAACCCCTATTGATTCGATGGGTGGTTCTACTTCAAGAATTTGACATTGAAATTCATGACAACAAGGGAACCAAGAATGTGGTAGCGGATCATTTATCTAGATTTGGGCAAGACGGAATCTCTTCTCCAACTCCTATCATATAAAACTTTCCGGATGAAAGCTTATTTTCTATCTCTTATGCCACGGTTCCATGGTATGCGGATTATGTCAATTACATTGTGAGCAACGTTATCCCTCCGGATTTCTTTTCATCTCAAAGGAAGAAATTTCTCCATGATGTCAAGCAATATATTTGGGAGGAGCCTTATTTATTCAAATTGGGGAAAGATCAAGTGCTGCGGAGATGTGTTCCTTTGGGGGAAAAAATTGCGGTATTGATCCATTGTCATTCTTCTCCTTATGGTGGCCACTTTAGTGGGTCTTGGACGGCTTGTAAAGTCTTGCAATCGGGTTTCTTTTGGCCTTCTCTCTTCGAGGATGCTTATGAATTTGTGTTAGGATGTGATCGTTGCCAAAGAACCGAAAACATTTCTCGCCGCCATGAGATGCCGCTACAAGGGATTCTTGAAGTTGAAATCTTTGATGTTTGGGGGATAGATTTCATGGGACCATTCGCCTCTTCATTTGGAAATTTATACATCTTGGTTGTCGTTGATTATGTCTCAAAATGGGTTGAAGTCGTAGCCCTCCCCACGAATGATGCCCGGGTGGTAACCAAGTTCTTGCAAAAGAATGTGTTCACACGTTTTGGAACCCCCGGAGTTATCATTAGTGACGGAGGCTCTCATTTTTGCAACCGGTTGTTCGACGAAATTCTAGCAAAATATGGAGCGAAGCACAAAGTAGCCACGGCCCACCACCCTCAAACACGTGGGCAAGTGGAGGCTACTAATAGAGAGATTAAACATGTGCTTGAAAAAGTGGTGAACCCAAATCGCAAGGATTGGTCCCAAAAGCTTGATGACTCACTTTGGGCAATTCGGACGGCATTCAAGACTCCTATTGGGATAACTCCGTATCAAATGGTGTTTGGAAAGTTTTGACATCTCTCGATAGAAGTAGAGCATAAGGCATATTGGGCTATCCAAAAGCTCAATTTTGACTTCAAGGCCGCCGGTGAGAAAAGCTTATTGCAATTGGAAGAGTTGGAAGAGCTTAGACAAAGAGCCAACGACAATGTAAAATTGTATAAGGAGCGAACGAAGAAGTGGCATGACAAACACATTTTTCCAAGATCTTTTCATCTGGGACAATAAGTGCTCTTATACAACTCAAGGTTGAAACTCTTTCCGAGCAAGCTCAAATCCCATTTTCGGTTGTTTCCATTTCCCCTCATGGAGCGGTGGGAGTGAAAGATGATGCTACCCAATCAACATTCAAAGTCAATGGTCAATGCTTAAAGTCATATTTGGGTGGTGATTTGCAAAAGAAGGAACATTCCATTCTCCTCAACGATCCGGAAACACAATGATGCAAGCAAGAAAGTCAAGCTAAAGACTTTAAATTAAAACTATTCATATCGATTTTCTCTTCCCTCTTTTTCATTTATTTGTTTTTATAGCTTTTGTATTTATATGCATGTGTCGCTTTTCGAAGCCCTCCTGAGTTTGTGGGTTTATAGGGAGGTGTATATAGTGTCCCCTCACAAAAATATTTTTCTTTTTTATTCGCTTTTCTTGGATTGTAGTGATTGTTGCCCTACCTTGGTATGCTCATGAACATTGAAGGCAATGTTCGGTTCTAAGTTTGGGGTGGGGTTAATATTATTTTGGCCCTCGATTTTTGGGAAAATTTTAAAAAAAATTAGAAAATTTCAAGCTAGTTTGGACCCCATTAATTATGCTTTGAACATTCATCTCATCACTTTGGCACTCATTGAGTTATATGTGCATTATTTTCTTGGATTTGGTCTTGAGATTATTATATGCATACTTGAGGATATTTTGTGATTTTTGTGCTAGCTTTCCCTTATTCATGCTAAATAGTGCCCATGTATGAATATCTTGATGAATTTTTAAGCTAAGCTCTAGCTTTGGTTGTGCATGTGTTATGAGTATCTTGTTGTGAGTTTTGATGCCGTTAGATGATTTCAAGATTAATGAATAACTTGGCTTGTGAGTATGACAATAGCATGATATAGGTCATGTTTGACTCGTTTGTGTCATATCGACCTACCCATGTTCACATTAAATCCCTAGATTCTCATTTGAGCCTTAATGAAAGAATGGTGTGTGTAAGAGCACACAATGACCCCCATTCGCCTTCATTTCTATCACCCACATTGACTTATCCCATGAGTCTATACACTTTATCCAACCCTTAGAGAGAGCACTTGGTAAAATGAATTTCTAAATTTATGTCTTTGAGGGAATGTGAGCTTCATGGAAGTGTTGTTTTTCATGTATTGGTGTGGTGTGATTTTAATCTTGGTTGATGAGTTGGGGGTTGTTTATCTTGTAAAATGGGGCCCTTGTGAAGACAAAAAAAAAAATCAAAAGTAAAGGGTAACCCAAAAATTTTGATCCATTTGTTCCTTAAAGTCATTGAAAAAGGGGAATTGTGAGATGAAAAATCATTTGTGCTAGTTTGGGGGTTGTTGAAAATTAAAAAAAAAATGGTGAGTTGTGATGGAGTATGTTGTTTCATGAAGTTAGACTTGAGTGTGATTTTGAAGGCTTCACTTGTGCTCTCTTGTCTTGATATCCTTCCCTTCATTTGTAGCTCAATATTGGCCTAAAATTACAAGCTTTGCAAAGTCCTATTAATATTGTCATGCCATGACTTATTGCCTTGTGAAGCATATCTCTTTCGGTTTCATGGCTAATGATTGGTATCTCATTGAACGTTTAATCCTAGCTAGAGCAATGCTATTTAGTCATGGGCTTGTGTTTCATGTTTTTAAGTAAGTGTTTGAGGAAAGTTTGCTAGCATTGAAATCACATCATACCTTGGTTATGCATTTTTATAATCTTGAGTTTGATTTCTTTCATAGTAATGCATGTGGGATCTTGATTAAGTGTCTTCTTCATTCCATCTTGTTCTCGACCTTCTCCATAATCCATATTTCTCTTTACTCGGGACGATCAAAGCTTAAGTTTGGAGGTGTTGATAAGTTTGGAATTTTCCCATTAATTTCATTATTTTCCAGAATTTTATTGATTATTTTGAGCTTTGGTTATATAATGATTAATTACATTTGAGAGCCTAGTTTTATGTATTTTGTGCTTCATGTAGGTATCTCATAGATAATTGAGATTTTCAAGGCTCAATACATGTAAATCGAGGCAATTCCAGAGTTTAAGGTTGAGCTTGGATCCATTTGGTCAGAATCCGTCAAAGTTCATTAAGTGTTCAAAGGCAAAGGAAGTTTAACGGAGGGCTAACGGAGTTAACGGAGGACTTAATCGCGAAGCCTGGGAGCAGAGGGTCTTCGGCAGCCACATTGAAGAAGCCAGGGGCACCAGAGCAATTTCCTATTCTGCTCATTAATGTGTTGTCGACCTCATAGCGCGCCACGTTAACCGCCTCCTTAGTGCCTAACCCGCGACCTCTCTTCAGGATCCGGACCCAGCCCCCGTCCATCCAGCCCAAACCTGCTCCACATGCACGCTTGCTGGCCCATTTCCCTCTCACCTCCTAGCCCGTTTCCCACCTGGCCAGACCCGTGGTCCATTCCCTGGTCCAACCCATGCCCAGCCATGACCCAGCTTCCCTTCCTCTTCCAGTTTAGCCCCTAGAACTTAATTAAACTCCTAAATATACCCCTCCTTGGTTGGACCAATACCCTAACAATATTTTTGGGTAAAGGGAGAGCACAATTTCGGAAAAGAAATAGGAACTGAGAGCAAAATAACCATCCGCAGCTGCCATTTCTTATTTCCTCATCCTCAATTTTGGATCAAGCCAAAGAAGCTAAGGAATTTCAATCATCTCCTCCATTGTAAAGTATTTTACACTTTAATTTTTATTTTTATTTAATGATAATACTTTTGATTAAAGACATGATTTATTTCCTTAGCATGATGAACTAAATTATATGCCTAAGGTTTTAATATAAATTGACTTGGATGTTGTAATTTTAATTTGGGTTGTTGCTATTAATTGCTACTCACTAATTTCTTTTTGGGTATTATGTTGTGCTCTTAATGCTTGTATTGATTTGATCACCAATTACATGATTTTAAAAATTGCTTAATGTATGAAAATGATTTTGTAATTTTGGAAAATACAACATAGTTGTCCTTGAGTTGGGTTAGTCAATGTTATTAATCCTCTTTAGGATAGTCAATTGGGGTTTTGTGTTTGGAAGTGATTAATTAGTTAATTTCATACGTAGCGAAAGCCCGTGATTTTATACTTTTAATTAGCACCGTTATGCGAAGCGAAAGCCCTTAACAGTGATTTTTGAATCCCCGACTTCTAAAAAAATAGAATAGTTTTAATAACAATCCCTTATTAAATCACAACGGAAGAGTCAATTGAAGATCAAAATCCTAGATCCTCTCTCATTAAAGTCAATCTCATTTTAATATTGTTTTATTTAATTTCTTGTTTTAGCTTAATTAATTAGTTAATTATCACAAAAATTGATTGTAAAAACAACCAAATGGCTTCCTCGTGGGTTCGACACTCTACTTTATCACTTTATTACTTGTTTGATCGGATAATCTTGCCCGAGCACGTTATTTTTTCCTGAGAGATGCATTTTATAAACTGTGGGTTAAAAGGCTTCATGAAGATATTATTTTTAAATCTGTTAGGAATCAGGTTGCTTAATGTGACTTGACATTCTGAGTTGTATGAAGTACATTGTAGTTGATTTTTGTTGAGGCGTGTCTTGAGGAATGAGATAGACTCAGAAGAAAAAATCTACAATATATGGGATACCTTTAACTTGACTGCTTGGAGACAATTGATTTTCTTCTTTAGACATAGCAACACTCATGCAGTAGATATGTGGAGATATTAGCTGATATTGAAATATTTGTTGTTACGATATCTACTGGTGTGATATGCTGATAAAGCTAATTCAATGTTTGAGTGTTTGTCAACAATTGGTAAGGATATAATCTAGTTATGTAGAAATACGACCTGACATAAGACCTAAACAATGTTCCAATAAATTGTCACACTAAATAATACAGAACCCTTTTAGTCACTTTTAGAACATATTGTGGTATCAAACAAATCATTGAATTGTAATATGCAAATATATGCGGCATATATTTGCGCAGTCTTAATCCTAATAGTATTGTAATGGAAACAAGACACTTTTTCTGGAACATAAAAAAAACGAAAATAAATAATATTACCTCCGTTTTAAAATTATTGTCTGGTTTAACACGGTATACAGATTAAGTAAAAATAATTGACTTATTATTAATATCAGCTTGATGTTTAGTTTTTTTTAAGCTCGTGTGTATGTGCTTCATAATTAAAATATGATTAAAAATAAGAGTAAAGTAATGAAATTATTTTTTTCTTAAAAAAATTAAACAAAATAATTATTTTTGGGACAGAAAGGAGTATTTGATAACATACAATGTTGTTAATAAAATTCAATTAATATTTCGTTTATGACCGGGGCCTAATATATATATATATATATATATATATATATATATATATATATATATATATATATATATATATATGCGCTAGATAGTCCAAAAATGTAAGATCCTCTCAAAATGTATTTGCTAAAAAAGGAAAGTCATTTTTGAGTATTATTATATAGTAGTTAGGATGCATTGAGAACACAATTATGATTAATTGATTACACAACTCTCAAGATTTATTGAAAATATCCAAATAAGCATATGTGTTAGAAAATACTGAGTTTCTATGTAGTAGTATTTAATATGAGTAGACACACATTGAAAATCTGTAAATGCAAATCTTTTGGTGCACACTTAATTTACTGATTAATTAATATAAGCAAATAGCATTGGAATAAAAACAAATGTGCTATAAAAATCATGCTCATTGAATACATGTGATTACAAAATAAAATATAACAATAATTAATTATAAAAAGTCTGTTATGGAAATCTTTATATATGAATTGTGACTTGTCTTGTCTGTATTTGAAATTTTTCTGTCTCTTTTATCGTATTTGAAATTATAATATCAAAACAAAATTTATTTTTGTAAATAACCACAATTAATTATAACATATTAGTAAATCATATGAATATATACGATTAAATCATAATAGTAGATACCAACCACAAATTATAAATATTTAATAAATCTATATGTTACATAGAAAATAATATACATCTGAATTACTATTTATACTACTTAAGGTCCTAAATTTTTTTTTAAAAAAAATATCAATTATTAAACTCTAGAAAATTATGAACGAAAAAATAACTTAAGTGATTCATAAAATAATGGATTAAATGATATAAATTATATGGTGACGATTGGGTTGGTTGAGTCGAAACGGATCGTGTCCCATTATAATTCAAAATTAAACGGGTCGACTCATTTTAATCCACGTTTTTCGCCAAGAAACATATACTTATATAGCAAAAATATGGGTAACAGGCCCAACCCATTAAATTTTTTGGGCAGAAATGGGTAACCGATTTCGACTCAAAAAAATTAAGGGGTCACGTTGAGTCGGATAATTTTCAAGTCAGGTTTGATAAGTTAGCGAGTTTTGGATTATAATTGTCAAACCTAATTATATCGCTATAATTTGTTCCCAATAACATATTTTTTTTATTTTTAAATTTTATGTATAATCTTTATTTTATTTTAGTCTAAATTAATTAAAAGATATATATACATGTGCC
The DNA here is from genome assembly GCA_013146195.2 of Codonopsis lanceolata. Classification (NCBI taxonomy): domain Eukaryota; kingdom Viridiplantae; phylum Streptophyta; class Magnoliopsida; order Asterales; family Campanulaceae; genus Codonopsis; species Codonopsis lanceolata. The sequence continues at coordinate 21,572,020 of CM028378.1, read as the reverse complement.
TGTGAAAAACTAGTTTCTAAATATAGGTGAAGAATTATGACAGGCGAAAAGAGTCGGCTTGGCAATTTTCGGTCCAGTAGTGACGTCTTACTGACAATGCACGCATGTGGGGGCGTGTCCAAAACAGAACGGGTGCTGCTTTCTGTGGGATGGTTGACCAATCCCGTTCCGTTTTGTCGGACATTGGTTTTCGCAGTTTTAAAATTTACTGTAATTAAGAATTTTAAAAAAGAAATGAGATTAAAGTTTTGGTAATTATGGCATCAACTCTGCCCAAATATGGAATTCCTGTAAACAATAAGGGCAACATTCATGACTAGACGCAATAATGCAGCTTTATCAATCATACACCCACTCACTGGCGCGTGTTGAACACCGTTGCCGTCGCATCGCACGCCTAAGAGAAAAAGAAAAGGAGGAAATAGTTTCACTATCCACCCTTGCGGTTTTATTAAGGGTATAAGGTGCCCGCAGAATAAGATTAATAAGTCGAGTTATCTGATATTTGGTACACAATAGGTGGTTTTGACTAATAACATAAGTTTCCCAAATAAATTCATTATCCCCTCATTAATTATACCAAAGGAGAGCGTGGTATTATTAGCATACTCATTTTTAAAAAATTGGGATTAAGATTTTTAATTTCAACACTACCCCAATATATAAATGAGGATTAATATCGAGGGCGTTAATAGTAATGCTTATCACTACCAAACGACCAAACAAGCCCTAAGATCATAACCCAACTTTTGTCAAGTTTTTTATTTTAGTAATTAAAAAGTGAAAAAATTTCCATCATTCCCTAAATTATTGTCCTTCTTGATCCAACATATTGACTAAGTAAAAATAATTAATATTGATTTTAGATGTAGTTTCTCTTAAAATCCAATGTGTATATACACATAATTAAAATATGAAGAAAATATAGGGGTAAAAGCGTAAAAATATTTTTTAAAAAGAAAATTTTACAAAAAATACATTTTTTGAGACAGATAAAGAAAAAGTAAAACATTAATTCAGAGACAAAGGGAGTAACAAATCTTTTTGGAAGTGAATGAAATTACAGCATATATAAATATTAAATATTAAATAACCAAAAACATATATATCACCGAAAAATACAAAATACAAAAAATATTAATTTGAGAATAATGCCAACTGTTTCTTAAGAAATCATCACCACTGACGATTTGAAGAAGATAGAGCTAAGATCGTTTTTGGTAAGTATAAAATGGCTAAAAAGTTAAGAATTAGTCTATCAGAATAAATACGAATATATTAAAAGGTCCTCTTTTGACTATTTTTTGTCACCTTGATTAATATTCCCACCGTCCCTAAATTATCATTTTGGTGGACTTAGCGCACGGTTTATGAAAACACATTTGACTGGAATATTAATATTAGTTTGGTGTGTAGTTTATTTTAAAACCTATATGTATATGGTCAATAATTAAAATATGATGAAAAAGTAAGGGCAAAGTAGTAAAACTTAAAAATGTTGTCATAAAATAGAAAATTTTAAACACGATAATTATTTTGGGACAGACGAAAAAAAGAAAGTCGGACAATAATTTAGGAACATAAGGATTATGAGTTTAACCACCTATATATACTTTCCATGTATTACTATAAAAATTGCAATTTATAATAATTTTATTTTTGTTTTAACAATAAAAAGTTTATTACTGAAAATATAATGGAAATATATTCAATAATATTATTTTAAAACAGATAAAAAAAATATGATAATAATTTTGGGATGGAAAGAGTAATATTTTTGTGAAATACAAGTAGGAAAGTGATTATCCTACGATCAGGAGTGGGTGGAGATTGCATGGCGTATAATTAAGTTGATTTTCGAGATATAGCAACTCGTGAAAAAATGGGTGTGTAGAGCCAAGTGACTTACTGAGTTAACTCGTGGCTGATTTGAAGTGAGAAGGGTGATTTAGCCATTTAGCTAGTGTAGAACTTCTATATTTTTTACCTCGTGCAAGTCACGTGAGTCGTCATACACGTCCATGTCACGTGGGTCATCACGGTTTATGTTTGGGACAGCAACAAGTGTAATCCAGAAGAATAAATATAAAAAAATTTGTGACATTGCTGTCAAGTGTACGTATTGCAGTATGTTTAATAGCGTCATACTTTAATGTTATAGTGAATATATGGAGATCACTTTCATAATATTTTTGCACTAAAAGTGTACGTTTGGAAGTGCTGCACCACCTAGTTATTAGGGTTGAGTTTGTTTCGGTTCGATCTAATTTTTTGTTAAAAATAAGAAAATTAGAACCAAACCAATAGTTCGGTTTTCAAAAAATTTAGAACCAAAACCAACTCAATATGTATAAAAATCAATACTTTGGTTCGGTCCAGAACCAATCCAAGATAAATGAAAAGCAGGATCGTACCAATACTATGGTTTTTATTTTTTAACTATTGAATACAAATAATAAAATCTTAAACTTTATAAAAATATTTAAAACATTTAATAATAGTACATTCTATAATTAAAAATGACGGAGTAATAAGTTTATAACAAAACAATCCAGTGGAAATAAAATTATAAAAGTGAGTAAAAACTAAAACTTTTTCTTTTTTACGACAAAATAGAAAATAACATTTTATAGTTGGGGAGTTTGGGTTAGGGTTATATATATATATATATATATATATATATATATATATATATATATATATATATATATATGATAACTAATTTATTGGATTGATTCGGTCCGGTTCTATATTATTTGGTTTGGAAACCAGAACCGATCCAAAAGTTCGATTCTATAAAATTTTAGATTTATGACCAAATCAAAGTATTGGTCTACTTCAGTTTTTATTTGTTTGGTTTGATTCTATTGATCTGATCCAATTCTAAAAAAATTTTGCACACCCCTACTAAGCATAACAGGTGTGTCGTGGGACCATTGAAAAATTTCTCATGGGATCTGGTCATCGTGTCGAGGACTACTCCATTTGTTTCAAAGTAAGAGTTTATAACTAATTTTACACGGATTTTAAATAAGTATTACTGTCTTTTTTTTTTCTTTTTTTTTTTTTGGGTAAGGCCCTCTGGTGTAGTTTAGTGATGTGAAATTAAGGAATCTAATACTCTCTCCGTTTCAGGCACAAACAAACCGCTATACTATATTGAAATTTTTCATTTTAAGAGTTTACTTTTTAATAACGTGTTTACAATTTTCATAACATTTCATATTTACTATCCATGCTAATAAGAGATATATTCAATTTAATCTTTTGGGTTTGATTTAATTTATATTTTAAAACAAAAACTTGACAAATATGTTACTCCTTCCGCTCCAAAAAAAAAAAAAAAAGGTCCGACCTTTTATTTTCTTGCCATTTTTTTTATAAAAAAGTCTACTAAACATTTACCCGATTGTGTTCAAATAGCCAAGTACTCCCTCATTTCAAGTAAATAATCATCGTTTGAAAGTCATTTAAAAAAAATGATATTTGTAGTACCTCATTAGTAATAAATGACATTTTTATACCTTAATTTTGAAAGTAAATTTTTTAAGTAAAATATTTTAAAATAAAATAATGAACTCTTTGACCGAAACAGAAGGAGTAACTATTTTGAAAGAGCGGTAGTTTTGATAATGTATGAGGGAAATAAAGAAAAGAATAGTGCGAAAAAGTGAAAAACCCCAAAAATATCCAAAAATCACATTGGAGTAAGTTGACTTGGTGAATCCTAATCAACACCGAGTCTACTCATCATCACATCACATTGGATTAAGTTGACTCAGTGAATCCTACTCAACACCGAGTCTACTCATCATCACTGAGTCTACTCATCATCACTATCTCCACAATTGCCGACAAACTCTCCCCACGGCCCCACACACACAGACACAGACACTGCCGTGCAGAATCATTGGTTGGTTCATAGCAGCCAGCAGGGGTACGATAGTTCTATTGCATCCGTCAAATTGGTCAAACATAATTATCCGTTAACTAACGTTTGATAATTGACAGAAAGGAGAGCACTTCTTTTTTCTTTTTTTTTTTTCTTTTTTTTCATGCTCGAAAGTTAAAAGACTAAACTATAAATAAGATTGGGCGCCAGAAATGGGTACCTTTCTCAAAAGAAGTTTTTTGAATACACTAGTTGTGCGACGACGTACTCATCCTACGTTCGGTAAATGTGTAATTTATATGTAATTTATAAAGTGGTTATACGTTATTTTTAGATATCAATATCATTTATAAATTTTTGAGTCGGATTGTAATAGGCCTGGTGACATATATAAGAAATCGTTTGAGTATTTTAATCAATAGAAAATATAAGTAGACAAAATAACATTAAAGCAGTGACATACACTGAGTATGCAGCTGTTGGCTGCTGATGACTTAGCTACATCAGATGATTTTATTTTTTTAACGAAAGACTGTTTTAGCTAAGTGAATTTAAGTCAAATGTGAGTGAATGCCGCGTGTTTTTAAAGATATTGTTTTTGGAAACTTTAACAAAAAGATTGAAAGACGTTAAATTCATTATTATAATTTGAAGCGCAGTATTCCAACAGCGTACAATGTTCAGCATATAAGGATTTAAGTATAGAAAAACATAACGGTTGAAAACTAACATTGAGATATCAGTAGCTGATAACTGCTAATGATTAAGCTTATCCATAAGGGGTAAATTATTTTAAGAAAAGCTGCTTAATTTAATCTACGATATTGTTGCTTTAGGTGGATAAGACAATATATGTATGCTGTTTACTGAAGAGTTCAGTAGATAGAGCTTTCGACTTGCTAAATTCTAATCAATTTAATTTAAGTTAACAACTGAAGGAACTCGGCAGGAGCCGACCAGGGACCCACCACTACCGAGCTAACCTGAGAAGGGACCCATCACTATCGAGCTAACCAGAGAACAGACCTTCTGAAGGAATTCGGCAGGAGCCGACGCATAATTGGAGAACGAATCCAACACTCCTGAAAGAAAGACCCCTCGACTCGGCCCATACCCAATAACATTGGCTCGGCACGACCGCTCCCTCTCTCCATCGGGGCAAAAGTATATGATTCCACCTTGGCTGATACTCTACCAGCTCACCCCAACGCAGTGCTTATCCCGAAAAGGTCACTACACTGTAGTTTTGCCTCAAAACCTGATCATACGACAAAAGTACTGCCACATTTAGCCAACTACTCTCTTGATAGACGTCCGCCCTTTCAAATCATTCACCTAATTCAGCGCCAGAACAATGATAAAAGGCCGCCCCGCTCCACCAATGAGAGGCGGCCACCTCCCGACCAATTATCAACAACGCAACAGTCCGATAGGGTATATAAGTGCCTTCAAGGGTTAGGAAAGGGGAATCTAAAAAAAGGAAAAGGGTCTTCAAGGATCATCCTCTGATAAAACCTCATGAAAAGGCACACTAGAGGGAGAACTTGAATAATGACCATCATCATAAACAACTTCAAACTCTAGTTATTTCTCTATCTTCCCTGGTCTAAAATCACTTGTTTTAGTCCAGATAGTAATTGTCATTGTAACCATCATTACTTAGGTGTTAGAGAGGGTTTGTTAATGTTTGGAAGACTAATACGCCAGATATCCTCATCCTATCCTCCTCATATCCTCATCATATTCGTTGTCATGTGTTGACGTAAGACAAGATCACCGTTTTACGTGATCAGTTTGGTTCCGTTGCTGGGAAACGATCCATTTCCCTAAAACCTCATTTACACAAAGATAAACGAAGCATGGTGAAATCCAAGAGGCAAAACTCCAAGAATATAACCTCCGCTGCATTAATTCTCCCAGAAGAACCCAAAAGCTCCTAAGGCTTAAGAAAAACTGGGCGAAGAGTATTCCTATTGGGAAAATCAATGAGACCTACTCACTAGTATCCAACAAGCCGAGACCAAAATGTATAAGCTCCAACGAGCAACAGGAATACCAAAAGCTACGCCTATAATCAACGTGCACAACACATTACCTATGTAGCATCAAACAATAACCGAGGGAAACGGTACTATCCTACATGACAAGATTCAAAGAAACACTAGCACAGATCCTTAATATTCCAAACACCTCAGTCACAATGTGTTTTGGGGCAGGCCTCCAATGAGGAAATTGCAGATCCGATCTATTGATGAGGCCTCGGCATAAGATCGGCGAAATGTTCTTGGTCGCCCAAAGGGTGGCATTGTTGGATGGCGAGCAACCGGCAACAACCGCAACCTCCCTCCAAACGTCCTCTGGGGCAGCCAACGCATACCGAACATCAGTCGGAAACAAGGGCCATCAAGGAAAGGGAAGAAGCCGATCAACAAAGCCCCAGCTCGAGACAAGGAAGGAAGAGCCCGGCAGCAGTTTTTTTGGGGAAAGAAGAGGTATACGGTGAGATTACGTACCGGAAGAGTTCTCCCCGTTAAACGCTCCAATAACACACATCATGAATGTCATTCTCTCGGAAAATAAGATACAACCACCAAACCCGATGAGGACCCCACTCGAACATTGAAACCCAAGAAAGAGATGTGCTTTCCACAATGACGTGGGTCACTGAATCGACGAATGTGTCCAACTGAAAATGTCAATACAACAGATAATCAATGAAGGGGATAAGAGGTTCAAGATAAGGGAACCGAACAACCGAGCCCCAGCACTAAGAGCTCCCGAAGGCGAAAATCCATAGCCAAACAAGTGACCCATCATCAATACCATTCGACCTGAAGTTCCGAGTATCACCCAACTGAAAAACACAATTAACAGCCTCACCTACTCAGTTGAATGCATGCTAAATAGCGTCGCCGAACGTGAAATCATATTCCATGAAGTCGAACTGGCCACCAACGCAATAGCTCACACACAACCACTGACGCTTCAGGTCAGCATTCATAACATTTTGGTCAAATGGGTACTGATCGATACGGGAGCTGGAAAGGATGTATTGTATTACTCGTGTTTCTTTGTGTTAGGGTTCAGAGACTCCAACTTGACCCCAAGCCACCTCCAACTGGAAGGATTCACGGGTCACAAAGAAACCACGAAAGGAATGATCACTCTCAGGGTTGATCTCGGCGAAGGAGATATGAGCAGAAGCGAGGATGTTACTTTTGTATTTCTCGACCTTCCTTTGCCCTACAATGCTATCCTCGGCTCGCCCGCTCAGGCGAGCTTCCAAATGGTCACTTCCACCTAAGGATTAAGTACACCCCACCCCTAACGGTGCTGAAATCCTAAGGAATGATGCGAGAACCACTTTGGAATACATCATCGACGTAAAAAAAGAAACCGAAAGAAAACTTAAAGCGCCTAGACATCCAGGAAAGAAAATTCTCGGTTCTAGCAAACCCAAAGTCGAGCAAGAGGTTCGACTAAGAACCCCTCTGCCTCATAGCAATCAACACGAATTGTCGAGGCCATTGAAAGAATTGGAAAGCACGGGAGCAGGTAGGGTGGATAGCCCGACACCGAGATCTTTTCGGCTACAACCTCCGGAAGACGGGAGAAGTAATCATCAACTTCGCCTACCCCAGCAAAAAACCGTGGTTGGCATGAAATACCATTTATACAGCAAGTATCCATCATACAATTCCTGAGGGACAACAACGATGTATTCGCATGGAAAGCTGAGGACATGGAAGGAATCAACGAAGAAGTAGCCGAACACAGATTATCCATCGACGCTAAATAACCGCCTGCTCTCAACATAGCCAAGATACTTCGCCAAGTTAGAGGCAATTAAAGACGAAGCTTGGCGAAGTACTACGAGCCGAGATCATCAAAGAAATCGACTATCCCACATGGATTGCTAATATGGTAATGGTGAAAAATCAACGTCAAAGGGAGAATGTGTGTCGACCTCTTCACCCGATCCGAACTAAGCATGCTCAAAAGATTGCTACCCTCTCGCCAAGGATAGACCAAATGTCGATCTATCTCTGGATACAAAATCATGAGTTTTATGCCTACCAGATAATGGATAAGAACGCATAAAAAAGACAATTCCCAAACATCGTCAGTGAGCCACCTGAGCCTCTTTACTATTATAACATGATGCCTTTCGCATGAAAACGCGGAGCAAACCTACCGATAATGGTCAACAAGGTTTTGGAAATCAATTAGGAAGAAACGCCGAGGCTCACATCGACGACTGTAATCAAGACCAAGAAGTCAAACCATGTCGAGGACCTACAGCTAAACCTTCCAAAACCCAGGCGAACAACATAAAGTTAAACCCCTCAAAATGTGCCTCGGGAACCGCGTAAAATTTTTGGGCTACATGGTAAACGAAAGAGGAATAGAGGCTAACCGAAAAAATCAAAGCCCTACCGAGATGAGTGGCTCACCGATCAAACAGTCCAAAGCTAAATGGGAGGATCGTGGCATCGGGAAGGTTCATCTCCAAGTCCTAAAAAAGCCTCCCCTTCTTCAAGATCCTGGGCGCCAAAAGTTCACCCGAACGAAGCATGTGATCTCATATTCGAAGAACTCAAGAAATCCCCCAGG
>CM028378.1:21484566-21563414 GCA_013146195.2 Codonopsis lanceolata | reverse complement strand
TAACGAGCTAAAAAGTCAAAACTTAAGTCTAGGTTCCGCCCAATCGAAAAGGCCAAAACCAACCCAAATAAAGCTGTCACTCTGCCGAGTTGACAAGCCCGACCTCAAAACATCAATCAAATCCGGTTCAAATCGGTTCAAATCGGTTCAATTCGGTCGGTTCAATTCAAAACAAAAAAGACTCCTCTCAGGAGGACAGGCGAGCACACCACCGCTCTAAAGGTAATACCTTTAAGGCGTATTTTATTTCATTTGTATTTTTTTCTTTTATTTATTTTCAAAAGTTGTATTTTAAATCCGGCACAATGTAGCCAATATAAGCCGTTGTCTTTGCCGGATTAGATTAGGAAAAATTATGTAAAGAGCCATTATAATGGCCAAATATTCTTAAATGTGTTTGTAATTATTGGAAGGAGGCGGGCGAGTCGTAAATAATGTAGCCACGAATGTATCGTTTAATTTTCCCTTGTCAAAATAAGACCTTATTTATTTGCTAGATTAATATAACAATGAGCATATTTGACCAAAAGCGCTTTGAGACCGAAAGAGCGAGTTGGGTGCCTAGCACCTTCCCAACTCGTAACTTAGCCCCGAACCCGTTTTCTAAAATCTACGGTTTTCTCTTACGGTTTTCCTTTATTTTGCCTTAAAATAAAGGTGGCGACTCTAAAACTTTCGGATCCGGTGGGGCCACGCAACATTCCCTCTTTGCACTTTCTGTTCTCCCTAAAAAGGGAGATCACGGGAATGGAGGGTGATGTATTCCCATATCTGGTATCCCTAAACAAGGGATAACTTGATGCGGGAAACCCATAGCTCCCATAGCGATCGATTGGGCCATAAGGCCATTTTAATAAATCCATAAGTGGGGCGTCGCAATATCTTTTCTTGCACTTCTCTATTATCCTGACGAGAAAAAAGGGAGAATGAGAATGGAAAGGTAATGCATTCCCATATCACATGTTATCCACGAAATAAGGGATAACGACATGAGAAACCTTTAGTTCCCATTTTGGATACAAAATCCACTCAAGGCAACCAGAGGCACATTCCAACGTGCTAATATAGGACAGCACTCCTCTCGCACTTTGGATTTCGTCTTCCCCTAAACAAGGGAGGGTGGAGCGAGGCGGTGGTGTCCCGCATCCGCGTCTGCGCACCCTAAACAAGGCGCGGGCGCGGAGCACCAGGGAACCTCACGGTGGCGACTCTGTTTGGGGAGTTGTTTTATTTTAAATAAAATGGAGGGCTAGACTCATAAAATAAAACCTTTTTTGGCTTTTCTTTGTTTTTGGCTGCAATATGCTCGTTATATTAATTTACGCATTTCAATAAAGTGTTCCCATTACGGCCGTGGCTATATTTGTGGATATGATCCTCCATCAGCGGCGATCTCGTTCAGATATACATTCGGGAGGCATGTTCGAGTATTAAAAAAAAAAATCAATCAAAAAAAAAATTCAAAAAAAAAAATAAATATAATATATATATATATATATATATATAAGGCGGTCTAAGTATATTGTTTGGAAACTCCATTGATACCCTTAAAGCATTGAATAGAGTGTGGTATCGCCGGACACCTACGCCAGCGTGCTTGGCCGATCAAAAGCCTTCAAACACTATATATATATATATATATAAAAAAAAAAATATATATATATATATTTTACAAATAAATTCAAGGCGACACAACAAAAATTTGGGGCTTTACTTAGGCTCTATTTTCTTTCATTTATTTCTTTCGGTTCATTTTTCTTTTTCACTTTATTACGTAACTACGTATATTTGTACATCTCGCATTCATTATGTCATTTTATTTTGGGGCATAGGACCAAAATTTGTAATTAATAGGGATAGATAGTTTCCCCACTTTTCTTTCTATTTCTTAATGTGATGTGCTTGCTTGCTCGCGCTCAAACTAAAAAGCCGAGAAAATCCACACAAGCGACAAGGCAGGCCAAATTTGTTTTATTTTCTATATACGTAAAATAAATAAAGATTTTCTTGCTTTCTAGATACCGCACACGTGCACGCATGTAAATATATTCGAGCTGTTACCCTACACCATGGCCGACCTACCCCTGCATAAGCCAACGTTAGAATGCATATAGTTTTTCGGGACACTTAGAGGACCGGCCGGTTTTGCATTTTTGAATTGTGGGTCAGCCCTGTCAAAAAAAAAATCATCAAAAAAAAAAAATCGAGAAAATATATATGTCAAAAAAAAAATGCGCAAGTTCGAAAAAAAAAATAATAAGTGCGCACAAAAAAAAATATCAATAAATAACAAAGGGTGATTTATAATTCTCGGATGCTCGACCTAGACCATTTCGGATGGTGGATCTGGAAAGAGTATAGGCCCTTCGCTGAGGACGATCCGATCTAGGGAGTCGAAAGGCGAGGTGGAATACGTTGGTCCTATACTGCGGAGAAAGAATCCACTATTCGGGGAAAAGTCTGAGGCTGTCAAAATAAAGCGGTGCTTATCAGGTCAATTGTAGGGAACATGAAAAAATAATAATAAAATATTAATAAAAAGGCCGTACTTCAAGCCCATATAGCCTCCATCGACCTTCGATACCTACCAAACCCCATTTTCCTCGAAACAAATTTGGAAAGCAAAAATATCTTGGTCGATTGATAAGGAAAACAAGTCACGAGAAATCGAGAGCAGAGGTATCACTATCATATCGGACAAAAGGCGAGTCGATGCAATAGATCAAGCGGTATGGCGGTGAGAAAATGAACGGTCCCCAAGAAGCATCAACCTTCCATGTTCCTCCAAATCAATTTCCCGACCAAACACCAACCCACCCAAATGCCTATTATTACCAAAAATTTAACCCTTTTTCATCACACCCTTATCCTACCCAAATCCACCAACTCCCTATACGCCCAAAATCCTATCCAATCCAAAATCCTTATCCAATCCAATATCCTATCAATCCAATATCCATATCCAATCCAATATCCATATCCCAAAATCCTTATCCAATCCAAAATCCTTATCCAAAATATCCTATCAAAACCCAATAACCCAAGACCTTTATCCAACCCAATACCCATATATCCTTATAATGCCCAAATTCCATTAACCCGAACCCATATCTTGTCCAAAATCCAAATCCTACCTTGACGAGAAAATAACCCGGCTTTCTAAATCCGACCAACATATACCAAAACCCAACTTTCCGTGCACAATTGGAGGCGACATCGAAGAGATGAAAACCATGAAAACCATGTTGCTTAAAGCTCTAAACCAAGAGTTTCTAATGAAAATTTGGGGGGCGACTTCACAGGTATGATGGATAAAGGCACGAAAAAAAAAAAAAAAAAAGGGCTCCTGTTGAGTTTGGAGTCTATTTCTAATAAACCTCTCTGAGAACTAGTATACTACGACCGGCCCACTTTTGGCGCCCGAGATCGGTGGACTACTTTGGATATATTACCCCTATTCCTTTCCTAGCCTTACGGTTTGGTCATCTACCAATCCGCTCCCTAAAATTGAGTACCCCTATTCCTTTCCCTAGCCTTACGGTTTGGTCATCTACCAATCCGCTCCCTACAATTGAGGATCTCAAACCCGGGTCCTCAATAATGTAATAAACCATGCGTTGTGCTTTTAATAATAATCTAAACGTCTTTGCTTATTTCTTAGTTGCACTGCATTAAAAGACACATTAAATAATTATAATAATGAGTCATTTAAAAGGACCCAAAAGATAAAAAATTTTGCTTGAGCTTGTAAAGTCGGTAGAGCCGGAGACATCATCAACGACAAGCGAAGGCGATCCACCATCAATCGGGGGTGGACAAGGAAATCAAAAGAAGTCGAAATCGGACAACTACGCAAGGCTCAAAAGAACACCACTCATGGATCTCATCAAAGAGTTCGTGGACATGCTTACTTGGTCCTATAAAGATGTGTCAAGGGTAGACCCGACCATGGTCAAACACGGACCCTCATATGTCAGGATGCTCGATAATCGGACAAAAGCTCCATGCATCAAGCGGAATGGTCACTACAAGTTGAAAAAAAAAAAGAAAGCATGAAAGCGTCAACTTCATTCGGGTAAAAAAAAAAAAAAGTAAAAAAAAAAAAAAAAAAAAAAAAAGAAAAAAAAAAATACCGATCTTTTGTCCAAAATAGTGACCATTCCCAAATCCAACAACGACATCTTTGAGCTATAGTCAAATCAAAAGCGGCGAGGAGACCAAGAAAAGACCTCATCCCTTTGGGGACCTCTTGCTATCATGTCATGCGTGCGGGCTAAAAATCTTTGGGGCTACTTATCAAAGGCTGCTACCTTTCTCTTCCACGATGTGTCGTATATTGTCAAAAGATCCGGTCGGGAGATGTCATACTCCCCACAAGCCAAGAAAGAAGACCTTGTTCGACCTCAATCTCAACAAGTTCAAAAGGTATGGTGCTCGATCTACTCTATCCAACAAGTGCTTCCCTCTCCCGGCCTGAAAACCGAAAGAGGCGGTCTAGGCAAAAGTTAGGGCAAAAGAAAAAAAAAAAAAAGCCCGCTAAATTTGAAAACCGAAAGCGGCCTAGGCAAAAGTTAGGGCATTCAAAAAAAATGAAAAATAAAAAGGAGAAATAAGGGCTCGCTAAATTTGAAAACCGAAAGGCGGCCTAGGCAAAAATTAGAGCATAAAAAAAAAAAAAAAAAATATAAGGCTCGCTAGGTTGAAAACCGAAAGGCGGCCTAGGCAAAGTTAGAGCCAAACAAATAAAAAATATATATCGGGAGAATAAGGAGAGGAAGACACTCTTTGAAACCTCGGCATCCTATCTCTCGTCTTCGGCGGGCAAAGAGGCTCGTGACGAGAAGAAAAAAGAAAAACCACGACATAAGCTCACAATAAAATACTAAAATATAATATTACGGGTCTAAGGTGCAACTTAGGAATAATTACAAAGAAATTTAGATTATGCATTAATGGCATGTACATATCTATTATTGCACTGTACCCCCTTTGTTTTCCCGAAACAATCCTTTTCTTGCGACCATAGCCAGAGTGGTCCATCGATTACTGCGGCGTCCACCGGCCGGGCCCATATACTCCTCTGCGAGGCGAAGAAGAAACCCTAGACTCATCGGCATGAGAGCCCCGAAGTGTCCTCATCCTCATCATCAATGTCCCCATTATCCGGATAGAGATCTTTGGTACCATGATATTTCGGCTCCAACCATCATCTGCTTGCTGCGTCGATCGCGAAAAAAAAAAAAAAACCTACAAAAGGAAGCTACGACCACGGACTAAGCGACCACAATGCAGAAAGAATAAGAGATTCGGCCATCTTTCCGTTCAATATCACCCAAAAAGCCGCTCTTATCCAAAGGTGTATTCTCAAAAACCCTTTCTCAAAGTGCGTGCTATTACATTTTAGATGTTTGGCATAGTTTTATTTTTTGCATGAATTTATTTTTGCATGTGTAACATACTGCATCATATACATTATATTGCATTATTTCATAATGTTTGTACAGATTTCTTTCACAAGAAAAAAAAAAAAAAAAAAAAAGGAAAAGAGATACTAATGTTCGCAGGAACTCAAAGCTAATGTGCTCGGGACGAATGGCTTCTGGGAAGACCACCACCCCTGACTCTGGGACCCGTTGCTAATCCTCGACCTCTGCCCCGGCCGCGGCTTGACCCGTCATCATCATCATCATCATTATCATCATCATCATCGTCATCTCGACGTCGCCGCCTTGGCTGCTCCTGCGAACTAAAAAAAAAAAAAAAAACAACAACGGGGTAAGTTCTCTACCCTTATCTCCTTCCATGTACAGTCCTTTAAGTAAATAATAAACATATCACATGTTTTATACTTCACTTTTTTTTTACAACAAATTCTTTTAATATAAAAATTAAAAAAAAAATCTTGTTCATAAAAAAAAAAAAAAAAAATAATTCTTTAAATTGTCACATACTATTTTCATACATGTGCATAAATTTACATGTAAATAAACATCATTCTTTCTCAAAAATCATTCTTTTTCAAAATTAATAAAATAAAATAAAAAATTTTCATTCATAAAAAAAAAAAAAAAAGCAATTCATATATGTAATTAATTTTGCATCTTAATGTACATATTATAACTGCATTTGTCATGTGCATAATAAAATGTGAAAAATTCATGCATCATCTCATATGTTACGCATTGCATCGCATCGCATAAAATAATTCATGCATTCATATTTTGCATTTCATTTGTCAATAATGCCATGGAGTGCGACAAAGAGAAGGTAAAATATCACCAATCATCAAAATAAATATCTTTGTGGTATTTACTATACCCTGACATTTGCATGCTTGGAAAATAAATCTAAGGGCATGAAAAATATACGTTTTGTCATGTTTTATCCAGAAAATATGCAGCGTTTCGGAAAAATTAAATTTATACTCCGAATATTCCGTTTCGCCATTCTATTGCATGCAAAAATGTGATTTAGTGTAAAACATGCATCATATAGCCTCATTTGCATTTAGAACATAAATCATGCATAGTAGGGTCAAATAGTGACCACTATTTCAAATCATGCATCGCAAAAATAAATCACAGAAATTACATGCATTATCACTCAATTACATCATTTAGGCATAAATAGGACATGCACATGCATCATTAATAAAGTCGGGGAATGCTTCAAAAGTACCAAGCGATTGCCAAAATCTAGCGAAGTATATCGGCAACACTTGCCAATATACATGAGTGATTTCATTGAAAAAAAAAAAAAAGAGAAAATAAAAAAATCGGAGAGAAGGGAAAATGTATGTACAAGAAAGAAAATTTCGGTACATGCAACAAGGAAAATGCGGACGAGAAGAAGAAATTTTCATTGAAGCTAGAAAATGGAGCAAAAAGAAAACAACAGCAAAGAAAAGATGACATCAGCTGATACCAAAAGATGCTGACAAGAAAAAAAAAGGAGCTTCGGCCAAGGTTAGAAGGAGCAACAAGAACAAATCGGCGACATCAAGAAAATTTTCGGCTAAAGCCGAAAACAAAGTGGGACAAGGGAAAAGACTTTCCAGCGAAGGCCAGAACAGTGATAAAAGAAAAATCCCCAGCAGATCAAAAAAAAAAATCGAAAGAAAAATCAAAGAAAAAAAAAAAAGAGCAAGCAAGAATAAAATCGACATCGGTAGAACTACGTTTGGTGCGATTCATGAAAAAAGGATCGTGGCGACCTACATCGATGGGTCCGACCATCACAATCAAAAAATAAAAAAAAAAAATTCCCGACAAAGAGTGGCGAAATGTCGAGAATCGGTAGAATCTGCGGCGACCACCGGCGCAAAAGGTAAGTCAGGTATAGTATTCCTACCTTGACTCCAGAATAATTTCCTTTTTTTAAAAAAAAAAAAATTTTGAAAAAAAAATTGTTTTATTTTCAAATAAAAGAAAAACTCTTTTTCAAAATGAGTTTTCAAAAACAAAAAAAAAGAGGAATATTTCAAAAACACAAAAAAAAAAAAAAAGGAATATTTCAAAAACACAAAAAAAGAGAGGAATATTTCAAAAACACAAAAAAAAGAGGAATATTTCAAAAACACAAAAAAAGAGGAATATTTCAAAAAAAAAAAAAAAAAAGAAGGAAGGAAAAAGAATGTTTTCCACTGCACAATTTTCGAAAATACTTGAAGAATGATCAATTCGTCGTGTTCGGCGACGGATCTTTAGTCAAGCACAATTTTCTGATATCTGAAAATTTTCGAGTTATGTCTGGAAACAAGACAGCGATCAAGGCCCAGACATACCTAGAAAGTTTTCTTAACACATTTCAATGCCAAGGTATTGACCGGTTGAAATTGTGGTAACAGATTTGCAATGCTCGGCAACGGATCTTTAGTCAAACACAATTTTCTGATATTTGAAAGTTTTCGGATTATGTCTGGAAACAAGACAGCGATCAAGGCCCAGACATAATTAGAAAATTTTTCTTAACACGTTTCAACTAGTTGAAAGGTGGTAACAGAAAAACATTCAAATCTTCATACCGTATTTGACAACGGTTTCGGACCGGAAGAATACGGCTTTTTCGAAAACACAAAAATCTTTTTCCATTGTAGTTTAAGGTTTTGGCCTGAACTACGCTTGGTCTGATTTCCTTTAATAGGGAATACGTAGGCAGCCTATTTCGGTAGGTCCGACCATTGCAACATAAAAATATTTTCTTATCTCGAATTTGGGAGTCTATCTTTTCAACGATGTTCGTTTACTTGGTAAGCTTCGGGTTACCCGTAAACTCCATCGTTGAGGGGCTCTGTAGACACCCCAAATTCGTACCCCTATTTTATATTGTCCAATAAATATTGCAAAATGGACTACTAATTATTTCTTGTATGTTTCAGGAGCAAAGGTACAAAAAATAAAGAAAATGAAAAAGCAAAGAAAAGAAAAGAAAAATCAAAAGAAAAGAAACAAAAAGAAAGAAAATCGAAAAGATAAAAGAAAAACAAAAGAAACGAAAAACAAAAAGAAAAACAAAAGAGAAAAGTCAAAAGAAAAGAAAAAAAAGAAAAAAGGGAGCGGGTTTTCCCCATTTTCCTTACCCACTAAGTATCAATTCCCATATATAAATACTCCCTCACTGCCAACACCCACAATTCATCTCTCAATTTTCTCACTCCACCCTCTCACTCCTCTAAACTCTCTCTCAATTACCCCATTTCCAGCGCCCTCACTCACACACACTCACATAATATATACTCTCCACCGTATCCATCTCACTCAAACCCACATGCACACTCACATATACTCCCTCAAACCCCCTCCACTCACACACACACGCACACACACACAATAAATACAAAAACACATACACGAAAATACACATAAACACACACCCTGCCGTTACTCTGCCCGAGTAACGAGCTAAAAAAGTCAAAACTTAAGTCTAGGTTCCGCCCAATCGAAAAGGCCAAAACCAACCAAAATAAAGTGCTGGAGTTGACTAGCCCGACCTCAAAACATCAATCAAATCCAGTTCAAATCCGGTTCAATTCGGTCAGTTCAATTCAAAACAAAAAAAGACTCCCTCTCCGAGGAGGCAGGCGAGCACACCACCGCTCTAAAAGGTAATACCTTTAAGGCTTTAAGGGTGTATTTTTATTTCATTTGTATTTTTTTCCTTTTATTTATTTTCAAAAAGTTGTATTTTAAATCCGGCACAATGTAGCCAATATAAGCCGTTGTGCTGCCCGGATTAGATTAGGAAAAATTATGTAAAAGAGCCGTTATAATGGCCAAATATTCTTAAATGTGTTTGTAATTATTGGAAGGAGGCGGTGCGAGTCCGTAAATAATGTAGCCACGAATGTATCTGTTTAATTTTCCATTGTCAAAATAAGACCTTATTTATTTGCTAGATTAATATAACAATGAGCATATTTTAGCCAAAAACGCTTTGAGACCGAAAGAGGCGAGTTGGGTGCCTAGCACCTTCCCAACTCGTAACTTAGCCCCCGAACCCGTTTTCTAAAATCTCTGGTTTTCTCTTCTGGTTTTCCTTTATTTTTGCCTTAAAATAAAGGTGGCGACTCTAAAACTTTCAGATCCAGTGGGGCCTCGCAACATTCCCTCTTTGCACTTTCTGTTCTCCCTAAAAAGGGAGATCACGGGAATGGAGGGATGATGTATTCCCATATCATGGTATCCCCTAAACAAGGGATAACTTGATGCGGGAAACCCATAGCTCCCATAGCGATCTGATTGGGCCATAAGGCCATTTTAATAAATCCATAAGTGGGGGCGTCGCAATATCTTTTCTTGCACTTCTCTATTTTCCCCTGACAGAAAAAAGGGGAGAATGAGAATGGAAAGGTAATGCATTCCCATATCCTGTTATCCACGAAATAAGGGATAACCTGACATGAGGAAACCCTTAGTTCCCATTTTGGATACAAAATCCACTCAAGGCAACCGAGGCACATTCCAACGTGCTAATATAGGCACTCCTCTCGCACTTTGGATTTCGTCTTCCCTAAACAAGGGAGGGTGGAGCGAGGCGCGTGGTGTCCCGCATCCGCACGTACGCGCACCCCTATCCAAGGGCGCGCGGGGCGCGGGAGCACACCCCGGGAACCTCACACTTGGAAAGACAAATGATACACTAAAAAAGGTAAATAAAGATAAGATATAGTGTATCACTAGACTGGAGTGTTTGCTGAGTAAGAAGGATGTGGAGATTGATAGCTTGAAAGAAGAACTCATCAAAGCTAATGAGACCGTGGTAAAATGGAATTCAAGTCACCACAAAATTGATGATATATTGAAATTCGGGAATAATGGTGAGTCTGGTCTTGGATTCTTGCCAAAGACATTTGTTAAAGAAGGTGAAGGTACATCTTCTGAACCAAAACAGTTTACACAAAATTTTCAAGAACCAAATTTTTTTAAAAAACCAAAAACTAGAAAAAGAAATTTTGTGTGTCATTACTGCCACAAACCTGATCATATTAAGCCCTTTTGTTACCTGAAAAAAGCAGTCTATGATAAGGAAGTTAGGCAAGCATACCTGGTTCGTAACTAGGTGTAGCATCAGATGCAGCATCCAATGCAGCATCGGATGCAACAACATCCGAAGCTACATCGACCAAAAATGTTTAGAAAAGTTTGGATTCCTAAAAGACAGTCAGACTTTGTTCCAGAATCACAGAATTCAGAAGTTGAAAAATCTAAAAATTCAGCAAATACGGATGCAGCTCCGAATGTTGCTGCATCACAAGCTGCATCAGAATATGCATTGGTCAAAACTTTTACAAAAGCTGAAACTGAATCCCAAAATGCTAAAACTGCTCCCACTGTGACTGATCGAAGTCACGATATTCCTAGCCGTATACAGAAAAATCATCCATTTCAAGTGATATGTAATATTCATGATGACATATCCACAAGGAAAAAAGGTAAGGTTGATTCTCACAAATTAGCGTGCTTATCAAAATATTTTTGAGAGAAGCCTTGTTATTTTTAGTGTTAGTTTTAGTAATTAGTTTTTTTTAGTTTTTTTTTATCAGATTTTTTTTAGAGTCCATTATTTTAGCTTTTTAGATATCACTCTACATATTTTCTGGATGCACCAAATGATAAAAGATTATGGGCTACACATTGATGTGTTAACCGTGTATTGTGATAACACCAATGCAATTTGTATAGCACAAAAATCCAGTTCAACATTCTCGAGCAAAACACATTAATATAAGGCACCACTTTATTAGAGACTTGGTTGAATTAGGAATTGTTCGCATTGAATATGTTGGGACTGAAAATCAAGTTGGTGATATATTTTCTAAGAGTCTTGATTTTGAAGAGTTTTTCCAATCTAAGGAAATCTCTTGGTATGTGTGCCATATGATTTTACACTTAGTTAATTATAAGAAAAGGAAAAAAAATTAGGCATGATTGCATTTTGTCTTTAGAGGGCACTCTAGATCATTTGACTCACATGTTTGTGTCTTTTGTTGTTGCTTGAGAATTGCATTCAAAATCAATTGTAATTTTTGTGTTATGATTCTCACTCTCTCTCAGTTCTTAAGCAAGTTTTTAAGTCCACAAAGGAAAGAGCTACCTTTAAAAAAACAAGGGCTATGACATTTTATCTTGGTGGTATGGAACTTATGTTCTCATAGGTTGATTTTGAGTAAATTGGATTCCCTTGAAAAGAAGTGTAAAAGCTACCTAAAGGAAAAGAGCTACTTATGAACAATGTTTGTTTTCTCTCTAGGGACTATGAATCTTTGGATTTCATGGGTTGATCTTGTGCAAAATGGCTTCCCTCGGTAAATAGTATGAAAGGTTCCAAGTGGTATGCTTTTATAGCTTGAAATAAAGTAGAACTTGAAATAAAGTAGAGCTATACTCTTAGGGAAATAAAGTACCTATGGATTTTTGTTATGAAAAATTTATGATCTTGGGAGAGAAATCTGGTTGAGAAAACAAAATATGGAAAAATTGCACAAAATTTAATTATTGATGAATGCACCTCCTAATGCAGCTACATCATGAACAACATCATTTGATCTGGTCTTTATCACTTATGTGTGATTGCATTATTCTTTTGCCTAGCTTTTAGTAATCATGTTTTAGACATAAAATTTTAGGACATTCATTGTTGGTAAGGATATCAGCTTGGTGCAATTTTGTCCTAAAATAAACTGTGCAAATCAATTTCCAAAAATTTTTATGTTGAAAAATATTTAGTGGGTGTCTAATTTTTGTGTGGAACAAAGATGTATTGAATCCGAATATAAGGTGTTTAGTTATTGCTAGGGGTGTGATCAAGTCATGGTGAAGCAAAATCTTGGTCCTAAAGTTTAGGTGTTTAGGTATGTTTTTGGAAACAAAATCTTAATAATATTTTGTGTTTCTTGGTCCTAAAGTTTAGGTGTATTTATGGAAGCAAAATCTTGGTAATATCTCATTCTTAAAAATGCCTCTAAGAGTCCCTATTTGTTTGGTAAGAAAATATAGGGGATTAAGGTAGTTTATTTGATTACCAATCAAGGTTCTAAAAATCGTTAGGCGGCCGCTAGGCGGCACACTAGCGCCTAGCGCCTAGGGGACTAGTCGGGGCCTAGGCGGGGCCTAGAATTAAGACATAATTACCATTTTTTTGATAATTACATCAAAGATCAAACACATTGACTACAAATTTAATTTTTTTTATGTTTGTCATTTTATCAAACACTTGTTTATATTTGTAAAATGAACAAAAATATACAAACCTACCTTTAATCTCAATTCTCAACAACCCCAAAGCAATAAACCAGCCAAGTTTAGAACTAAAAACAAAAAAAAATATTACTCCACCTACCTACTGCCCCTACAACCCATAATCTAACATATCCTCCCTAATCCCTTCTCATTCTAAATTATGAGTCTCGAGACAGCCCCCTTCTTCTTCATCTTTTTTTCTTCTTCTTTCTTCAATCTATCTGGTAGACCGGCAACGTAGGTGCCGACTTGGTTGATTAGGCGGCGACTAAGAAAGTCGCGGCGGTAGAGAGGGGCCTAGCGCCTAGGCGGGGCCTAGGCGGAGCTAGGCGGTGAGTTTTAGAACACTGTTACCAATTTTAACTCAATCCTTTAGCAAATTGGAGTTTGTTTCTTTTAATGTGTAAGTCTCCTCCTCATATAAATAAAGGCACGGGCAGAGGCAGAATATATGAAGCAGAGAGTGCAGAGCATAGAAGAGCAGTATATTCAGATCATAAGAGAGAATTCAGAAAAACCAGATTTGCTGAAAGTGAATGCAGTTCCGGATACATTGAAACTGTTGGTTGTTTGTCTTCCTAGATTTTCTAGGAAGTTGATTTTTTAATCCCACGTTTTCTGTACCATTTGTTTATGTGGGTTTTGCTTTCCAAGATTTGTTGTCTTGTGAGAGTTTTTGGTTTCGTGATTTCACATAATTTTTGTAAAACAATTTATCTCATTTAGTGAAATCTTTTTTGCCATAAGGCTGGATCTACAAACATAAGCTTGTAGATCGTTTGGTAAATGTTTGTGCTTAATTCCTGCTTTAGAATTAAAGTCTTCTGCTGTTATTAATTTTCTGACCAATACACCTTCCAGTGTAGCTTCTTTACAAGCTACATTGGAAACTACATTGACAATTTTGTGAATCCTAGCCACTGTTGAATTCTTACAGGTATGTAGCACTTCAGGAGACTGTATTGTGTTTTGTGAGGACAGAGGCTTATAGGAGAGTTATGTAAACTCTTTCTTGAGTTTGTGTTTAATGTGACTTTATTCATTTGTTGCCGACGTGTAACGTCTTGTTTGTGTATATAATGTTATTGGTTGGTTGGCTTTAGAGCCTTGTGTTAGTCCAAGCAATGGCTCGTTGACTTTGTTATTTTGTTTTCTCGGTCTTTTTAGAGCCGTGGTGTTTCTATTATCATACCAGGGATTATTGTGTTTTAATCAGGTTTTTGTTTAGTCCACTTTTAACAGGGGCTTTGCACGTGTTTTATTTTGAACTAGTGTTGTTTTATGTGTTTGTTCGACGCTCGACCCAAGACTCGTATAGAGATTGGGGGGTCGGGTCGGGTCGTGTCAATATATATTTAAGTGGCACCTTGCAAAGGTATATATATCTCACATCAATAAAATTTGTTGAGAATGAGATGACTCAATTACCCAGGCCACAGGCTAGTTTTCTCCGAGGGTACGGATTGTCAAAGTTTGGACAAGGCAGTCACTTAGTGTTAAGGACTAGGCGACCGCTTAGTCATGATTTCTTCGAACCGAGCTACTGAAAACAAGGCAGTCGCTTAGTGTCAAGGATTAGGCGACCGTCTCGCCTAGTGTCGAGGCCCAGGTGACCGCCTAGGCCCATTTTTTGTCGTTTTGCTGCTTTATCCGGTTTTACTTGTTTTAAGAGTTTTAAGGTTTCTATTGTATTTATATAAATAGTTGTATGTCTAAAACGTTTTCAAGGTTGACTCAAATATAATTTCGACAGTCCGTTGGCCCTAATCTCTTTTTCCCTCTTCTTTACTCTATTGATCTTGTTATAATATGTTATTTTGTTTGCAAAATTTCCGTTGTACATAACAAAATTAAATAACCATCTTATAACCTAAGTTGAGATGATCATAGTTCTTCACCTATCAACCAATTAGCCCTCGTTTAAACTAATTGATTATCAAAAACCCTTCTATATATATATATATATATATATATATATATATATATATATATATTCATCTCCAACGGCAACAATGATAATTTCTCTTCACACGTCATCCCACCGTGATCAGGCAAAATGAAAATCCAATTAATGATTGCTTCAAATTTGCTCGATCTTAAAGCAACACCAAAATGTGCTCCATATATATAGCACAAGCCGAAACCATACATGTGCTAGCTATTTTTATTTTTTTTATTAAATATTTCTTTTATTTGTTTGTTTATTAATTTAGTTATACATCAAGTATATATTACCAAATATCAACGTGAATAAAGCCTAATATTAGTATAATTTAATTGTAATATTCAATAAAATGGTGTGGTATTTAACTATTAAATTTTATACTCATTATATCATTAGTATGATGAAACATTATTATAGTCTTGTATTTAATTATTTAGTTTTAATTTTATTACATATTATTAAATCTAATATAAATTGTGTTATAAAAATAAGATATACTACTAAAATATTGTTTTTAGTGTGAAATTTGAAGCAAAATAGTTGGAGATGGCCCAAGGAACCATTAATGTATGTATAAATATATGCATGCATGCTCTTAGCGACAAAAACTTACGTAAAACGATCTTACGTATATTTTTTATAAAACGACAGACCTTCTTATCTGTTCACCGTGTGTTAGTGGATTAAACTGTAAGAGAGTATGATTTCATTTTATGAATTTTACATCCGTAAGACTATTTTACACGAGACTTAGACTATATTATATGTATAACGCCCCGAGCCCAGTCCGCTACGTGTAGGACCCTTGGGATTTCATTTTATGAATTTTATATCCATAAGACTATTTTACACGAGACTTAGACTATATTATATGTGTAACGCCCCGAGCCCGAGAGCCCGGTCCGCTACGTGTAGGCACCTTGGGTCATCAGACCTACCACAAACCGACTCAAAAGTCCATGGATGATGTTAATGTCCAGAGGTAGTGTGTGGCCACCTTATAGATCAAACACAATTCCTACACCTAACCGATGTGGGATGGAATATTATAATATGAGTATCTCTCCTAGGAAAAAAATTGTGCATGAATGAATGAACAAGGTACTAAATAGTAAATACAATTAGTACGTAAAATTCATCAACTACATATGTGACCAAAGTTGTCTCTAATTTGATTAATTAAACATAGAGTAAGTAATTGTTCTCAATCATCATTGACCGAGAATAAGTCTTCTTAGGAGCAGCAGTTCTAGTTACAATCCCAAGTGCAAAGCATAAGCTAGCTATTACATATATATAAAAGAGTACCAAGTTCCATCTCAATGCATGGAAAGATTGAGTTCAGTTCCAAAAGTGGAGAGAGAGAGAGAGAGAGAGAGAGAGAAAATGACCTGAGTCCTAACCATGGTTGATGTGTTAGAGGAGAGAAACCCCAAGGGACACAAAATATTTTCCCCTGGGCAACTGTCTGATGCATTTGAGCTCCATTTCCATTAATGGAGG
Source organism: Codonopsis lanceolata (assembly GCA_013146195.2). Lineage (NCBI taxonomy): Eukaryota > Viridiplantae > Streptophyta > Magnoliopsida > Asterales > Campanulaceae > Codonopsis > Codonopsis lanceolata. The sequence goes on along the minus strand of CM028378.1, from coordinate 21,547,229 downwards.
CTCTTGATACCTAGCTAAAAGTTGGTACTTGAAGTCTAAATGCATTGAAAACACTAACACTAATCCTTAATTCATACTAATATTATTTTTCTAACGAGGCTAAAACACCCACAGTTTAGCCAAATGTGAATGTACATTAAAACGACACAAGCAAAGAGACGCCATCGACCCTCACCCTAAGGGAAGACGGGTTTTTCAAGAACGGTTTTAATAAAAGACAACATAATGATATAAAGCTAATTAACTAGTCAAAGTTGAAAAATATTAAGGCTAGGATAATAAAGTTTGAAAATAAAAAAAAAAGAACATCAGTGGGCAGCCATTGCCCATGATTTTTGCATAAAAATCTACATTAGTTTTGAAAGTGAAACATATACAACAATAATTTCAAAATCTGGACCTGATTTGGTTAGCCTCTCCAGGGCTAAGTTCAAAAAGGGCCTAGCCTTTAAGGCCGAAATTTAAAAGACATTTGTTTTCCAACTTATGAAGCAATTTTTCCAATGCTCTGAGTTGGTGAAATGCACATGCATGCTTTGGTTCTCTTGTTAGGTACCCTGCCTTTCAAGAGAAGCAATTTGGGAAAGATATAAGCTTTTCCGCCAAATTCTGATCGATTTACGTAGCCCCTACGGGGAGCTTTCATGTGTGGAATGACCCGAATGCCCATGCAAGGGCCTATCTCCATGAGAGAGAGAGAGAGAGAGAGAGAGAAGAGAAAAGAGAAGAGAACCATGATTGGGCCAAAGGTCTTTTTCAGAATTACTATTCTGAAGGAGCAAAGAGAAGTAGGTTTCTGATCGATGAGATGAATCTCTTAGTGATGAGGAATCGGTGCTTGGAGAGCAGCCATGTTTACGCCTGTGGCACAGCAAAACAAACTGTCAAAGATATTAGTATCTCTTTCGTTAACAATTACCCATCCTACATGCACAATACGGCAAATGATACTACAAGAAACAGTTTACATCCGAAAAAGAAAAAGATAATACAGCAAGAAAAAGTTTTTAAGGGCTTACAAAGAAAGGCCAAGAAATTTATTGTGCATTGAACTATGCTACGTAGTTGATAAAAAGGGCGATATTACTTTTCTGTTTCCTGTTTTAATCACGTGATAATTAAATTAAAGAGAGCTATAATGTGTTTAGTTCCAATCTTGTCCATTGCTGGCTGCCTCTGCTCAGGGATCAATTTTGCAGTTTTGTTTCTGGTTGTTAAAGTTGTCCGTGTTTCAGCTGGTCTTAAGATGCTCCTTGTGCATATCAAATGCATGATTAATACAGTTTCATCTTAAAACAAGTAACTTTTAAACTCTCTTTTTGGGTCTTAAAAAGTAATTGTAAAATTTATTTGAAATTTGTTTGTACTAGTTTGAATTATCAAGTTAATAAACGTACCTATTCCTGGGTTCTCAACTGCTTTCTTAGGAGAAAAACCTGAAGTAATTATGCAACGGTAATTCAACATTTGCACAATAAAAGGTATTAATGTTTGCCATTTCACATAACAAAAATAAAAACCTGTGACTACTATGATTTAGAAACATAACTGCATAACCCTTCGGTTTTTGCACTCATAAAGGTTTCAATAACAGAAAATACTGCATGCATATTCTTCTCTCGAGAGAGATTGTTTTATAAGGCTTTTGAAGATCCATCAATAAGATCGATAAAAGATGATTGTGGAACAATGTTATTCATCAGAAAAGTAAACAAAGATTACCAAATTACTTGTAAAATGTGAACCGAAGGGTGATTGTAATTTACAAACCTGATTGCAAAGGAGGCGTGGCTGGGAGGGACATAGGGGTACCATAGTGTTGTGGGTAACCCCCTGCCGTATACTGAAAGAGGTGGTGCTGGTGGTGTGGATACTGGAGACCATACCCCTGCCCTCCTGTGTAGCTTGTAGCTCCGCCGCCACCAGTATTACCATCTCCAAAATTCAGATATGGGTAGAAGGCTGCAGCTGCTGTGGCACCACCTGTGATCATCCCACCAGCCCCCGTTCCATACATTGGATACTGACTAGCTGCGCCTCCATACACATTATAATAACTCTGAAACACCATAACCAAATTAAGAAACTTGACTACTGAAGATGCAAATGTTATAGCAATTAAGCAGTAAAAGATTAAACGGTATTGATTCAGACATGCACTTATAAATATTACTCCCTTCGTTCTAATTAAAAAGTCTACGTCTGAAAAGTTTAGTAAGGAATTAATGTATTAGTGTCCTTCTGGTTAGTCATCGTTACAAAAATTGAAAGGTTATCAAAATTGTAAACATAATTTTTTTAAAAAAATACGAAAATATAATAACAAAAAGACATGAGAGTAAGAGCCCGTTTAGTGCAGCTTTTCAAAACGCCTAATTTTTATGGGGGACCAATAAAATGCAATTTTTTTAAAACTCTATATTTTTTCATCAAAAAGCTTCAATTTGTAGCTGTGAAAACGTTAGGTCCGTTTTGATAATACAACTTATTATCAATGTTTTATTTTTGATAAGCAGCTTATTCAAACGCGAAAATTTGAAACACATTATAACTGAAAAAGCTGCGTTTTTTTTGCTAAAAACACTGGACCAAATCTGTAAGTTTTGTTCAACAAACAATATTATATCTTTCCGAAATAACACGGAGTATGTTGCACAAAAAGAGAATAATTTTCAAGTAAGCTTAGGATTATGCTTGTGGATCAACAGCAACAGGTAAAGTAAATCAAACGTTTATCTTACGAACCGTGGGGTAACTGTAGTCCGGCGAGTATGCAGAGTACCTGAACATTCCATTAGCCAAACATTAGAAAAGGAAGAAAAGGATAAAGGAAAAGTAATTAAACTAATCTTGTTGCTCAAGTAATCTAGAAAAAAGGCAAAGTGTGTAATATAATTATCACGTAAAACATGGCATGCATGTCATGCATCAATTGCTAACCCAAACCTCTCTTTTTTATCTTAGTTCACAAAATTACTTAGAGAGATTGTCACACTACGTTATCTTACTGAAGCGGTTTAACATTCTACTTAGCTTTTGACACTTGACACTATAATCTATATATGAAATTAAATAAAACAAGGCCTTTGTCAGTCAGATCGAGGGCGATTTTAACTATTACATAAAAATTAAAACAATGCCCTTTTATAGCGTAAAAAGTAAAATTAATAAATATTTCAGCGGGACACTTGTCCTCTAAGTATAAACCATTTGTCCGCCGCTGGACTATCTACGAAGCAGACAACACACGGAAGAGGCTGATTCGATGATGCATTTTGAATTGTTACTATTTGATTATTGATCAACAAATGAGGCTCATTAATGCTTTAAGTGATATTTATGAAGGATTTAAGAATTTAATGACAAAACAAAATGGAGAGGTTCTGCATTCGTGTCAAGCCAACTCATGTTGAAACACACAGGAAACTGAATTTAAAAAAAAAACAAAGAGAAAAGGAGAAGGATAAAAAAAAAGGAAGGACAAGCTTTTGGGTGAGAGATGAGCTGTAATTGATTTTGTGAATGTGGTTCTTATCAGCTGACTTTGACTGAGCACATGGAGAGAGATGATGAATGATGAGTGATGAGTGATGAATGATGAATGATGGTGTTGGTGGGAACATGTGAGAGAGTGGAGGAGCACGCGCGAATATAATAGACAGGCATGCATGATGCATATCATGAGTTGGCAATTCACATGGATTGTAGAGAGAGAAACAGAAAAGAGTAATTCTAGAGAGAGAAAAATAATAATAATAATAAAGCTTGCAGGTAAAAAGCTGGAGGAGGGTGATGGAATTTTGAATACCCATAAACATTAGCAGCAGTATAAGGAATCCCTTGCTGGATGGCATAATGTGGGAAAGTTGCTGCGGATGGAAAAGCCGTTCCTAGTCCTCCTCCTTGATACCCAGCCGCCGCCGCCGCCTGAAAAGCGCTCATCACCCTAAAGCTCCTCCCTCCTAGTCCTCCTGGGTCGTTACATATAAATTAATCACGTTACACTCTTCATAATACTTAATTTCATTTGTATAACGAAGAATTAAAACGAAACTCATGAGTTATAATTTTCTCGATCAATACACCCCATATACGATAATACTTAATTTCATTTGTATCGTATGCTAAACGAAGAATTAAAATGAAAACGAAACTCATGAGTTCTAATTTTCTCGATCAATACACTTCATGTCCGTATGATAATACTTAATTTCATTTGTATCGTATGCTAAACAAAGAATTAAAACTAAAACGAAACTCACGAGTTATAATTTTCTCAATCAATACACTCCACATACGATAATACTTAATTTCATTTGCATCGTAAGCATCATATACGCTTAATAGAATTAAAACAGTATAATGAGCTGTTGTTAGTGATTTTGTGTCTCTAAGAGCACCTACAATGGAGGAGCATGGGGGAGCCAAGTGGGATTCAAAAAAGTATAATGAGCTGTCATGCTTTTTTCTTCTATTAGTACATATTTTGAATTCAATTTCCACTTATTTGTGGACTCATTGCTTTCATTCAAAAGCCATTGCTTCTTTTTAGTAATTGGAAGAATCTCGTATATAGAAACAGTTTGATATATACACGTAAATATATGTGATAATTAGGGTTTGAATTTTGTAATTTCATGTAAATTAAAAAAGTAAGAAAAATAATTATAGGTACCAAGTTTAGGAGTGGAAGGTTTAGATCGTTGAACGCCCAAGGAAGCAAGGTTACAGTTAGCTCTCCGTCCATCGATCACCGGAGCTGCATCAACGCAAGCTCTCATGGCGGAATCGGCTTCCCGAAATGTTACCTGAATTCAAAATTACGGAAAAAATTAAACAAAAACAAAATTTTTTTAAAAAAAGGATCGGAATTGAAGAAGTAATGAATTTGATTAAGACGACGTACGAAACCGTAGCCTTTGGATCGGCCGGTGGACTTATCGGTGATGACGACGGCTTCCAAGATATCACCAAACTGTTCAAAGTATTTCTTCATGGTTTCCTTTTGTGTTTCCCAAGCCAATCCTCCAACAAATACTTTTGTGTAGGTCGTGTCCCCAAATTGTCCTCCTCCTCCTCCACCCGTCAACATATTCCCATTCATACTCATTTTCGATTTCTTCTTCTTCTTCGATCGAACTCTGCGTTGGATACTTGGATCTAGCTTAGCTATTTAGGTATATATTTACTTGTTTAGCTGCTTCAATGAATGGATCGATGATCTTTTTGAGCTAGGTAGCTATGGGATCGAATTGATAATATGGATATATTGTTGAAGGATAATGAGGTTGAGATCTATGGAGGTGGAGAAGGTGGTGTTGATGATCAAAGACAGACAAATGGGTCAGAGATCCAGCGAGGGAAAAAGAGAAATGGGAGGGAAGGGGAAAGCAAAAGGTGGGAAAAGTGGAAAGGGAAGGACCTATCATAATACGGACATGAAATTATGTAAATAAGCGGTCCCCACCTTGTTCACACACAGTAATTCTCACCCACGCGCTACCGTATTCTAGTCTGACACCAAATTTCAGTCAAACCTGTTATTTTCTAGATTGTTTCAATATCCACCCTTCAGGTTTTACCAATTTCAAATATTTCTTGTACTCCCTTCGTTAGTTAACAACGTTTGATTTGAAACAGATTATTTTTTTTAAAAAATTTCAGATTATTAAAAATATTAATCTCTTTGTTTTCAAATAATCGTCGTCTTTGACCCAGTACACCGTTTAGGACAAAATAAATATTAATGTAATATGTGGTTTCCTTTAATACTTTTGAGCATGCGATCATAATTAAAGTAGGTAGAAAAAATAAGGGTAAAGTGGTAAAAGTGTTTTCTTAAAAATAAATGTTTTAAAAAAGTAATTATTTTGGAACATACAAAAAAAAGAGAATAATTATTTGGAAACAATGGGAGTACTTTATGTTGAAACATGAATGTTTAGAATTACTTAAATCAATTAATTAGACTTTAGAGAATTAAAAAAGAAAGGATTCATAGAAACCTACCTATTGAATTTAGATTACTCTAATAAATATCTCTAAGTGAAATTCAATAGGTTGAGTTAATTAAGTCTTGTATGATTAAAATATGCTAAGACATTAGTTTGTTGTTGATCACGCAAAAACGGTGATCTTGTCTTACGTCAACACAGGACATCGAATATGATGAGGATAGGATGAGGATATCTGGCGTATTATTCTTCCAAACATTAACAAACCCTCTCTAACACCTGAGTAATGATGGTTACAATGATAATTACTATCTGGACTAAAACAAAAGATTTTAGACTAGGGAAGATGGAAAAATAACTAGAGTTTGAAGTTGTTTATGATGATGGTCATTCTTCAAGTTCTCCCTCTAGGGTGCCTTTTCATGAGGTTTTATCAGGGGGATGATCTTTGAAGACCCATTTCCTTTTTTTTAGATGCCCCTTTCCTAACCCTTGAAGGCCCTTTATATACCCTATCAGACTGTTGCGTTGTTGATAATTGGCCAGGAGGTGGCCGCCTCTCATTGGTGGAGCGGGGCGGCCTTTCATCATTGTTCTGGTACTGAATCAAGTGAATGATTTGAAAGGGCGAACATCTGTCAGGGGAGTAGTTGACTGAATGTGGCAGTACTTTTGTCGTATGATTAGGTTTTGAGGCAGAGCTACAGTGTAGTGACCTTATCGGGATGAGCACTATGTTGGGGCAAGCTGGTAGAGTATCAACCGAGGTGGAATCATATACTTTGGCCCCGATGGAGAGAGGGAGCGATCGTGCTGAGCCAGTGTTATTCAGTACGGTCCGAGTCGAGGGGTCTTTCTTTTAGGAGTGTTGGATTCGTTCTCCAATTAGCTTGATAAAGGCGACCGTGCGTCGGCTCCTGCTAAATTCCTTCAAAAGGTCTGTTCTCTGGTTAGCTCGATAGTGATGGGTCCCTTCTCAGGTTAGCTCGGCAGTGGTGGGTCCCTGGTCGGCTCCTGCCAAGTTCCTTTAGTAACCCCCCTACTTCTTGGTCATGGTCGGCAATCGGTGACCGAGAAGTAAATCAATTGAACCCAGTCCTTTTACGCGAGCTGTTCTTGCTTTCTTCATCTTCTGAAACATACATCGATAATGATTTCAGCCATGGGAGGGATGAAGATGAAAGGTGATTGGAGGACTCATGAGGAGAATTGCGGGGAGGTAAAGCTCCTAAGCGAGGTTAGGTCGCTCGTGGCTTCGACGCATTTGTTTACTTGGCCTAATTTGCTTACAGTGTAACTAGGTCGGCTAATACCAATGTTCCCTCTTAGCATCCCTTGAGCTTGGGCCAAATGGTGTTGACTGTTTTGGCTTCGTCCCTGACTCTTGCTCTTGGTTTGCGATTTGCTTTGCCGGCTTGCCATTCGCGTGAGAGGTGCGATGATGGTTTATTTTTGTTGGAAATTGGGCTGTCATAAAGACTTCTTCCCTCTGTCAGAATATTAAATGTTGGGTGTCTTTTCAAATTTCAAACCTACTGTAGCGTCGCCTTTTTCCCTAAGAGAAATCATTTGGGCGGGAAACGAGGCGGTGTTATTAAATGCTTCTAGGGAACGTTCGTGGGTTGAACCGTTTTCGTTGGGTGATCCGGGCTTTGGAAACAACGTCGCTTTTAATCTGGTATTTATAGCCTCCGTTTTCATCCTTTTTACTTTTATCGTTTTTCATTCTTCACCGTTCTTTTCTTCTCTCCTTCTTTGCACTCAGGTGAGCTCTGGAGATTTCTTCCAGGGATTCTTTGTGCCTTCCCTTATTCCTTAACCTAGTAAGTGTCTTACTCCCTTTTTCATGTGTCAGTTAGATTTCGGTGGGGGATAGCATTTCCACAGTTTTCCTTTTCTAATTGTTATTCCGACAGCTTCGTGCGTTTTCAGGAGAGGCTCTGGGCTTGCTTTGGTTGCCGCCGGTGAATCAGACTATTCCTGTACCTATATCACGGTAAACCCCGTGCTTACCCTTTTCTATTTTTCCATCGGTCTTGTTTTCTGTTTGTTCGAAAATGTTCTGTCGCAACTGGCCTCCCTATTACATTCTTGATCCTTCATCTTCCAGTAGCTCTTCGAGTTCTGACGACTCGTCGGATGAGGTGAGGCCATTAGTAATCAGGAGCCCGCTCCCTGGTGGTGTTGAGGCCTTAGCCATACCGTCTTACCATGCCCTAGGGGGATTTGTTAGGGCCTTGGAAATTAGGAGCCATTTGCCTAGGAATCCAGAGCTTTCTGCCGACGTGTTGTCTTCATTTGAAGAAATGTCGAAGGGCTCTCCTTTTGCCTAGACAGAGGCCCATACTTCGGTGGATTTTGTAGACTTATCTTTGCCTATTGAAGATATTATCGAGCCAAGCGTTTGCGTTAAGACAGATAGGGGGGACGAAGGGGAAGTCTTAGGGTCTGCGTCTAGCAGCGTTCATTTTAGTGTGCATCATGGCGAAGAGCGCACAGTTGACCCAACAGTTCGGGTTGAAACTATTATTGATTCACCGAGCTTGGGTTATTCCTCCCCTGCTTCGTTTCTTCCATAGAGTATGGCGAGGACGTTCCTTTTTTGGACTCCGTCTTTAGCAAGTCCCTGCGTGGAGGTCCCATGTATCACCAATCCCGAGGCAGCTGGAGGGCTGTTAACCCCAGGGAGGCGAGGTTCTTTCTTGCGAGTTCCGGGGTAAAAGTGAGCTCGTACTGGAAATACAATGACAAAGTTTTCTCGGCCCCAGACTACCCATTAAATGTCCTTATGAGGGTTTTTGCGAGCACGGAACGTATTGCTTTAAGTCTAAAAACTCAATTTTTCACCAGAGAGAAAGTGTTGTACTATTGTCGAGCTGAAAGGGTGCTCGAGTCTCGACGAGCCGAGTGGACCGTGAAGTATGGCTCCGCTCAGTTTCAGGGGTCAGTTCCGGACCCGACCCTGAGCCTGGGGGAGCTCCGCCAGCTTCGAAGTCATGTCGGCTTTCACCTTTCTCTTTTTGAGTCATCCAGGTTGCGGCTTCCACTTGATCCGTTTATTTGTGAATTGTTTAGGGATACAAGCTCCGTTCCCTTGGATCTGACCCTAAATTTGACGAGGGCATTAGTGTCCTTCATTGTATGTGCCAGGGTGCAGGGGTTCTAGCCCTCCCTTTCTTTGTTTTGTCATTATTTCAAGGTGGGTCTTGCTATGCGTCGGATGACTGGTAGCAGGCACACGCATGGGTTTCCTCTCATGGCCAATTTTGTTCACAAGGACCATAAATGGTCAGACAAAGTTTTGTTGGTGGAGTGCAATCACGGGTGGAATTTTGAGGTCCCTGAAGGAGAGCCCCATGGCATTTTCAAGACGAAGAAGTTGAGTTCGGCCGACCTGGCCATGAAGCGAGCCATTGAAGCCCCCCTGTTCAATGCTCTGGGTGAGCAGGTCCATAGTTATAACTAGAAGACAATTGTGGGAAACGACATACTGCTTTTGAGGTTTGGTGTTTCTTCGGTGAAGTATGAGGAGGTCGAGACGGCTTGTTCGTCGGCCGAGTATGTTAGCTGCGAAGGCTAGCTGATGCACTAGGGGGGTGTATTTGGCTCGGAGTGTTTGGCTTGCAAGGGGAAAGATAAGCCTAGCTGCCTCGTGCCATGTGGTTTTTTTTTTTTGGACACCCTTATTGTTGCGCAGGGAGGAGCTGAGAGCCACTCGCGAGCAAGCATCTTCTCGCGGCGAGGAAGAGGTTTTGCCCATGACGGGGGTTCTGGAGGACCTTCTCGGGGCAAGGCCAAGGCCCAACTACCCCCTGTTGGGGCCGCTAAGCCCAAGCGGCAGAAAATCAATTTTGGCAATAGCCCCACTATTTCGCATGGCGATCCTGCCGAGGTCGAGGTTGGCGAAGGGTTCGCTCCAAGGCGATTGGGGACAGTGATTTCGTTTTGAGGCATCTTAACAGATCGGCTGCCAGTCTCCCCCCACCTTTTGCCTGATATGCACAGCGGTTGTTAGTGCATGCGGTTCCTCGGGAGTCTGCCGAAGGGGTGGCTTCTCTGTCTGATTCTTAGCTGAATGACCTCAGCGCCCTTTTTATAAGCGAGGTAACTGTTTGATCCTTTTCTTTGATTTTGTTTGTTATTGCCTTTTTTAGTTAGTGACCTCAGCATTGTTGCTCTCTTTGCTCTTTTTCAGCTTGGCATATGCTTCGCTTCTTATCAGGAGAGGATGGTCTCGGCTCGGGGGGCCGCTGCTTCGTTGGAGCGAGAGGTTGAGAGCCTTCATTCTGACGCTTCTGCCTCGCTGGAAAGGGTTGCCGCTCTTGAGGCCGAGCTTATGGGAAAGAGGGAAAAGGTATCCCAGCTGGAGTCTGCAAAGGCCGCATGGTTGGAGGCGGAGAGAGCGTTTGAGGCAAAGGTCGCCGAGGGGGAGCAGGTGGCTCGATCCAACGAGGAGCTGAAGGCTGAGTTGTTGGCTTTATCCTTGGAGAATGATCGACTGAAGGCGGAGGCTGCATCTATGACAACTAGGCACCATGATATAGCTGACTATCTGGCATCGACTGCTTATGGGGACAAGGCTCTAGATATTATGGAGAAGAGCCGAGTCCAGACCTTCAGGGCTGCTGCCACCGTCGGCATTTCGATGTTTACTATTGTCCAGATGGCTGCCCTTGAATCTTTCAGGTCTGAGTGACGAGTTGCCTCTTCTCTTGTTCCTTTTGATCCAGAGGAGTTGGATGAGATCCAAGAAGCAAACCTGAAGCCTCAAGCTCCCGAATGGGTTCCTCCTCCTGTTGATGGCGACAACCTCTTCGTTAAGCTTTTAGCCCAAGAAGTTTGGGCAAAGGACAATTTTCTTCCTTATGCTGGGATGGGGGTTCCGTCAGTTTCTCCTCATATTGATTTTGTGGGCAGACCAGTTGATGAGGGAACTGGAAGGGGAGAAAACCAATAGGGACGAGCTGTCGAAACAAAGATGGGAGGCCGATGATCAAGCGACTCGGGATGAAGTGGGGGGAGCGGATCCTTTGTAATTTTTAATTCCATCTCGAACAGTGTACAATGTTTTTATTTTTGTTTATATTATGTGGTGGTAGTTTCTTCTGCTTTTGTATACATCATGTTTTATTTGCCATTATGTCTAGTTTTTATTTTTACAAGGGCCGTTGCTTCCCTCGGCTAGCGAAGTAGTTTTATTCGCCTCCAGGGCTATTTTTTCTTTTTGTAAGGGTCGTTGCTTCCCTCGGCAAGCGAGGTAGTTTTATTTACCTCTAGGGCTAGTTTTTCTTTTTGCAAGGGCCGTTACTTCCCTCGGCAAGCGAGGTAGTTTTATTCGCCTCTAGGGCTAGTTTTTCTTTTTGTAAGGGCCATCGCTTTCCTCGGCAAACGAGGTAGTTTTATTCGCCTCTAGGGCTAGTTTTTCTTTTTGCAAGGGTCGTTGCTTCCCTCGGCAAGCGAGGTAGTTTTATTCGCCTCTAGGGCTAGTTTTTCAAGGGCTATTGCTTTTTTCGGCAAGCGAGGTAGTTTTAATATTATAAACATTTCCTTGTTAAGCCTTATGATTAGAAGAAGAAGTGCTTTTATTACATTCATTGGTAATATTTTTTGAGATGGTTAGAATGCCAAAGATTTTTAAGAGGAGTTCCATCTGGTTTGGAGAGTCTGTAAGTTCCAGTCCGTACAATGTCTATGACCTGAAAGGGGCCTTCCCAGGTCAGTGACAACTTGTTTCCTCCCTTCTTGTTTCCTGTGGCTTCAACATTCCTTAGGACTAGGTCTTTGATGGCGAACGAGCGAGCTCTGATGCGGCTATCATGATGGGCTTTTGCCAGTTTTTTGTAGTTTACTGATCTTAACTTTGCTTCCAACCTCTTTTCTTCCAGGTAATCGAGGTCTAGCTCCCTGACTTCCTTGTTGGTTTCTTGGTCATAGTGAGTTACCCTAATTGTTGGTAGGGCCATTTCAACAGGGGCCAATGCCTCCGAGCCATATTTCAAAGAAAATGGGGTTTCACCAGTTGATCCTCGTACTGAGGTTCTTATAGACCATAGTTCCATTGAGAGCTCCTCTAACCAGGCTCCTTTCTTTTCGTCCAACCTTTTTTTCAAAGCACGAAGAATCTGTTTGTTCACTGCTTCAGTCTGTCCGTTTCCTTGGGGATGTGCTACTGATGACTTTCAATGTTGGACTCCTCTCTCATGGCACTTTGTCGTGAATCGTTTGGAGAACTAGGTACCATGATCTGAAATGACGGCCCTTGGCAATCCGAATCTACACCAGATTTGATTTCGAACAAAGTTAATTGCCTTTTGCTCGGTAATACTTGCCAAGAGGTTGTGCTTCTATCCACTTGGTGAAGTAGTCAACTGCGACTATCACGAATTTGTTTTGTCCTTTCACCAAGGGGAATGGGCTGATCAAATCAAGGCCCCACATGTCGAATGGCCACGATGCTATTACTAGTGTTTGGGGGGTCGAGGGTAACCTAGGTATATCAACAAATCTTTGGCATTTATCGCATTTCTAGACATGTCTCTCGGCATCCCTTCTCATTGTTGGCCAATAATAATCGTGAAAGATGATTCTGTCGGCCAAACTGCGTGCCCCAGGATGGCTTCCACATACTCCTCCATGCACTTCGGCTAACAATCCTTGTACGATTTCGGGGCGAACGCATCTCAAAAGGGGTTTTGAGAAGGACCTTTGGTACAACAGATTTCCGATGTGTATCTCGCCGATCTCCTTGCCATGGCCCATGCGCTTTCTTTCTCATCAGGCAATATTCCTTGCTCGATGTATCTTTTAATATCATCGATCCAGTAGTCTGTTGCTGGCTCGACCATCATGATTTTCTTGTCGTCGATGGCAGGTGCATCCAAGATTTCGAACCATGTTTCGCTCGATAGTTCTGTTGGGTCTGCTGAGGATAACTTAGAGAGGTAATCGACTTTCTCGTTATCAGCCCGACTTATCTGAAGCAACTCCCAGTATTCAAACTACGCGAGGACCCTGAGTGCGAGCTCCCTGTATTTTTTTAGCGTGGGGTTGTTAACCCCATACTCCCCCAAAATTTGTTTTACGACGAGCTGGGAGTCGCTGAAGAGTAAAGCTGTGTGGCCCCAATCTCAAGGGCTAGCTCGGCTCCTGCTATCAGGGCCTCGTACTCAGCCACGTTGTTTGATGCCGAGAAGTTGAGGTTTAAGGTTTTGCTGATTTCTTCTTCTTCCGGCATGGTGAGCAGGATGCCTGCCCCGTTGCCATGGTTGCTTGATGAGCCATCCACAAATAGTTTCCATGGTCTCTCTGGTTGATTTTTTGTGGGGGGTGATTTTGGTTGGGCGTTTCCTTTTCGGGAGGGTTTCATCTGCCAAGTGGCTCTTCTCTTCCATTGGTTTGAAAGATGTCTTTGCAATGAAGTCGACAATCACTTGGGCCTTGATCGCTTTTCTTGGTAAGTAAGTGATGGCATACTCAGTCAGCTCGACTGCCCATCTCAACATTCTTCCTGCTACGTCGGACTTGTATAGGATCCTACGTAGGGGCAGGTCCGTATATATATATACTGTTATTTCGTGAGCTTTGAAATATGGCTTAAGTTTTCTGGCCGTCAGGATCAATGCAAGAATGATTTTCTCTACATTCATGTATCTGGTTTCGACATCGGTGAGTGCATGGAGACATAGTAAATGGGCTTTTGCTGCCCGCTTTCTTCTCTGAGCAGTATAGAGGCATCGCAGTATCTACCGCCGAGAGGTACACGTACAGTCTTTCGTTGGGGACCGGGCTACTCAACAGAAGGGGGCTGCCAAGGTATTTCTTGAGTTCTTCGAATGTGAGATCACACTCTTCGTTCCAGGTGAACTTTTTGCCACCCCTAAGGATCTTGAAGAAGGGGAGGCTTTTTTCTGCCAACTTGGAGATGAACCTTCCCAATGCCACGATCCTCCCATTTAGCTTTTGGACCTGTTTGATACAGGTCGGCACTTTCATCTCGGCCAGGGCTTTGATTTTTTTCGGATAAGCCTCTATTCCTCTTTCGTTTACCATGTAGCCCAAGAATTTTCCCGCGGTTACCTCGAAGGCACATTTGGAGGGTTTTAACTTCATGTTGTTCGCCCTAAGGTTTTGGAAGGTTTCGCGTAGGTCCTCAACATGGTTTGACTTCTTGGTCTTGATTACCATGTCGTCGATGTAGGCCTCGACGTTTCTTCCTAATTGATTTCCAAAAACCTTGTTGACCATTCTCTGGTAGGTTGCTCCTGCATTTTTCAAACCAAAGGGCATCATGTTGTAACAGTAGAGGGCTCCAGTGGCTCTGAAGGCAGTGTTTGCCCGATTGTCTTTGTGCATTCTTATCTGGTGGTATCCTGAGTAGGCATCGACGAAGCTCAGGATTTTGTACCCAGAGATAGAATCGACGAGATGGTCTATCCTTGGCAGAGGGTAGCAATCTTTCGGGTATGCTTGGTTCATGTCGGTGAAATCGACATACATTCTCCATTTGTCGTTCGATTTTTTCACCATTACTACATTAGTAATCCATGTGGGATAGTGGATTTATTTGATGATCTCGGCCCGTAGTAACTTCGCCACTTCGTCTTTAATTGCCTCCTGCTTTTCAGGCGAGAAGTATCTTGGCCACTGTTGAACGGGCGGGCATTTAGCGTCGATGGATAATCTGTGTTCAGCTACTTCTTCGCTGATTCCTTCCATGTCCTCAGCTTTCCATGCGAATACGTCGTTATTGTCCCTCAGGAATTTTATGATGGATACTTGCTCGTATTCCGGTATTTCTATGCCAACCCTGATTTTTTGCTCGGGGTAGGCGAAGTTGATGATTACTTCCTCCACATCTTCCAGAGGTTGCAAAACCGGAAGATCTCTGGTGTCCAGGCTATCCACCTCTACCTGCTCCTATCTTTCCAAATTGTCGGGTTCAATGGCCTCGGCAATTCGTGTTGATTGCTATGAGGCAGAGGGTTCTTCGCCGAGACCTCTAGCTCGCTTGGGTTTGCTCGGCTCCAGAATGCTTTCCTTAGATGTCTCCGGCGCTTTAAGTTTTCTTTCGATTTCTTTCTTTACGCCGAAGATGTATTCCATAGTGGTTCTCGCATCATTCCTTAGGATTTCGGCACCGTTAGGGGTGGTGTACTTAATCCTTTGGTGTGCCAGGGAAGCGACCATTTGGAAGCTCGCCTAAGCGGGCAAGCCGAGGATAGCATTGTAGGGGGAAGGAAGGTCGAGGACCACTAAAGTAACATCCTCGCTTCTGCTCATATCTCCTTCGCCGAGATCAACCCTGAGAGTGATCATTCCTTTCGTGGTTGCTTTGTGACCTGTGAATCCTTCCAGCGGGAGGTGGATTGGGGTCAAGTTAGAGTCTTCGAACCCTAACGTGAGGAAACATGAGTAATACAGTACATCCTTTCCAGCTCCCGTATCGATCAGTACCTGTTTGACCAAAATGTTATGAATGTTGACCTGAAGTGTCAGTGGTTGTGTGCGAGCTATTGCGTTGGTGGCCAGTTCGGCTTCATGGAATATGATTTCACGCTCGGCGATGCTGTTTAGCATGGATTCAACTGAGTAGGTGAGGCTGTTAATTGTGTTTTTCAGCTGCGTGATACTCAGAACTTCGGGCCGAATGGTATTGATGATGGGTCGCTTGTTTGGCTATGGATTGTCGCCTTCGGGAGCTCTTAGTGCTGGGGCTCGGTTGTTCTGTTCCCTTATCTCGAACCTCTTATCTCCTTCGTTGATTATCCGTTGTATTGCCCTTTTCAGTTGGACGCATTCCTTGGTTCAGTGACCCACGTCATTGTGGAAAGCACATCTCTTTCTTGGGTTTCGATGTTCGAGTGGAACCCTCATCGGGTTTGGTGGTTGTAACTTATTTTCCGAGAGAAGGACGTTCATGATGTGCATTATTAGAGCGTTTAACGGGGAGAACTCTTCCGGTACGTAATCTCGCTCTATAACTCTTCCTTCCCCAAAGAAACTGATGTCGGGCTCTTCCTTTCTTGCCTCGGGCTGGGGCTTTGTTGATCGGCTTCTTCCCTTTCCTTGATGGCCCTTGTTTCCGACTGATGTTCGTTCAGCTACGTTGGCTGCCCCAGAGGACGTTTGGAGGGAGGTTGCGGCTGCGGCCGGTTGCTCGCCATCCAACAATGCCACCCTTTGGGTGGCCAAGAACATTTCGTTGATCGTATGCTGAGGCCTCATCAATAGCTCGGATCTACAATTTCCTCGCTGGAGGCCTGCCCCAAAACACATTGTGACTGAAGCGTCTAGAATGTTAAGGATCTGTGCTAGTGTCTCTTTGAATCTTGCCATGTAAGATAGTACCGCTTCCCCCGGTTCTTGTTTGATGCTACACAAATCTGTTTCGCTTTTGGGGAGATCCCCAACTGAAGCAAATTTGTTAAGGAAGGTAGTTCTGAAATCTTCCCAGCAAGCGACAGATTCGGGGGGAAGCCCGTTGTACCATTGCTAAGCCTGCCTTTTGAGCGTGCCGGCGAAGACAAGGCACCATATGTCATTGAACTTGGTGGCGATGGTCATTTTTAGCTCAAAACCTGATATATGGTCCATGGTCGTTGTGGTCCTGTCGTAGTCGTCGAAATGGGGTATTTTTACTTTGGAGGGGATGACCAGGTCTCTAATGCGCTTTATGAATGGTCCCCCTATATTGGTTGACTTTGTTACCACTCCGCTGCTTTGTCTAGCCTCTACCTTCTCCATCTAGGCCCTTATCTCGGCATCTGTGATGGGCTTATCAGTTGGGGTCGAGCCTACTGCAGGGGACGTCGCGGCGACGACTTGGGAGGCTGCGGCTGCGGCCGGTTGCTCACCATCCAACAATGCCACCCTTTGGGTGGCCAAGAACATTTCGTTGATCGTGTGCCGAGGCCTCATCAATAGCTCGGATCTACAATTTCCTCGCTGGAGGCCTGCCCCAAAACACATTGTGACTGAAGCGTCTAGAATGTTAAGGATCTGTGCTAGTGTCTCTTTGAATCTTGCCATGTAGGATAGTACCGCTTCCCCCGGTTCTTGTTTGATGCTACACAGATCTGTTTCGCTTTTGGGGAGATCCCCAGCTGAAGCAAATTTGTTAAGGAAGGTAGTTCTGAAATCTTCCTAGCAAGCGACAGATTTGGGGGGAAGCCCGTTGTACCATTGCTAAGCGTGCCGGCGAAGACAAGGCACCATATGTCATTGAACTTGGTGGCGATGGTCATTTTTAGCTCAAAACCTGATAATGCGCTTTATGAATGGTCCCCCTATATTGGTTGACTTTGTTACCACTCCGCTGCTTTGTCTAGCCTATACCTTCTCCATCCAGGCCCTTATCTCGGCATCTGTGATGGGCTTATCAGTTGGGGTCGAGCCTACTGCAGGGGACGTCGCGGCGACGACTTGGGTCAAGATGTGTGGTTCCTCGATTCGTGGAATTTTCGTTATCTGGTGAGAGGGGCGAGGGGCCTGTGCATGTGCATATGCTCTGTTAGTCGAGGCATGAGGTTGAGATTTTCCTTCTTCGCTATTCGCTTGCTGGTTTTCCACCTCGGCTGGGAATTGTAACCGCGCGCGCACATTCACTTTAAGTCCATGACCCGTGGCCTTTGGACCGAGCCGTGCCTTTACTTGCGAAGTGGATCTCGCCACCAGCCCTGGTAAGCCGGCCTCTCCTAGCCTTTGCCATACCGAACCCGAGTGAACAGGTAAAGTGATGTGCACGTTGATTATAGGCATAACTTTTGGTATCCCTGCTGCTCGTTGGAGCTCATACATTTTGGTCTCGGCTTGTTGGATACTAGTGAGTAGGTCTCACTGATTTTCCCAATAGGAATATTCTTCGCCCAGTTTTTCTTGAGCCTTAGGAGCTTTTGGGTTTCCGAGGGGCCGCTTGGTGCCTTTGCGTGTTTCAAACGCGCTAGGGCCCGAGGAGTGGCCCTCTTCGGGGTCGCTACCTTGGTTGCCTTGCTTTTCCCCCTAGTCAATCGTTTGGCTATGTGAGTCTTCTTTGGGCCCTGGCTGACAGTTCGGGTAAAGGGACGACCAATCCCTGCCCAGCAAGGGGGGCTGGGGTTGAGTCGCCTTTTCCCTCATTTTGTCTTGAGGGTTCTTCTGGGAGAATTAATGCAGCGGGGGTTATATTCTTGGAGTTTTGCCTCTTGGATTTCACCATGCTTCGTTTATCTTTGTGTAAATGAGGTTTTAGGGAAATGGATCGTTTCCCAGCAATGGAACCAAATTGATCACGCAAAAACAGTGATCTTGTCTTACGTCAACACAGGACAGCGAATATGATAAGGATATAAGGAGGATAGGATGAAGATATCTGACGTATTATTCTTCCAAACATTAACAAACCCTCTCTAACACCTAAGTAATGATGGTTACAATGACAATTACTATCTGGACTAAA
The DNA here is from genome assembly GCA_013146195.2 of Codonopsis lanceolata. NCBI lineage: Eukaryota > Viridiplantae > Streptophyta > Magnoliopsida > Asterales > Campanulaceae > Codonopsis > Codonopsis lanceolata. The sequence goes on along the minus strand of CM028378.1, from coordinate 21,528,842 downwards.
ACAAGAGATTTTAGACTAGGGAAGATGGAGAAATAACTAGAGTTTGAAGTTGTTTATGATGATGGTCATTCTTCAAGTTCTCCCTCTAGGGTGCCTTTTCATGCGGTTTTATCAGGGGATGATCCTTGAAGACCCTTTTCCTTTTTTTTAGATGCCCCTTTCCTAACCCTTGAAGGCCCTTTATATACCCTATCGGACTGTTGCGTTGTTGATAATTGGCCGGGAGGTGGCTGCCTCTCATTGGTGGAGCGGGGCAACCTTTCATCATTGTTCTGGCACTGAATTAGGTGAATGATTTGAAAAGGCGGGCGTCTGTCAGGGGAGTAGTTGGCTGAATGTGGCAATACTTTTGTCGTATGATCAGGTTTTGAGGCAGAGCTACAGTGTAGTGACCTTTTCGGGATGAGCATTGCGTTGGGGCGAGCTGGTAGAGTATCAGCCAAGGTGGAATCATATACTTCAGCCCCGATGGAGAGAGGGAGCAGTTGTGCCGAGCCAGTGTTATTTGGTATGGGTAGAGTTGAGGGGTCTTTCTGTTAGGAGTGTTGGATCCGTTCTCCAATTAGCTCGATAAAGGCGGCCATGCGTCGGCTCCTGCCGAATTCCTTCAGAAGGTCTGTTCCGCTGTTCTCTGGTTATCTCGATAGTGATGGGTCCCTTCTCAGGTTAGCTCGGTAGTGGTGGATCCCTAGTCGGCTCCTGCCGAGTTCCTTCAGTTGTTAACTTAAATTAAATTGATTAGACTTTAGCAAGTCGAAAGCTCTATCTGCTGAACTCTTCAGCAAATAGGATACATATAGGCCTTGTTTGATATCACTTATGGAATGATATTTATAACTTATGACTTATCAGAAGTCATTTTAAGTGTGTTTGATTTCATTTGTGTGTCCATAAGTCATAAATAGAGTACAAACTAGATAAAACACATCTCACCTTATAAGTCATAAGCATTAGAGGTTGTGCTGATGACTTATCGGTTCAAAAACACGGATGAACAGTGCTATTAAATGAAATTTTCATATTCCAAAACTACCGTCATTTAATAATAATAATAATAATAATAATAATGATAATAATAATAATAATGATAATAATAATAATAATAATAATAATAATAATAATAATAGTAATAATAATAATAATAATAATAATAATAGTAATATAAATAATAATAATAATAATAATAATAATAATAGTAATAATAATAATAATAATAATAATAATAATAATAATAGTAGTAGTAATAATAATATTAATAATATTAATAATAATAGTAATATTATTATTATTAATAACATTAATATTAATAATAATATTATTATTATTTTAATTTTATTTCAGCACTATTTCAACTTATTAATCCAACATACACACACTTATGAAAGCTAATAAGCACTTTTAAAAAGCTAAATCAAACATCACCAATCATTAGTCATCAGTTATAAGTAATAAGTTATCAGTCATAAGTAATAAGTTATCAGCACATATCAATAAGCTAAATTAAACGGGTCCATATTGTCTTATCCATCTAAAGCAACAATATCGTAGATTAAATTAAGCAGCTTTTCTTAAAATAATTTACCCCTTATGCATAAGCTTAGTCATTAGCAATTATCAGCTACTGATATCTCAATGTTAGTTTTCAACCGCTATATTTTCCTATACTTAAATCCCTATTTGCTGAACATTGTACGTTGTTGGAATACTGCGCTTCAAATTATAATAATGAATTTAACGTCTTCAATCTTTTTGTTGAAGTTTCCAAAAAACAGTATCTTTAAAAACGCGTGGCCTTCATTTACATTTGACTTAAATTCACTTAGCTAAAACAGTTTTTTATTAAAAAATAAAAACGTTTGCTGTAACTAAGTCATCAACAGTCAGCAGTTGCATATTCAGTGTAAGTCATTGTTTTAATGTTATTTTGTCTACTTACATTTACTTTCTATTGATTAAAACACTTAAACGATTTCTTATATATGTCACCAGACCTATTACAAGCTGACTCAAAAATTTATGAATGATATTGATATCCAGAGATAACGTGTAACCACATCTACGTAACGTAAGATGGGTGCGTCGCACAACTAGTGTATTCAAAAAACTTCCTTTGAGAAAGGTACTCGTTTCTGGCGCCCAATCTTATTTATAGTTTAGTCTTTTAACTTTCGAGCATGAAAAAAAAAAGAAAAGAAAAGAAAAAAGAAGTGCTCTCCTTTCTGTCAATTATCAAACGTTAGTTAACGGATAATTATGTTTGACCAATTTGACGGATGCAATAGAACTATCGTACCCCTGCTGGCTGCTATGAACCAACCAATGATTCTGCACGGCAGTGTCTGTGTCTGTGTGTGTGGGGCCGTGGGGAGAGTTTGTCGGCAATTGTGGAGATAGTGATGATGAGTAGACTCGGTGTTGATTAGGATTCACTGAGTCAACTTACTCCAATGTGATTTTTGGATATTTTTGGGTTTTTCACTTTTTCCCACTATTCTTTTCTTTATTTGATTATTTCCCTCACACATTATCAAAACTACCGCTCTTTCAAAATAGTTACTTCTTCTGTTTCGGTTAAAGAATTCATTATTTTATTTTGAAATATTTTATTTAAAAAATTTATTTTTAAAAATTAAGGTATAAAAATATCATTTATTACTAATGAGCTACTTCAAGTATCATTTTCTTAAAAAATAACTTTCAAATGATGATTTTTTACCTGAAACGGTACTTGACTATTTGAACACAATCCGGTAAATGTTTAGTAGACTTTTTTATAAAAAAAAATGGCATGAAAATAAAAGGATGGACCTTTATTTTTATGTTTTTGGAGGGGAAGGAGTAACATATTTGTCAAGTTTCTGTTTTAAAATATAAATTAAATCAAACAAAAAAGATTAAATTGAATATCTCTCTTATTAGCATAGATGGTAAATATGAAATGGTATGAAAATTATAAACACGTTATTAAAAAATAAACTCTTAAAGTAAAAAATTTCAATATAATATAGCGGATCGTTTGTGCCTGAAATTGAGGGAGTATTAGATTCCTTAATTTCACATCACTAAACTACACTAGCGGGCCTTACCCAAAAAAAAAAGACGGTAATACTTCTTTAAAATCCGTGTAAAATTAGTTATAAACTCTTACTTCGAAACAAATGGGGTAGTCCTCGACACCATGACCAGATTCCGTGAGAAAATTTTCAATTGTCCCACGGCACACCTGTTATGCTTAGTGATGTCCATATTTTGGATCTGCTATAAATGATGTTTGAGCCTTGTTTAATGGTCCATTATATTTGACAAGATATTTGAAGGATTGGGCCAGGTCTATGCACAACGGGTTGAACCCATTCCCTCAGGTATAAATAATCCCCTCTAGCTCATAGAGGAGGAGAACTCTCTTTTTCTCTCTTTTTTTTGCTGATTGAGAATCACGCACACACTTGGGGGGCTATGCACCCACTTTTTCATATGTGTACTTTTTCATATGTGTACTGATAAACACGCCGGAGGGTTTTTGGCTGGGGCCCTCCCCGCCGACTTTTAGATCGGTCCTGGTTTCCAAACCAAAAAACATATAACCGGATCAAATCAACCCAATAAATTAGTTATCATATATATATATATATATATATATATATATATATATATATATATATTCATTTATAACCCTAACCCAAACTCCCCAAGTATACAATGTTATTTTCTATTTTGTCGTAAAAAGGAAAGAGTTTTAGTTTTTATTCACTTTTGTAATTTTATTTCCACTAGATTGTTTTGTTATAAACCTATTACTTCGTCATTTTTAATTATTAAATGTATTATTATTGAATGTTTTTAATATTTTTATAAATTTTAAGATTTTATTATTTGTATTCAATAGTTAAAAAATAAAAACCATAATATTGGTCCGATCCTGTTTTTGGTATATCTTGAATTGGTTCTGGACCGAATCAAAGTATTGATTCTCATACATATTAGATTGATTTTGGTTCTAATTTTTTAAAGAACCCAACCATTGATCTGGTTCTAATTTTTTATTTTTAATAAAAAACTAAACCAAATCGAACCAAGCTCAACCCTAATTCCTAGCTGGTGGAGCACTTCCAAACGTACACTTTTAGTGCAAAAATATTATGAAAGTGATCTCCATATATTCACTATAACATTAAAGTATGACGCTATTAAACATACTGCACTACGTACACTTGACAGCAATGTCACAATTTTTTTTATATTTATTCTTCTGGATAACACTTGTTGCTGTCCCAAACATAAACCGTGATGACCCACGTGACATGGACGTGTATGACGACTCACGTGACTTGCACGTGAAAAAAATATAGAAGTTCTACACTAGCTAAACGGCTAAATCACCCTTCTCACTTCAAATCAGCCACGAGTTAACTCAGTAAGTCACTTGGCTCTACACACCCATTTTTTCACAAGTTGCAATGTCCACCCCCTCCTGATCGTAGGATAATCACTTTCCTACTTTTATTTCACAAAAATATTACTCGTCCCAAAATTATCGTCATGCTTTTTTTTTTCGTCAGTTCCTAAATAATTATCTTATTTGAAACTTTCTTTTTATGACAAAACTTTTACGAATTTACTCTTACTTTTTCATCATACTTTAATTTTGAGTCACTTACATATGAGCTTTAAAGTAAACTACAGATCAAACCAATATTAATAATCCAACCAAATGTGTTTTTTTAAACTATACGTCAAATCAACTCAAACGATAATTTTGAGACGAAGGGAGTAGTAGGTTATATTTCCTTTGTTGACTCAAAAAGTTCTTTTCCAATAATATATATACGAGTAGGTTTCTTGTACAACGGTCTTAAGGATCTTAATCTGTAAGACAAATCTTTTCATATTAAATATGTCAAAATTCAGAAATCTCAATGCTATCGCTCAGCTTTTGAAATTACATTGTCATCCATCTCGTTTATAAATAAAGAGTGTCATTTTTAAGAATGATAAGTGTTAATTTTTAGCATAAAATATGTCAATTTTGACCATAAAAGTAACACATGAGATTTTTTAAAAAAATTATCAATATTTAAATATGTCACTTTTGGCCTTAAATGTGTCATTTTTGCTTTGAAAAATATCACTTCGCATTATAAATAAAATCATCACTTTTGGCGGTAAAGTGTCACTTTATATTATTAACAATGTCACTCTTTAGTATTAAATGTTACACTTTTGGGTATTAAAATGTCACTTTACATTATAAATAAAAATTATTATTCTTGGCCTTAAAAATATTATTTTTTAACATTAAATGTGTTACTTTTGGTCCTAAAAGTATCACTTTATATCTTTTTAAAAAATATCACATTTTTTTAATTAAAAAATGTCACTTTTTCCCTTAAATAAGTCACTTTTGATAACATTTTAAATTAAAAATTAAGTTAATTGGACTTTTAAGTTGATTTATGACTAAAATACAAAATTTAACGACAAAGAGATTTGGCATCAAAGCTTGGAAAGATGGAGGACATCGACGCACGATTTCGAAATTGGATGGCACTAGAGCAATTAAGGAGAGATTTCATTAATGTACTGGCAAGCACTTTGCAACATGACCCTCGCCTTTTCTCAATGAGTCGATTTCGGGTAATTTGATCCGACCCGATCCTACCTATTCAATTTATTTCTTTTTCTTGTTTTGACTAGTTTTTTTGATGATAATCCACTGTCTTTTTTTATGAGCTTTCAACTTCAACAACCTCCTTTTAATAATTTTTTAGGCTCTGTTTTACAAATTTAAAATCCGTAACACCGTCCTACACAAATTTATATATATATATATATATATATATATATATATATATATATATTTATTTATTTATTTATTATTTTTACCACTATATACTTGATTTGATTACCATTTTAATTGATGACTTACCATTGCACGGCACTTTTAGAAACCATACAATATTTGTAATAGAATTAGTTTATTTTTCTTAATCTGTACGATGAGTTAAACATGTTTTTTTTAGGAATGGAGGGAGTATAGATTATTGAATATATCTCCATTATGTTTTCAGTAATAAACTTTTCATTGTTAAAAAAAATAAAGTTATTATAAATTGCAATTTTTATAGTAATACATGGAAAGTATATATAGGTGGTTAAACTTATACTCCTTTTGTCTAAATTATCTTCTTTCATTTTTTCTTCCGTCCCAAAATAATTATAATGTTTGAAACTTTCCTTTTTATGATAATACTTTTAAGTTTTATCACTTTACCCTTATTTTTTCATACTACTTTAATTATTGACCATATACACATAGGCTTTAAAGTAAACTACACATCAAACTAATTTTAATAATCCAGTCAAATGTGTTTTTTTAAATCATACGTCAAGTCAACTCAGACGACAATTTTGAGACGGAGGGAATAGTAGGTTCTGTTTCCTTTGTTTACTCAAAAAGTTCTTTTTCAATAATATATATACTAGTAGGTTTCTTGTACGACGGTCTTATAAATCTTAATCTGTAAGACGGATTTTTTCATATTAAAATTCAGAAATCTCAATGCAATCGCTCAGCTTTTAAAATTACAGCGTCACCCCTTTCGTTTATTAATGAAGAGTGTTATTTTTAAGAATGATAAGTGTTAATTTTTAACATAAAATATGTCAATTTTGGCCATAAAAGTAACACTTGGGATTTTTAATGAAAATTATCAATATTTAAATGTATCACTTTTGGTCTTAAATGTGTCATTTTTGTTTTGAAAAATATCACTTCGCATTATAAATAAAATCATCACTTTTGGTGGTAAAGTGTCACTTTATATCATTAAAAATGTTACTTTTCAGCATTAAATGTGACACTTTTGGGCATAAAAATGTCACTTTACGTTATAAATAAAAATCGTCATTGTTGGCCTTAAAAATATTACTTTGTATCATTAAATGTGTCACTATTGCTCCTAAAAGTGTCACTTTATATTTTAAAAAAATATCACCCTTTTTAAATTAAAAAATATCACATTTTTTAAAATAAAAAATGTCACTTTTGCCCTTAAATAAGTAACTTTTGATAACATTTTAAATTAAAAATTAAGTTAATTAGACTTTTAAATTGATTTAGGACAAAAATGTAAAGTTTGACCACAAAGAGATTTGGCATCAAAGCTTGTAAAGATGGAGGACACCGACGCACGATTTTGCAATTGGAGGGCACTAGAGCAATTTAGGAGAGATTTCATTAATCTCGCCTTTTCTCAATGAGTTGATTTCGGGTAATTTGATCCAGCCCGAATCCTACCCATTCAATTCATTTCTTTTTCTTGTTTTGACCAATTTTCTTGATGGTAATCCACTGTTCTTTTCTATGAGCTTTCATCTTCAACCTCCTTTTAATCATTTTTAGGCTCTATTTTACAAATTTAAAATTCGTTACATCGTCTTATACAAAAAAAAAATAATAAAATAAATAAATAAATAAATAAATAAATATATATATATATATATATATATATATATATATATATATACTTGATTTGATTACCATTTTAATTGATGACCTACCATTGAACGACACTTTTAGAAATCATACAATATTTGTAATAGAATTAGTTTATTTTTCTTAATCTGTGCGATGAGTTAAATGTGTTTTTTTTTTTAGGAATGGAGGGAGTATATATTATTGAATATATCTCCATTATGTTTTCAGTAATCAACTTTTTATTGTTAAAAAAATAAAGTTATTATAAATTGCAATTTTTATAGTAATACATGGAAAGTATATATGTGTGGTTAAACTCATACTCCTTCTGTCTCTAAATTATTGTTCTTCTATCATTTTTTCGTCCGTCCCAAAATAATTATCGTGTTTGAAACTTTCTTTTTTATGACAATATTTTTAAGTTTTACCATTTTATCCTTACTTTTTCATCCTACTTTAATTATTGACCATATACATATAGACTTTAAAATAAACTACACATCAAATTAATATTAATAATCCAATCAAATATATTTTTATAAACCGTGCACTAAATCCACCAAAACGATAATTTAATGACGGCGGGAGTATTAATCAAGGTGACAAAAAATAGTCAAAAGAGGACCATTTAATATATTCGTATTTATTCTGATAGACTAATTCTTAACTTTTTAGCCATTTTATACTTACCAAAAACGATCTTAGCTGTATCTTCTTCAAATCGTCAGTGATGATGATTTCTCAAGAAACAGTTGGCATTATTCTCAAATAAATATTTTTTGTATTTTGTATTTGTTGGTGATATATATGTTTTTGGTTATTTAATATTTAATATTTATATATGCTGTAATTTCATTCACTTCCAAAACGATTTGTTACTCCCTTTGTCTCTGAATTAATGTTTTACTTTTTTTTCCGTCTGTCTCAAAAAAGAGTTTTTTTTTGTAAGATTTTATTTTTAAAAAATATTTTACGCTTTTACCCCTATATTTTCTTCAAACTTTAATTATGTGTATACACACATTCGATTTTAAGAGAAACTACATCTAACATCAATATTAATTATTTTTACTTAATCAATATATTGGATCAAGAAAGACAATAATTTAGTGAATGATGGAAATTTTTTCACTTTTTAATTACTCCCTCCGTCCCTAAACTATCGTCTTCCATTCATTTTTCGTTCGTTCTAAAATAATTGTCTAATTTGAAACTTACCTTTTTAGAACATCATTTTTTCTAATTTACCCTTACTTTTTCACCCTATTTTAATTATGAGTCACATACACATGAGCTTTAAAGGAAACTACACATTAAACCAATATAAATAATCAAGTCAATTGTTTTTTCTTAAACTGTGTGCCGGGTCAACCAAGACGATTATTTAGGGACAGAGGGAGTACTAAAATAAAAAAAAACTTGACAAAAGTTGGGTTACGATCTTAGGGCTTGTTTGGTAGTTTGTCAGTGATAAGCAGTATTATTAACGCCCTTACTATTAATCCTCATTTGTATATCGGGGGTAGCGTTGAAATTAAAAATCTTAATCCCAATTTTTTTTAATTAGTATGCTAAAAATACCACGCTCTTCCTTAGTATAATTAGTGAGGGGATAATGAATTTATCTGGATAACTTATGTTATTAGTTAAAATCATTTATTGCATACCAAATATCAGGCAATTCGACTTATTAATCTTATTCTGCCGGCACCTTATACCCTTAATAAAACCGCAAGGGTGGATAGTGAAACTATTTCCCCCTTTTCTTTTTGTCATAGGCGTGCGATGCGACGGCAACGGTGTTTAACACGCGCCAGTGAGTGGGTGTATGATTGATAAAGCTGCATTATTGCGTCTCGTCATGAATGTTGCCCTTATTGTATACAGGAATTCCATATTTGGGCAGAGTTGATGCCATAATTACGAAAACTTTAATCTCATTTCTTTTTTAAAATTATTAATTACAGTAAATTTTAAAACTGCGAAAACCAATGTCCGACAAAACGGAACGGGATTGGTCAACCCACCCACAGAAAGCAGCACCCGTTCTGTTTTGGACACGCCCCCACATGCGTGCATTGTCAGTAAGACGTCACTACTGGACCGAAAATTGCCAAGCCGACTCTTTTCGCCTGTCATAATTCTTCACCTATATTTAGAAACTAGTTTTACACCACGCACATATATATATCTTTTAATTAAATTAGACTAAAATAAAATAAAGATTATAAATAAAATAAAAAAAATAAAAAAAAACATGTTAAAGGAAACAAATTATATCGATATAATTAGGTTTGATAATTATAACTCAAAACTCGCTAACTCATCCAACATGACTTGAAAATTACCCGACTCAACGTGATCCCTTAATTTTTTTGAGTCGAAACCGGTTATCCATTTCGACCCAAAAAATTTAGCGGGTCGGGCCCGTTACCCCATATTTTTGCTATATAAGTGTAGGTTTTTTGACGAAAAATATGGATTAAAACGAATCGACCCGTTTAATTTTGGATTATAATGCGACACAATCTGTTTCGATCCAACCCACCCAATCATTACCGTATAATTTATATAATTTAATCCATTATTTTATGAATCGTTTAAGTTATTTTCTCGTTCATAATTTTCTAGAGTTTAATAATTGATATTTTTTGTTTTTAAAATTTAAGATCTTAAGTAGTATAAATAGTACTTCAGATGTATATTCTTTTCTGTGTAACATATAGATTTATTAAATATTTATAATTTGTGGTTGTTATCTATTATTATGATTTAATCGTATATATTCATATGATTTACTAATATATATGTTATAATTAATTGTGGTTATTTACAAAAATAAATTTTGTTTTGATATTATAATTTCGGATATGATGAAAGAGACAGAAAAATTTCAAATACATATAAGTCAAAAGTCATATATAAAGATTTTCATAACATAGTTTTTATAGTTAATTGTGGTTATATTTTATTTTGTAATCACATGTATTCAATGAGCATGATTTTTATGGCACATTTGTTTTTATTCCAATATTATTTGCTCATTTTAATTAATCAATAAATTAAGTGTGCACCAAGAGATTTGCATTTACAAATTTTCAATGTGTGACTACTCCTATTAAATACTGCTACATAGAAACTCAGTATTTTCTAACAGATATGCATATTTGGACATTTTCAATAAATCTTGAGAGTTGTGTAATCAATTAATCAGATTTGTGTTCTCAATGTATCCTAACTACTATATAATAATACTCAAAGATGACTTTCCTTTTTTAGTAAATACATTTTGGCAGGATCTTATCTCTTTTAAACTATCTAGCTTATATATATATATATATATATATATATATATATATATATATATATACTAGGACACAGTCATAAACGAAATATTAATTGAATTTTATTAACAATATTGTATGTTATCAAATACTCCTTTCTGTCCCAAAAATAATTATTTTGTTTAATTTTTTTAAGAAAAAAATAATTTCATTATTTTACTCTTATTTTTTTAATCATATTTTAATTATGAAGCACATACACACGAGCTTTAAAAAAAACTACACATTAAGCTAATATTAATAATAAGTCAATTGTTTTTACTTAATCTGTATACCGTGTTAAACCAGACAATAATTTTAAGATGGAGGTAAAATTATTTATTTTTGTTTTTTTTATGTTCCAGAAAAAGTGTCTTGTTTCCATTACAATACTATTAGGATTAAGACTGCGCAAATATATGCTGCATATGTTTGCATATTACAATTCAATAATTTGTTTGATACCACAATATGTTCCAAAAGTGACTAAAAGAGAGTATTATTTAGTGTGACAACTTATTGGAACATTGTTTAGGTCTTATGTCAGGCCGTATTTCTACATGACAAATGATATTACGAGCTAGAGCTTGTGATATTAATACAAGCTTTAGTGTTAGAGTCGTTGGATGATTAAATTAGTGGTGATTTGGAATGTCTATGTCATTACTTAGAAAATATCATATTTAATCCAATGGTGTAAAGATCTTAAAAGATTTGATCTAACAGTACTAACACTAAAGCTTGTAATAATACCACAAGCTCTAACTCGTTATATCATACCTCTTTCTACATAACCAGTTTATATCCTTACCAATTGTACAAACACTCAAACATTGAATTAGCTTTGTCAGCATATCACACCGGTAGATATCATAACAACAAATATTTCATAATCAGCTAATATCTCCACATATCTACTGCATGAGTGTTGCTATGTTTAAAGAAGAAAATCAGTTGTCTACAAGCAGTCAAGTTAAAGGTATGCATTGATATTTGAGCCTTTACTCCCATATATTGTAGATTTTTTCTTCTGTGTCTATCTCATTCCTCAAGACACACCTCAACAAAAACCAACTACAATGTACTTCATACAACTCACTTATGAATATCAAGTCACATTAATCAACCTGATTCCTAACAGATTTAAAAATAATATCTTCATGAAGACTTTTAACCCACAGTTTATAAAATGCATCTGTTAGGAAAAAATATCGCACATGGGCAAGATTACCCAGTCAAATAAGTAATAAAGTGATAAAGTAGAGTGTCGAACCCACGAGGAAGCCATTTGGTTGTTTTTACAATCGATTTTTGCGATAATTAACTAATTAATTCAGTTAAAACAAGAAATTAAATAAAACAATATTAAAATGAGATTGACTTTATGAGAGAGGATCTAGGATTTTGATCTTCAATTGGCTCTTCCGTTGTGATTTAATAAGGGATTACTATTAAAACTATTCTATTTTTTTAGAAGTCGGAGATTCAAAAATCACCGTTAAGGGCTTTCGCTTCGTATAACGGTGCTAATTAAAAGTATAAAATCACGGGCTTTCGCTACGTATGAAATTAACTAATTAATCACTTCCAAACACAAAACCCCAATTGGCTATCCTAAAGAGGATTAATAACATTGACTAACCCAACTCAAGGACAACTATGTTGTATTTTCCAAAATTACAAAATCATTTTCATACATTAAGGAATTTTTAAAATCATGTAATGGGTGATCAATTCAATACAAGTATTAAGAGCACAACATAATACCCAAAAAAATTAATGAGTAGCAATTAATAGCAACAACCCAAATTAAAATCACAACATCCAAGTCAATTTATATCAAAATCTTAGGCATATAATTTAGTTCATTATGCTAAGGAAATAAATCATGTCTTCAATCAAAAATATTATCATTAAATAAAAATAAAAATTAAAGTGTATACTTTACAATGGAGGAGATGATTGAAATTCCTTAGCTTCCTTGGCTTGATCCAAAATGGAGTGAAATGGAGGATGGGGAAATAAGAAATGGCAGCTGCTGATGGTTATTTTGCTCTCAGTTCCTCCTTCTTTTCCGAAATTGTGCTCTCCCTTTACCCTAAAATATTGTTAGGGTATTGGTCCAACCAAGGAGGGGTATATTTGGGAGTTTAATTAAGTTCTAAGGGCTAAACTGGAAGAGGAAGGGAAGCTGGGTCATGGCTGGGCATGGGTTAGACCAGGGAAGGGACCGCAGGTCTGGCCAGGTGGGGAACGGGCTAGGAGGTGAGAGGGAAATGGGCCAGCAAGCGGGCAGGTGGAGCAGGTTTGGGCTGGGTCCAGATCCGGAAGAGAGGTCGCGGGTTAGGCACTAAGGAGGCGGTTAACGTGGCGCGCTATGAAGCCGACAACACATTAATGAGCAAAATAGGAAATTGCTCTATTGCCCCTGGCATCTTCAATGTGGCTGCCGAAGACCCTCCGCTCCCAGGCTTCGCGATTAAGTCCTCCGTTAACTTCGTTAGCCCTCCGTTAAACTTCCTTTGCCTTTGAACACTTAATGAACTTTGACGGATTCTGACCAAATGGATCCAAGCTCAACCTTAAACTCCGGAATTGCCTCGATTTACATATATTGAGCCTTGAAAATCTCAATTATCTATGAGATACCTACATAAAGTACAAAATATATAAAACTAGGCTCTCAAATGTAATTAATCATTATATAACCAAAGCTCAAAATAATCAATAAAATTCTGGAAAATAATGAAATTAATGGGAAAATTCCAAACTTATCAACACCTCCAAACTTAAGCTTTGATCGTCTCGAGCAAAGAGAAATATGGATTATGGAGAAGGTCGAGAACAAGATGGAATGAAGAAGACATTCAATCAAGATCCCACATGCATTACCATGAAAGAAATCAAACTCAAGATTATAAAAATGCATAACCAAGGTATGATGTGATTTCAATGCTAGCAAACTTTCCTCAAACACTTACTTAAAAACATGAAACACAAGCACATGACTAAATAACATTGCTCTAGCTAGGATTGAACGTTCAATGAGATACCAATCATTAGCCATGAAACCGAAAGAGATATGTTTCACAAGGCAATAACTCATGGCATGACAATATTAATAGGACTTTGCAAAGCTTGTAATTTTAGGCCAAGGTTGAGCTACAAATGAAGGGAATGATATCAAGACAAGAGAGCACAAGTGAAGCCTTCAAAATCACACTCAAGTCTAACTTCATAAAACAACATACTCCATCACAACTCACCATTTTTTTTATTTTCAACAACCCCCAAACTTAGCTTTTTTTTTTTAATACATATCAAAAACTTGGGGTTGAGAGTATATCAAACTAGCACAAATGATTTTTCATCCCACAATTCCCCTTTTTCAATGACTTTAAAGAACAAATGGATCAAAAATTTTGGGCTACCCTTTACTTTTGTTTTTGTTTTTGTTTTTTTTTTGTCTTCACAAGGGCCCCATTTTACAAGATAAACAACCCCCAACTCATCAACCAAGATTAAAATCACACCACACCAATACATGAAAAACAACACTTCCATGAAGCTCACATTCCCTCCAAGACATAAATTTAGAAATTCATTTCACCAAGTACTCTCTCAAAGGGTTGGATAAAGTGTATAGACTCATGGGATAAGTCAATGTGGGTGATAGAAATGAAGGCGAATGGGGGTCATTGTTTGCTCTTACACACACCATTCTTTCATTAAGGCTCAAATGAGAATCTAGGGATTTAATATGAACATGGGTAGGTCGATATGACACAAACGAGTCAAACATGGCCTATATCATGCTATTGTCATACTCACAAGCCAAGCTATTCATTAATCTTGAAATCATCTAACGGCATCAAACTCACAACAAGATACTCATAACACATGCACAACCAAAGCTAGAGCTTAGCTTAAAAATTCATCAAGAGATTCATACATGGGCACTATTTAGCATGAATAAGGGAAAGCTAGCACAAAAATCACAAAATATCCTCAAGTATGCATATAATAATCTCAAGACCGAATCCAAGAAAATAATGCACATATAACTCAATGAGCGCCAAAGTGATGAGATGAATGTTCAAAGCATAATTAATGGGGTCCAAACTAGCTTAAAATTTTCTAAATTTTTTTAAAATTTTCCCAAAAATCGAGGGCAAAAATAATATTAACCCCACCCCCAAACTTAGAACCGAACATTGCCCTCAATGTTCATGAGCATACCAAGGCAGGGCAACAATCACTACAACCCAAGAAAAGCGAATAAAAAAGAAAAATATTTTTGTGAGGGGACACTATATACACCTCCCTATAAACCCATAAACTCACGAGGGCTTCGAAAAGCGACACATGCATATAAATACAAAAGCTATAAAAACAAATAAATGAAAAAGAGGGAAGAGAAAACCGATATGAATAGTTTTAATTTAAAGTCTTTAGCTTGACTTTTTTGCTTGCATCATTGTGTTTCCGGATCGTTGAGGAGAATGGAATGTTCTTTCTTTTACAAATCACCACCCAAATATGCCTTTAAGCATTGACCATTGACTTTGAATGTTGATTTGGTAGCATCATCTTTCACTTCCACCACTCCATGAGGGGACATGGAAACAACCGAAAATGGTCTCGACCATTGGGATTTGAGCTTGCCCTGAAAGAGTCTCAACCTTGAGTTGTATAAGAGCACTTATTGTCCCAGATGAAAAGATCTTGGCAAAATGTGCTTGTCATGCCACTTCTTCGTTCGCTCCTTATACAATTTCGCATTGTCGTAGGCTCTTTGTCTAAGCTCTTCCAACTCTTCCAATTGCAATAAGCTTTTCTCACCGGTGGCCTTGAAGTCAAAATTGAGCTTTTGGATAGCCCAATATGCCTTATGCTCTAGTTCTACCGAGAGATGTCAAGACTTTCCAAACGCCATTTGATACGGAGTCATCCCAATAGGAGTCTTGAATGCCATACAAATTGCCCATAGTGAGTCATCAAGATTTTGGGACCAATCCTTGTGATTTGGGGTCACCACTTTTCAAGAAAATGTTTAATCTCTCTATTAGTAACCTCCACTTGCCCACTTGTTTGAGGGTGGTGGGCCATGGCTACTTTGTGCTTCACTCCATATTTTGCTAGAATTCCGTCGAACAACTGGTTACAAAAATGAGAGCCTCCATCACTAATGATAACTTGGGGGGTTCCGAAACGTGTGAACACATTCTTTTGCAAGAACTTGGTTACCACCCGGACATCATTTGTGGGGAGGGCTACGGCTTCAACCCATTTTGAGACATAATCAACGGCAACCAAAATGTATAAATTTCCAAATGAAGAGGTGAATGGTCCCATGAAATCTATCCCCTAAACATCAAAGACTTCAACTTCAAGAATCCCTTGTAGCGGCAGCTCATGGCAACGAGAAATGTTTCCAGTTCTTTGGTAACGATCGCATCCTAACACAAATTCATAGGCATCCTTGAAGAGAGAAGGCCAAAAGAAACCCGATTGCAAGACTTTACAAGCCGTCCGAGACCCACTAAAGTGGCCACCATAAGGATAAGAATGACAATGGATCAATACCGCAATTTGCTCCTCCAAAGGAACACATCTTCGCAGCACTTGATCTTTCCCCAATTTGAATAAATAAGGCTCCTCCAAAATATATTGCTTGACATCATGGAGAAATTTCTTCCTTCCTTTGAGATAAAGAGAAATCCGGAGGGATAACATTGCTCACTATGTAATTGACATAATTCGCATACCATGGAACCGTGACATAAGAGATAAAAAATAAGCTTTCATCCAGAAAGTTTTCTATGATAGGAGATGGAAAAAAGATTCCATCTTGCCCAAATCTAGATAAATGATCTGCTACCACATTCTCGATTCCCTTCTTGTCACGAATTTCAATGTCAAATTCTTGGAGTAGAACCACCCATCGAATCAATAAGGGTTTAGCATCTTTCTTGGTGAAGAGATACTTAATCGCCGAATGATCGGTGTACACAATAACCCTCGAACCAATAAGATACGCCCGAAACTTGTCAAATACAAAGACAATGACAAGAAACTCTTTCTCCATTGTTGCATAAAGGTACGCATTGATATTTGAGCCTTCACTCCCATCTACTGTAGAATTTTTCATTTGTGTCTGGTCTCATTCCTCAAGACACACCTCAACAAAAACCAACTACAATGCATTTCATACAACTCAGTTCTGAATGTCAAGTCACATCAATCAACCAGATTCCTAACTGATTTAAAAATAATATCTTCATGAAGACTTTTAACCAACAGTTCATAAGATGCATCTTGATGCATTAAAGATTGAATACTCCAACGGTCAGAAATCTACTCAAAGTCTAAACGAATCTATTGCCTCTCTGTATATAAGAAAAACCTATCATCCCTCTTATATGGTGTGCATGAGTGTGTAAGCTTTCAAGCATAACTCAAAGAAAACCAAAGACTGAGAAAAAAAACACAAGTGTTAGTTCTAACACTTGCTTAAAAGAGAGAACTAAAATTCACAAGGCAATAAGCTTTGCTTTGTCAAGAAATCATTTCTTGATTTGAGTTCTTTTTTTCTTTGAAAGATTCAATCTCTACTACTTATAGACTACAAATCTACTGTTGGAGATTAAACATTCCAGCATGACGTTGAAGACATGTTCGTGGAAGATTATGAGCTAATAATCCACACTACATTCATACCAGCAGACTTGTATTTCGTTGCATGGGTTTCGATTATGCAATAATGAGTAGTCATGGTTGGACAAGTGTTTGTCATCCAGTTGCTCAGTTACTAGCAAATTGAACAACCCATAATATTTTCTTCTCACACCATTCTCACATTGTCACTGCCATTGATCGTGTCTTATTTTAATTATTTCCTTACAAGTGGACAAGACTATCGTATGACAGCTTGGGAAGCAAGGGTCGAACCATATAGACAAGAAGAATACGAATGGCAAGAATATTTGTAGCAATTTTAAACTAAGGGGTTTTTTTATTTATTTTGTCTAAACTAATTATTCTACTAAAACAATAAATCTAAGTAAACTAGGCAGCAATCACAGTTGTAAAGATCTGATGGAGGAGGGAAATCTAGGATTAGGGTTTCACTTGCATCTACTCTATTGCTTATTTAGATAAAGTATCAATCAATAACTTGGGTTCGTTCATAAAAGATAGATATAGTCTGTCAAATTATCGTTTAGTGAGATCTCCAAATAATTCATCCATTCTAAATCCTAAGCACAAGAACATATGAAACCTAACTGTCACTTAGGTTATATATATGAACCTGACCCTGACTTATCACTCTCGTGCATCGATAGGTTCAATTTATCATGATGGTGAGCCAGTGTACGACATATGCATATGGCCGTGCAGGTATCCGCACCTCTAGGTTTTTATTACTTGCGATTCAATTCATTTGATCAAAGCTAGACAATAAAGGGGTTGATAAACACCATGATCAACAAGAATTGAATGAATAAAAATATATATTAAGCCATAGATTCGATACAAGTTACCTCCCAACTCCTAGATTAATAGACAGTTAGTTCATCCTTGAAGATGAACTGCACAACGAGATGAAGGAATACATGAATCGATCTTCAAAAACTGTAATTACAACAACTAATCTACGTAATACAACTAAAATCTATGCTAAAGTTGTTTCCTAACACTTTTTGGACGTCCTTAGGCTTTGGCTACCGTCCTTTATTTATACCAAGGTGTTGTAGGGGAATAGGAGGTTCAATCCAGGTCAAAGACCCCATAAAGTCGGTTCTGGGGACCTTGCGGCTGTATGAATATTTCACCTTACGTCCGCAAGGGTCTTGGACGGGCTCTTCAACTTTCTTCCTACCTTGCGGAGGCAAGGTCTTTTGGCCTTGCGACCGCAAGGTCTCCAGATTTGTCGTTTTTGTCTCTTTTCAACTGTTGCACTTTGCACCCTTCCTCGAAATCTTCACTAAAAGCTTCATAAATCCCATAAGTTCACCTAAAACCCTAAAACTCACAATATAGCTCAAAAAACATATCAGTAGCCAAAAACCTCGTGGAATTGCTCATTTTAAGTCATAAAAGTACACGATATGGACGTATAAAATACGTCTATCACCATCTCCCACTCCATAGGGTATTTGGAATTGCCAAAGTAAGAGAGTTTGTATTTGATTTCCCTTTCCCCGTGCTTCCTTTCCGTGAAAGCCCACAATGTTGCTAGGTTAGAAAGACCAGGTTGATGTACAATGCATGTTTATTACATTCTTAGCACTCTACTCATCGAAAAGATATCTGATGAAAGATAAAAGTCTGTTGTTGTTATGTAGTTTTACTTGTGGCGACCCGACCAGGATTTCGGCTTGCTTCTTGTTCTTCTGTCAAAATCTGCAACAATTATAACAGGCAAAGTTTTACCTTCCCCTAAAAATGCATATTTTAAGTGGGGTGGTAATGGCTTTAACTCTTCTTCTGGAGGAGATTTAACAAACAGAATGAATTTAGGATTTTCAGGTTTAACCATTTCTTCTTTAACCTCCTTAATGTTTTCGACTTTTTCTTCATCTACTTCTATTTCTTCAAAAAGAGATTTTAGAATTTCCACTTCTTCTTCTTCATTATTTTCATCCTCTTCTTTTTATATTTTATCAGATCTATTTTCTGATTCTGACTCTTCCATTTTATCTTTATCTTTATTCTTAAGGGCTTCTAATCTTTCTCTCTCTTTTCTTTCATCAGTCTCTCGAAGTTCTCTTTCTAACTCTTCAATGTCAAATTTTATATGAGAGAAAGTTCTATCATCATAACTTACAAACACATCTTTCTCATAATCATCATTCTCACAATTTTCTTCAAAGGTTTGAGTTGTTAGTTTTTCAATTTCATCAATTGAGAAACATGCATTCATGTCACTCGGTCTATTCATTGAATCAAAAACTGAAATTTCTACAGTTTCACCAATGACTGACATTGTGAGTTTACCATTCTTAACATTTATCATTGTGTTGGCAGTGGCCATAAAAGGTCTGCCTAACAAGATAGGGACTTCATTATTTGTGCATATTTTCCTTTCCATCTCTAGAACCACAAAATCAACCGGAATGATTAATTTGTCTACCTGAACTAAGATGTCCTCTACTATACCCAAAGGATGTTTAACTGAACGATCAGCTAATTGTAGAGACATATTAGTGGGTTTTAGTTCTCCCAACCCTAATTGTTTATAAACTGCAAAAGGCATCAAATTAATATTTGCTCCTAAATCTAACATAGCCTTCATCTTTTTAGAACTACCCAATGAGACTTGGATATTAAAGCTACCTGGATCTTTCAACTTAGGGGGAAGTTCGGGTTGTAATACTGCACTTACGTTTTTAGAAACAATAATTTTTTCATTATTTTCGAATTTGTGTTTCTTAGAGTGAAGATCTTTGAAAAACTTAGCATAGGCTGGAATATTTTTAATAACATTAAGCAAAGGAAGGTTAACATTCACTTTGGATAACATGTTATAGATTTCCGAAAATTGTTTATCCATTCTGTTTTTCATAAGTCTTCTTGGGAATGGTATTGGAGGAACATATGGTGGTGGTGCCACGTAAGGTTTCTCTTCCTCTTGTTCTTTTTCTTGCCCTACTTCTTCTTGACTTTCTTTGTTTGGCAATTCTTTTTCTACTTCTTGATTATTTGTTTGATTATTTTCATTTTTATCCTTTTCAATCCTTTTTTCGTAATTATCTAATTTATCAGGCACATTAGAAGATTGAATAGGATCACTTACCTCTTCTCCAATTACTCTACCACTTCGCAGAGTGGTGATAGATTTTGCTTGTTCAGTTTGACTAGGGAACTTCCTTTCTTCTCTTTTCTCGTTCATAACTTTTGCAAGTTTCTCCCTTACAATTTCTACTTCTTCTAGCAAATATTTAATAAGGGTAGCTTGACCTTTGCTTGCTCCATCTGATTTTAAAACTTCTTCAATTCGCAATTGTCCTTGATTTGGGAGTTGTTGAGGTTGTAATGGTTTATTTCCTCCCCACGAAAAGTTAGGATGATTCCTCCAACCAGGATTATATGTGTTTGAGTATGGATCATTCCTTTGTCTATGAGGGTACATGTTCATGGCATTAACCTGATCAGAATACATAGCACTAGATAGACAAAAATTAGTAGCATGAGAATATAATCCACACATGGCACATGCTTCTTGAAATGACCAATTTTCGTATTGAGCTTGTATATCTGGTTTTTCTTGAACTTGGAATAAATTTCTACTTTTACCTCTTGCACTTTTCTGTTGAGAATTTGCACTCAACATCTCAAATAATTCTTCTAGTGCAACTGGTGTCATTCTATTAATAGAACCACCGACCGCACTATCAACCATAGTTTGTAAAGCAGGCGAAAGAGCATGATATAATTGAAGTACTAACACATCTTGAGACAGATTATGATGAGGACGCATAATAAGTAAATTTTTAAATCTATCCCATGCTTCATTGAATGTTTCACCTGGTTCATTTTGAAAAGACATGATTTGTTTTCTGTATTCTGTAAGAGATGCATGTTTATAATATTTACCCATAAACAAATCATATAGTTGAGCCCAAGTATAAACACTACTAGGTGCTAGATTGATAAACCATTTTTTCGCCAATTCTTTTAATGCACTTGGAAAGTATTTCATTTTTACTTGGTCTTCAGTAAAACCTCCTAACTGAAAAATACTCATCATATACTCATATTCTCTAAGGAAACTTACTGGATCTTCAGCAGGCATTCCATGAAAAGAATGTATCATATTAAAATAATGACCTTTTAGTTCGAAATTCCTTACTACTTCCGGTAAGATTAGGCATGATGTTGCTACATTCAACGTAGGTCTACTATAATCATTAATAGTTATTTGATTTACTACTACTTCCATATTTCTTCTAGCATGTTCTTCTTTTTGATTTGCATTGACCGGATGAACCGGGTTTTTAGGATTTTGATTATTATTGTCCATTGGAGGATCAACCAGAGGATCCTCTTGATTTAATTGTTCTTGATTATCAGACTGAGTCGCTAGATTATCAAGGTCTACCTGATTCTTTTTAGGATTATTTATATTTTAATTCTACTAACCTTGGATTTAAAGATCTGCGACCGTGCATAAAATAAATAAAACAAATTAAAACAATTAACTACTAAAAATAAATGAAATCTTTTTGTATTTTTATTTTATAAAAGCTGAATTTAAAAACTACGCTACCAACAAACTAACTATGCAAACTAGCAAATCCCCAGCAACGGCGCCAAAAACTTGATCGATGTCTTATTTTAATTATTCCTTGCAAGTGGACAAGACTATTGTAGAATAGCTTGGGAAGCAAGGGTCGAACCACAGAGACAAGAAGATCACAAATAACACGATTATCGGTAGCAAATTATTAAACTAAGGTGGGTTTTTATATTGATTTTAATCTAAACTAATTATTATTCTACGGTCAACTAATTTAGCAGCAATCACAGGTTATGAAGATCTTATGGTAGATGGAAATCTAGGATTAGGGTTTCACTTGTATCACCTCTATAGCTTATTTTGATAAAGTATCATTCAATTTCTTGGGTTCGTTTACAAAATATAGATATAGCCTGTCGAATTACCGTTCAGTCTCCATCTCCAAATAATTCGTCCATTCTATATCCTAGGCACAAGAACATATGAATCCTAACTGTCACTTAGGTCATATATGGAACCTAACCCTAACTTATCACTCTAGTGCATCGATAGGTTCAATTTATCATGATGGTGATCCAGTGTACGACATATGCACATTGATCATGTAGTTATCCGCACCTCTAGGCCTTTATTATTCACGATTACATTCATTTGTTCAAAGCGAGATAATAAAGGGGTTGATAATCACCACAATCAACAAGAATTGAATGAATAGAAATAGATTAAAGCATAGATTCGATACAAGTTACCTCCTAACTCCTAGATTAATGGAAGTTTAGTTCATCCTTGAAGATGAACTGACACGGAGATGAATGAATAAATGGATCGATCTTCAAAACTGTAATTACAACAACTAAACTATGTTATACAAGCTAAATCCTATGCTAGAACTATCAAAAACTACTTCTTCGACATCCTTGAGCTCTGGCTACCGTCCTTTATTTATACCATGGAGTTGTATGGGGTTTAGGAGTTTTAGTCTGGCTTGAAAACCCAGATAAGTCGGTTCTGGCCACCTTGCGGTCGCAAGGTCATTACTCCTTGCGTTCGCAAAGGTCTTCAATTCCGGGCTGTCTTACTGTCCACCTTGCGAAGGCAAGGTCCAAACACCTTCCGGCCGCAAGGTGTCCAGTTTCTCTATCTGCCATTTTTCTTCCATTTTACACTTTGGCCCCTTCTTGAAATCTTCACCAAAAAGCCTTATAAATCATATAATTTCACCTAAAACCTTGAAACTCATAAAACAACTGAAAAACACATATCAGTAGCCAAAAGCCTCGTGGAATCGCTCAATTTAAGTCATAAAAGTACCCGATATCGATGTATAAAATACATCGATCAATTGACCTCAGTTGTCTCTCCTTCGTGATGGCCAGATCACGATCACGCTCAGCATTGATCACATTGTGAGACGACTTGAGAGCCATGTTGTTGAGCTCGAGAACATGCGGGCGGTTGTGGCCGAGATGAAGAGTGATGATGTGGAAGAGCTGGTAGAACAGAGTTGAGCAGAGCCGTACGCATTCCTTGCGTTGAGCTTCCACGTTGATCTTGATATCAGTGGACTCGTGCTTCATCTGTCCAAACCTTGTTCACACATCATCTTGAAACTGTCGAAGAAGGGCAGCATTTTTATCCGTTGCCTTGGATGTGGCAGCTGCAAGCTCAACGACAGCTGTGGAGATACTGGTAAGTTCTCCCAGTCTGTCGTATATTGCGTCCAGGTGGGTCAAAATCTCAGAGTTGGCTGGTTGAGATGGAGAAGGGTCCAGGCCAATGTGGATATGCTCACTTCCGGCAGAAGAGGTGGCATCAGCAGAGGCTGTGGGTCGGAAGGGCTGCTGGAGAGGTGGAGTGGCAGAGTTGGTTGAGGTTGAGTCACGAGAAGGGAAGGTATGGGTAGAAGAGGAGTTGGTTTTTGGGGGAGAGGGAGGATGGGTTGGTGGATGGTCTAGTTCAATGTCAGTGTCGGAGCTGTTAATGAGCATTGAAGGTTCTGGTAGAGGGTCGGTAGAGAACCAAAATGAGGGGGCAGGGTAGAAAAGGGATTTGGGTTTGATTAGGGTAGGTTGGGATGAAGGTTGGGGGAAGAGATCTGCTACCGATGAAAGTTCAAATAAGAACTTCGAGGCAGCAGAATCTAGGGGTTTAATGGGAGTGGTTTGGGTTCGTTCAGATGGTGTAGTTTGGTTGGTAGGGTTACGAGAGGGTGAGGCAGAGGTAGATGGGTTGGGTGAATAGTTGAAGGGTGAAGGAGGAGGTGGAGAGGGTGTTCTGGTAGGCTCCTCATGATTTTGTGTCTCCTCCTGAGGGATAGATTCCCTCTGAGTAGATGACTTAGTGGGATGGGGTTGAGAAGCGGTAGAAGGTTGGGTGCCAGCAGACTTCCTTTTCTGCCTTAGCAACTGAATAGGAGGTTCAGCTGCTTCATCGGTAGAGGTAGCAGGGTCTGCTGGTGACTGGGTCGGTAGACCTTTACGAAGTCGTCTACGCTTAGGCTTGGGTGAAGGTGAAGGGTGGTCAGAAGAGGGTTTACGTTTGGATTGAGGAGAGGGCTGTGGAGTGGAGGTTGGTGGTTCAGGGATTGATGGCTGGGGTGATAAAGACTTACTAGCAGCGGCAGATGAGCTGCCAGCAGACTTGATGTTGTAGTCCACTAGTTGCTGCTTCATCCATAGTAGTTGAGCAACAACATGCTTGCAAAGCAATGTATTCGCCTCGGTGGTAGTTTGAGAACCTTGCTTTTGCATGACCACGAGACAAGTCTAGTCCCACTTGGTGCTTCTCGCTCACAAGTTTGGGCTCCAGGTGCTTCTTAACTGCGGGCATAATCTGCATCGAGTACCCAACTAGATCGAAGTTGTTGCGCTTTTGAATACCATATACCCGAATACCCATTTGTAGTTGTTGAAACATATCTGATGATACGTTTGGCAGCAAGCAAATGTGATTCCTTTGGATTTGCCTAAAATCTAGCACAAACACAAACATCAAACATAATATCAGGTTTACTGGCAGTAAGGTAAAGAAGTGAACCTATGATTCCTCGGTACTTGGTCACGTTCTCTTGCTTTCCCTTTTCATCTTTGTCAAGATGGCAATCGGTAGACATTGGAGTCTCAAATCCTTTTGCTGAATCAAGACCAAATTTCTTGATGAGTTCCTTTGCATATTTGGTTTGGCTGATGAAGATCCCATCGGAAGTCTGTTGAATCTGCAGTCCTAGAAAGTAGGTGAGCTCTCCCATCATGCTCATCTCGAACTTGATTTCCATCAGCTTCTCGAATCTTTTGCACATGATTTGGTTTGTAGATCCAAATATAATGTCGTCCACGTAGATTTGAACCAGAAGAGAATGACCTTTGTTTTTTAGGATGAACAGAGTTGTGTCTATTCTTCCTCTCACGAATCCTTGCTCAATTAAGAACTTGGATAGAGTTTCATACCAAGCTCTGGGAGCTTGTTTCAGGCCATAGAGTGCTTTCTTGAGTCGGTAGACATGATCCTGTTTGTCTTGGATGACAAAACCTGGAGGTTGTTCCACATATACTGTTTCTTGAAGATCACCATTGAGAAAGACACTCTTCACATCCATCTGATAAACTTTGAAGTTCATGAACGAAGCATAGGCTAGAAAGAGTCTGATTGCCTCTAATCTAGCAACAGGAGCAAATGTTTCATCGAAGTCAATTCCTTCTTCCTGTCGGTAGCCTTGAGCAACCAATCTAGCTTTGTTTCTGGTGACGTTTCCATCTTCATCTCTCTTGTTCCTGAATACCCACTTGGTGCCGATAACTGGATGGCCAGTCGATCTTTGAACTAAGCTCCACACTTTGCATCTTTCAAACTGGTTCAGCTCTTCTTGCATAGCTTCAATCCAGTAATGATCTTCGATAGCATCATCAATCTTCTTTGGCTCGATTTCAGACACGAATGTGAATGCAAACATAGTCTCATTTTGAACTCTATTCCTCGTACGAACTCCTGAATTGAGATCACCAATGATCTGAGAGATGGGGTGATCTCTTGTTTCAATAATAGCTGGAGGAAGATCACTTCTGGTGAGTTCTTTCCTTAACGAATCTGGAGTGGGTAGAGAAGGAGATTCACCAAAATCAGGTTCAGAAGAGATAGGATCTTCCAAACCTTCATTTTCTAGTGAACAATAAGGGTGAGTGATCTGCAAAGGTGTTTGGGGTAGAACAGAAGAGATGGGTTCGGGTCAAGAGTTGGCGGTACCCGGAGTTGAAGTCTGGGTGCCGGGTTAGCGAGCTGGAAGCGTCTGCAGGTTGGAGGATTACGAAGTGGAGTAAGTAGAAGCTTTATTTGTACCTGTCTCATCATCATCAGAATCATCAGCAACATTCGGAGCCTTTCGAGGCTCTATTAAATCATATTCATCAAAAGTAACATGCACAGATTCTAAGATTTTCAAAGAAGTTTTGTTAAATATGCGAAATGCTTTTGAATGTTTGAAATAGCCCAGAAAAATTCCTTCGTCTGATTTTGAATCAAATTTACCTCTATATTCTTTTCCATTATATAGAATAAAACATTTACAGCCGAAGATTTTGAAAAATCCTATGTTTGGGGCTCTTCCTCTCCATATTTCATATGGAGTTTTGTTATGAAACTTGTTTACCAAGGATCTATTGCAGGTAAAACATGCGAGTTTGACTTTTGGCCGAAGTACTTTGGAAGTTTTGTACGCGGCATAGTTCTTCTTTGCTTCAATGAGTGTTTTGTTCTTCGTTCGGCAGCTACACCATTTTGTTGAGGAGTTCCGGCCGGTAGAGAAGTTGTGGCCGATCCGTGGTCATCACAATATCTTTCAACACCGTTGTTCTTGAATTCGGTGTCGTTGTCTAATCTGATGTCACTAATGTCTTCAAGCTTTTGGGTTTGAAGTCTTCTGAAAAGAGCGGTGACTAGATCATATGTCTCATCTTTTGAAGTCATTGTTTCGATCCAGGTGAACCTAGAGTAGTCATCAACTACTACAAGTGTGTACTTGTCTCTGAGATCTTGTTGTAGTGATTGGTCCAAAGAGATCCATATGCAGAAGTTGAAGAGGTTTGGTCGTTGACATGGCAGACTTTCTTTTGAAGGAAGACTTGGAAGGTTTTCTTAATTGGCAAGCTTTGCAACTTCTATCATGGTCGGCAGACACCGTAGGTAGACCTTTGACAAGCCCATCTTTGGAGAGCTTGGAGAGGTACTTGAAGTTGAGGTGACTGAGACGCTTGTGCCAAAGCCAACTGTTGTCACGAATGTTGTTAGCAACTAGGCAAAGGCTGGAGGATCTCCCTAGTAGATTTAAGTCCACGACATAGACGTTTCCTTGTCTATTGCCGGTCAGTATCGTTGAGCAGGATTCACGATCTTTGATGAGACATTGGTTGGAGGAGAATTGGCAGATGAGTCCTTTGTCGCAGAATTGGGATATGCTCAGTAGATTATGCTTTAAGTCGTCCACTAGAGAAACTTTGTTGGTGGAGAGACTTCCTTTAGTGATTGAGCCATACCCAATTGTTTTCCCTCTTGCATTGTCGTCGAAAATCACCATAGGACCTTTGACTTCAGCTATATCTGAGAGTAGACTTCTGTTCCTTGTCATGTGTCTTGAACAGCCACTATCCATGTACTAGATGTCCTTATCTTCTGAATCTATAACCATGAAGCAGACCTGAAAAAGATCAAAGAAACAAGGTCCCCTTTATTTTCTTTTGGGTCCTGAGGATTAGCAACCTTTTGGAACCCATACCTGCCTAACCTTGAGAGAACTAGGTCTCTTAGATTTTGGTGTGAACCTTAGCAGGCATTCTGGGGCTAGATGGCCTAAACAATTGCAAGAATGACATAAATGAAAGTTCCATGGAGGACTGTCAGTGGCTTTAGCTGAAGAGAGCTTGTGATTATCCTTGTTCTTAACAGCAGTCTTGGGTTCAACTAGCTTGTTGACGGTAGACTTAATTGGTTTCTGTTGAACCTTCCTTGGTTTGTTACCAACAGACTTAGCCTTGGTTGGTCTGTTGTTAACCTTTTTAGTAGGATCAGGCAGAATTCCTTTAAGTTTATAGTCAACTGACTTAGTGTAGACACCCCAATTTCGTACCCCTGGTATGTGACTGACATAAAATATCAAGAACTATCAAAACTTAACAAATGTCAAGTTACAGGAGTCAAAAATGCGAAAGGAAAAGCAGGATGCGCGAAACAGTGAACTGCAGGGGGTAAAAGTGCAAAAAATGAAACTTGAATAGTATGCATGGTGCCGCACCAAGGGTCTCCTTGGCCGCACCATGCCATTCACTGTAGCTCTCTCTCAGATTGAAAATGTACAAGGCTTGATGCTCATGGTACAACTCATTGAAGCAGGCTGAACAAATTGAAGAATTCCCGATGGATCCTGCTTCTCCACTATAAATAGAAGCCTCGGCCTCCTCATTTCAGTGCTCATTTTCCGCGATCAAGAATCGCAACGAAGCTCTGCTCCTTCGTTCTTTCAATAATATTAGTACGAGAGGTGCGAGATAGGTGAGTGGAAGCCCCTAAAATCTCCAAACCCCGTCCAAACTCCGCCAAAATAAAAACCCATAGGTTATAAGTGATCCCTAGCCTAGTTTTTAGGTATCCACCTCACTTCCCCGGCCCAAAAATCCCAAAGTAAGTCGTTACTCTGCCTGAGTAACGAGCTGAAAAACCAAAAAACTAAGCCGTGGTTCCGCCCAACCAAAAAGGCCAAAACCTACCAAAATAAGCTGTCACTCTGCCCGAGTTGACAAGCCCAAAGTGTCCGAAATAAGCAGTCACTCTGCCCAAATCAAAGCAACAACCACACAACAAACAACAAAAGACTCCCTCTCCCTGAAGGACAGAGCGAGCACACCACCGCTCTAAAAGGTAAAGCCTTTAAGGACGTTATTTATTTTATTTACTTTTCTGTCTTTTATTATTTTAAAAGTTGTTATTTAAATCTGGCACAATGTAGCCAATATAAGCCGTTGTGCTGCCCGGATTAGAATAGGAAATATTATGTAAAAGAGCCGTTATAATGGCCAAATATTCTTAAATATGTCTGTAATTATTGTAAGGAAATGGCTGCGAGTCCGTAAATAATGTAGCCATGGATGTATCTGTTTTAATTTCCTGTCTTTTAATACTTTATTTATTTGCGAAATAAATATAACAATAAGCATACTTCAGCCAAAAACCATTTTTTAGACCGAAAGGGCGAGTTGGGTGCCTAGCACCTTCCCAACTCGTAACTTAGCCTCCGAACTCGTTTTCTTTTTCTCTGGTTTATTTTTCTTTTCTTTGGTTTTGCTTTATTTGCCTTAAAATAAAGATGGCGACTCTAAAACTTTCGGATCCAGTGGGGCCTCGCAACATTCCTTCTTTGCACTTTCCCATTCTCCCCTAAAAAAAGGAGAAATGGGAATGGAAGGGTGATGTATTCCCATATCCTGGTATCCCCTAAACAAGGGATAACTTGATGCGGGAAACCCAAAGCTCACATAGTGATCTGAATGGGCCATAAGGCTATTTTTAATAAAATCCATAGTGGGGGCGTCGTAATATCCTTTTTTGCACTTTTCCGTTTTCCCCTAAAAAAGGGAAAATGGGAATGAAAGGGTAATGGATTCCCATATCCTGGTATCCCCTAAAAAAGGGATAATTTGATGCGGGAAACCATAAGTTCCCATATTGGATACAAAATCCACTAAAGGCAACCGAGGCACATTCCAACGTGCTAACATAGACAGCACTCATCTCGCACTTTTGATTTCGTCTTCCCCTAAACAAGGGAGGGTGGAACGAGAGCAGTGGTGTCCCGCATCCGCACGCGCCTGGCACCCTATCCAAGGGCGCTGGTCGCACCCCTGAACCTCACACTTAGGTGCCTTAGCCATTTCATAGACAAACTTGACCAGAGATTTTCGTAGGTCTACCGCCAAATAGACTTTTGCCTTAGTTTGTTGTCAGACTTTGAGTTCTCTACCGTTCCTTTCTCAAGCTTCTTATTAGAAGTAGTTACTTTGGCTTTCCCTTTCTGAGCCTTGGGGTAAACGTATGGTACACTTGTATAGCCAAGTCCTTGTTTACCCTTGTTTCCAAACGTCTGTTTAGAGAAGGAAATATCATAAGCAGTCTCGAAGGTTTCACCTTTCTCAGTGACAGAAGAGTATGCCAAACTAGGCTCATCACTATAGCCTAAGCCAGATTTATTTCCATTAGGCTTTTGGCTTGAAAGGATTCCTTTAAAGGTTTCCTTGGAGCTGTTCCAGGAGTCAATTGTCTTTTGCAAGGCAATCTTCTCCAGGTCAAGTCATTTGATGTGCTCAGTGAGACATTCGACTTTGTCACAAAGGAATTTATTTTCTTCTTTAAGCTTGATACTTTCCTGTTGACAGCTATTGAGAGTCAGCTGCCAGCAGAGATTTCTCAGCAGCAAGCTTCTCACAGTTCTTAGCGAGTTTTACACATGCTACTCTAAAGGAATTGAACTCTTCAAGCATTTCTTGATTATCTTTAAGAAGTTCTTCCTTACTGAAGTTCTCACAGTTGATCTCACTTTTGTCGAAAAGACTAGGTGAGGCTTCGACTTCATGTTCAGAGTCATAGGTGGGACCTAAATCATGATCTATTAAGCATATGTTAGCTTGCTCACAATCGTCCTCTTCCTCTTCTGAATCAGTCTCAAACCAGGTAGCAACCTGTTTTTCTTCTATGTCTTCAGCCAACATACCTTTATGTTTTTGAAATTTCTTATAAGGAGGCTTTCGGTATGCTTCGAATTTTGGCTTTGGACATTTAGAGGCGAAGTGACCAGGTTTTCTACATTTATAACACACAAACTCTTCACTAGATGAGCTTTCAGCAGTTTTTCTAAAAGACTTCTTGTGAGTGTCCTTCCTTCCATATTTTGCAAACTTTTTGAAATGTTTTACAAACATAGCGAATTGTTCGTCTGAAAGAAAATCGTTTTCACTGGAGGAAGTAGAAGGTTTGTTTTCAACTGTGGTTTCTTCTTGTACCATGGCGGGCAAGGACACAGTTCTGAACTATTTTTCCTGCTCTAGAGCTTGATTCACTTCGAGCTCATAAACCTTTAAACTTGCGTAAAGACTATGGAAAGTCATTTCGTTTAAGTTTTTAGATTCTTTCATGGCAGTGGTCTTAACATGCCACAGACTACCTAGAGAGCCTAGAAATCTCATATTTATTTCCTTTTTGTCATAAGTTTTACCTAGAGAAAAGCAACTATTTATTACCTCACTAAAGCGATCGTATGCTTGTCTCAAGGTCTCATTGGGATCCTTTTTTAAGGAGTCAAACTGCTGGATGAAAGTGTATTTTCTGTTGTCTCTTGTGTCTTGGTCTCCTTCCAAGTATTCGACAAGAGCTTCCCACATCTCTTTCGCAGTGGTACACCGGATCACTTGTTGGTATGTTCTGGTGTCTAGAGAGCTAGTTATGATGTTGATGGCTTTGCTATCTAGCTCTACTAGTTTTCTGTCGTCCTCTATCCATTCTGATTCTTCTTTGGGTACCTCAGCAGGATTGCCAGTGATGTAAGCTAGAAGGTTAGCCTTCATTGGTACATGTTGTCCTGCTAGTACGCATTTCCACAACCTGTTGTCAATAGAGTTCATAAAGCGCATTACCTTATCCTTCCAAACACCGAAATGGACTTCGTCCAATATTGGGATGTGGTTCGCATTTGATGTAGGCAGCATGTAATGTGTTTGTGCCATTGGATCGAGTCTCTCAAGAGTTAAGCTCTGATACCAATTGTTAGTCCCAAAGGGTACAATAATAAGTGAGAAGGGAGGGGGGGTTGAATAACTTATTATACACTTAAAAACTTTTTGTATAAGTTCCTAAATCAAGCACTTGCAATCTATTAAAGAGATTGAAGTAGCGGAAGTCTTGTACGGAAGACAGTTTAGGTCTGCCTGTGAAGGACTACCGGTAGACTTGACTGAATACTCAAGTCTGATGTTTGAAGAGATAAGTAAATAGATATAAAACAGTTCAAAGCAGTAATCAGTAGTAATGAAAGAACACAAGTATTTTGAGATGGTTCGCACTATAAAGAGTGCTACGTCCACCACCAAGGCAATCAACCTTGGATTTAAATGTGCACTATGTTTTCCACTAGTTCTATTACAAAGAATATGTCCAATGGATTGTGTACAAAATATTTTACTTTTGTTTGGGAATTGAATATCTAGATAAACAAGTTATTCAATTGTGCAGAAGAATAGTTAAAAAACAACAATAAGAAGCTTAAGATAAGTGTTGATGCAGATCTTCTTGATTGTTGTCGAGGACTTCTTGATCAGTTTACGATCTCTTGAATGCACTGAATATAAAGACTTTATGTTGTTGGAGAATTTCAGAGCATTGTTTTCTTCAATCTTTAATGGCAGTATTTATAGCTGGGGCATTCTTGAGATCCGTTGGAGAAGACGAAGTGTAACAACTCTATTAGGTTGAATGCATTAAATGCATGAAACTGACTTGTAGATTTCGACTTCACTGATACTGAGCATGGAATGGTGCAGAGTTGTTGCAGCAACTGACAGGTAAGACAGTTAGAGTTGCAGACCTACAATAGTTGGTACAGACTGTAAGTGTCAGTCTGTTCACCTGCTATGTCACTATTCAGAAGGCGAAAGTCTTCTTGCTTTTCGGAAAGTTGGTCAGGCGTGTCTGAGAAGTCAAGAGATGGTTTAATTCAAATTCAAACTGATAGAGGATGAATTAAATTAATCCACTAAGACTTGGTGACTGGACACGTAATGCTTGAACACGTGCAGACAAGTTCTGCCGCTGGATGCTAAATGAGGTCTTTCGGTGAAGCTTTGCTGAAGTCTTCCGCTGAACCTATGAAGCCTATAAAAACTATTCTATGGCAAAGTTTTATACACAGTTGCCACGCTAATTGATACACAGCCCAATTAGCCACTAATGTATAAAGCTAATGTAATGTATGAACAGATGTAAATCAAGATACAAATGAGAAACAACAGGTACACTTGTATAGCCAAGTCGATTTTTACCCTTGTTGTCGAAGGTATATTTGGAGAAGGAAGTATCATAAGCAGTCTTGGAGGATTCACCTTTCTCTTTGACAGAAGAGCATGTGAGAACCCGAAACGTACTTGTATAACTTGTCTTCCATACTTGTTTAACATGATTAGAACATGTTTCTAACATGATAGTAGTATCCCTAACATGATTGACTTGATTGCAATCCTTGATCGAACCGTAATTGTCGTATCGAACGCCTATTGCCTTGCATGCTCTAGATTGACTTGTTCTTGCTCGGGCTTTGATCTTTTAGACTTAGCCAAGACCTTGAGAGACTTTTATCATTGTTATAAGGACCCTTGATACTCATTCTAATGCTTCTTTGAGTTGTAGATGCCTTGCATGCGTTATACGTGCAAATCTGAACCTGTTTGACCTAAAGTATGGCCTGAGGAATCGTTCCACCCTGCCAACCGAATATTTTGGGCATTGTTCGGCCACAAGAACCGAACATATTGAAGGAATTTCGGCCATCACAACCGAACAAAAGGAATTTTCAGCATGACGGGATTTTCTACAACATTGGCTGATTACGATCTTACCCTTACTAAACCTCTATCATTAGTGACTTTAACCACTTGTATTAGAGTCTTATTAGCCTAATCTAAGCCTAATTAAGATTGCTAAACCTATTTCCACCACTCATCTAATGACATGTGGATTCCATTAACATTTAATCGAGCTGACTCTACTACATCAGCCGAAGACTTCATTTTACGATCTATTTCTTCTCTTCTTCTTCTCTGGTCTGGAGAGAGTTCGTGCGTGAGAACCTTGGTGAGATTAGTGCGTGAGGGTTTGACTCCAAGTGATCTCAAGACCCGCTTGCGATTCCGAGACCGCCGTTACGAAGCTGCCGTCGAGACGAGCGATTGTCACCGCATAGTTTTTCTAGCTTCGTCTTTGCTTGGCTTGAGGTAAGCTATCGATTTCCCTTAGGTCCATGTTAGAGATAACATGCTACCCCCTCTTGCTTCCCTTCTCTCATGTCTAAATCATTGCTCTCCTTGATTTCTACCATGATATTGGAGTATTTATGAGAGTATGAAAATCTGGAAATTATAGGCTACGAATGCAAATGTTTTGATTTGGACACTAAACCTAGAAGTAAAAGTGTTATATACTACATTAGAAATAACTATTATTCTTGGGTCATAGACTTTAGACCATTATTTGGGAAAAACGTGATTCTAGGGTTCCATGAAATAGGAACTTGAGTTTATTGTTAGCTATGATTATAAATTGGATTAATGACTTAGATTAATCAATGCGATGACTTAGAAAAAAGTTGGAAATGCAAATAGTATTTTAACCCTAATTGGTTGATTATAGAAATGACTCAACGGAGTGGACATTAGTGAGCTATTGAACAATACCGACTCAATGATTAATCCCTACGACGTTATTACATGCGTTCAACTAGAAAACTAATTCTAGATTATTGAAACGGATTGACTGTCATGCTTGTATCTTTATGACATAATAAATGCATACTTGATATATTGAGCTCGAACTGATACCAATGGATTGACTGTCATGCTTGTATCTTTATGACATAATAAATGCATACTTGATATATTGAGCTCGAACTGATACCAATGGATTCACTGTCATGCTTGTATCTTTATGACATAATAAATGCATACTTGTGTGGGTTCCCGGGAAGGTGCTCCCGCGCCCCGCGCGCCCTTGGATAGGGGTGCGCGTCCGTGCGGATGCGGTGACATCCACTGCTCCCGTTTCAGCCCCCCTTGTCTAGGGGAGGACGAAATCAAAAGTGCGGGAGGAGTGCTATCGGAATAGCGCGTTGGAATGCGCCTAGGTTGCCTTTAGTGGATTTTTGATCCAATATGGGAGCTTTGGATTTTCTATGTCAAGTTATCCCTTTTTTAGGGGATACCAGGATATAGGAAAACATCACCTTTCCATTCCCATCCTCCCTTGTTTAGAGGAGAACGTGAAAGTGCAAAGAAAGATGTTGCAGCGCCCCCACTATGGATTTTATGAAAATAGCCTTATGGCCTATTTCGGATCACTATGAGTGCTTTGGGTTTTCTACGTCAAGTTATCCCTTGTTTAGGGGATATCAGGACATAGGAATACATCACCTTTCCATTCCCATTTTCCCTTTTTTAGGGGAAAACGTGAAAGTGCAAAGAAAGATGTTGCGAGGCCCCACTGGATCCAAAATGTTTTTAGAGTCGCCATCTTTATTTTAAGGCAAAAATAAAGCAAAACCGAAAAAGAAAAAAACCGAGAGATGAAAACGGGTTCGGAGGCTAAGTTACGAGTTGGGAAGGTGCTAGGCACCCAACTCGCCCTTTCGGTCTCAAAACGGTTTTTGGCTAAAGTATGTTTTTTGTTATATTTATTAAACAGATAAATAAAGCATTAACTGCCTACAAATACGTCCATTACATCTATATTATTTACGGACTTGCAACAGACTCTTTTACAAACAATTACAAATATACTTGGAAATATTTCGCCATAGTAACGGCTACATTTAGTATTATTTCCTAACAAAATCCGGGCAGCATAACTGCATATATATTTACATTGGACCGGATTGGAAATAATACTTTTACAAATAAAGACTTTAAAGCAAATAATTACAAACCTATCTAAAAACATTTGGCCATAATAACGGCTACATTTAGTACTATTTCCTAATTAAATCCGGGCAGCACAACTGTTTATATGGCTACATTGGGCCAGACTAGAAATAATACTTTTACAAACAAATGAAAGACTTTTAAAAATAAAAACTTACAGACAGCCTAGGGTGTGCTCGCTCTATCCCTCGGAGAGAGAGAGAGTCTTTTTTTTTGTTGTTGTTGTTGTGTTTGTGTGTTGTGTGTTGTGTGAATTTGAGCAGCGTGACTGCTCTGAAAGTTACTTTTCGGCCTCGGGATCGGGGCAGGGTAACTGTTTGTTTTTGGTTGTTTGTTGGCTTGAGATTGGCTGAAATCGGGCAGAGTAACGGCTTACTACTGGCGATTTGGCCTTTTAAATCGGGCAGAGCAACTGCTCTTTCCACGATTTTTGGACCGGGGAAATAGGGTGGATACCTAGCTGGGGGGCTAAGGTACATTTCTATCGGTTGGTTTTGTATTTGGAGGAGGTTTGGCAGGGTTTCGAGGCTTTTTGAGGTGATCTCTCACTATCTCACACCGCTCTCTAATTCTCCAACGAGGCGGAGAAGCTTTGCTGAAATTACGTGTGAAATGAGGAGCCGAGCACTGCTATTTATAGGAGGAGAGCAGGGACATCGGTGGAATTCCTTTTTCTTTTTGCGCATCAAATGGTTGCACCTTGCGTTAAATAAATTGCATTTTACGGCAAATCTTTGATGAACAGTGGCTGGAGAATTGGAATTGGGCGCCACCCTATATGAGTTTGGGCGCCATGCCCAAACTTGATGGTAGCCGTGCCCAAACTTCAAACCTTGGCATTTTTGAGCACTTAGGTCCCTGCAATTTGTCCTTTTGCGCATCCTGCTTTGTCCTTTTGCACTTTTGACCTCGTAACTTGACATTTGTTAATGTTTTAACAGTCTTGATATTTTATGTCATGTCACATACCGAGTGCGAAATTGGGGTGTCTCTGAGCCCCTCAGCGATGGAGTCTACGGGTAACCCGTAGCTTCTTGAGTAGGCGA
Source organism: Codonopsis lanceolata (assembly GCA_013146195.2). Classification (NCBI taxonomy): domain Eukaryota; kingdom Viridiplantae; phylum Streptophyta; class Magnoliopsida; order Asterales; family Campanulaceae; genus Codonopsis; species Codonopsis lanceolata. The sequence goes on along the minus strand of CM028378.1, from coordinate 21,492,039 downwards.
ACATCGTTGATAAGAATAGACTCTCAATTTCGTTTCATTTCAAAAGCGAGGGAGAAAGATCACGGAGGTAGCGGTTATAATGCAACAATTTATCAAACCTCCATATCCTAGACATTTTTAGTCGGTTATAGCGAGGTTATCGCGGTTTTTAAGCGGATATGCAAATTGAATGCTCGATGGTCGGACCTACTAATGTAGGGCGCCTCGTATCCCTTAATAAAGGAATCGGACCAAGCGTAGTTCGGCCTCAAGCAAGCAGACAACAACCGGGTGGGATGGATGGTGCGTTTCGCCCGGCATAAGCTGGTGGGACCTCGGATGCGTTTTCCCAAAGCGTAGGGAAAAGCGATGGAACTTTTTATTTATTTTTTTTTATAACAAAGCTTTCCCAAAGCATAGGAAAGCTTTGGAGTTTTTGAAAATGGGCTTTCCCAAAGCATAGGAAAAGCTTTTGAAGCTTTTTTTTGAAAATGGGCTTTCCCAGCATAGGGAAAGCTTTGGAACTTTGAAAATGGGCTTTCCCAAAGCATAGGGAAAGCTTTGGAACTTTGAAAATGGGCTTTCCCAAAGCATAGGAAAGCTTTGGAACTTTGAAAATGGGCTTTCCCAAAGCATAGGAAAGCTTTTGAACTTTGAAAATGGGCTTTCCCAAAGGCATAGGAAAGCTTTGGAACTTTGAAAATGGGCTTTCCCAAAGCATAGGGAAAGCTTTGGAACTTTTGAAAATGGAGCTTTCCCCAAAGCATAGGAAAGCTTTGAAACTTTGAAAATGAGCTTTTCCCAGCATAGGGAAAGCTTTGGAACTTTGAAAATGGGCTTTCCCCAAAGAGGGAAAGCTTTGGAACTTTTGAAAATGGGCTTTCCCAAAGCATAGGGAAAGATTTGGAACTTTGAAAATGGGCTTTCCCGGCATAGGAAAGCTTTGAGCTTTGAAAATGCTTTCGGCATAGGAAGCGATGATTTTTTGAAAATGCTTATCCCAGCATAGGAGAAGCGATGATTTTTTGAAAATGCTTATCCCAACATAGGAGAAGCGATGATTTTTTTGAAAATGCTTATCCCAGCATAGGAGAAGCGATGATTTTTTTGAAAATGCTTATCCCAGCATAGGAGAAGCGATGATTTTTTTTTTTTTTTGAAAATGCTTATCCCAGCATAGGAGAAGCGATGATTTATTTTTGAAAATGCTTATCCCAAAGATAGAGAAGCGATGATTTTTTTGAAAATGCTTATCCAAAGCATAGGAAGCGATGATTTTTTTTGAAAATGCTTATCCCAAAGCATAGGAGAAGCGATGATTTTTTTGAAAATGCTTATCGGCATAGGAGAAGCGATGATTTTTTGAAAATGCTTATCGGCATAGGAGAAGCGATGATTTATGAAGTGTTGTGGCGAGAATCTTGTCGATGATCGGCTTGTGTAGCTTTTGATGATCTTCTTGAGGATCTTTGGGAGGTGATCCTTGGCGAGATGTCGGCAGAACATTTATGAGGCGATCGGCGTAAGACGATAAGATGCGATAAAGGATGCAAACAAAAGATGCAAGCATGCGAATGCAATTTTTCTTTTCTTAGAAAAAGGACTTTTGAATGTGTATGTGTATCATCCGTTTCTTAAACATGTTAAGACAAGATAAGGCAAGGTGATGGAAATGTAATATAAGAGCTTGAGATGTGACTTCTGGTTGGCTTTGAAGAGTTATGAATATAGGAGTTGATGGTGATATTTGAGATGGAGGTGAATGGGATCTTTGGGTCATTTTTCAGTCTTTTGACTAGTGCATCATTAAAAAAAGGAATTCAATCAGAAGATTAGTAAATCCTACTAATCGATGCCTCAGAGGGACCACTTCTTTTTTTTTCTTTGCTTTGCTTTTTTTTTTTTTTTTTGTTTTTTTTTTTTGTGCTCTAACTTTTGCCTAGGCCGCCCTTTCGGGTTTTCAACCTAGCGAGCTTTTACCTTATAGGGAGCCAGTCTTTCAATGCATGTGAAGATAAGCCGCTTGTTTTCGAAGGATCATGCCTTTGTAGTTTCTTCGTTTCTTGAGCGAGAGATGGAAATGGCAATTTAGGAGATGATGAGTCTTTATGTATCCCATGAGTTTGGCGGGAGAAGCCCGGGATGAATTTGATCAACCAAATTTTGCATGGCGGGAATGTTCTGGAGAAATTAACTAGGGACGACCCAGACAGACTTCGATTTGGAGAGACTTTTGTGGGAGATAGAAATGAGTATGCTCGAGAGAAGAGAGGATGACTCTAATGGACAAAAGAAGAGTCATGATCCGAGTTTATCGCCAAGTATCATGAGTTTCATGGACCCTACTTAACATTTATCTTTTGATAATTTTATGTGTCTTTAGCAAGGAATTTCTGGATCCGGATCACGTTACAACCGATTGAAAGCAAGCTATAGGTTGCAACTAGGTTGGGGTGTAGTGTTTAAGTGTTTGGGATGGATTAGCTTTAGGGTTGAGGATTTGATTGGCCTCGATTCAAAGGTATTTTGGGGTACGTGGATGTGTGTGTGTGTGTGTTTTTTTTTGAAAGGCGGTCGAAGGGACCATTGGGCGGCTTTGGATAGAAAGTTGGTTTTTGGACTGGTTGTGGATATGGTTGGGAGGTCGGCTTTTGGCTTTGGTTGTGGGTTATGGGGTGGTCCAAAGTGATTGATCTTTTCTTTTCTCTTTTTTTTGTGAGCGAGAGATTTTGAGGAAGTTGTTCGGGAGAGACTTCTTTTCTTTTCTCTTTTTTCTCTCTCTCTTTTTTTGCCTCCTTTTTTTTGTTTGTTGACCTCTCGGAGCAATTTGGGAGAGTGTTTGAAGAGATATATGTCTTCTCTCTTGGGATAAAAAGAAGGTTGTCACTCTTGGTGGATATATATAAGGGTGAAACAGCCCCAGTTTTGGGAAGTTGGATCTCAGGGATGGTTAGGCTTTGGTATGTGGTTGATTTGTTCGGATATTTGGAAGAGGTTTGGTGTATGGTTGGAAGCCCCTAGTGTGCCATTTAATAGCTCGGCGCATGATGAGTTGAAGATGACCTTTTTTCCAAGACAGAAGGTTGCTTCATCGAATTTTTTTTAATGGTTTGTGGGTCCATATTGCGAAATGACTCATTATCAACCCGTGTAGTTTTATCATGTTTTTACATGAGTTGATTCGTCATCATCATCCTTTTTTTTTTACAAATACTTTGGCGATATGTGCTCAGAGATCAAGAAGAAAACTTGACAAGCTAATATAGGAGAAGCAAATTTACGGACTTGAATATCGAGATGGATACCTTTGGAAAGCTCGATCGAGGACTCGATTGGACTTTTGAAAGAATGGAGACCAAATGGACTAGTGAGCACACTCTGCAAGGATGGGCCGTAGGCATCAATATGGGCAAAAGAGATACCCACAGGGTTTGAAAGCCCCTAGTCTTGAATTGTTGCTTATGATCACGAGTCGGCCTTTTACGGATTTCCTGCCTTTCAGTTTTACGCCTTCTTGGCTTTCGGCTTTCTTTTCTTCTCTGGCTCCCTATCGGTCCTTTTCTTCTTTTTTTTTTTTTTGTTTTTTTTTTTTTTTGTTTTTGTTTTTTTTTTTGTTTTTGTTTTTTTGTTTTTTTGTTTTTGAAAGTGGTACCTTAACATCTCGAAGTAGGGTTCACTAAATTTTTTTTTAAATCAAGAATGGTGATGCACTTATCGGTGGTGATAGCAATTGAAAATAATGGTGAGGGGGAGATTTCTGTCTTTACATGTTTTGGGAAGCAAAGACAACACATAGAAAAAACCTTTCTTTTTTTTTGAAATGATTTTTTAAGAGTAAATCAAAGCATTTGGCCAGAACGGAGGCGCCTCGTTCCTCATTTCGAGGCTCGGTCATCGTAGTTCAACAACCAAAAAATTTTCATTTTGCTAATCTATTTTTTTTTTTGAATTTGAAAGAATAGAGACTTTTTGTTTTTGAAGAAAGCGAATTCCTTTTTTTTAATCTTTGAAATGAGATGTATCGATTACGTACCTCACAGGCGTCTTCTTAGGAGAGTAAATGATATTAGTTAAAAATTTCATTTGTCGGCCCACAAAATTGTTAGTGGTGCAGAAAGAAACAACAAAGATCGAGAATCTATGAAAAGTGTGTTGAATTTGAAAAAGGTTGTTTCCTGAAGATTTTATTTGACAAGAGGAGATTTAAAGGAAAAAGCTTTCTGGAGGTGTACAAGAAGGTATGCTAGGGTCTCTTTCACTTTTTATCAAAAACAATTATGGGTGCGGCTTCTCAATGATTTTATCATCGATAAGGTCTTGGATATCATTCCTGAGTGAGAAGCATTTGTCGGTGATATGACCAGCTTTGGATTGGTGGTATTCACAATACTTGTTGCGGCTCCATTTGGCAGGTAATGGATTTGGAGGTTCATAGTTTTCAAGGGGCTTAAGGACTCCTTGTGCTGTTAACCCTTGTAGTATATGTGACATTGGGGCATTCAATTCATCGAAGTGCCTTTTGTTTCCTTTGTGAGGCCCTATGAGACTCTTGTTGGTATTACTGCTTCCTTCAACAGAATTGTCAGATTTGTTTGCCTCATATGTCCTTGGCACATCAACTGTATTGTTCATTCGGGGTTTTTCTATAGTATTAACTCATACGTAGATTCTTCCTCGATCCGAGAATGGCGAGCGAACTTGGAGGTGTACCAATTTCTAGGGATCCTTTGCGTATATCTTCATCAATGCGGACTCAATCTCCACTATTTCTTTGAAATTGCTATAGGGGAGATATCGCATGTGCTCTAGGTAAATGAGCTGGAGGTTTTTGATGAACATTCTGCATGATTCTGTTGGATCAGGTCTGTCCAAAGTCTGGGCGACTTTATCCTTCCATCTGGCTGCAAATTCTGCGAATGTTTCATTTTCCTTTTGGGTGCATGCCTCAAGTTCCCTTTTATTTTCAGTGGTGGTATTATCTTTGTACCTTTCTAGGAACCCTTCAGCGATTTGGTCCCAAGTGTCCATGGTGCTATCATCTGCTAGCATTAACCATTGCTTAGCAGCCCCTATCAAGGTGAGGTGAAAATTGGAGGCCATGGCTTCGAAACTAGCCCCTCTTGATTGCATGCCAATAGAGTAAGATTTTAGGTGGGAGATAGGGCATCCAGTCCCGTCGAATTTTTCTATGTCGGGCATTTTGAAATTTGGGGGTAGCATGGCTGAAGGTTTCAGCGTTAATGCCTTCATAGAAAATTTTTCTTTGTCCAGAGCTTCGAGCATCATACTTTTCAGGTTCTCCATTTCTGCTTCCATTTTGGTGGGAGGGGGAGTTGGATTTTGGTATATCTTTGGTAGGACTAGGAAAAGGCTTTGGGTTAGTTTCTGGTTGTGGTATTTGGTAAGGATTTTGAGGAGGCGTTTGGTAAGGGTTCTGGTAAGGATTTTGGTTTTGGGTAGGATGAGGATTTTGGGTTGAATAGGAATTTTGGGTTGGATATGGATTTTGGGTTGGATATGGATTTTGGTTGAATATGGATTTTTTGGATTGGAGGATATGGATTTTGGGTTGGATAGGAATTTTGGGTTGGATATGGATTAAAATTTGGATAGGGATTTTGGGTTGGATAGGAATTTTGGGTAGATGGAGTTGAATGTGGATTTTGGGTTGGATATGGATGGAGTGGGGATTTTTTGGATATGGATTTTGGATTGGAATATGGAGGAGAGGATGGGTAGGGTTGATATTTGGGTAGTAGGGATTTGGTGGAGGATTTGGATTTGGAGTAGTGGCGGTGTTTGGCGGGTTAGTGTTTGGGTGAGAATTGGGTTTGGAGGCATATGTGAGGTTGATGCTTGGTGGGACTGAGGGGAAGAGATTACCTCACCACTGGATTTCAAGCTTTGTATCAGATTTGCCATTTGGCTCATTATACGATCGGTCGTTGCACCCAAATTTTGGTCTAGCCATTCTTTGCATTCTTTGGAGTCGGAGCATACCAGAGCCCAATATCGTACCCATGGCGGATTTGTTCACTTTCTTGCCTTTGCCATGCGGATCGTACCCTACTAAGCTGTTTACGCCTTTATCGACGTCGTTTACGATACCCTCGATACGATTTACGCACTCGATTCCGTATCAATCGGCGATCTTGTCTGCCTTTTCCAAATTCGGGCCGGGTTTACGAGGAAAATGGGTTTGGAGGTATCGAGAAGAATTTGGTGAAGGCTTTACGGGCTTGGAGTACAGCGTGCCTTTATTAGTATATTTTATTATTTATTATTTTTCCTACAAATTGACCGGATAAGCACACCTTAATTTTGGCAGATCTCGGGACTTTCTGGAGCAGTGGATTCTTTCTCAGTATAGGACCAACGTATTCACACGCTTTCGACTCCCAGAGATCGGTGATCCTGGTGAGCGAAGGGCCTATACTCTTTCGGGATCCACCATTCGAAATGATCTAGGTCGAGCATTTGAAAATAATAATAAATCGGCCCAGTGTATTTTTTTTTGACTTGCGCATTTTTTTGACTTGCACATTTTTTTTGACTTGCATTTTTTTTTTGACTTGCGCATTTTTTTGACGTTTTTGACTTGCGCACATTTTTTTTGGGGGGCTGACCCACAATTTAAAATGCAAAAAGCCGGTCGGTCTTTGAAGTGTCACGAAAATCTATATGCGATCTAACGTTGGCTTATGCGAGGGGTAAGGCTAGCCATGGTGTGTAGGTAGCGATTCGGAATATATTTATATGCATGTGCTTGTGTGTGCGGTATCTAAAAAGAAAAAAAGTTTTTTTTTAGATATAGAAATAGAAAATAAAAGCAGATATAGCTGTCTTCTTTGTTATGTGTGGATTTTCTCGGCTTTTTAGCTTAAGCGCGAGCAAGCAAGCATACCATCAAGAAATAGAAAGAAAAGCGGGGAATCTATCTATTTCTATTAAAAATGGGTCCTAATCCCCAAAATAAAATGACAGAATGAATGCATATATATATATATATATATATATATATTCTTATGAAATAAAAATGAAGAATAAAATAATATAAGTAGAAAATGAAAAAGATTTTTAAAAATAAAGCCCAGGCCCTTTGTTGTGTTTTCAGGAAATTATTAAAATATTACATATATATTATATATATATATATATATATATATATATATATATATATATATATATATATATATATATATATATATATATAATATATATTATTTTTTTTTGATTTTTTTTTGAAAATCTGAATATTTTCAAATATATTCAAGTAACAGGATGTTTGAAATGAAGCTGGCATAAGATGGAGGATCATATCCACAAATATAGAACACGGATGTTAAAGGAGCATAATATTATTTGTTTAAATTAATATAACAAGCATACTTTAGCGAAACAAAAGAAAAAAAAGTTTTGGTTAATGAGTCTAGCCCTCCATTTTTATTTATTAAAATAAAACGATCTCCCAGCAGAGTCGCCACTTGTGGGTTT
>CM028378.1:21439748-21484466 GCA_013146195.2 Codonopsis lanceolata | reverse complement strand
TTATTAAAATTCGTCCTAAAGCTCACTGTGTTAGCATAATATTAGCTATTACAAGTCATTGGGATAGGAGAGCATTGTATGTCATACATAGAAGTGCATGGGATGGATGTATAAGTTTTTGAAATCCTTGGGACATTTCTTTCTGTAATAGACCGGGTTTGGATGGTAGATCTCATAATTCTCGATGCATGATTTTCAATTAAACTTTGATTTTCATATGAATGTGGTGTTTAGCTAAATAAAACTGTTTTAGTTGAGATATTCTTTAAGACTGGTGATCACACACACACAGAGAAATTAAAAGTAGTAGCAGTTTTAAGAAAAGATCAGTTGGTTTTATGTGACTAAGCATGCATATATGTGGTGAGCATTGAACTGAGACTGCTTTGTATGTCATGCTCTTATTACTTGAGGTTGAAGCCAAAAAGATTTTATTTCTATTTTTAGCTTAGTTTTTATTTGCTTTTGTATTTATCTAATTTTGTATTTATATGCATAGTCGAGTCACTCGAAAGAGTCTCCTTGAGTTTGTGGGTTTATAGAGGAGTGTAAATAGTGTCACCCTCCAAAAAGATTTTCATTTTTGTTATTATTGTTAATTAATTGCTTATGTATTTATATATATTGTTTACTCGTGGACGAGCAAAGTTTAAGTTTGGGGGTATTTGATCGATGTATTTTATACGTCGATTTTATATGCTTCTATGACTTAAATTATGTTATTTCTCGAGGCTTTTGGCTACTGATATGTGTTTTCAGTGAGTTTTGTAAGTTTCAGGGTTTTTAGTGAAAATATGCAAAACTCCAGGGTTTTATATGCAAATTCCAAGAAGGCCCAAGATGAAAAATGAAGAAGAAACGAAGGAAGTCCAAACTGGAGACCTTGCGGTCGCAAGGTATTTCAGACCTTGCCCCCGCAAGGTGGACAGTAGCAAGAAGAATCAGAAGGCCGGATTGCTGAAGACCTTGCGGATGCAAGGTACCCAACACCTTGCGACCGCAAAGTGGTCAGAATGTGAGAAGTTCGTATTTTCACAAGAGATTCGATTGGATTACAACTCCCTAGTATAAATAGAGATCGGATGCCAAAGCCTGAGATATAGAAAAACGGCTGGAAACAGTTTTGTATAGATTTTAGATAGTTTTTAGGTTGTATAACATAGTTAGATTGTGTAATTACAAGTATTGAAGATCAAATCATGTTTCCGTTCATCTCCATGTGTTGTTCATTGTCTATGATGAACTAAATCATCCTTAATCTAGGAGGTGAGAGGTAACTTGTATCGAATTTATGTTTTAATTTATATTTATGTTCATTCAATTCTTGTTGATTGTAGTGTTTATCAATCTCTCTATTATTTCACTTTGAACAAATGAATGTAATCGCAAATAATAAAGGCCTAGAGGTGCGGATAATCGCATGACCATGTGCATATGTCGTATAATCGGCTCACCATCACAATAAATTGGACCTATCGATGCACGAGAGTGATAAGTTAGGACGAGTTCATACATGATTTAGACAGATAAATCATATGTTCTTGTGCTTAGGATATAGAATAGATGAATATTGCGGGGATGGAGGTTGAACCAATAGTTCAACAGACTATATCTATCTTTAGTGAACGAACCCAAGAAATTGAATGATAGTTAGTGTGAATTAAACATAGAGGAGATACAAGTGAAACTCGAATCCTAGATTGCTACCTACCATAAGATCTTCATAATTGTAATTACTGCTAATTAGTTAAACACCTAAATAATAATAGTAGTTTAGAATAAAATAATTATAAAAACCCCCTTTAGATTAATAATTTGCTATCAATAAATTGCACTGTTCGTGATCTCTTGTCTCTGTGGGTTCGACCCTTGCTTCCAATACTATTCTATAATAGTCGTGTCCACTTGCAAGGAAAAATTTAAAATAAGACATCGATCAAGCACGCACTTATATAACCTGTTGTCAATAGAATTCATAAACCGCATTATCTTATCCTTCCAAACATTGAAATGGCATTCGTCCAATATTGGGACGTGGTTCGCATTTGACGTAAGTAGCATGTAATGTGTTTGTGCCATTGGATCTTGTCTCTCAAGAGGTTAATCATGGAAAAACTAGTTTTCAAAGAGTTTAGCTCTGATACCAATTGTTTTTCTTCAGTCTTTAATGGCAGTATTTATAGCTAGGCATCCTTGAGACCGTTGGGGAAGACGAAGTGAGAAACAACTCTATTCGGTTAATTGCATTAAATGCCTGGAGCAGCTTTGTTGACTTCATCTTCAACTAGGACTGATCAGGGAATGGTGAAGAGTGGTTGCAGCAACTAGCAGGTGGGCGAAAAACAGAGTTGCAGACCGCTAGTAGTTAGTCTATTTGTGTCGATCGCACGCTCGCCATGTTCAGAGACGAAGTCTTCATTCTTTCGAAAGTTTGAGGCGTGTCTTGGAAGTCGGGAGCTGATTTGAAGATGGATTAATTCAAATTCAAACTAAATAAAGCTGAATTAAATAATCCACTTAAGCTTGAAATCCAGATGAGCTGGACACGTCATGCTGCCCGAGTGCAGACAAGGTCTACTACTGAATGCTGCTTGTGAAGTCTGCCGGTGAAGCCTTCAGCTGAAGTCTTCTGTTGAAACCTGTAAAGTCTAAGAAACTATTCTAAGGTAAAGTTCTATACACAGTTACCATGCTAACTGGCACGCAACCCATTTAGCCACTAAGTATAGAACCTAATGTAATGAATGAACAAATGCAAATCAAGATACATATGAGAAACAACACTAGGTCTCTCATATTTTGGTGTGAACCTTAGCAAGCATTCTAGGGCCAGATGGCCTAAACAATTGCAAGAATGACAAAGATGAAAGTTCCACGGAGAACTGTGATATGCTTTTACTATGGAGTGCTTGTGACTTTCTTTCTTTCCAACAGCATTCTTGGGTTCAACATGCTTGTTGACAGTAGGCTTGAAAGGTTTCTTGTGAGTGTTCCTGGTTCTATTAATAGCAGACCTAGCCTTGGCTGATCTGTTGTTAAGAGGCTTAGGAACATCCACCAGGACTCACTTAAGTTTAGTGTCAGCAAGCTTGGAAGCCTCGGCTTTTTCATAGACAAACTTGACAGGTGCCAGTAGAGATTGCGTTTTTTTATCACCAGCAGACTTTGGCTTAGTAGAGCTGTTGTCGACAGACTTAGATTTCTCTACTGTTCCTTTAACAAGCTTCTCATCAGAACTTGCAACTTTGGTTTTCCCTTTGTGAGCCTTGGGGTAAACATATGGAACACTGGTACCAAAGGTCTGTTTGGAGAAGGAAAGATCAACAGCAGTCTTGGAGGATTCGCCTTCCTCTGTGACAGAAGAGCTTGCTAGGTTGTGCTCATCGTTATAGCCTAAGCCTGATTTGTCTCCACTTGGCTTTTGGCTAGAAAGGATTCCTTCAATGGTTACCTTGGATCTGTTCTAGGAGTCAATGGTCTTTTCCAAGGCCTCTTTCTCCAGGTTTAGTCCTTTGATGTGCTCAGCCAAGCACTCAACTTTGTCACATATGAATTTGTTTTCTCCTTTTAGCTTGATACTTTCCTGTTGACAGCTATTGAGAGTTTGAATCTTAGCCTAAAAGCCACGATTTCTCAAATAAAGAAGCTTTTCATAGTTCTTCGCAAGCTTTACATAGGCTACACTGAAGGTGTTGAACTCCTTAAGCATATCATGATTATCCTTGAGTAGTTCTTCCTTGCTGAAGTTCTTACAGTTGTTCTCAACCTCTTCATAAGGATGAGATGAGATTTTGACTTCATGTTCAAAGTTATAGGTGGGACTTGATTCTTGAGCTATTAAGCATATATTGGCTTGCTAACAATCGTCCTCGTTCTCTTCTGAATCAGTCTCAAACCATGTAGCGACCTGTTTTTCTTCAATGTCTTCAGCCAACATACCTCTTTGTTTTTGAAATTTCTTATAAGGAGGTTTTCGGTATGCTTCAAATTTTTGCTTTGGACATTTGGAAGCAAAATGACCAAGTTTCCTACGATTATAACACACGAGCTCATTGTTAGATCAGGCTTCAGCAGTCTTTCTAAAAGGCTGTTGCTATGTGTCCTTCCTTCCAGATTTTACAAATTTCTTTAAACGTTTTACAAACATAGCAAACTATTCATCAGAAAGAAATTCATTTTCACTGGAGGAACTGGAGGGCTTGTCATCAACTGGAACGGTTTTTTGTATCATGGCTGGCAAGGACAGAGTTTTGAACTGCTTGTCCTGCTCTAGAGCTTGACTGACTTCGAGATCATAAACCTTCAAACTTGCATAAAGACTACGAAGAGTCATTTCGTTCAAGTTTTTGGATTCTTTCCTGGCCGTAGTCTTAACATGCCAAAAACTACCTAGGGAGCCTAGAAATCACATGTTCATTTCCTTTTTGCCATAAGTTTTACCTAGAGAAAAGCAACTTTTAATTACCTCACTGAAAGAATTGTAGGCTTGTCTCAAGGTTTCCTTAGGATCTTTCTTGAAGGAGTCAAATTGCTGGATGAAGGTGTACTTCCTGTTGTCTCTTGTATCTTGGTCTCCTTCCAAGTATTCTACAAGAGCTTCTCACATCTCTTTGGCAGATGTACACCGGATCACTTGTTGATTGGTGCTATTGTCAAGAGAGCTTTTTATTATGTTTATTGCTTTACTGTTTAGCTCTACTAGCTTCCTTTCGTCCTCTGTCCGTTCGGCTTCTTCTTTATCAACTTCTGGAGGATTACCACCAACACTTGCAAGAAGATTTGGCTTCATTGGAACGTGACGTCCTTCTAGTACGCACTTCCATAACCTGTTATCAATAGAGTTCATATGACACAATATTTTATCCTTCCAAATATCAAAATGGCCTTCGTCCAATATTGGGACGTGGTTCGCATTTGATGTAGGTAGCATATAACGTGTTTGTGCCATTGGATCTTTATCTCCCAAGAGGTTAATCTTGGAAAAAACTTGTTTTCGAAGAGTTAAGCTCTAATACCAATTGTTAGTCCCAAAGGGCACGATACTAGGCTAGAAGGGGAGGGGTTGAATAGTCTAGTTCCACTTTAAAAACTTTTCGTGAAAGTTCCTAAAACAAGTACTAACAACCTATTGAAAACTATTCACTTAAGTTTGATGCTTAAAGGAATAAGTTAAATAGTAGATAACAAAACTAAACATTAAGTAAAGAAACACAAAGAACGTAGGTATTTTGAGTTGATTCGTACTATAAAGAGTACTACGTCCACCACCAAAGCAGTCAACCTTGGATTTGAAAGTGCACTAAATTTTCCACTAGTTCTATTACAGAAATCACTAATGGATCGTGTACAAAATATTTTACTTGTGTTTGGGGGTGGAAAAAGTGAATATCTAGAAAACAAAATATTCACGGTAAAGAAGAATAGTAAATGAATACAACACAAAGAAGTAAATGAGTAGAAGTTAATGTGCAGATCTTCTTGTTGTTGAGGACTTCATTGATCAGTTTATGATCTCTTGAATGCACTGAGTAAGATGACTTGATGTTGTTGAATAAATTCAGAGTATTGGTTACTTCAGTCTTCAATAACAGTATTTATATCGGAGCATTCATAAGACCGTTGGAGAAGACGAAGTGAGTAACAACTCTATTAGGTTGGATGCATTAAATGCAAAGCTGTTTGTTGACTTCATCTTCAACTGGGACTGATCAAGGAACGGGGGAGAGTAGGTACTGGAATTAGCAGTTGGGAGACAAAAATAGTTGTAGACCTGCAGTAGTTGGTACAGTTTGTTTGTGTCAGATATTATACCTGCTCTGTCATGTTTAGGAGGCAAAAGTCTTCATTCTTCGGAAAAGCTGGGAAGTCCTGTTCCTTGAATTCAGGAGTCAATGAATTGACGGATTAATTCAAACTGATATAGAGAATATTTGAATTAATAATCCTCAATATATTTGTTGAGCTGGACATCCTGCAACACGTCATGCTACTGTTTCGAAGGCAGACAAGGTCTGCTGGTGAAGGCTACTGGTGAAGCCTTTGCCAAAGTCTTCTGGTGAGGACTACTGAAACATGTAAAGTCTAAAAGCTATTCTAAAGGCAAAGTTATATACACAGTTGTCACGCTAACTGGTACGCAGTCCATTTAACCACTAAGTATAGAACCTATAGTAATGAATGAGCAAATGCAAATTAAGATATAGTAAGAAACAACAGTTATATAAGGCTAAAGTCATAGAATATAGGTGGAGTATCCAATCTGAATGATAATATATATAAAACTTTCTTCTTTATTGCTTATTTTTTCCTTCGGGGTTTGTTTGTTGCATTTTTTGATGTAATTCATTGATTTTTTTTTGAATTAAAAGTTTTAATCGGAAATAATTTTAACAAATTCCAATCGTCTTTTATACACAGAGCAGTGAGAACAACATACTATCGGTATCTCTATCGATCCATATGAGCAGCTCGATCTCGCCAAAATGGAATTGCAAAGGGTCTTTGGATAGAGGAGAAGAGAAAAAAAAAAGAAACAATAACTTGGTTCTGATTATGTTACTGATGTGACAATAAAATGACAATCAATTTCATTTATTATGGTATTGAATATATAACATTTAAGATGCAATTATAAAAAAATTAGTTACAAACTTATGTAACCGAATTATTCATTTACTTTTTATTTGAATAATGATAATAATAAAGTGAACATAATAATTATTTTCTTAATTGACCAACCTTTAAACTTTATTTTACCAATTTGCAAGTTCTTTTAGCAATTCAATTTATTATTAAATGACATTAAAATACTGTTTTATGTTTTAATTGCTACATTTATATTATATAATACATCTTATAAAATAAGTGTGTACCATATTTAATAAATTTAATGCAAAAAAATGTAAAAACTATCATTGCAGAGCACGCGTTATACACTAGTAAGGTATTAAGTTATATTCTAATTACTGCAACATAACTCTTGTTTGTTTATGGATGTATTTTTGGATACTTATAGCATCACCCTTGCATATGTGAATGTAGAAAAGAAAAATGAGTGCCACATGAGATTTACATCTTCTTTGAATAAAAAAGCTCTTCACTTCACTGCAACCGTGGATAAGTGTTTTAGATATGACATGTAAACAATTTTTTTTCTTCACATTCTTGACTAAGATGTCAATTTTTTTCTTCACTTTCTAGTTGAGAGCGCGAATACGTGCATCCTAATCATAGTTACTTTTTAAACATTCTTCCTAATGATTGTTTCATTTTTTTTCTATTTTTTACTTTTTTTGTCAAAATGTCACATAGGATTTCATCTACAATTACATTGTAGCTGTCTCTTTTAAGTGAATGTAAATGTAAAGCAAAAAACTGGCAACTGTGATCAATTATATTAAATACTCATAGTCACGTAGAATCAAATTTACAGTTGCATTAGTGTTGTTGTTAATATTTTTCAAATCAGAATCTAAATCAAGTCTTTATTTTTCTCTTCGGGCCCGTTGACCAACTGACAATAAAAATCCCATCGCATGTCCTAGTTTGATTAGTGTTACGTGCAGGGTACAAAAGGATAGGACTGACAATGGGACACATTTTACGGTTTGCCTCCCTATGTAATCTTGTTTGTGTTGTTTCGCCTACTTGGTGTGTACAAGAAACTTATGTAAGCCAACTTCCGTGAGTTTAGAGTAACGGAGGGATGTAAAATTACTAAATGTAAAACTGAAGGGGCAAAGGAGGTAGAAGTAAACTTCTATGTGGAAGACTCTAAAGCCTAAAACCTAGTAACTTGTCCCCAACCTCCTTTCAGGCCGCCGTCACAAGCACCGGCTCTGAGCTACCTCATACCATCTCTCTCTCTCTCTCTCTCCCAATTAAGCTTCCACCGTTCATTAACTACTTCATTATCCAATATTATTCTTACATTGGTCCAATTAGGACATACCCAGATGGTAGTTTGTGGGAGTACTTGAATTTTGAGAGGTTTCCGGTGGAGAGGAAGTGATCGGAGCTGGTGAATAGTGGGTTTCCGGGGCTGGAAGAATGGTGATTTGGGCCAAGACAATGTTTCAGTCATTTTGCATATAGAGGTCATATTTGTCATTTTCCTCATCACGTGATTGTCACGTGATCAAATTCTCGTTACTTTTACTAACGGCAACGGCCAACGACTCAACGAGTTAGTTCGTTCAAACCTCTGGTTGTAGGGACGGCTGCGGTTTGCTGCCCGTCTTCTAAAATATCCCTTTGACGGGCCATCCTCCACTAAAGATCTCGGACGATCTCCAACGCCAAACCCTAAATTTAGTCAGATTTTATTTCAAATTTTGTCCAGACCAAATACTATTCTACCCGAAATAGAATATTTTTAGCATATTTTATTTTTATTTCTTTTACTTTATTTATCAACATGTATATTAATTTGATATTAACCTTTTAAATAATGCTTCCTTCATTCCGGGTAAAAAGTCCTTATTTGAAAATCAAACGTTTAAAAAAACTGACAATTTTAATAACTTATTAGTAATAAAACGATACTTTTATGTCTTAATTATTGAAAATAGACTATTTAAGTGAAACATATCAAAATAGAATAGTGCACTATTTGTCAGAAACTGAGAGAGTAATTATTAAGATTGCATAATTAATAATTTTAATATAATACTTTACATATTATTAATGATGACATACTAATATTACACGGTGTTGCTCTTGGCTGCCTGGCTGGTGGTCCGTCTTTTTTTTATTTATTTGTATATAATATATATAAATAATTGAAAAAATGTTAATTAATTATAAATTATTGAATTAATAATGTTCCACATATTATTATTATTATTATTATTTATTAATTATTTATGTTATTTAATATTATATATTTATTAGTTTTTAATAAATTTAAATTTAGAATATCATATTATTAATGATTTTGAGATTTAATAATTTATTAAAAATTAATATATACCATAACCCCCCCTCACAAATACTAAATTTGAGGTATGAATAGTGCAAACCCAAATTTGGGGTAGAACTGTTCACTACCCCAAATTTAGTAAAGAGTTTAGGAATAGGTTGAAGTGGTTTCTACCCCTCTCCCTTCCCCAAAATGAAAAAAGGGATCTTCGTTGGAGATGACCTTAGAAGTTAAAACTCGATGAGGGACACCATGGTCTAGTAGCTGGGCATGTAGGACAGAGGTGGTATAATATCGAGAAAAAGATTGTGGGTCGTCACACTTTCGTCGCTTTTCAATCTTTTTAAAATACACTTTTGATGTATCGTGATGACAAACGCGTGTATTATTTGGTATCAAAGTATCAAACGATGAATCATCATATTAAATGATGCATAGTGATTAATCAAAGTGTCTTTTGTCGGTTTAATAAAATATATAGTATTAAAACGATTGAAAATCCATTAAAAAAGACCAAATTTCTCCTATAATATCTACGACCCATATTAGTCATGCTAGCATCAACAACATTCATGAACTTTTGAATGAGTTTGTAATAGGCCTACTTGACTCAGATGCTTAATAACTTTTAGGGTCGATGTGTTCAACACATTTCCCACGAGGGTCCAAACGTGTATCATTTGTAATGGCCCGAGCTCGCAAGATTGATCCGTTATGCATGGTTCGCAAACTGGCCCATTAAACACTTTGGTTAACTAAACCCACTATAAACCCACTTAAAAGTTTATGAATGAATATATGGATGAACACTTATGATCCCCATGTCTAATCAAATTGGATTGGGATAATATAGATGGGACTTCTAGTATTAAGGTGGACAACATCCTACTATATACTGTCTACTGTCAAACTGTCTATGTAATTGAGGGGTACCCTCCATTATAATAAGACATTATTGTGGGCATTTTATCCATAATTTTCTTTCAATTAGGTATAGACAGAAAGACTTAAATATTCATTTATTTGATAAGACCCATTCAGAGCCCATCGAGAGAGAAAAACAAAACAAAGAGACTTTCATGGCTGCACTGATTGGTTTAACTGACCAATCACAGCATCCCAAACAAACAAACAACTCGATTAGGTACGGATGGAATTAGGGGCGTAAATGGTTCGATTTAGATCAAAACCACTGATCGAATTACTCGCTATTGGTTCAAAAAAATTTAAACCGAACTAAAAAAGGCTGGAAACCAAACTACTATGTTTGTTTTGGTTCGGTTTTGTTGTTTAAAAAAGATCTTTGTAATCAACTTAACCAACGTTAATACTAACAATAAAAAATAAAAATAAAAAATTAGAAAATAACCTACTAAAAATAAATCATAAAAAAATAATGCAGATTCCAAAATGAATATAAACAGTGGAAGAAATAAGTTATCCAACAATTTAGATTTTGTTTTGTTTAGTAACTAATATATATATATATATATTATAAAACAGCTAGGTAATTGACTAACACTATTTAGAAGTTGAGATTAAATTATCTTTAAAAATTTAGCGATTGAAATTCACCCTCACATTCACATGTATAATTAATTATCTATTTTTAACTCGCTGTTTTTTTCCTATTACAAGTCACCCCCTACAATTAATATTATGAGCAGTCACCTTTTTTTCTTCCCCTTATGTTTTATTTTCATATTACAAAATCACACTCTACGATTAATCTTCTGAACAGTCACTCCTTACAAAACATCAATCCCTCAACTATCACTTGAAGCAATGTACCCCTCAACTGTAACATTTTTTTTAAAATCGCACCTTCTATTTAGACACTGTCATTTCAATTGACGAAATCAGATATACTAGTATTATGTCATAGGCACGGACATAAAGATCTAATACATATATATATATATATATATATATATGTGTGTGTGTGTGTGTGTGTGTGTGCGCTCGTGTGTGTGTGTATTATATAATATATAAATACAAATATATACATTGGCTTGGTTCGATTAAGTTTGATATCAAAAGTCATGAACCAAACCAAACCGAGTAATTTTCTCATTTTTGAAACCGAATCCGAACCATCTTGGACCAAAACCAACTGGCTTGGTTATGTGGTACCAATGTACACCCCTAAATGGAATACTGTGAGTGCTTAATCTAACTTCGTTTTACACGGAGTCAACATTTGAAAAGTCAAATAAATAAAGGATATATCTGATTCTCCAACTAAATTTAAACGGGGTTTTCACGGTGTGCAAGGATAAGATGTGGAGAACGCATTAAGTGGCATACGCTCATTTTTGGAAGGGTCTTTCCTTGATGGTTAGGCCCCCAAACAGTAAAAAAAAAAAAAAAAAAAAGGCTCAGATTCATCTTTTATCAGACAAATAATAAAGCCGCCATGGCTGCAACCAGCAGTTGCCCAAATACCATCTGAGTCGCCACGACTAACCTGAATCTGACTCGTATGAAGTATATAATCATCACAACAGCCTCCATTAACGCCTGTTTGACAAATACGATGTATACTATACATATAACTAACATCAACAGAAAAGGCGGAAAACAGTCTTAGAAGTCCCTGTAGTGACACTTGGTAAGTGTTTTCCCTCGATAAGCATTTGACAATAGGCATAGATACAGTTTCTCATGATCCAGTCATACACACTTTAGCAGCCTCCTAAATCCCTCTACCAGATTAACTATGTAATATGATGCTTTAATCACGCTAACTGATACCAAAAACAGACAAGTTGTTACAAAATTTGTGATTTAAGCATCATCATCTATGGAGTTGAAAGTTGAGACTCCTAAATAGAGATCCATATCTTGCTACATCATGTCTTCGTGATAAAGATGAAGCCCAAGCCCAAACCGGGCACAAGCTCGACGGAATGCCATTGATTCAGCCTTCTGCACTGGATCCCCATAGCCTGCCTCATTAACTAATGCAGTTCCTGTTGACTCACGGTATATCTTGTCAACCCAAAGAGGACGAGAAACACTGTCAGTTCCCTTTCTTATACAAGAGTTTTCAGCCCTCTAGATGAAAATAACAAAGACATGCACACAGACACGTAAACAAACACACACAAGAATACAGAAAGCCTCAAAAAAAACTAGCTAGAAACCTGGACCGAGTAACAGTGAATCTACTATCAGAATGTCAAAAGGAATTACCCAACTGCTGTGTTGCTTGACTTGACAAAACACTCTCATTGAAGTGATGCCACAAACCAGTCTAACCCGAAACCAGCTGGACTGAATCAGATTTAGGGGCAAAAAAGTATTAAAACACTTTGCTCTGGACCTTTATGTTCATTCTGGATTCACTTTCATAGCTCCCTTTTCTGAAGGGGCTTTCTTTTCCCTTCCCTGTGGTTCATAGTAATGAGGTTGAGGCAAAGCCGAAAATAGATGTGAGTGTTGGTTCAGAAAGGGTGTTGGAACAACTAAGAATCTTTTTCGATTTCCCAATCTGAAGGCTTAAGACTAATCCTCGAGCTAGCTTGAACCACAAGGGCGGTATTCCTACGAAGTTTTAACGTAGCTACATTCTTATGAGTCAAATACAAGACCTATGGTTAAGCTAGAAGAACGCTTGCTTACCTAGGTGATCTACACGCATGGTGGTAACAACTAAGGATCTGCTTATTGGCTTTTACGCAAGTATAGGCATTTAAATCTGGAAAACACAGCTAGGGCACAGCAGCTAAGTTTAAGGTTTTCTTGCTACCAAAGTGGAATTTTGTTTGTCCTTCAACCATGCAGGGAACATTCGTCATGAGGGCAACGGACAACTTGGCTTTGGTGCTTCACTTTACAGTTTTTGAAAACTAATCCTTCCGTCCCAATATACTAGTCCACTTTCTAGAAGTGGAGAAATAAATTATCTTAGTTTCCAACTATACTCCTCATTATTTACTAAGTTTTAATAACTTTGCTACTCATTAATGGAGTAACTACCACTTTTTGCTATAATCATTAGGGTTAAGGTAAGAAAATAGCCACTAGTTAATGATCTTCTTAATCTGTGTGAAAAGTCAAATGAAGTAGTCTTTCTGGGAGAAAGAGAGTATGAAAGAGGGGTTTAGGTAACTATTTTTAACAAACCACTTCACTATGGAGTTACAACATTTCCAAAGTTACTAATGATCGTGCAGTGGTTAGGTGAAGGTTGAAGTCCTTGGAAAGGATTTCGGTTCAAGTGTACAAGTTGTACAATGACTCATCCTTGCTACTATTGTGTTAAGTAAGATTTTTGTATCAAAGATTTGTCACCGAAGCTTTTTCCTCATGCAGTATGGCTTTAAGGTCCCAAGTTGAATCGGAAGACGGATGTGACCATACACAACCAGGGAAACTCCAACCAACTAAAGGAAGACCTTGAACTCAATTACGAGTAAATCACACTAAACTCCCTCAAACTATTACAGGGTCCTCAAACCCTCTTTTAACCCTGTTTAGCCTACAGCAAAACCCTTTGAACTATTGGCCCATGAATCTAGTGAAATGTCGTTAAATGAATTTATGTGTAGAGTAAAAATTAATCATCATTAATAATATCTTGCAAGTCAAACAAAACTACATGTTGACCCTTACCTCAACCCTACCTAACCTTACCTCAACCAAAGTTACTAATGATTGTACAGTGGTTAGGTGAAGGTTGAAGCCCTTGGAAAGGATTTCGGTTCAAGTGTGCAAGGTGGTACAATGACTCATCCTCGCTACTACTGTTTTAAGTGAGATTTTTGTATCAAAGATTTGTCACTGAAGCTTTTTCCTCATGAAGTACGGCTTTAAGATCCCAAGTTGAATCGATAGACGGATGCGACCATACACAACCAGGGAAACTCGAACTGATGGAAGACCTTGAACTCAATTACGAGTAAATCACACTAAACTCCCTCAAACTATTACGGGGTCCTCAAACCCTCTTTTAACCCTCTTTAGCCTACAGCAAAACCCTTTGAACCATTGGCCCATGAATCTAGTGAAATGTCGTTAAAAGAATCTATGTGTAGAGTAAAAATTAATATCATTAATATCTTGTAAGTCAAACAAAACTACATGTTGACCCTTACCTCAACCCTACCTAATCTTACTCCCTTGCTTAGCGCCATAGTTATTAAAGGCGGAAGGTAAGAGGTGGGCGGCCGAAAGACGAGCAAGGTGGCAAATTAAGAAAAATCGTGTGTATATATATATATATATATATATATATATATATATATATTATTTATTTATTTATTTATTTTCATTTATTTATTTTACTATAACAAATTCTAAAAATGAAAATAATATATGAAATCAAGTTCACATATAATAGCAACAAGTCAACAACACAAACTCAACATCCAAAGCTACAATTTCATAGCAAAAGATATGAATTAATTAAAACTTCAAATAAGGTAATAAATAGTTCTGCAACCAATGAAATGGAACAAGATAGTAAAGAACAGCTTAAACAAAAAAGGAATAAAAGTCACAAAGTAAAAAAGAAAAAAAAAAGCATCAGTACACAAAAAAAAAATCTCAAATCCCAAATAAAAAATAATGAAAAAGAAGAAGGGATGAACTGAGTATACAACTCAGAACAAAAGATGTGAGCGGCGTATAAAAAGCCTACTGTTACTGTACAGCCACATCACACCAACCACTTGTCCGGAGCCATCTCAACGCCATCCTCTCTATTATTTCTTCTACCAGAGGTTATATTGATTTTTCTGTTTGACAAGTAATAATAAATAATAAATAATACACGTCAAAACAGGTGTCCTACTCGTTTTTATTGATTTATAGTCCTAACCAACTAACCCAAATTAGGAATTCACTAAAAGAACCTAAACCTACATAAAGGTACATCACCATAACTTGATGTCCTCCTTGTTTTATATCATTCCAGTGGGTTTAAAAGAAAGTTTGACCATGAACTTTTCTCTTCAAGTTGTTAGTGGGCATGAGATCATTTTAAGTAACCATGGACGACAAAACATCTTCCATTAAGGCGGTCGTTGGTAGTGTATATGAAACAATAAGAACATCGAACAAGTAGGTGACTCAAACTAGTTCTCCAAACAAATGAAGCCAAAATGTTCAACCTCTCGCTGTTCTTGTACTTGAACTTCAATTTCCTTGTGCTAATTCACATTCCTTTTGCAGTTCTAATTTTGTCATCGCATATCTCTTTCTCCGCCTCTTCTACAAGGAAGTCTTCAAAATA
This sequence comes from Codonopsis lanceolata, assembly GCA_013146195.2. Taxonomy (NCBI): domain Eukaryota; kingdom Viridiplantae; phylum Streptophyta; class Magnoliopsida; order Asterales; family Campanulaceae; genus Codonopsis; species Codonopsis lanceolata. The sequence continues at coordinate 21,469,308 of CM028378.1, read as the reverse complement.
ATTTTGGTATGCTCAGATTGATTAAGCATGCTTGTCATTACACTCTCAACAGAACCCATGACAAATGAAACAAGGAAAAAGCGAAAAAAAATAAAAGCAAAGCAGTTCCTTTTTCTTTTCTTTTTTTTTTACTGGGGGGGGGGGGGTTGTTCTCGCTTTGGTAGTCAGACCAGTTCAACAGGATCAATCATTCAAACAGTTAGACGGTGCATGAAAAGTTTGGTTGGATCTGGATTAAATAGTCAGATCACAAAATCTGGATCGATGCAGTAACCCAACAAATATTTTCTTCCAAAATCTAGCTTCTCCGACCTAGAGTTTGCTACAACCCTAACTAAGCAGCGGTGGAGGCTGCGAGGTAACTTTGCCAGGGTTTCAAAATGATGAAAAAGACTCAGGAATGACAAGGCCAAAGGTGACACCAAGCTAGTTTCTGGTGAGAGAGTGTTGGCCGATGCCGAGATGAAAACAGGAAGTAACAGACAAAGATGGAGCTCATCACTCGTGAGTCGTGACCGTTCTGTTTATTATGAGGCTGCGGATTTTATGGTATTAAGAGAAGTGGGATGGTAACGGTGACACCTGTGAAACAAGATGATGAATGGGTCAAGATCTGCTGATTGAATTGAGGTGAACTGAGAGGAGTAAAGGCTGTTTGGTAATCTTTTTTATGTACCTTTTCTAGTAATTGTTCCTACATAATGCCAGGCATGGCGGTAAAAGTTACAACACCACTATGACATTTAAAAGCATAAGAAAGTCTAGGAATTGACATGTGCTGTTCACATTTTGACACTTCTCATGGCGAGTTTCATGACAGTCCATGAACCTTGCTCATAAATATTATTATAGTTGCCAAAATCCTATTGATTTGATACAAAATGGTATTTCACATAATTTCAAACTGCATGACTACAGAGAGTAAGAAGATTAATAGATGGTTTCAGACTGTCAGCAGAAAATCATATAAAATTCAATGAAGAAAACTGGAATCTAACTCTAATCAACAATTGGACAAATTACAAAAGGGAGAAGCTATTTCCACTACGTTTTTTGCTTATCTGCATCATTAGTTTTTACATTAAATAATTACATGTTTGGACGAATCTACCCCTTAATTACTTGTTCATATTAAGTTGACTAATAAACTTATATTTCTAATTATCTTCTAACATTGTTTTTTAATTCAAAACATCGATGAACAACCTAGTTAATCTATTTTTATTTTCACTTTTTTAAAATTCTTAGTCAATTAAGCTTATGACTGAAGTTATCTTGCATAATTAAAAAAATTAATATCATATGGACAATTGTTTGCTTACCAAACTTTGAGAAAATGTGTCATATTTGGTTATTGATATAAATATTTTAAAGTAAGATTTAAAGGATATAATTGTTAAATTTTTATTCAATAGTAAAATCACAATGTGAAATAGTATCGTAAAATATTAAAACTTTTGTCTGTCTATTGAATATAATACCCCTACCATATTGCTATTATTGAATTGATTTTTTAAAATAATTTTCTTTCAATTAAATTAAATTAAATTATTTATTATGATAATAAAATATCCAATATTTTCTAAAATTTGGTAGTTAAATTCCTTAATTATTTTATTTTTATGATAATGGAATACGACACACAAGTAATATTGATTTTTGAGAATAAAAAGTAATTTGGAAATAAAACACATACCCACTTCAAGTCACAAGTACTTAAAGGGTAATCATGTCCAAACATGTAATTAATTAATAATCCCTCTGGTCCTAGCAAAGAGTTCATATTATTTTCAGATGTTTCACTTTAAGAGTCCACTTTCAAAAGATTGTGTTTATCATCTCCATAACATTTCAACGTTACCCTCCACTTTTCATATTAACAAATTGGTTATGCTTGAGCGTTTTTGTAATTATGACCAACTTTAATGCTAGTTATATATCTGTTAATAATTAAACTTTTCAAACATGGACTCTTTGGGTGGAACGGAGGGAGTAATAACTAATTATGTAGTGGAAAGGAAAATATGTAGTGGAAATAGCCCCTACCATTACAAAATTATATTACAATAATTACAAAATATATGCATACAATCTTGTGGGATTTTCACTTACTCGACAATTACCCAAAAGAATGTCTGGCAGCAAATGAAAATAGTATGGCCCACGAGAGATCACTACGAAAATATGTTGGATGGGACAGAGACAAATATTAAGAAATATAAAGTGGAAATGATACCTCTGCATCAGTTCCATAGATTGTTACACGATAGACAATAGATACACGCTTTCCATCAGCTGAGTAAGTAATGCTTCGGACCTCACCAGACCATTCTACAATAAGTTGATAAAGCCAATTGATAAATAAAATATGAACCAAATCCTTTTCGCTTCTTTTAATAATTTAATTCTCAAGAGAGAAAGAGGAATGTGCTATGAGCCAAATCACATCTAACAAAAATCATAATGAAAGCAAATCAATAACAAGAAAATTTAAACACTTTGTATACCTGTAGCATGCAAGTTCATAATTCGATTCACTATGTGCCTGGAAATCAAAATGATCAATATCAAATCAGTCTGTCTTCTTGTCTTCTGAATAGTAAACATAATTTATGCACCATAAACATAACAAAGGTGTTCATAATCGTTGGAAAACAAGTTAAGGCAAAAAATAAATAACCACAGAACATGAAAACACATTATTGACAAGGGTGGGCAATTCACACCCCCAATACTACTCTATACGCTCACCAAGATTTATTTACAAAATTGTCATCGTACGAAAAGACCAAATAACCCTCTTCTTTCTCTCCTTCCCTCTTCTCTCTCATCCTCTGCCAAGCCATCTTCTTCCTTTTTTACTTTCTATCCATCCTTGTGCGCCATCTTTTCTTTTTCTTTCACCTTCCCTCCTCTCCCTCTTCTCCTAGTTTGGCATCCGCTTCCATTCAAAATTGAAAATTTTCTTGATGTTGAGTTCGACCATGATTGGCAGAACACGATGCCGAGGAAATTTTCAAATTTTCAGTTCTTACACATATTTAGGGCTCATAAATAAATCTCTTTAAAAGGCACTTCTTGTGCTTTGAGACATTAAGGGGGAGGAGTATGCCATGTTGGAGCTTGGAGAAAAAAAATAGAGGGAGTGAGAGAGAGAAGGGTGTGATGGCCTGACGGGAGGGGGGGAGAAACAGGGAGAGAGTGTGTGACAGAGGGTAGAATAGGAAATGTAGGGTGTGCATTGAGTGATTTGCATAGACGTGGATTTCTTCAGCTTGTTCCATATTTTCAAAATAATTGTTTATTAAAGTACTAACCACAAGGGGTGGGAGAGACGACAAGGGCACTCAGGCGAAGGCGAAGCCCTTAAGGTGCTTGGTTCCATTCTCATACTAACAAGGGGCCACACTTATCAAAACAAAATTAAAGCATAATCCTTCTTTCATAGAAAATTGAGACAAGTAACTTTTAAGCACTCTACCATGACAAAAAGGATTTGAGAAAGATACCACTTGTGACAAAATTGCAGATTCACCCCAAGTTTAGTTAATGCTGAATAAATAAAATTTTGTTAGAACTTCAAGTTCCACAGAATAAAACAAAACTAAACAAGCAGGCACAGCATTAATTAGATTCGCAGTTCATTGTTTTTTTAACACCCACTAATAGTAGACTTGATTGACCAACTTGGAGCTGCACAATGCCATGGATGGAATTTGGAAGTGTTCTATTACCTCTTTTTTGCTTGGTCTATTCCAGAAACAACCTCTTGAATGAACAATGTGTAATTGTATGCTCCATGTGCTGTCAACTTCAAAGTAACTATTATAAATAGCATCACGCCATCAGCTTTCATAGTGCTAGAGAAAAGAGAGATGTGATTGATTTGTTTTATCTCCTTCACTCTTGCATGAAATATAAGAGTTTGTGATAAATCAGTCTGGTCATACGTCCTAACTTTTGCCAGTAAACCATATCTTTTGTTAACTTTTCTATTTAATTATAAGTATTTATTCCTTTTGCCTCTTTGTATCGGAACTCTACATACCAATTTTTTTTTTTTTTATACATAAGTGTGACCCATTGTTGGTATGAGATTGGAACTCAAGGTCCTTTCCTGACTGCCCTTAGCCATCTCTCCCACCCCTTGGGGTCTAAATACCAATTTATTTCCTCTTGCCACTAGAAACAATAATCCAAGATCCCCATAATTAAAGCCTTTCCTTCACAAGGTCGTTCCTCATGATAGTGATGTCGCTCTTGATTGTAGTATGACTTTGAGTTCATAAATGCTTATATGAATTTTAAAGGTTAGGTTGTCAAAAGAACATAAAGCCTTTTTCGAAACCACTAGCAACTAGGAAGTCCAGAAACATGAATGCGCACAAAGGATATCGACCATCAAGCATTACAAGCAAATCTTCACCCAAGGAATACGAAGCTTGTTGAGCCATTCGCACTTAATGGGTTAATAGGCAAAAGGGTTCAACATAACCCGGCTAATCATAGATAAGTTGGATTTTGAACCACCACAAAGATTCTTATATCTAAACCAACAACTAGTTGGGCAATTGAATCATCTATATTATAAAAGAGGTCAGGTCCTGATGGAATCGTGTCAAACACAACTCGCGGTCCAGATTGATACGTTACGTAAATATGTAAGTTACATATGAACCCCTCGATTTTGTTTGAATTACCCCCTCTACACCAATAACCAACTCATCAATTATGGATTTTGTTTGAATTACCACATTCATACCGTCTTCATGATCCAGATTGATCTGTAAGTATGTGAGTTATATATGAACCCCTCAGTTATGAGTTTTGTTTAAACTACCCCCTCCACAACCCATTACGTTATAACCAACCCCTCAGTTATAGGTTTTGTTTGAATTACCCCTCCATACCGACGGCGTGCTTATGACATGGACACATATAGTAGTGGTAATTAATTTTACTCATTCCATTCCATTCCACTCCACTCAAAAAATGCCGCTTATATCGAAATAGACAACTTTTCTGGGCACATTTCATATAATATTATTTAGTATTAAAATACTGTCACCCATCTATATTATAAAACAGCTAGGTAATTGACTAGGGCTATTCAGAGAATGAGATTAAATTTTCTTAAAACATTTAACGATTGAGATTCCCCCTCACATTCACATGTATGAGCAGTTATCCATTTTTAACTCCCTATTTTTTCTCTCCCTATTACAAATCACCCCCTACAATTAATATTTTATTAAATATTACAAAGTCACACCCTGTGATTAATCTTCTACCAGTCATCATCCCTTATAAAACACCAATTCCTCAACTATCACTTGAAGCAATGTACCCCTTAATTGTAACATTTTTTTAAAATCGCACCTTCAATTTATAAACTGTCATTTCAATTGCCGAAATCTGACAACGTGCCAAAAGACACGGGCATGAAGATCTAGTAATAATCTAATTCTAAACCACAAGTTTTAAGGGTTTTGGAAAACATCAAATAGAAATCCAAAAAAAACTCAAACTGACCACTGAAAGTTTAATGTTTTACTCTATTAAACTAAATTAAGTTGACCCAAAAAAACCAGGAACTCTTAGAAAAGTGGAAAATTTGGGGCAACATTTTAATATTCAGAGAGGGTTGCATACAACATTTTTGCCTAATACAAATTGCAATCATATAAAGTCGCACAGATACGAAAATCTCAAAGTAACAGTTATGCTTGCGTATTTAGAGGTAGACAGTAGTGAGTAGACTGACCAAGGAATGTGTTTGATTTCGAAGCCATTGTCCTCAATGCGAACCTTGATTAAGGAATCAGGAACCTTCTTGTTCAATTCCTTGAGGACTTCCGAAAGCGGACGGCTTATCCCGGAGGTGGGAACGGAGTCATCGTCGAAAGTTGACATGTTATTATCACCGGCGCCGGCGAGCCTCTCTTCTTTCCCCTTGTTCTTGGCTGAGAAAGACCGAGAAAGCGAGTTGTTACCGACCAACAATGATCTAAACGCAGTCGCCGACGTGCTCGAGCCTCGACTCATCGCTTTCATTACAGAAAATGCCATACTTCTCTGCTCTCTTTCCCTCCGCAGCCCCGCCCCTTTCCTGTTTTAAGGGGTTTAGACAGTGATCTCAGACTTTAAGGAATAAATAAGTAAATAAATATTTTATATATATATATATATATATATATATATATATATATATAACTATTACTAAAACAGAAGCCGCTGCTGCCAGGTGGCGGCTTTCTGTAAAAAACTAATTTTTTAAAATGAATTTTGTGATGCCACGTGTCACCATTAAAATAGTAAATATTTTTTTTTTTCAAAATTGATTAATTTAAGATAAAAATCTTAAATCTAATTAGATAAGATAAAAATCTTAAAACTAATTTGATTTTATCCTATTTAATTTATACAATTTTAATTTGATCGAAACTCTTCAATTTTCATCTCTTTTCATTTTCATACTATTTAATTAATACAAATTATTCACAAGATAATTTTATGTTATTTGTTCTTCTACTAATATATATATATATATATATATATATATATATATATATATATATATATATAATTACTAATCTATTAATTATCTATTTAAATAGAAGTCGCTGCTGCCACATGACGACTTTGTGTTGAATGCATAAAGTTTAAAACGAATTATGTGCTCCGACGTGTCAACTTCTTGTGAAGTTGCGATTTTTTTTCTTTTTCTTTGCTGTCAAAAATTAAAACCGGATAGATTTTAAAGTTGGTGCCTCCTTTATAAATGGTAAAAAAAAAATTGTCAAAATCGGTTAATACGAGATAGATTTTTATCACATTTGATTTAGACGTGTTTCACTTGATTAAGACTCCAAATTTTAATGGTAAAAGTGTTTTTTAGCGAATTGAAAATTACTAATCTATTAATTATCTATTAACTATTATTTAAATAGAAGTCGTTGCTGCCACATGACGACTTTGTGTTGAATGCATAAAGTTTAAAACGGATTATGTACTCCGACATGTCAACTTCTTGTGAAGTTGCAATTTTTTTTCTTTTTCTTTGCTGTCAAAAATTAAAACCAGATAGATTTAAAAGCTGGTGCCTCCTTTATAAATGGTAAAAAAAAATTGCCAAAATCGATTAATACGAGATAGATTTTTATCACATTTGATTTAGACGTGTTTCACTTGATTAAGACTCCAAATTTTAATGGTAAAAGTGTTTTTTGCGAATAGATTTTATCAATTTTCATAGATTTAATCTTTCAATTACATATTCATATGATCAATTTTGAATATGTACCTTATTTTTCGTTGTTTTCATATTATTTTAATTTAAAAAATTAACTATTTATTACAAGTTTAGAAAATCATCTTATTATAAATAATTTTTACAAAAAAAAAAAACAATTAAACCGGATATATTTTAAAACTGCTACCTCCTTTATACATGGTAAAAGTTTTTAAAACTATATATGTACTATATATGTATTTATAGTATTATTTTAAACTGGATAGATTTTATTACATTTGATTTAGATTAGTTTCATTTGATTAGAACTCCTCAATTCCCATGGTAGAAGTTTTTTAAGTTTTATTATTTTACCAAAATTCGGTCAATTTAAAATAGATGTTATCTAATTTAATTAAACGTGTTTCACCAACACTACAAACAACCACTTCGAAATACTTCCCCTCCATCAAACACCTCCTTGACGAGTCTGTCTTCGTGATACTTCCCCTTCCCTCCTTCGGTTTGATGATTTGGTGTGATCTCACGTTTTATTTATTTATTTATTAATTATGAGGATATCTTGCTGTTGTTTGTTCATTCAAATAGCTTGCAGATTATATCTACAAAAATAAGTTTCAGAAACAACACTAAATCAACCATGCATCGCACGGGTGATAACCTAGTATATATATATATATATATATATATATAAGGAGAGGTGAGATTTTTGAAAAGTTTCCGTCAAAATGTATTTTCCAAAAATGACAACACTTTTACATTGTATATGTGTCATTAATGCATTGTAAAATGAAACGAATTTATAATCAAAATTAATTAGATAAATAAATCTGAAAACTTTTGACATTTTTTCTTTGACTTGAGACAATTGACAACCATATATATCAAACTATTTCAACCTCATTCACATCCAACAATATAAAAAATACTTATGATTTTTTTGAACTATATTGAAATTTCAATGAGCTAATAAATAATTATTTATTTCAATTGTTGAATTTAATAATCGTTTATCAATTGAATGATAAATGAATAAATTATCAAAACAATTACATGAATTATTATTGAAGATTAATTTCTTCGCCTGTAATTGGACGCCTAGGGGAGTTAGACAATTCCTTTACTTTTCTCTTCTCGAGCAGTTTTCAAAGATAAAACCACTATAAATTTATTACAATTTTGTTTGTTGAACATCATTACTAAAAACAACTGATGATAGCACACCAATATAGAAAAAAATCTATATAAAATGCCGCCCTCTCTCATTTTGCTTAAAGACATCAGCCAGACCAAAGGTAAGTTTAGATAATTAAAAGGTTTTTCGTGCGAAATGTATATTTTACAATGTAAAAGTATCTTTTCAACCTGCAATACTTATTGTATTCTTTTTATTTCGATTGTTTAGGATCTCATATACTTGGTCCTCTCTTTTTTTTTTCTAGAGATCACAGAGCTACAATAAACTGAAAACAATTACATATGCGAAATTATTAAATTTTCAGGGTACCTTTGTAATCAATAAATAACTTAAACATATGCAATGCCTAGGATTAAAGATGTAGGGAATAAATTACGATAATTTAATAAACTACATGTTCAAGTGTATGTGCTAAATTTAATACAATTTAATGATCTTCAAACTGATACAGATTTATTGATAACCAATATATATCTATATTTATTTATTAGTATGCACTTTGACTACAAATTTCTCAATTTTTTTTGGTTTTATCAAATCAGAATAATGAACATTTATAAATAAAATCTAATTAAATCAAAGAAATTTGAAATGTAGAGACGAAAAACAAATAAATTAGTGACTACAAAGAGGTCAATTTTGAAGTGAACAACTACATTAGATGCAAGTGATTTAGAATAGATGTATTTTAATTATAAAAAATGTTTAAAAATATATCTTCAAAATACAAATTTAAAATTTTGAAATATATATTTTTTCTATACTCAAAATATAAAAAATTCGGATATAACGTTAAATACTGAAAATATAAAAAAGCCTCGACTTATTCAACCCGTATTTTTAAAAATAATTAGGTAAAGAAGATAAATACTTGGCTCTTATTGTAAGCCCTTTTTTTTCAGTTCACTAAGTAAAATTAAGCTCTAAGACTTTTAAAAAAAATCGAAATACAAAGTTGAATACTACAAAACTTGCTTTATAAAAAAAATCTAACGCACCTTGCTACGAAATGGTTTGATCTGATTCTATTTTGGTTGGGAAAAGTCGGCGGATGAATTTTAGAAATGAAGAGTTTGAAAAGATGAGGAGTCATTATCTCATGTTCACCGAGAGAATTTCCTAGGTTTAATGCTATAAAAATAAGAAAGGTGACATTTTAGACGACTTAATTGAGTAAGAGTGAGAGTGAGCCAATGTGTATATAGGTTAGAGTGAGTGGGGGTGGAGTTTTTAGGTTAGAGAGTGAGAAGCTCTTTATCTATATAACAAGTGCTTGGGATTTTTTTGGGCCAGATTGGTTATAATTGGAGTAATACTTGTTGTTCATTAAAATAATAATAATTTGGATGGAACCAATTAAGAAATTTGGGCTGCGTGAAATTTTGAATATTTTTAGTCCTTTTTGTTGTTGTTTGTTTTAGGGAGAAATTCGGATCCGTCTACTACGTAAAATTATAAACCGCTACAGTTTTTTATGTTTTTTTTAACTAAAAATGAAACATTTAGAGCGAAAAGACTACGACTCTTAATGAACCGAAGGCGCGCTACGAATCACTTAATCAATTCATCAATTTAAATCACATAATCCAGTTTATGCATCGCGCCTTAAATCATAATGTACCAAACCTTCATCTCTTTTCTTTCATGTACACAATCAACATATGATTCAAAATTAATACATCTTACCTACATCTCACATCTAAATCGATGCATCACAATTTACAAATGATACATTGTGATTCAAAATTGATGCATCGAGTTTCATAAAAGGTATTTAAAAACGAATAAATTTCTATTTGGAACTTTCATCAAATAGTATATGCAACAATAACTCAAACACAAAAGTAAATTTATTTTGAATCATACACACAAACACAAAATGAAGAAGAAGAAGAACGAGGTATGGAGAAGGAAGAGAATGTGAAGACACAAAATGTATTTTTATATGTTTATATTTTCAATAACCAACGTTTTTTTTATAGCTACTACATTAGTACGAAATATCGGAAACTATCATCTCTATCAAATTTTGTCATTTAGAAGCACATGTCTATTATCAATTGTTGACTTAACGAATGACAAAGATGATTGAATTCCATCAAATCCTCCCTTTCTGAATAAGGAAATACATCTAAATAAATTTATAATTGCCTTTTCAAATTTATGTTATCTATCTTTAATTTTACTTTTTATTAATTTTTTTATTTTTTCATATTAAACTTTTTAATTGTATATTATTCAACTTTAATTGAGTATATAATTTTATACCAGTGTACAAACCGTGCAACGCACAGGAGCATCACTAGTATATATATAATACTCCCTCCGTTCCAAAGTACGTTATTTCAATTTTGGGATTTTCATTAACTTTAAAAAATTAAGGAATAAAAATGTTATTTTATTATTAATAATTAATAAACTATTAAAAGTGTCATTTTTTTAAAGGACTCGGCTAACCACACATCAACATCAACTCTCTACACCCCAATTCTCTCTGCACCTCACATATTTAACTAATTTTCTAACTTTACTCTTTACACCACACTCTAAGAGCATCAACATTGTTGTTATTATTTCCTGAAATTCTTAGCTAGATCTCACTGCCACCTACACACTTTTATCTTCTTAACCCACTTAAGAATATATCTTCTCATTGTATAACTTCTTATCATCTTCTTAAATGGGTCTCACTACCACGTCATTAATTTTACACTTTAATCTTATTTTTATACTTCTCAACAAATAAATTTATTTAACGTTATTTAATATATTTCATATTAAATATTTCGTATAAATTAATTAATTTATAAATTAAGACATAAATTAATTTTAAAATAATAATTAAATTATAAATTATAAAATTTATAATTTAATTAAAACACATATTATACATAACTCATAAACTAACATAAATAGAAAATTACATAAAAACGTTAAAATTAAAAAAAAATACACAAAATGATAAAATTACATAAAACATAAATACTTAAAAATTACGTCAAAACAATTCAATAATTACAATTATATAAAAACGTCAATAATTAAACTCTATCACTAGTTGTGGTGAAAATATAGAAAGTTGAGATGGTTTATTTATAAGGAAGAAGGAAGAAAAAAAAAGTTTTTAAAAAATGCAATTGTTGAATACCAAAATTCAAATGGTTAAATTAAAAAAAAAATTTGAAAAATCAATTTTTCTTGCAATTGGTAGACACGGGGGACAAAATCAAATTAAAGGGACATTCTGGAACATAAAGAACTGAATCTAAGGATAGAGAAGGAAAGGGGATAGCTTGTTCAATTCCTCGAACTTTAGTTTGTGACCCATTGGCGGATGTAACAGTGGATAAACTATTAGAGTAAGTAAGATGAAAAAATAATTTTTTGTTACCAGACATATGATTTGAAGCATCAGAGTCGAGCACCCATGGCCCAAGCGAGGTTGATTGAGAGATGCATACAATAGGATTACCGATTTGACTAGTTGAGGCTATGGTGGATGGCTGATTATTTTCTTGAAATTTCTTAAATGCAGCATACTCAGCAGCTGATAGGGTTATTTTTTTAGGTGTGTCATCAGTCGGTGGATCATATTGGGAAAAGTTTGCAACCTTAGGCGGGTATCCATGGAGTTTGAAGCAATGATCTACTGTATGGCCCAGATTGTTGCAGTGAGTACACTTCGGGCGACCTCGACCTCGCTGCCCACCTTTAGCGTCTCGCCGAGAAGTCACTTGAGAGGCCAGGATAGCGGAATCAGTGGTGGCTACAGAGTTTCTTGGTAGTGTAGTACTTGTAGAACCCATTCGGAATGAATACAGGCAAGAAAAACAATCAAATAAGATGACCAAGCAGAGGTTGGAATAGGCTGGAGTAAAGTAGCGCGACCAAACCTGGAGAATCTGACCAAATCTAGATTGGAATTTGGTTCGGAATAGTGGCACGAACTATTACGAGAAGCTGACTTGGAATGAAGAATACAAGAATACGAGAGTGAATTCAAACTGCTCGATACCATGTTGAAAGTAAATTCAGAAAGAAGAAGATGGAAGAATTCCTTGATTAATTACTTGAAAGACTGTACAGATTTATACACTTTCTAGTATCTATTCTAGGAAACTATGAATCAAATCTCCTATAATTATTCTCCTACAATTATGCTAAAATCAATTACTCTCCTATAATTATGCTATAATATAATCAATTACTCTCCTATAATTATGCTATAATATTTACCATATTTAACAATAATGAATTACTTAACAAAGTGGACCAAAAAGAAAAAAGAATATTTAATCAAATTCGCCAAATTGGTCGAGCAACAAGGGGAGCATAGATTAGCGACAGTAGAAGAAGACTTGTCCACCATTAATATGGGGCTGAACAATGAGATAAAAGAGGTCAAAATTTGTAGTTATCTGCAGGGGGAAGAAAGAACAACTTTGGTCACTTTATTCAAGGAATTCTCAGATGTCTTTGCATGATCTTATGAAGACATGCCTAGGTTGGATCGAACGATTGTAGAGCATCAAATTCCGACATATCCTGATGCTAAATCAGTAAAGCAGAAGCTCTACATGATTAAGCCTAAATAGTCGCTGAAAGTGAAAGAAGAGATTATGAAACAACTACACGTTAAGTTCATTCAGGTAGTCGAGTACCCAATTTGGCTATCGAACATAGTAACGGTGTCGAAACCTAATGGAAAGTTTTGGCTCTGTGTGGACTTAGGTGACCTCAATAAAGCATCCCCAAAGGACGACTTCCCTCTACCAAACATTTACATTGTGGTAGATGATGTAGCCTTTCATAAAATAAGATCTTTTATGGACGGAATGCTCGGCTATAATCAGATCAAAATAGCAGCAGAAGACTGGGAGAAAACTTCCTTCATCACTCCTTGGGGGACATACTGCTACACAGTCATGCCATTTTGATGGAAAAATGCTGGGGTTATATACCAAAGAGCTGCTACTGCCCTTTTCCATGACATGATTCACAAATAGGTGGAAGTGTATGTGGATGATATGATCATTCACTCCAATGAAACAGATGGTGCCCACATCAAAGGCCTTTAGAAATTCTCCGAAAGGTTATGAAAGCACCAAATGAAGCTCAATCCAGTAAAGTGCACTTTTTGGGTCACCAAAGGAAAGGTGCTAGGATTCATGGTAACCGAGCAGGGATTTGAAATATAACCTACGAAAGTAAAGGCCATCATAGATATGCCACAACCAAAGACTCACAATGAGGTCAAAGGTTTCTTAGGCCGATTACAATACATCAGACATTTCATCATACAACTGACATCCACGTGTGAGCCACTCTGCAAGTTGCTAAAGAAGGACACTGATAGAGTATGAGATGAAGAATGCCAGCTCAGATTTGAGAAAGTTAAGGAATACCTCGTTAACCCGTTGGATCTAGTTCCTCCCCATATTCAGAAACCTCTACTATTATACCTCATTGTCACAGACACTGCGATCAGAGCCATGCTCGCACAAGAAAAGAAAGATTCCTATGCAGAAAATGCCATTTACTTTGTAAGCATAAAATTACAAGGCAGCGAGCTCAATTACTCAGCTATAGTGAAAAGTTGTACAAGTTTGGTATGGGCAACACAAAGGCTAAAAAATTACTTGCAAACCCGGTTTGCCAAAGCAATCTCCAGAATGGACCCTGTGAAATACATCTACGGAAAGCCGTCACTGTCTAGTCGTTTGGCTAAATGGTCTTTCCTGCTCAACGAATTCGATATTACATATGTCACCCGTAAATCGATCAAAGGGAGCATAATCACAGACCATTTGGCAGATCTTCCATTAGAAATAGAAGATGCCAAGGAACCATATTTTCTAGATGAAGACATTCTCGAGATCATAGATCATGATACTAAATGGCAATTGTTCTTTGATGGGGCTGCCAACAAAAGAGGTTTCAGCATAGGAATACTGCTAATTGACCTTGCTGATTCTCACACACCTTTAGCTATGAGGTTAGAATTTGAATGTTCTAACAACACTATCGAATACGAAGCTTGCATTGATGGTTTAGAAGAAGCGCTTCGAAGGGGGGCAAAAGAATTAGAAGTTTTCGGTGATTCTGCTTTGATTATAAGTCAAATCGAAGGAAAATAAAAAAATGCAAGATCCCTGGTTGTAGCTATATCATACCCGGTTAACAACCCTGACAAAACAATTTGATGACATATCATTCCATTACTTGCCGCGGGATAGAAATCGATTCGCAGATGCATTGGCAACTTTGGCCTCATTGGTCGAAATTCCATCAGAAATAAAAGTCCAACCTTTTGTGGTAAGAAAGAAAGTTACTCCTGCATATTGTTTCACAATCAACACGGCTCTAGAAAAGAACAACGAGCCCTGGTACTTGGACATAAGGAATTTTCTCAAGAAAGTCAAATATCTGACCAATTTAGACAAAAAGGGAAGGATCGCTCTGTGAAGATGGGCAGCACAATTTGTGATAAGTGGAGATAGCCTTTATAAAAGGCACAATCAGGGTCTTAATCTTTTGTGTATAGATCAAGTCAAAGCAAAACGGGTCATAAACCAACTGCATGGTGGTACATGTGGACCTCACATGAATGGGCATATGCTTTCAAATAAAGCAATTCGGCAAGCATACTATTGGAGTACACTTGAAACTGACTGCATTCGGTGGGTGCGTCACTGTGACAAATGTCAGTGCTTTACCAATCTACAACATGTTCCTCCGCATGTATTGTATAACTCAATAGGTCCCTAGCCCTTTTCAACATGGGGAATTGATCTCATAGGACAAATTCACCCAAAAGGGTCAAATGGTCATGAATATGCCCTAGTGGCCATTGACTTGTCACAAAGTGGATAGAAGTTACCTTCTACAATATATTGAACACCAAAAAAGTAGCTGAGTTCATCAAAACAAAATCATATACCAATATGGAGTCCTTTTTTAAATGATCTCCGACAATGGTACACACTTTGAAGGAGAAGTAAATCAACTACTCGATGAATTCAAAATGCAGCCACATAAATCATCTCCGTACCGTTTGTAAGCCAACGGAGCAGTAGAATTATCCAATAAAATGCTTGAAAATATTATCAGAAAGATGAGTGAGACTGGAAAAGACTGGTTCGAGAAATTTTCGTTCGCACTTTGGGATATCGCACATCAGTTCGCACCCCTACGGGAGCCACTCCATTTTCTTTAGCTTATGGCATGGAAGCAGTACTTCCAGTTGAGATTGTCGATTGAAGTTCCTTCATTGTGAGTAATGATGGAAGCAGAAATAGCCGAGGTTGATTGGATCAAACAACGGTATGATGAGTTGGCACTCCTAGACGAGCGCAGACTACTGGCCTTGGAACACATTCGTGCATATCAGAGGAGAATCGCTCGAGCATTCAATAAAAGGGTCAAAGACCGGAATATTCAAGTAAGTGATCTGGTACTCCTAGAAAAGCCCCTAGTTATGTGGACAATAGGGGAAAATGGAAATCGCCATGGATGGGACCTTATATAGTAAGGCATATACGGTCTAGAGGCGTCGTTTTCCTTACAAATGAAGATGGGGAAGATCTTGTTCAACCCTTCAATATGGAATAACTCAAGCGGTATTATGCATAAGCCATGGTGTGCTAATATAGCACGTCCACGTGGCCAAGATAATTTTTTCTCGCTCTTCAGCTCGCTATGTTGAAAATGTGAAAGGGCGGCCTATGCAAAAGTTAGAGCATTGAAAAAAAGAAAAAGAAAAAAAAAGGAAAAACTTGCTAGATGAAAAACCGAAAGGGCGGCCTAGGAAAAAGTTATAGCATATAAAAAAAAAGAAAAAAAAGAAAGAAAATTTGATCTCCAGCTGAGTAGAACTATAAAGACCTGAGCCTAGAATTGAGGAGCGTAGGCAACCTACGGGTGCGGTTGCATATGTACATAAAACTTTTATTCATCACTCACATTTATATTACAATATGTTACAATATTATACAATCGGTCCTTGACCAACAAAAGGAAAACCACTAGAAGCATCGCACTATAATACATAAAATATAATGCAAAGTCCACAAAGGCAACTTTGAAATACGCATTTGAAACATTGGGGAAGTCATTAACATCCCCAAACACAAAATCCCTTTTCTCTCATGGTTGCCTACGTCCCAAATGAGACCATTCACTCCTCCTAGGTGCTGATGATGCTCCGGCTTCATCCAGATGAGAACCTCATGTACTCTCTTCATCGCTTCCAGAATATCCATGACCATTACTAAACCCCACAAAGCTACTAGGTCCTGAAGCATCACTTAACCTCAAAGCGTTACTAGATCCGACACCGTCAGTGTTCTATTTATCTTGTGTTTCGCTCCCCTGGATACGGTGAGCTGCTCGATGCATCCCCGGTGGGACCGGAAGGCCAAAACTTTCTAGATTTTTGCTAATCTCTATAAGACGGGCATCTAGTCTGTTAGTAAAACTTTTCCCCAGGATCTCTCGGTGGGTACGCCTTATAATACGGGAGTGTTCTACATTTAAAAGCAACCACACAAGATAGACATGTGATAGAAAGTTGTTCTCTGAGTAAACAAAAACAATGGCATGCATGTGGTGGCCTAAAGTCCACAAGTCCTGCATTGGTCGAGGAGTATTACCCTCGATTGCCTTTAACTCCATTAAGGGACGGTCCTGACTGGGCACAACTTGCTCTCTGCCAAATTGATGATGAATCTTGTATGGTAGATAAAAGTTGGTTCTACGGAGACCAGCAAGTATGCCTTGGGCATAAATATCGGTGAATAGATAAAACTGTTGGATTCGCTAGTGATCCAATACCTAAATTATATCAGCGGAGGTAACGTGTACAAAGTGTTCAATCCAATGCCTTTTACTTTCAAAATTCCTGCAGTAGTTATCGCGAGACCCATAATTAGAAGGATCGTATCATCTCCTTCCCTGAATAGGTGGTAGGATCTGATTGAAGTGTTCTTCTAGCCACATATGGATTAAAATGGGACTCTCAGATAGGAAGCAGTCATTACCAGAGGAATAAGCATCTAGGACTTCTAAGGTTTCAGCTAAGATGATTGGGATTATGTTCACTCGACGGTCTCGGGCTTACAACACTAGATCAGCAGCACAAGCATTGATGGTTCCAGGATAATTCACTAGGACGTATCTTCCTAGAATGCATAAAAAGAGGCTGCATGTCAGTGCATTGAATACACATGATCTTCTTGATAGTCCGTATAAAGTGCTGGGAGATAAGTCAGATAAAAAAGCTCCTCGTAAAGAACCTTCAGTTCCCTTGCCTGTCAAAACCAAACATTTCTCTATTAGCCATGAAAAGAGTTTGTGGCATGGAAGGAACGACGATAGTACCTCCTACAGGCATACCGGTCATTGCACAAAACTCCTTGTGCATTGGACACATCTCATTTAAAGAGAAGTTAAATAAATGAGATTGGACCGACCGAAGCGGGAAGCGACTCGAAGCATATCCCAATTAATATGCAACCTCTTCTATCCGAAAGTGCATCAGAAACCATAAGTCTCGTGGAACTGACACTTTTCTTCCCTGTGGAATGAGGTTATCAAATGGTTAAGGGTATTTTCATATAGCTCAATGTTTAAGAGAATATCAAAAGGAGCAGTCATAGTTTTTACAGAGGAAATGGAAGATAAAACCTTCAAAACAACAACCACACAAACAACAAAAAGACTCCTTCTCCCTGAAGGACAGAGCGAGCACACCGCCGCTCTAAAAGGTAAAAGCTTTAAGAGTGTCATTTATTTTTATTTACTTACATTTTCTGTCTTTTATTTATTTTTAAAAGTTGTTATTTAAATCCGGCACAATGTAGCCAATATAAGCCGTTGTGCTGCCCGGATTAGAATAGGAAATATTATGTAAAAGAGTCGTTATAATGGCCAAATATTCTTAAATGTGTCTGTAATTATTGGAAGGAAACGGCTGCGAGTCCGTAAATAATGTGGCCACGAATGTATTTGTTTAAATTTCTCTGTCATTTTAATACCTTATTTATTTGCTAAATAAATGTGACAATAAGCATACTTCAGCCAAAAACCATTTTCGAGACCGAAAGGGCGAGTTGGGTGCCTAGCACCTTCCCAACTCGTAACTTAGCCTCCGAACCCGTTTTCTTTTTCTCTGGTTTATTTTTCTTTTCTTTGGTTTTGCTTTATTTGCCTTAAAATAAAGATGGCGACTCTAAAACTTTCAGATTCAGTGGGGCCTCGCAACATTCCCTCTTTGCACTTTCCCGTTCTCCCCTAAAAAAGGGAGATATGAGAATGGAGGGGTGATGCATTCCCATATCCTGGTATCCCCTAAACAAGGGATAACTTGATGAGGGAAACCCAAAGCTCCCATAGTAATCTGAATGCGCCATAAGGCTATTTTCAATAAATCCATAGTGGGGGCGTCGCAATATCCTTTTTTGCACTTTTCTGTTTTCCCCTAAAAAAAGGAAAATGGGAATGAAAGGGTAATGCATTCCCATATCCTGGTATCCCCTAAACAAGGGATAACTTGATGCGGGAAACCATCAGTTCCCATATTGGATACAAAATCCACTCAAGGCAACCGAAGCACATTCCAACGTGCTAATATAGACAACACTCCTCTCGCACTTTTGATTTCGTCTTCCCCTAAACAAGGGAGGGTGGAACGAGAGCAGTGGTGTCCCGCATCCGTACGTACACGCACCCCTATCCAAAGGCGCGCGGGGCGCGGGAGCACACCCCGGGAACCTCACAGTGGCGACTCTGCTGGGGAGTTGTTTTATTTTAAATAAAATGGAGGGCTAGACTCGTAAAATAAAACTTTTTGTTTTTATTTGTTTCTCGCCGCAAGATGCTTGTCATATTAATTTACGCATTTGAATAAAGTGTTCCCATACTACCGTGGCTATATTTGTGGATATGATCCTCCATCCGCAGCAGCTTTCGTTTCGATACATTACAGCGTGTTTAAGAGTATAAAAAAAAATCATCAAAAAAAAATTTTCAAAAAAAAATTATATATATATATATATATATATATTACAATAAATTCCGGGCAGCACAACAAAAGAGCTGGGGCTTTACTTCCGGCTCTATATTATTATTTATTTCAGTTCATTTTCCTTTTTACTTTATTCTGTACATTTATACATATCTGCATTCATTCTGTCATTTTATTTTGGGGACATAGGACCAAAATTTGTAATTAATAGAGATAGATAGATTCCCCACTTTTCTTTCTATTTCTTAAAATGGTGTGCTTGCTTGCTTGCGCTAAAAAAAATAAAAAGCCGAGAAAATCCACATATAACAGCAAGACAGGCCATATATGCTCTATTTTTCTGTTCATATATCTGTAAAATAAATAAAGGCTTTACTGCTTTCTAGATACCGCACACACGTGCACGCATGTAAATATATTCCGAACTGTTACCCTACACCATGGCCAGCCTACCCCCTGCATAAGCCAACGTTAGAATGCATATAGTTTTTCAGGACACTTCACAGACCGACCGGTTTTTGTATCTTTGAATTGTGGGTCAGCCCTTGTCAAAAAAAAATCAAAAAAAATATATATATATGTCAAAAAAAAATGCCCAAGTTCAAAAAAATATATATATACAATTAGTGCGCACAAAAAAAAATAATATAGAAAAAATATAAATAATAAACAGGGGCTGACTTATAATTCTCAGATGCTCGACCTAGACCATTTCGGATGGTGGATCCTGGAAAGAGTATAGGCCCTTCGCCCTTCCTCCGATCTGAGTCGAAGAGCAGGTGGAATACGTTGGTCCTATACTCTGGAGAAAGAATCCACTGTTCCAGGAAAAGTCCTGAGACTGTCAAAATAAAGCAGGTGCTTATCCGGTCAATTGTAGGGAACAAAAAAAAATAATAATAAAATACTAATAAAAAGGCACGCTGTACTCCAAAGCCCAGACAGCCTCCAGCCAGCCTTCTGATACCTACCAAACCCCCATTTTCCTCAAAAACCTGGCCCGAATCTGGAAAGGCAGAGATAATACTGGCCGGTTGATACGGGAAACCAGTCGCGTAAATCGATCGAGGGTATCGGTTTCGATCGACAGGCGAGAATCGGTTCGGATGGCACATCCAAGATGGCAGAAGAAAGTGAACAGTCAGCTATGGGTACAGATTCAGGGGCTCCAGGGTATGTTCCGCCTCCGGCAATGCAGGAATGGTTTGACCAAAGGTTGGGTGCAGCGATGAGTCAAATGGCTAGTCTGGTACAAAGTCTAAAATCCAGTGGTGAGGTGAACTCTTCCCCCACTATTCCCCAAGAAGCATCCACATCTCTGGTGCCTCCAAACCCAACCCCTCAGCCAAACACTAACCCACCAAATACTACCACTACCCCAAATCCCAATCCTCCACCAAGTCCCTACTACCCAAACATTTATCCTTACCCGCCTTACCCACCATATATTCCTCCAAACACCCAGAATCCAAATGACCTCCCTTTTCCCATAACTAACCCACTCCTAAATAGCCCACACATGGACCCAAAAAGCTTTAACCCACCAGGCCAAGTTACCACATATTTACCTCCTAATGACCCTGGTCGCCCGGTTGAAACTATCAATAACCCACCAATTCAGAACCCATACACTACCCAAAACCCACCAACCCAAAATCCGTATTTTACCCAAAACCAACCAAACCAAAATCCCTACACTGTCCAAAATCTACCAACCCAAGACCTTTATCCAACCCAATACCCATATCCAGCCCAGAATCCTTATAATGCCCAAATTCCATTAACCCAGAATCCATATATTGTCCAAAACCCACCCAAAATTCCTACCAAAACCTTCAACGGAAAATAACCCAACCTTCCCAAATCCAAGATATACCAAAAGCCAACTCCCCAACCACCAAAATGGAGGCCGACATGGAAAATATGAAAGCCATGATGCTTAAACTCCTCAATAAAGGGAATTTTCTACTCGGCCCTAACATTGCAACCATCGCCAATACTTCCCTCAAAATTCAAAATGCCCGAGCATAGAAAAGTTTGACGGGCGGATGCCCTATATCCCATTTGAAGTCTTATTCCACCGCGATCACGGGGAGCTAGCTTTGAGGCTATGGCTTCCAATTTTCACCTCACCCTGGTAGGAGCTGCCAAACAATGGTTAATGCTTTCGACAAATACCATGAATACGGGACCGATAGCGAAGCATTCCTTGAAAGATACAAAGATAATACCGATCCGAAAATAGGAGGGACCTTGAATCGTGCACCCAACGAGAAAAAGGAAACTGCGAGTTTGCAATAGTGGAAGAGAAAGTCGGCATGACATTTGACAGACGATCCCGAGTCATGCCGAATGTTCATCAAAACCTCCAACCCATTTACGGAACATATGCGGTACCTCCCCTATACCAATTTCAAAGAAATAGTGGAGATAGGAGCCCGTATTGATGATGATATACGGACTGGCCAATTGAAAACCAATACGTCTCCTAATTCTTTCCGTTACTCCAAAGGAAAGCAACCGCACCAGCTCAGTAGTCAATATGGTAGGGGATGCCTCAACCCCATTTTCTACCCAAAATTATAGCTACGTTCCATGGTATTATGGGTCGGACAGTGCTGTCAATACTGTGGGAGCAAATAATGGCCGCCGAAACTTAAATCGAAGGGTAAGTCGGCATTTTGATGAAGCAAGCTCGATGCGTGATACTGCGGGGGCTAATGGCACAAGGAGTGTTGAAGCCGTTGGAAAATTATAAGCCACGACCCCTGCCGGGACTTGGAACCATGCCCGATCTATGAATATCATCGCTCGGTGGTCACCTCACCGACAAATGTTACACCCTCAAAATGCTATCCGGGACCTAATAGATGATAAGGTTATTGAAAAACCTCCACCCAGACCAAATGTAGTCAATAACCCTCTACCTCAAATCAATATGATTGAGGTTGATGAAAACCCTTTTGTGCCCAAGTTCGAAATAAATAAACATCCACTTCCATATATCCTCATTCCTATTCCTCCACCCTTATCCATAAAAGAGCCTAGGCGTAATATGCTCTCTTGGGACACCTTATCCTTGGTAGCCAAAACACGTAACATTGAAAAAGCCACTTGGGTTGGTGGAGATGTTAGCCACCTTACCCGATCTGGCGAGCCTATCGCCCAAACCGAAAGAGGTGACCACTAGGAAAAGATCAAGTAACGAATCTTGGGGCTAAAATGGTGGAAGATTCTTTATTAGCCGAGATGAAGAAAACTCAGGCCAACATTTCCATCGGGGCTTACTATGCGCTTCAAGACCCAGTGATACTTGGCTAAGTCACTAAGCCGAGGCGGTCATTCCTATTGAAACCTCCCCAATGAGCTTACTTAGATGATCGTGAACATCCATTTCGGGAAGCGTAATAATGTTTACCGATCTAGACTTGCCAAGGAAGGAACTAACCACATTGATGCTCTTCACATCCGTGGGAATTTTGAGAAAGCGGGTTCCCGAGTTTTGATAGATAATGGGTCTTCATTTGAATGTGTGTCTGCCGGTACATTAGCCAAAATGGGGATAAAGATATCGAACTCACTCCTTCCTTGCAAGCAGTTAAGGCATACGACAACACCGGTCGATGTGTCTTGGGGGTAGTCACTTTAATGTTAGTTGGGCCCTTAAACATGCCGGTTGAGTTCCAAGTCACGGATATTCCGGCCACCTTTAGCTTTGTTGTTGGGGCGCCCAGTTTATGGGGTAAAGGGGTAGCCTCTTCATTACACCGGCGTGTCAAATTCATCACGATGACCACATAGTAATTATTACGGCCGGCAAGATGGTGGAGAATAAGGAAAGTGAGGATATCCCAATCCTCGAGATAGAACATGAAGACAACCGGTATTTTCCTCGGTGGCTTTGAGGTTATCCCCAAGATGTGGTCACGCCATCGAATATGGCCAGCCGACATCATTGGTAAGAAAGTCACTTCCACTAGGAAACATGGTCCCTTTAAACATGTTAGAAAAATGAATTATATGCTGGTCTGGGTCTCGGCGAGAAATCGGCAAGGGCTAATTAATTCTAGTCCAAGATGAACTTAAGGAATGTATCCCTCCTTTCGGTCTAGGATACACGCCTACTCATGTGAAGTAGCCGGATCATGAAAGCAAGCGTAAGAAAAGAAAGGCGAGAAAAGAAAAAGGCGTCCTTATGAATATCCCCCTCTCGATACTATAGAAAAACCTTAAATGGTTACTTTGTGCGTAAGGGGGGAAGCCTATCTCATGTTTCTGAACCTGGATAGACGAGAATGGGAAAAGGTGCCTGGTTGGGAAGTCTTTGATGATGTCGGTATTCTCTCGAGATGATATGGAGCAGGTTACCACAGAGCCACCAGTAGCACCACTTATAAAGGCTGTCACCATTGAAAATACTTGGTCTATAGACCAAGATGATTATGCTTTGGCCACTAGATGATGACGGTCTAGGGGACGGCTTTACAGGTATGCTAGACGGAGGCACTAATTATGAAAAGCTCCTGCCGAGTTGAGTCTATTTCAATAAGCCTCTGCGAGTGGTACATCACGGCAGTCGCTCGACACCCGCGGACTGTAGACCGCTTCGGATATACTATCCCGATCCTTTCCCTAGCTTTGCATTGGTCATCTACCAATCCGCTACCTATAATTGAGGATCTCAAACCCGGGTCCTCAACAATGTAATAACCCATGTACAATGTGCTTTTAATAATAATATGGATGTCTTTGCTTATTCCTTAGTTGCACCTAATTTAAAAAGACGCATTAAATAATATTAATTATGATAATGAGTCATTTAATAAAATGGACCCAAAAGATAAAAATTATCGCTTGAGCTTGCAAAGTCGGTCAGTACCGAGAGCAAGCCATTCATCGGCATTCTAAAGACACATCACTTATCGACACTGGGGTGGACAATGAAGTCAAAAGAAATCGAGAATCGGCGATTACCTCCAAGGTCCGAGAAAGAAAGGCACTCATTGATCTCCTCAAAGAATTCGTAGACATCTTTGCTGGTCCTACTGAAGATATCTCAGGCCTAGATCGGCTATAGTCGAGCACGGATTCCCAGCATACGGATGCTCGCCCGTCAAACAAGCTCCGCCGCATCAAGCGAGAATGGTCACTACAAGTCAAAGAAGAAATCATGAAGCATTAGCTGGCGTCAACTTCATTCGGGTAGTTGAATACCACAAATATAGTGACCGTTCCCAATGCCCAACGAGAAAGTCGAGAATGGTAGACTTCCGCGACCTCAACAAGCGTCGCCCAAAGATGACTTCCCCAACATTGATATTGTGGTAGATGCCGTCGCAGCTCACAAAGTCCGATCCTTCGTCGGCGGCATCTTTGGGCTACAACCAAATCAAAATGGCATCGAAGATCGGGGAGAAGACCTCATTCACTACTCACAGGGGGACTTCTTGTTATCTTGTCATGCCATTTGGACTAAAAAATGCGGAGCCACTTACCGAGGAGCTGCCACCACCCTCTTCCACGACATGATCCACAAGGAGATGGAGGTCTATGTCGATGATATGATTGTGCATTCAGCGGCGCCTATGGTGCTCACGTTAAAGATCTCAGTTCTTGAAAGACTCGAGAAAGCACCGAGATGAAGCTTAACCCCACCAAATGTACATTCGGGGTTACCATAGGCAAGGTCACAGGATTCTTAGTAATGGCGAGCAAGGCATCGAGATCGAGCCGGCCAAAGATCAAAGCCATCCTAGAGATGCCACGGCCGAAAACTCCCACCGAAGTCAAAGGCTTCCTAGGCAGGTTGCGATACATCGGCCGGCTTCATCGGGCAGTGACTACCACTGTGAACCCCTCTTTAAACTCCTAAAAAGAATACCGACCAAGTGGGACGCAAAGTGTCGGCTAGTGATCGATGTATTTTATACGTCGATTTTATAATATACGTGACTTGAATTAGGCTATTTCATGAGTCTTTTGAGTACTAATATATGTTTTTGGTGAGTTTTGTAAGTTTCGAGTTGTTCGTGAAAATATGCGAAACTCCGGGGTTTTAAGTGCAAATTACAAAGAAAGAAAAAATTGAAGAAAATAAAAGTACATCAATGGGACACCTTGCGGACGCAAGGTGCCTCGGTGCTGCGGCCATAAGGTAAGCGTATCGGTCCCGAAGCCGGCAATTGAAGAGCCAAGAAGCACACCTTTCGGGAGCCTTGCGGACGCAAGGTATTGACACCGCAAGGTAGGCGAAATCTTGCGAGAGTCGGGTTTTCACGCAGTCATTCGATTCGATCACAACTCCCAGTATATATAGAAGTCGGATCTTGAGCCTAAGAAAAGGAGGGCATTTGGAAGCTCTCTACATAGATTTTAGGTAGTTTTAGATTGTATAACATAATTAGGTTTTGTAATTTCAAGTATTGAAGATCAAATCATGTCTTCCATCATCTTCATGTGTTGTTCATCGTCTATGATGAACTAAATCATCCTAATCTAGGAGGTGGGAGGTAACTTGTATCGAATTTATGTTTTGATTCTCATATTTATGTCTATTCAATGCTTGTTGATTGTGTTGTTTATCAATCCCTTTATTATTTAGCTTTGAACAAATGAATGTAATCGCTTAAATAATAAAGGCTTAGAGGTGCGGATACTGCATGACCAAGTGCATATGTCGTACGGCTGGCTCACCAACACAATAAATTGGACCTATCGAAGCACGAGAGTGATAAGTTAGGACGGGGTTCTTACATGATCTAGGTGACAGATAGATCATAAATCTAGGTGACTGACTAGATTAGATTGGAGTTCACATGTGCTTAGGATATGGAATGGGTGAATTTTGCGGGGAGGGAGGCGAACCAATTGTTCAACAGACCATATCTATTTTTAGTGAGCGAACCCAAGACATTGAATGACATTATTATGAATTGAACATAAAGGAGATATAAGTGAAACCGAGATCCTAGATTTCCACTCACCATAAGATCTTCATATCTGTTATTCTTGTCTAATTAGTTAACATCTATAACTAGTAAATTAGAGTAGAATTAAACATAAAACCCCTTAGGTTAATAATTTGCTATCTATAACCGCCTTTGTTAGTGATCACTTGTCTTGGGTTCGACCCTTGCTTCGAGTCTATTCTATAATAGTCTTGTACACTTGCAAGGAAATAGATAAAATAAAACATCGATCAAGTTTTTGGCGCCGTTCTTAGAAGCTAGTTCACGTAGTTAGTTTGTAGGTAGCGTAGTTTTTAATTTAATTTAGTTTTTAGTTTAATTTTCTGTTTTTATAAAAATAAAAATACAAAAGATTTTATTTTATTTTGCCTTAATAGTTAGTTGTTTTTAAATTGCTTTTAATTAATTTTATGCAAGGTCGTAGATCTTTAAATCTGAATTGGTAGACTTAGATCAAGAGATAAATATTGTTAAAAGATACCAAAGATATTTTGAAAATCTAGTTTTCGAGCACGATAATCAAGATAATCCAAGATCGAGAGGATCCTACGGTTGATCCTACAATGGAAGATAATAACAATAATCGTAATCACGAAAACCTAGTTGACCGATCAATAGGAATCAAAGACAAGAGCACATGCAAGAAGAAATATGGAAGTAGTTGTAAATCAAAGAACTATTAATGATTTTAGTAGACCTTCATTAAATGTGGTAACATCATGTTTAGTATTGCCGAGATCTTTGTTAGGAATTTTGAACTAAAGGACATTATTTTAATGCCATACCATCTTTTCATGGGATGCCCCATGAAGATCTGTCGGTTTCTTAAGAGAATATGAATACATGATGAGTACTTTTCCTTTAGGAGGGTTAGCGAAGATCAAATTAAAATGAAATACTTTCCCAGTGCATTAAAAAGAATTGGCAAAGAGATGGTTTATGAACCTAACACCAGCAGTGTTTTTACTTGGGCACAATTATATGATTTGTTTATGAGCAAATTTTACAAACATGCATCTCTTACAGTATAGAAAACAAATCATGTCATTCCAAAATGAACGGTGAAACATTCCATGAGTCATGGGATAGATTTAAAAATCGCTTATTATGTGTCCTCATCATAATTTGGCTCAACATGTGTTAGTGCTTCAATTCTATCATGGTCTTTCGCCGGGTTTACAAACTATGGTTGATAGTGCAGGTGGTGGTTCTATTAATAGAATGACACCGGAAGCATTAGAAAATTATTTGAGATGCTAAGTATTAATTCCCAACGAGAAAAGTGCTAGAGGTAAAAATAGGAGCCTATATCAATTGCAAGATAATTCAAATACACAAGCTCAATTTGAAAATTGGCAAATTCAAGAAGCATGTGCTCTATGTGGATTATATTCTCATGCTTACTAATTTTTGTCCGTCAAGTGCTATGTATACGAGCAGGCTAATGCTATGAATATGTACCTCAAAGGCCAAGGAATGATCCATATTCCAATACATATAATCTGGTTGGAGGAATCATCCTAACTTTTCTTGGGGAGGAAATAAGCCTTTGCAACCTCAACAATTCCAACCTCAACCACCACAACCTCCACGGTTGCAAAATCAAAATCAAAATCAATTGAGAATTGAAGAAGTTCCCAAGCAAGAAGTAGCAAGTAAAGGTCAAGCGGCTTGATGAAGTACATGCTTGAAGAAATTGAAAATCTGAAGAAACATATCGAAATTCGAAGCAAATAAAAGAGAAGAAGGAAGTTCCTAGTCAAGCGAGCAAGCTAAGTCAATCACCGTCTGCTTGAAGTGGTAAGGTGATAGGTGAAGAGGTAAGTGATTACGATCCTCCTTCTAATATGCATGCTTGGTAGAAAATTCGAAAAGTAATAGAAAAAGAAATTGAAAAGATAGTGTTAGTGATAAAGTGATTGATGATTTAAGTAATCAAGAGGTAGAAAAAGAAAAGTAGAAGTAGAGTTAGAAGTTCCAAATAAGGAACAAGAAAAAGAAAAAGAAATTCAAAATAAAGACAATACGGTTGAAGTAGATAAAGGTAGATCAAGAAGAAGAGGAACCTTATGTGGCTCCACCACCTATGTTCCTCAATTCCGTTCAAGAAGACTTATGAAAAACCGAATGGACAAACAATTCACGGAAATTTATAATATGTTATCCAAAGTAAATGTAAATTTACCTTTGCTTAATGTTATTAAAAATATTCCGACTTATAAAAGTTTTTTCACTCTAAGAAACACAAGTTTGAAAACAACGAAAGATTGTTGTTTAAAGCGTCGGTTACGTTTTACAACAATTACCACCTAAGTTGAAGGACCCAGGGTAGCTTTAATATTCAAGTTTCCTTGGGAGACTCTAAAAGATGAAAGCAATGCTAGATTTAGGAGCAAGTATTAACTTGATGCCTTTTCGGTCTATAAACAATTAGGTCTAGGAGAACTAAAACCCACTAATATGCAATTACAATTGGTGATCGCTCGGTTAAATATCCCTTGGGTATAGTGGAAGATATCCTAGTTCAGGTTGATAAATTAATCATACCGATGACTTTGTGGTTCTTGAGATGGAAAGGAAGATATGCACTAATAATGAAGTCCCAATATTGTTAAGGACCATTTATGGCAGCTAATACAATGATAAATGTGAAAAATGGTAAACTCACAATGTCGGTCCTAGGTGAAGCAGTTGAAATTTACGTGTTTGATGCTATGAATAGACCTAGTGACATGAGTGCTTGTTTTTCATTGATGAGATTGAAAATATCAGAAACTTTTGAAGAAGAGCAAGATTATGAGAGAGATAGATTTATTGTTCTATGATGATAGCCCTATTCCTCCCAAAAATTGACATTGAGGAAATTGAAAGAGAAATAGAAGAAAGATTAGAAAAGAAAAGCTAGAAGCTAGTAAAAGAAAATGAGAAAAGAAATAAAGGTAGAATCGAAATTAATTACGATGAGTCAAAGAAAAGAGTTGAAGAAAGTTATGAAATTAAAAGATGAAGTAGAGATTCTAAAATCTCTCTTGAGGAAATTGAGATTGAAGATATTAAGGAAGAAAAACAAGAAGAGAATAATGAAATTTAAAATAAAAAAACAATTAAAGCAGAAAATT
>CM028378.1:21348514-21439648 GCA_013146195.2 Codonopsis lanceolata | reverse complement strand
TCTTTTCTTTTTCTTTCTTTTCTTTTCTCTTTTCGTTTTTCTTTTTTGTTTCTTTTGTTTTTCTTTTTTTTCTTTTCGATTTTCTTTCTTTTTTGTTTTCTTTTCTTTTTTGATTTTCTTTTCTTTTTATTGCTTTTCTTTTTCTTTATTTTTTTGTACCTTTGCTTCTGAAACATGCAAGAAATAATTAGTAGTCCATTTTAATATTTATTGGACAATATAAAATAGAGATGCAATTTGGGGTGTCTCTGAGCCCTCAGCGATGGAGTTCGGGTAACCCGAAGCTTACCAAGTAAGCGAACATCGTTGAAAAGATAGACTCCCAAATTCGAGATAAGAAAATATTTTATGTTGCAATGGTCGGACCTACGATGTAGAGGCGCCTCGTATTCCTATTAAAAGGAAATCGGACCAAGCGTAGTTCGAGGCCAAAACCTTAAACTACAATGGAAAAAAGATTTTTGTGTTTCGAAAAAAGCCGTATTCTTCGGTCAAACCGTTGTCAAATACGGTATGAAGATTTGAATGTTTTTACGTTACCACCTTTCAACTAGTTGAAGCGTGTTAAGAAAAATTTTCTAATTATGTCGGGCCTTGATCATTTGTCTTGTTTCAGGACATAATCCGAAAACTTTCAAATATCGAGAAAATTGTGTTTGACTAAAGATCCGTTGTCGAGCATTGCAAATCTGTTACCACAATTTCAACCGGTCAATACCTTGGCATTGAAATGTGTTAAGAAAACTTTCTAGGTATGTACGGGCCTTGATCATTGTCTTGTTTCGGACATAACTTCGAAAATTTTCGGATATCGAGAAAATTGTGCTTGACTAAAGATCGTCGCCGAACACGGCCAATTGATCATTCTTCAAGTATTTTCGAAAATTGTGCGATGGAAAACATTCTTTTTCCCTTTTTTTTTTTTTTTTTTTTTTATTCCTCTTTTTTGTGTTTTTGAAATATTCCTCTTTTTTTGTGTTTTTGAAATATTCATCTTTTTTTTGTGTTTTGAAATATTCCTCTTTTTTTGTGTTTTGAAATATTCCTCTTTTTTTTGTTTTTGAAAACTCATTTTGAAAAAGAGTTTTCTTTTATTTGAAAATAAAACAATTTTTTCAAAAAAAAATTATTCGGGTAGGAATACTATACGACTTACCTTTTTCGTGGGTGGTGCGGTCGGTGATTCGACATTTACGCCACTCTTTCTTTGGGAATTTCTTTTTTTTTTTTATGATTGTGATGGTCGGACCTCTTGATGTAGAGGCGCCTCGTATCCTTTTCAAGGAATCAGACCAAACGTAGTTCGGCCTGATGCCGGGAATCTTATTCTTGCTTGCTCTTTTTTTTTTCTTTTGATTTTTCTTTTGATTTTTTTTTTTGATCTGCGGGGGATTTTTCTTTTTATCAACATTCGGCCTTATTTGGAAAGTCTTTTCCCTTGTCCCACTTTGTTTTCGGCTTTAGCTGGAAAATTTTCTTGATGCTGCTGCATTTGTTCTTGTTGCTCCTTCTAACCTTGGCCAGAAGCTCCTTTTTTTCTTCTTGCTGTAGCATCTTTTGGTATCAGCTGATGTCATCTTTTCTTTGCTGTTGTTTTCTTTTTGCTCCATTTTCTAGCTTGATCGAAAATTTCTTCTTCTGCCGCATTTTCCTTGTTGCATGTACACGAAAAATTTTCTTCTTGTACATACATCTTCCTTCTCTCGATTTTTTTTATTTTACGTTTTTTTTTTTTTTTTTTTGGAGGAATGTAAAAGAATATGGTATATATGTACAATATATACAATTTTTTTAATGAAATCAAATGTTTATTTACATGTAAATTTTGTTCATGTATATTTACATATTTAAAAAAAATGGCAAGTGTTTATTTACGTAAAGAATGATACATTTTTTTTTTTTGTTTTTTGTTTTTTGTCTGGATATACTTCTAATCTGCTAGATTTTGGCACTGTTTGGTACTTTTGAAGCATTCCTGACTTCATTAATGATGCATGTGCATGTCCTATTTATGCCTAAATGATGTAATTGAGTGATAATGCATGTAATTTACGTGATTTATTTTTGCGATTTTTGAAATAGTGGTCACTATTTGATTTGAAATAGTGGTCACTATTTGACCCTACTATGATGCAAATGCAAATGAGGCTATATGATGCATGTTTTATAAATCACATTTTGCATGCAATAGAATGGCGAAAGCGGAATATTCGGATATAAATTTAATTTTTCACATATTTTCGGATAAAAACATATATTTTTCATGCCCTTACATTTTCCAAGCATGCAAATCTTTGCGAAATGCCACAAAGATATTTATTTTGATGATTGGTGATATTTTATTCTCTTTGTCGTATGTATTGGACAAATGAAATAAAATATGATGCAAAATTATGATTACATATATGAATGAATGCTTTTTTTTATGAATTAATTACATATATGAAATGATTTTTTATTTTTTTATTTTATTAATTTTGAAAAAGAATGATTTTTGAGAAAAGAATGATGTTTATTTACATGTAAATTTATGCACATGTATGAAAATAGTATGTGACAATTTAAAGAATTATTTTTTTTTTTTTTTTTTATGAACAAGATTTTTTTATTATTTTTTTTATATTAAAAAGAATTTATTGTAAAAAATGAAGTATAAAACATGTGATATGTTCATTATTTACTTAAGGGGAAGGAGATAAGGGTAGAGAACTTACCGTTGTTGTTTTTTTCGAGGTTCGCGAGGAGGCGGCTTCGGTCTGGCGGCCGGACGTCAAGATGCGGCGATGATGATGATAATGATGATGATGATCTTGATGGGTCAAGCAGCGGAGGTCGAGGATTAGCAACGGGTCCCAGTCGGGGTGGTGGTCTTCCCGAAGCCATTCGTCCAGAGCACATTAGCTTTGAGTTCTGCGAACATTAGTATCTCTTTTCCTTTTTTTTTTTTGCTTTTTTTTTTTTCGTAAAGAAATGCGTACAAACATTATGAAATAATGCAATATAATGTATATGATGCAATATGTTACACATGCAAAAATAAATTCACAGAGAGAAATAAAACTATACCAAACATCTAAAATGTAATAGCACGTACTTTGGAGAAAGGGATTTTTGAGAATACACCTTTGGATAAGAGCGGGCTTTTGGGTGATATTGGAATGGAAAGATGGTGAATCTCTTATTCTTTCGGTGCATTGTGGTTGTTTAGTCCGTGGCCGTAGCTTCCTTTTGTAGGTTTTTTTTTTTTTTGCGATCGAGGGCGGCGGATGATGGTTGGGCGAAATATCATGGTACCGAGCGGCATCTCTATCAGGGATAATGGGGACATTGATGATGAGGATGAGGACACTTACGGGGCTCTCATCTTGATGAGTCTAGGGTTTCTTCTTCGCCTCGCGAGAAGGAGTATATGGGCCGACTCGGTGGGCCTTGCAGCGATGGACCACTCGGGGCTATGGGCGCAAGAAAAGGATTGTTTGGGGAAAACAAAGGGGTACAGGCAATAATAGATATGTACATGCCATTAATGCATAATCTAAATTTCTTTTGCAATTATTCTAAGTTGCACCTTAGGACCCGTAATATTATATTTTAGTATTTTATTGTGAGCTTATGTCGTGGTTTTCTTTTTCTTACATCGGTCGAGCCTCTTTGCTGCTTGAAGGCGAGAGATAGGATGTCGAGGTTTCAAAGAGTGTCTTCCCTCTCCTTATTCTCTGATATATATTTTTTATTTGTTTGGCTCTAACTTTTGCCTAGGCGCGCCCTTTCGGGTTTTCAACCTAGCGAGCCCTTATTTCTTTTTTTTTATGCTCTAATTTTTGCCTAGGCCCTTTCGGGTTTTCGACCTAGCGAGCCCTTATTTCTCCTTTTTATTTTTCATTTTTTTTGAATGCCCTAACTTTTGCCTAGGCCCCCTTTCGGGTTTCGGCCTAGCGGGCTTTTTTCTTTTGCCCTAACTTTTGCCTAGACCGCCCTTTCGGGTTTTGACCTAGCGAGTGGAGAGGGCACTTGTTGGATAGAGTAGGATCGAGCACCATACCTTTTGAGCTTGTTGAGATTGGAGGTGAACAAGGTCTTCTTTCTTGGCTTGTGGGGAGTATGACATCTCTGGGATCTTTTGACAATATCGACACATCGTGGAAGAGGGTAGCGACCTTTGATAAGTAGCCCCGACATTTTTAGCCAGACGGCATGACATGATAGCGATGGGTCCCCAAAGGGAATGAGGTCTTTTCTTGGTCTCCTGCTTTTTTGATTTGACTATAACTTCGGCATGTTGTTGTTGGATTTAGGAATGGTCACTATTTTTGGACAGCCAGATCGGGTATTTTTTTTTTTTTTTTTGACTTTTTACTTTTTTTTTTTACCGAATGAAGTTGACGTTTTGTTTCATGCTTTCTTCTTTTTTTCAACTTGTAGCGACCATTCTGGCTTAATGCAGTGGAGCTTTTGTCTGATTGGCTGAGCATTCGGACATATGAGGGTCCGGTGTTTGACTATGGCTGGGTCTACCCTTGACACATCTTTATAGGACCAAGTAAGCATGTCCACGAACTCTTCGATGAGATCCATGAGTGGTGTTCTTTTGGAGCCTTGCAGGTAGTTGTCGATTCTGACTTCTTTTGATTTCATTGTCCAGCCCCCAGTTGATGGTGGATCGGTCTTGATTCTTTGTTGATGATGTCTCGGCTCTCTTGACTTTACAAGCTCAAAAATTTTTTTTTTCTTTTGGGTCCTTTTAAATGACTCATTATTATAATTATTTAATGTGTCTTTTAATGCGAGGTGCAACTAAGAAATAAGCAAAGACGTTTAGATTATTATTAAAAGCACAACGTCTGAGGGGTTAATTACATTATTGAGGACACAGGGTTTGAGATCCTCAATTGTAGGGAGCGGATTGGTAGATGACCAAATCCGTAAGGCTAAGGAAAGGAATAGGGGTACTCAATTTTAGGGAGCGGATTGGTAGATGACCAAATCCGTAAGGCTAGGGAAAGGAATAGGGGTAATATATCAAAGTAGTCCACGGATCTGCGGGCGTCAAAAGTGGGCGGTCGTAGTATACTAGTTACTGAGAGGTTTATTAGAAATAGACTCAAACTCAGCGAGGGAGCTTTTTTTTTTTTTTTTTTTGAAGTGCCTTTATCCATCATACCCAGGAAGCTGTTCCCCAAATTTTCATTAGAAACTTCTTGGTTTAGAATTTTGAGCATCATGGTTTTCACATCTTCGATGTCAGCCTCCAATTTGGCAGACGGGAAAGTTGGGTTTTGGTATATGTTGGTTGGATTTAGGAAAGGCTGGGTATTTTACGGTTGAAGGTAGGGATTAATTTGGTGGATTTTGGACGATATATGGGTTACGGGTTAATGGAATTTGGGCATTATAAGGATTACGGAAATTTGGATATGGGTATTGGGTTGGATAAAGGTCTTGGGTTATTGGGTTTTGGATAATATAGGGATTTTGGTTTGGATAAGGATTTTGGATTGGATAAGGATTTTGGACTGGATAAGGATATTTGATTGGATATGGATAGGGATATTGGTGGATAGGGATATTGGATTGGATAAGGATTTTGGATTGGATAAGGATTTTGGATAGTATAGGGATGAGTTGGTGGAAAAGGATAAGGGGTTGAAATTTTGGTAATAATAGGTATTTGGTGGGTTGGTGTTTGGTTGGGAATTGGATTTGGAGGAACATGGAAGGTTGATGCTTCTTGGGGACTCATTTGCTTTGCCATAATGCTTGGATCATTATTTTGTTGACTACGCCTTGTCGATATGATAGTGATACCCTACGTTACGATTTACGCACTTGTTTTCCTTATCAATCGATACTATTTTTGCCTTTCCAAATTTGGGCGGTTTGTGAGGAAAATGGGTTTGGTAGGTATCGGGAGGTGGTGAAGGCTATATGGGCTTGAAGTGCAGCGTGCCTTTTTATTAGTATATTTTATTATTATTTGTTTGTTCCCTACAATTGGCCGGATAAGCACACGCTTTATTTTGGCAGTCTCGGGACTTTCTGGAATAGTGGATTCTTTCTCAGTATAGGACCAACGTATTCCACACCTTTCGACTCCCAGGGGGTGGTCCCGAGGCGAAGGGCCTATACTCTTTCGGGATCCACCATTCGAAATGGTCTAGGTCGAGCATCGAGAATTATAAATCAGCCCACGTTTGTTATTTATTGATATTTTTTTGTGCGCACTTATTATTTTTTCGAACTTGCGCATTTTTTTTACATATATATTTTTCTGATTTTTTTTTTTGATGATTTTTTTTTTGACGGTGACCCACAATTCAAAAATGCAAAAACCGGTCGATGAAGTGTCTGAAAAACTATATGCATTCTAACGTTGGCTTATGCGGGGGTAAGTAGGTGGCCATGGTGTAGGGTAACGATTCGAATATATTTACATGCGTGCACGTGTGTGCGGTATCTAGAAAGCGATAAAATCTTTATTTATTTTACGGATATAGAAAATAAAACAAATTTGGCTGTCTTCTTTGTTTGTGTGGATTTTCTCGGCTTTTTTAGTTTGGCGCGAGCAATAAGCACATCACATTAAGAAATAGAAAGAAAAGTGGGGAAACTATCTATCCTATTAATTACAAATTTTGGTCCTATGCCCCCAAAATAAAATGACATAATGAATGCGAGAGATGTACAAATATCTGAGATTCTGAGAATAAAGTGAAAAAGAAAAATGATGAAAGAAATAAATGAAAGAAAATAGAGCGGAAGTAAAGCCCGACTCTTTTGTTGTCTTTGCCGGAATTTATTTGTAAAATATTTTTGAAATATTTTTCATATATATATATATATAGTGTTTGAAGGCTTTTGATCGGCCAAGTACGCGGCGTTGTATGCTCCGGCGATACCACACCCTATTCAGAATGCTTTTGGGGTATCAATGGAGTTTCCAGCCAATATACTTAGACCGCCTTATATATATATATATTTTTTTTGATTTTTTGATTTTTTTTTTTTTATGTATATATATATATATATATATTTTATACTCTCGAACATGCAATGGATATCGGAACGAGACTGCTGCCAGATGGAGGATCATATCCACAAATATAGCCACGGCCGTAATGGGAACACTTTATTGAAATGCGTAAATTAATATAACGAGCATATTGCAGCCAGAAACAAAGAAAAGCCAAAAAAAGGTTTTATTTTATGAGTCTAGCCCTCCATTTTATTTAAAATAAAACAACTCCCAGCCAGTCGCCCTTGTGAGGTTCAGGGTGTGCTCCGCCCCGCGCCCTGGATAGTTTAAGGGTGCTTGGCGTGCGTGCGGATCTGGACACCACTGCTCTCGTTCCACCCTCCCTTGTTTAGGGAAGGCGAAATCAAAGTGCGAGAGGAGTCTTTGTCTATATTAGCACGTTGGAATGTGCCTCGGTTGCCTTGAGTGGATTTTGTATCCAAAATGGGAACTAAGGGTTTCCTCATGTCAGGTTATCCCTTATTTCGTGGATAACAGGATATGGGAATGCATTACCTTTCCATTCTCATTCTCCCCTTTTTTCTGTCAGGGGAAAATAGAGAGTGCAAGAAAAGATATTGCGGCGCCCCACTTATGGATTTATTAAAATGGCCTTATGGCCCAATCGGATCGCTATGGGAGCTATGGGTTTCCGCATCAAGTTATCCCTTGTTTTAGGGGATACCGGGATATGGGAATACATCACCCTCCATTCAGTATCTCCCTTTTTTAGGGGAGAACAGAAAGTGCAAAGAGGGAATGTTGCGAGGCCCTGGATCGAAAGTTTTAGAGTCGCCACCTTTATTTTAAGGCAAAAATAAAGGAAAACCGAAGAAGAAAACCGAGATTTTAGAAAACGGGTTCGGGGCTAAGTTACGAGTTGGGAAGGTGCTAGGCACCCAACTCGCCCTTCGATCTCAAAGCGTTTTTGGTGAAATATGCTCATTGTTATATTAATCTAGCAAATAAATAAGGTCTTATTTTGACAAGGGAAAATTAAGCACAGATACATTCGTGGCTACATTATTTACTGGACTCGCGGCCGCCTCCTTCCAATAATTACAAACACATTTAAGAATATTTGGCCATTATAACGGCTCTTTTACATAATTTTTCCTAATCTAATCCGGCACAACGGCTTATATTGGCTACATTGTGCGGATTTAAAATACAACTTTTGAAAATAAATAAAAGGAAAAAAATACAAATGAAATAAAATACACCCTTAAAGGTATTACCTTTTAGAGCGGTGGTGTGCTCGCTGTCTCTCTGCGGGAGAGGAGTCTTTTTTTGAATTGAGCTGGGAATTGAACCGGATTTGAACTGGATTTGATTGATGTTTTGAGGTTGGGGCCTGTCAACTCGAGGAGTGACTTTTATTTTGGTTGGTTTTGGCCTTTTCGATTGGCGGAACCTAGACTTAAGTTTTGACTTTTTAGCTCGTTACTCGGGCGGAGTAACGGCAGGGGTGTGTGTTTATGTGTATTTTTCGTGTATGTGTTTTTGTATTTATTGTGTGTGTGTGCTTGTGTGTGTGAGTGGAGGCGGGTTTGAGGGAGTATATGTTAGTGTGCGTGTGGGTTTGAGTGAGAGGGATACGGGTGGAGAGTATATATTATGTGAGTGTGTGTGAGTGAGGCGCTGGAAATGGGGGTAATTGAGAGAGAGAGTTTGGTGGGTAGAGAGAGAGGGAGTAGTCTTGGAGTGAGAAAATTGAAAGATGAATTCGTGGGTTGGCGGTGAGGGAGTATTTATATATGGGAATTGATACTTAGTGGGTAAGGAAAATGGGGAAACCGTTGCTCCTTTTCTTTTTTTTTTCTTTTCTTTTTGACTTTTCTCTTTTTGTTTTTCTTTTTGTTTTTCGTTTCTTTTGTTTTTCTTTTATCTTTTCGATTTTCTTTCTTTTTTTGTTTCTTTTCTTTTTGATTTTTCTTTTCTTTTCTATTGCTTTTTCATTTTCTTTATTTTTTTGTACCTTTGCTCCTGAAACATACAAGAAATAATTAGTAGTCCATTTTGCAATATTTATTGGACAATATAAAATAGGGGTACGAATTTGGAATTTGGGGTGTCTACACCAAGTAATGTAACTTGAAGAGCCCTCTTTTGTCAATCCTTGTACAGCTCTTTGTAGGCTTCCAGCAGATCTGATTCTGATTCTCCATCATCTTAAGTGACAGAGGAGTTAAGGCGGTAAAGATCATCCTAGCTTTTGTCCAATGTAGCTTCTGATGTAGTTTGTGAGGAAGTTACATTCGGAGGTACATCAGCTGAAAATCCTGCAAGATCAGATTGAGAGTGGTGTACAACAGTGAGAGTGATGAGATCACCTGAATCTTCATCATCACTATCATTCAAGGTAGCAGAAAAATTTAGACCCTTCTTTCTCAAGGTGTTTGCACATTGACTCACATAGTGACCAAATCCTTAGCAAGCCCTACATTGAATAGAATTAATATGTTTACCTCTAGATGTAGGTTGTTTAGCAAAAAAGATTGGCAAAAGATTTTTCAGGGGTTTGAAAAGAACTTTCTTTGAGAGCAAAATTGCTAGGCTCAGTTTTGAAAATAATTTTGGTGATAGAAGATGGAGATCTGTTTTGTCCCTTAATTTGCTTTCAAAATATTTTTAAACTTTGTTGTTAAAAAATCCATTGAGTCTTCACCAAAATCAGATTCTTCAATCTCCTTGTGCAATTCAATCAATTCAGAAGACGCATCAACAACAGAAGGAAAAGCAATACTTTCCACAAAAGGAGTAGAAGATGATGCACCTTTGCCTTTGTTTTTAATTTGCTCATTGAGGTTTAACTCAAAATTTTGTAGAATGCCAGCTAGTTTTTCAAAACCAATTTTGTCAATGTCATGAGCTTCCTCAATAGCACAAAATTTGGCATTAAATCTTTTAGGTAAAGTGCACATCATCTTGCTAACAAGACGATCATTGGTGATAGGATCACCCAAAGCAAGAGTAGTATTAGATATATCAAGTAATCTAGCATAGTAAGACATAATATCTTCATCTTCATTCATTCTAGTGTTCTCAAATTGAGTAGTAAGCATTCTAAGTTTTGAAGCACGAACACTAGCAGGACCTTCACATAAGGTTTGAAAAGCATCCCAAACATCCTTGGCTGAGTCATAATTTGCAATAACTCTGAAGGTGTTGGCATCTAAGGCCTTGTATATGGCTAAAAGAGCCTTAGAATTAAACGAAGCAATGGTTCTATTTTGAGTGGTCAAATTTACCTCACCAATGATTTTAACATCACCATCATTATCAGTGGTCTTAGGTGGAGTCCACCCATTCAGAACAGCAAGTCTCGCTCCTTCATCAATTAATTTGATGAAGATACGCATCTTAACTTTCCAAATATAATAATTCACGTTAGTCAAAATTGGAGGACGAACAACATTCTCATATTGAGAATCCATCACGGCTACAACCAGAATCAACTCTTAGTGGCGTCAAGAGAAGGCTCTAATACCAATTGTAAGAATTCAACAGTAGTTGCAGTTCCCAATGTAGCTTGCACAGAAGCTACACTGGAAGGTGCATTGGTCAGAAAATTAATAACAGCGGAAGACTTTAATTCTAAAGCAGGAATTAAGCACGAACGTTTACCAAACAATCTACAAGCCTATGCTTGTAGATCCAGCCTTATGGCCAAAAATATTTCACTAAATGAGATGAATTGTTTTACAAAAATTATGTGAAATCACCAAACCAAAAACTCTCACAAGAAAACAAGTCTTAAAGATCAAAACCCACAAAAACAAAGGGTACAGAAAACGTGAGATTAAAAAATCAACTTCCTAGAAAATCTAGGAAAAACAACCAGCAGTTTCAATGTAGTTCCAGATGTAGCTTCTCCAATTGCTGCATCCGGAACTGCATTCACTTTCAGCAAATCTGGTTTTTCTGAATACTCTCTTATGATCTGAATATACTGCTCTTCTATGCTTTGCACTCTCTGCTTCATATATTCTGCTGCCCGTGCCTTTATTTATATGAGGAGGAGACCTACACATTAAAGGAAACAAACTCCAATTTGCTAAAGGATTGAGTTATAATTGGTAATCAAATAAACCACCTTAATTCCCTAGATTTTCTTACCAAACAAATAGGGACTCTTAGAGGTGTTTTTAGGAATGAGATATTACCAAGATTTTGCTTCCATAAATACACCTAAACTGTAGGACCAAAAAAACACAAAATATTATCAAGATTTTGTTTCCAAAAACATATCTAAACTTTAGGACCAAGAAAGGTGAGAACAAGACCAAAATAGGACATGCCTATTTTTCCCTTACAATACCAAAGATTGTCGACCTCACCGCGTACTTTCTGCTTGGCTGGGATCTAAGGAAAGAAAAAGGAGCGGGGTGAGTGATAAACTCAGTAAGTTACTACGTGATCTATATGACATGCTGCTATGCACATATAACAAATACATAATACATAATGCACGATACACCAAGTATAGTGATTCATATACTTGCACACAATTCATGTTCTTCATGTTATAATGCACATTGACTCAATGTAATATAAACACATAGTCAGGATATAAATCAGTATCTCAATCTGATTTGTATTTGAGCTGAATCTGTAAGAGAGCTTTTGACTTGTCCTGCTATAAACACAGTAGGTGTGCTGCTGAAGCAATACACATATATAACTGCGCCAGAAATCCAGAAGAACACTATAGATGTGTTGTTGTCGTGATACACACAATATATGGTCTAAGTTTGATAGTTACCAGAACTGAAAACCAAAGTCATGTCTGAACCCAATAGTATACAGAAAACACCGACCTTGGGACTTAACCAAGAGTCTCATTACCCCGAGTTTTACCCAAGAGTCGTAGTTGCGTTGCTGTTGCGGTACACATGTTGAAATCATGTCTGAACCCAATAGTATCCAGAACCAATGACCTTGGGACTTAACCAAGAGTCTCATTACTCCGAGTTTTACCCAAGAGTCTAGCCTTCTGTTTGTCATGCAAATTGTTCTAACAAGGCTACATCCTTGTCACGGCCAATAACAATGGAGAGACCCATGCAACGACCCGTAGCGATCACGAGATATAACTCTCGTAAAGACTACTGTCGTCTCATTGTCGACACAACCACATTTGCCAGTTGGACTCAATGCGATGCACAAGTAGATGCTTACTTGCTAATAAACACAACCGTCGAGTCCCAAAGTAGGGAAGCTCAACACACGTAACATGCATGCTTATTTGCCTATAAATAAACACTTAAGCATTTATTTGCTTACACACAAATATCAAGGTATGTAATATTTTACATATAATAAACTACACCAAAGTATTTCCCATTATCGTAGGAACAGAGCATGTCACTCATTATATTTTATTGTCCCTAAACCGACTCTGTTGAGTCATTTGTTTAATATTTATAAATTTCGGGCATCACCACGATTTGTGGGATTCGTCCCAACACAATCTTGTCGACGTACTACTCGGCATAATAATGGTTTAAAACTATTTAATACATTAACCAGTTAAAATTAATAAGAATCAGTAACTAAATTATTTATACTCCATATTCAAAACAAATCACATGAGAGTAGCCCACAGTTCATGTATGCAATTATTACATACAGAGGGAAGGGGATAGTAACTTACCTCTTCCGAAAAATATCGGTAAAAACACGTAATATTCAGGTATAAATGTAGCTCTCAACACATAGAACACCCCTGCGGAGTCGGAATTAAAAACGGTTAATATTTTGTTAATAAATCAAGCTTAAAATCCAAACCCTCGGTATAACTCACGTCTGACGCTCAATAATGGAGAGAACGAAGGAGAGAAGGAAAACGAACTACTGCTGCTCACATTTTGCATAAAAGGGACGGAGGATGCATGGTCCACCACCGACCCAATTTACAATCAAAAGAAAAGAAATGGGAAACTAGTTGTTGGCTTGGTCCAGCCGAATTCCAAGTGATTAGTTTTAAAATGTCAACATTATTGTTTGGTCAAAAGTCAAACCAATTACTCACGAATTAGACCCAATTAACACTAACTAATTACCATTAATTAGAATAAAAATATATTTTAACAATATAAAAAGAAACACATAATATACGATACACTTTGGATCAATTTAGCTAAAAATAAATATGTTCTAGCTTTAACGTGTCATTTTCTATTTCCACGTTATAAATCATAACTAACATAACTAAAGTCCAATATTAACTCAAAACACGACACACATCAAGCCCAACATATATTGAGCTAAAATGGACTTTCTTAATGCAATTACCCAAGTCCACAATATAAAACACGTAAATAATGTAAAACACATAAATAATACAATCGAACTCCAAACGTGCTATTGCACAAGTCCAACTCACGATATAACCAAATTCTCATTAAAACTCAAAATCCAAGTCAAAATACTATTTGACTAACATGCTAGCATTGCAAGTTTAACACTAATCAGCTTGTGATTAACAAAT
This sequence comes from Codonopsis lanceolata, assembly GCA_013146195.2. NCBI lineage: Eukaryota > Viridiplantae > Streptophyta > Magnoliopsida > Asterales > Campanulaceae > Codonopsis > Codonopsis lanceolata. The sequence goes on along the minus strand of CM028378.1, from coordinate 21,426,143 downwards.
AAATATCATAATAAATACAAGGAAATTCTCAGGCGCTACATATATAAAGGTGATTAAAGAAGACATGAAAGGGAAGTTGAGATCTCTTGTACCCACAACAATTTACCCATTTCTGGTAAATTTTAACATGGAGGTCATATATCTCAAGAATGGGGTGTAGGAAATCTCAATTCGGAAGAGGGTCAAGCCTCACCACACCACCAAAGTCACCACCCATGGCATGCCGAGTCGGGTCGGGGTGTCGGACGTACGACTAGTGATATGAGCTGTCAGACCCAAATTAGACACCACGTGCAGGGCACGAGAGCGAGCAACGCATGTGAACAACACGAGAGATATGACGTGAACACAATCAAGCTAGCTAGCAGCCTAGCACACACCAATCCCACTCATTCCTTCTTAAGGACCACCTAATGTATGTCGTCTCCTCTATACGAGGGAAACAAGGGTTAGCTGACTCGCCTAGACAGAGAACATCTAGCCGTATAGATTTTATTTTATTTAAATTTATTTCTTACTAGCAAAGATTTGCAGCATATTATTAACATCAGATACATTTTTAGTAGAGAATGCAATCTATTGTACAAGCTCCGAACTCGAATCATTGGCTGGCTATCCAAAGCTAATCCAACCTAATATTTAACGAGACCATCAAACCGAGAACATAAGTTATATAACGAAGAAGCTGATTTCAAATAGTAACTTCCCGAACACGAAGATGTTAACATTGATGGTTAAGGATCAGCCTTAAAAAACCTAACCTATTTTAATTTCTTGATAATTACATTTATAATTTTAGAAAATAAATAATAATAACCAATTAAGGAATATTCTATTACTTTTCTAATTATATTTTCCATAAGAAAAGCACTATTCAAAATCATTTTCCTTAACATTTTGTGAGCTTTTTTTTTCTTCAGAAAATTAAAAAATTAAAAACATACAATATATATATATATGAAATGATAATTGATATTAAATTATTGTGGGTTCTGTTCCAAATGATAATTGTATAAATTGAAGTTGACATAGCCTCAAAGGTGGCCATGTTGGGTATATAAATGGTAGAGGTTGATATTAGAGAATAATATTTATTTATATTTATTTGTAATTACCTTTTATAATTCATTCCTTATTTATGATTCCTTTCTTATAAAGGTCTCTAGTAACCCTACCTCAATTGTAAGCCTACTTGTAACCCTATATATATAGGTGATTTAATCAATAAAATGACTATGTCGTTATTCATAACAACTAGTTTTACACCCGTGTGTTAAACGCACGGATATATATATATATATATATATATATATATATATATATAATTAACTTTTATTCAAGCAAAACAAAGACAACAAATAAAATTAAAAGAATGAATTACAACTACTTATATAGAAATTAATCATCGTATCGGTAATATGATAGACTCTGAATTCATTATACACAAAATTTGTTGTGTTATTTTGTGGGCTTTCCTTCTTTATATCATATCAATCAATATCTTTAAACCAGAACGATTCGTTAACCTAAAAATTGTGATTTACTCTGAATCATAATTCAGGAAGTGCCCTACATGCAACAATAATTGTCCTAAACTTTTGTTAATTGTTATTGCATATGATACTACTATTGATTGACCTTGACTTTTATTTGACCTAATGCTTGGGTTGAAATTATAGTTAATGGTTTGTTACTTTTATTTTGTTTCTAATATTTTAATAAATACACTTTTGTAGGGACTATCATGTATTTACATAAACGTAAAATTGTATGAGTATTAGAATACATGTTGGCTGAAGCTCGGTTGTTTAAGTTCATCATCTTTTAACGTATAAAATATTATACGTTAAATTAAGATGTTGATGGTGTTGAAATGTTATTTTAAAAAATTATAATATTTAACGTATAAAATATTATTTAAAAAATTGATATTGATTTATTAACATGTAAAATAGACAGTAAAATTAAGATTTTGATGGTGTTGAAATATTTTGTTATATTAAATTCGGGTTTGATGGAAATGGGAAAATATATGTATATTTATACTTTTATAGATTCGTTAATGCATTGCCTTTTCTTTTTGTCAATTTCATTAGATGTGTAATTTAGTTTCAAATATATCAATAAGTTGCCTCAACAATTGTGATGAGGATTTAGGTTTGTTAAGTAGTATTTCAATATGAATTATATTTTCGTGATCAAGTGTTTTTTTTTTTCGTTTTGTGATTTTATCTTTTTTTACTGATGGAGACAATGATATTTTTGGGATAAAGACTTTGTCTCCAACATTGTTTACATTCAAAATTTAACTCCTACAATGTGATGCCAAATATTTTTTTAAGGTAAAATGTGTATAAATATGAGCGTCAAAAAATTATAATAAAAATATTACTTGATTTTTTTTAATACAAAAATGATTAATTTTGGGGGATTGAGCATTAAAACAGAGCAAATAGCAATATTTTTTACAAAAAAATCTAGTTCGACTTTACTAGAACTTGGTTTGTTGGTTAATGTTCAAGGTTTTGTTGTTTGACCTACATGCTCGAGTTGAAATTGAATAATGATTTTTTATTTTATTTTTTTTTATGTTTCTAATATTTGAATAAACACACTTTTGTAGGAACTATTTATTTTTACATAAAAGTAAAAGTATCAGATTTTTATAATATATGTTGGTTGAAGTCGGTTGTTTAAGTTCGTTATTTTTTATCTTTTATAAGACCACAAATTTTTAACGCATAGAATATTATAAAAAATTTCGATCTCGATTTATTAACATGTAAAATGGATAATAAAATTAAGATGTTGATGGTATTGAAATATTTTTTAACTGTGTTTTCAAATCATTAGAAGTTTTTTCATATTCCAAGGCAATATTTGGTTTTCATATTCTAAGAGAGTATTTAATTTTCACATTTCAAGGTAGTATTTGATTGATTAAGACACATGTACTTAATTAATGTATAATCAAATTTATGTTTTTAATACATGGTCCACCAATTTTATCATAGAAATGTATTTCTATTTTAAGAAAGTAGCTTTTAACGGAATTTTACTATTTTTAGATTACCTAGGCTTTATATATATATATATATATATATATATATATATATATATATATATATATATATATATATATATATATATGTATATATATATATGAAACTAACTCGATGACGAAAATTATAAAAACCAAACATATCTTCTCTGAGAACTTGCCAAATGATGTTTGGCAAATGAGCCACTGTCTCATAGAGCACATATGATCCGTGTGTGTAGGCCACCTCCACAAGCTTATTTGCAACTCTATTGATCTCCTGATATACATGTCTGATATCATAATCTGCTAGTAAGTTTTTGCAATCAAATAGCTCACTATCATATTTCCACGGAATCTGTTGCCTCCCCAACAAGCCCTTTGCCGCCACCATAGAATCAGTTTCCACAATCAACCGATCAATATTCGAACTCCTACATAAAGATAACCCATCTTTTAAATCTGCTATCTCGGCATACATATTGGTTCCATAACCATAAAAACAAGAAAAGGCACAGATCAAAAAACATTTATGATCCCGGATAATGCCTCCCCCTTAGCATTCACCATTCCTAGCAGAACCATCCATAGTTAACTTATAAATATTGCTCAGCAGAGGATCCCATCGAAGCCATTGACCCCTTTCCCGCCAAACACTATGCATCTTGATCCCGAGACATTGTAAATTGAGCGTACCAAACACATTGGAAGCCTTCCTCGGTTTATACACTCTCATGATATCTTGAAGGCCATTTTTAATACCTTTGAAAATCTCCTCATAGGCCATAGGTTTATTATCAAAAACTGCCTTACATCTAGCTTTCCATAACTCCCAGCACCCAAATATCAAGCCTCCAATTCTACAAGCTCCGACTTGATTTTTTGCCGAAGATCTCGCCAACCATGTATCACAAAGATGCTGCATCGAAGTATAGGAATCAACGACATGAAAGTAACACGCCAGGATTCTCCACGTGTAGTGCGCTGCTTCTGACTGAAGAAATAAGTGACCAATTGATTCCCGGTGATGATCGTGTTCACGTCACACACACTTAGATGCTAATGCCACACCTTTGGACTGAATGTGAAGATCAACTGGCAACACCCCATTAAACAACTTCCACATGAACCCACTGATTTTTAAAGGTAACCAGCTTTGCCAAATCTTTTTTTCCTACGAAGTTCTCGACCACTTCATTCTATTCTGCTGCCAATGATCCTGAACATGAAACTCACCCGAATTGGTATGGACATAAATGAGTTAATCATCCCGGTGCTCCTGAAGACGAACCTGTTGAACTCTATCATAATCCTCCGTTGACAACAAATGAGCAAACTGGTCTAACTGAGGGAGAGTTGCCCGTACTCGGAGGTTAAAATCCATCGGAAGCGGCCCTTCAAGAATCACGCCACTCCAGTTTTCTCCCCAAAAAGAAACTTCCCCTTTTCCAATTAACCACCTGCTACTTTGCTGAAGATCCTCCATATGTTTATATATAGCCTTGAAAATCAAAGACATAACCCCATAACCAATAGACCCATTAATGCCATATTTGGAACGAGCGAAGCGCGCCCATAAGCTATTTCCTTGCAAAACTGCTCATGCCAACTTTGCATGCAACGACTCCATCACTTGGGTTAAAGAACGAATGCCCAAAAGCCCCCCTCTTCAAGAGGTCTACAAACAACATTCCACGCCACCCAATGCGTACGATTTTCGCCATTACTACTCCATAAAAAAGCTGCCATTGCTGATTCAATTCGAGCCATGATAGTTTTCGGAACACAAATAGAGGCAAGGGTGTAGATTGGGATACTACACAAAATAGATTTGATAAAAGTGAGCTTACCTCCAAAGGATAAAAGCTGAGCCTTCCACCCATTTATTTTGTGCATAATCTTTGTAACCAAATACACAAAATAAATAGCTTTAATCCTTCCATGAAAAAGCGGAATACCCAAATAAGTCATAGGAAAGGTCTTATGAGAACAACCCAGCCAATCCATTATCTGCCTAATCCGTCTGCCCGAGCATCTACTAGACACATAAAAACCACTCTTCTCTAAGTTTATTAGTTGACCCGAAGCCTTTTCATAATCAGACAAAACTTCCCGTAAAGCCTTTATGGAATCATTACTTGCATTATAAAAAATAAGCATGTCATTTGCATATAACAGATGAGATATCACGAGTCCCCCCTGCCATGAGCATACGGTTTAATCAGCCCACATTTCATCTTACTTTTGATCTGAAATGATAAAATTTCCTGAGCTATAATGAATAACAACGGAGATAACGGGTCCCCCTGTCAAACTCCTCTAGTCGATTTGAGGAAGCCATAGCTGCCACCATTGATCCGAATACTATACCACACATTGCTTAAAAGTTTATATATCATACTGCAAATCCCCTCATCAAAGCCACATCCTTGTAAAGCCCGTATAATAAAGTCCCATTCTATTATATCATATGCTTTGGACATATCAAGTTTTAAAATCATATTACCACCTCTAACCCGATTATCGATCTGGTGAACAAGCTTATGAGCCAACACTACATTATCCTGAATGCATCACCCCTTAACAAATCCGGTCTGCTCAAAAGAAATTGATTTTGGAAACACCTTTGCCAACGAGTAGCCAAAATCTTCGAGATAATCTTACCTACAAATGGGCAAAGACTTGTGGCACCCCGCTCCTTCGTTGGCTCGGTTTGCGTGCTATACTTGCACTTCTTCCTTTGTTGACTGTATGTTTGGTTTGCGAGAGGGTCTAGATATGTATGAGAGACCACGTTAAGACCAAAACACTATTAAGAGATGCCATATAGTTGTTGACTTGCTAAAGTCACAAGTCGTGACTCGACGATAGTCGGAATGTGACGCGATTGAGGGCTTGCTTGCGTTTTGTGTTCGTGACCTCGGTTTGGTCCTAGACCTCTATATGATGGTTTATTAACATGTTTAGATGTATTAGACTTCAAGTTGGAGGTGTTCCTTAAGTCTATCGATGATTTGGAAGCTTTGGAGATAGCATTCGTCTCTATCGCGTAGTTCGGGATTGAGTCGTAATCGTCTCTCCTTTGGAATTCTTATTTCCCTAGTTGTTATTCAACTTTCTAGAAGTATTTAAGCTTCTTCATTAGCCCTTAGTCTTGCCTTAAAAGTCTCCTTTCATTGCTCGTTCGATTGTGAGTTCATTCGTCGTTCCGGTTGCACGTTGTTGCACCTCCTCCCGGTTTCGCTCCGAGTTGTTCCGGATGTTGTTAGGGTGTGTTTTCGACTTGTTTTGAGTTGGTTTAGACCTTAGAATGGTTGCCCATGAGTTTGGGACCATTTAGGACATGTTTAGACCAAGTTCAAGGGCGGACCACGCGCGCATCGACTCGATCACCGCTGGACAATGCCGAGCATTGCAAAATGAATATAAGCTGGACAGAGGTCCAGGCGCCCGCCTGGCCTTATGTGAGGCGCCCGCCTCAAGAACTGGAGTCACCTCACGGAATTTTTCTCTGCTTTGCCCCTGCTTTCGATTTCGACGAAAAATACCTAACCTACCCTCATTAAACCCCCTCTAAACCCTTCCTAACCACCCATACTTAGCCCTAAACATGTCCTAACATTAGTTGGAAGTTAATTAAGGTTAGATTAGTGATTGATTAATCCTAATCTCTACTAATTGTACTAAGGAAATGACTATTGTGCCCTCTTTAAATTTGGGGGTATAAATACCCAAACCCCTTTGCAATTTTCAGAAACTCTCTTCATTTCTCCTTCTCCACCATACGTATTATAGAGAGAGAGAGTCCATGGGAGATTTCAAGCCCTAGCCTTCTTCTCTCTTCGATCCAAGACGATCCAACCGTCCGATTGCCTTCAAACTTCAGATTTGTGAAGCCCTCAACGAGTAGAACAAGTTCACCGATCGGATTTGCGTTCTTTGGAGTTTTCATCCGAGCTAGGTAAGTTACCTCCTTTTGATTTTGGTTCATTGGCCCTAAGGAAAACAACCTATATGCTATTTGTGGGCAATGAACACTTGATATGCTTTGTATGCCCAATTTGGGGATTTTTGGAAGTATAAACTTGTTAGGAGCATTTGTAGAATGACTTCTATGATTGTTGAAGTATATGATTTTTCTTCATCTTGTGTTTCTAGGATTATGAGTATGCTAGAAATCATGTCCACGTGTTATTTGGGTTTATTGTGGAAATATGCCTATGATTGGGGCTTTGGATGAGTGAATTCAATATATATCATGAGTAGGATCATTTAATGGAAATTATGTGATTTATGGGATGGGTTATGATTTATGTTGGGTTTTGTTATGAATTCTAGGGCTTGTGAATCAAGCCCGAATTATTGGGGAAATTGTTGTTAAATAAAGTGGGTATTAATGTTGAAATTGATGAAGTGCGTAAATAATGAAACTTAGTATTTAGACTCAACGGAGTCGTAATAAGTCCAATAATGTGTTAATAAACTCGAGTGAAAGTCCTACGACATTTGGGTTTCGTTTGACTATGATTATGATGAATTCTTGGATTTTTAGGCTTGGGAAACAAGCCCGGATTATTTTTGGGAGAATTGTTATAAATTTGAATGATGTGATAATTTTGGGATTTATGAAATAAGTATTTAATGAAATGTGATATTAAGACTCAATGGAGTCGTTATAGGTTCAATAAGATGTTGATGAGCCTTAGGTCAAAATCCTACGATGTTCGGGTTGGGTTGGTTTTGATTGTGAGTACCCAGCATCTTGAATTGTGTACCATTTGTGACACCCACGATATAGAGGCTTATTGGGGATTTATTTAGAGCGTGCTCGTTAGGGCACGGAGCATTAGAGACCAACCTATGATCTCGTATTACTTTAAGAAATGATTATTGAATGAGTTCTCTTTTAGGGAATTTGGTCGCGTGCACATGAAAGCACTTGAGGATATGACTACGGCTTAGTTTTAGTACCCTTGAGATTGGTTTTGAGGATGTCAATTATATACGACAGGTTTGGACTATGGTTGAGTCCGTTATGCTTTTATGAATAGACTAATCACTAAGTCTTGATTTATGGTTGTTCTTAGACTAAATAATAGTCTTTGGTTAAATCTCGAGTAGAGGATTATGGTAGACCTCGTGTTGTGATTTCTTGAGCTTATATGCTACTTTTGATTGGGTGATGACTTGAGGATCATGAGTACCTCATTATGTGGTTCTTTGACTAAACTTATAAGTTAGTTGGATTTGTGAAGTATGTGCAAATATGTGCATTGTTAAATTGGTGTGTAGAGCTTTATGTCCTACTTGATTTGATAAGTCCGCTATGGTCGGTCTTGATTCTTGTTTGAGCATGCGAGTAAATATCTACTTGTGCATTGCATGTAAGTCCAGCTGGCAATATTTGGATTGGTTTTTTTATGTCAGGGTAGGACGATACATCGCCTATACGAATCGTAAGATTCGTATTCGCTATGGATCGCCGTACCTGGGACCTCACACACCCTCCACTGTTGGCCCCAGTGGGGAAGTTAGCCCATCTTGTAACCAATAGAGCAAGTGGATTATGCTAAGCTAGACTGAGAAAGGGCTGCCCTTGCGGTGTAGCCGCTCAGTGTGTCGATGTAATCACGAGCATCGATGGTACAACCCGCTTAATGTGTATTGCGAGGAACACAACGGCACTAATTCGGTATCTTCTCTATCCCTTATGTGGCTTACTATAAGCACTTATATGAAAGATAATGTGCTATGTGGTTTATGAAGTTTATGTTCCTTGTTGACTTAATACAAGTTTATTATTGGTATTCTATTAAGATGCCATGATTTTATACATGCTTGTGCATTATACCATGCCACGCCATGCTATGCCATACAATTGCATTTAGTAACTTACTGGGTCATTATGACTCACTCCGTGTGTTTGTTTTCCTTAGTTTTTGCAGTAAGCTCATTAATACGCGTTGCAGCTTCGGGCGCTTGTCGGATAGCAGGTGGTCTTCCGGGCTATAGCTTGGATTATTATTATTATTGTTATTATGTATTTGTGAGACACGAATGTAAAGTTATGTAGACTTTACTTGGGTAGAATATGCTAGTATTTTGTTATCGTTTTATTTTGGGGAGCCGACTTGTTTGGTCGAGCTGTTGTATCTCTTTAGAGTTGTTCCCTTGTTATTTCGAGCATGCTTTAGCCCACTTATTCTAGTATTGTCGGTTTTGTCATCTCCGACGACATTAGTCGAGAGACTTGGGATAGTTGTTAGTATTTTAATATCTTATTCGTTTAGTTGGTTTGTTCCTCCGGCATGTTATAGCCGTTGAGTAGTTGTTTATCAGGTTGGTATTCTGTTGATTCACCGGCCTTAGGTTGCTGATGGTTTGTTATCCGTGCGCAATGTTGCGTCACACGAGTCGTAAATTTGTCGAGAGATAGTTATCTCTCAGCCTTGCGTTCCTTTGTTTAGGATTAAAGGCTTGGGTTCCACTTATGATTAGCTTCCGCAGATTTTAGTTTTTAGTTGTTCCGTATCGCCGTTATGGCTTTACCTTCCTATTCGAGCTTGATGGCTCATCTTTTGACTCGTACCATTATGCTTAGCAGGTGCTTGTCCGTCTTTTAGCTTGTCTTGACGGCACGACCTTGGGATTCCGCATTGGAGTCCGGGTCGGGCTGTCACAGACTAATAGGCCGGAAATCTCCAAGAACAGCAGGATCTAAAATCTTTGGAATTAAGACAATAGATGTAGTGGCTAACCCTTTATGAATATCTATACCCGTGAAAAAGGCTTGAATGACCTGCACCAGGTCCCTTTTAATGATACCCCAACATGAAATGAAAAACCAACCGGTAAATCCGTCATTTCCTGGAGCACTATTCGGATTCAAACCTTGAATAGCCTCCCATATTTCTAATTCCATAGAAACATCACCCAGCATTATATTATCCTGCATCGTCACCTGCCTTGGAAAATCGAGAAAGAGACTCTCATCCAGTTGATGATCAGACCGAGAAAAAAGATTGGAGAAATAATCCACCGCATGATTCCCAATAATATAATTATCTGTACACTACGTACCATCATCATTTTTCAGCTTTATTAAATTCTGCCGTTGCCGTTCTTTTATACTTGCATGAAAAAAACTAGTATTCCGATCACCATCTTGAAGCCACAATTGCCTTGCTTTTTGTTGAAGTAACTCATTATCCCACTTAACCAATTGAGCTAAATCAAGTTTTGCCACGGTCAGTTCCGAAAAAATTGTATCACCTCCTATTTGAATGCTCTCGTCCTCCAAAAACATCACTTTATCATGTTGTTGAGCTAGAAGTCTATGAACATTACCAAAAACATTCCAATTCCATTGCTTCAGCTCACACCTTAAAAAATGTAATTTCCTATGAAGCACATCCATAGCGTCACCACCAACAACCCTACTCCATTGCTGTTCAACAAACTGAAGAAATCCTGAATGATCCACCCACATCCTTTGAAATCTAAGCAATCCTCTAGGCTTCAGAATAAATGGATCAAAAACTCATCAGTAAAGGCGAATGATCAGAGTGCATGCGACACAAATGTTCAACCGTAATACCCGAAAAAGTAGTTGCATACGTCCCATTAGTAAGCACCCTATCAATACGTTGCCATATTCTACTTCCTGCTTCATGATTATTACTCCAAGTGAATTTACTACCCTCAAAACCAGCTGATCGATGTTTTATTTAATCTTTTTCCTTGCAAGTGAACAAGACTATTATAGAATAGTATTGGAAGCAAGGGTCGAACCCACAGAGACAAGTGATCACGAACAGTGCAATTTATTGATAGCAATTTATTAATCTAAAGGGGGTTTTTATATTTAATTCTACTCTAAACTACTATTTATAGATGTTTAACTAATTAGACAGTAATAACATATATGAAGATCTTATGGTGGGTGGCAATCTAGGATTCTGGGTTTCACTTGTATCTCCTTTATGTGTAATTCATAATAATTATCATTCAATGTCTTGGGTTCGTTCACTAAAGATAGATATAGTCTGTTGAACAATTGGTTCAGCCTCCATCCCATAAAAAATTCATCCATTCTATATCCTAAGCACAGGAAGCTGTCAATCTAGTGTCACCTAGATTTATGATCTATCTGTCACCTAGATCATGTAAGAACCTGGTCCTAACTTATCACTCTCGTGCATCGATAGGTCCAATTTATTGTGTTGGTGAGCCAGTGTACGACATATGCACTTGGTCATGCAGTTATCCGCACCTCTAAGCCTTTATTATTTGCGATTACATTCATTTGTTCAAAGCAACATAATATAGGGATTGATAAACAACACAATCAACAAGCATTGAATGAACATAAATAAGAATCAAAACATAAATTTGATACAAGTTACCTCCCACCTCCTAGATTATGGATGATTTAGTTCATCATAGACAATGAATAGCACATGGAGATGATTGGATACATGATTTGATCTTCAATACTTGAAATTACACAAACTAATTATGATATACAATCTAAAAACTACCTAAAATCTACCTAAGAGAGCTTCCAGCCGTCCTCTCTATATTTTGGCTCGGCATCTGACTTCTATATATACTCGGGAGTTGTAATTCAATCGAATGACTGTGTGAAAATACGAAATAATCGCAATCTGACCACCTTGCGGTCGCAAGGTGCTGGGTACCTTGCGTCCGCAAGGTCTCCAGTGTGTTTTGCCATTTGGAATTCTTTGCTTCAGCTTTTGTGACCCGTACTGCCTACCTTGCGGTCGCAAGGTCTGAGGCACCTTGCGTCCGCAAGGTCTCCAGATTCTGCAGCTTTTACTTTTTCTTCATTTTTCCTTTTTGGCCCTTCTTGAAATTTGCACTTAAAACCCTGGAGTTTCGCATATTTTCACTAATAACCCTGAAACTTATAAAACTCACCGAAAACATATATTAGTAGCCAAAAGCCTCGTGAAATAGCATAATTTAAGTCATAGAAGCATATAAAATCGACGTATAAAATACATCGATCACCAGCATCTGCAAGGCCCGCATTAATCATAAAACCATTAAATTAAGAAATACCAAGATCATCATACCCATTCCCACCCAATTTTTCCAAATGGTTGGCAATGATATTGAAATCGCCTCCAACTAACCAAGGTTCCATTCCAACATTTATTATACTCAATAAATCCCGTCATAAATTTTGACGCTCAAAACACAAACAAGCTGCATATACGAATGAAGCCAAAATATGACAACCCGTATCCAAAGACAAACGAACTGTTAAATGTTGCTTATTAACCGCCACAAAACTAACATCAATCCGCCCATCCCATAACAATCATATATGAGTATTTATAGGATTTTGGTGCATAAAATTTTTAAACTTTAACTTTCTAGCTACTGACTGCAACCGATCTCCCGATATCTTCGGCTCCAAGAATACACATAAAAACCTATTGATTTTGAGAAGTAACCGAGGCCCCAGCCTTACTATTCTTTGCTCGGGTTTGGCGTTGATTTTAGTTGTCAAACTTCTTTTGTTTTGCCTTCTTACTCATCTTTCTACAAGCCTTCTGAAAATTCTACATGGAATCATTCTCGTGAACGCAATCTTGGAGATTATCAATGGATGCCGATCGTGCAAACTTCTCTTTTGGTTTCTTGCCCCGACCATCAACAGAATGCAAACCCCTATGAGCAATCGTGGGAAGTTCCCCTTCCTCCATTAAACCATCCAATATGTCGAATGAATTCGATAATGATACGTCCTCCATGTCCCCCTCTTTATTGTTTTCACTAAGTTTGATACCACCATTATCCGGCAGAGAATTACATATGATATCATCCTTGGGCGTTTCCTCAGGACAGCCCGTTGGCAACTTTACTTTGACCGCAACCTGCTTTGGAGAATCAGGAATATCAACAACCTTTGTATCTATGACTTTGCCATTAAGATCTTTTGTTTGAGACGTAGACCCCTTTTCCTTTTGTGCCTGATCCCATACTGGCTACCAACCCATCTTCTCTTTGATAACAGGTTGTTCTGTAAGAGGAGTGTTCTTAGTCTTAACGCCAAACACCTGTGCATCAGTACCTTCCTTCAGACCTTCTGTTTGAGCCCTGCCCTTGAAACGCTTTCGACAATCCAAAGCAATGCGCCCTAACAGCCCACAGCCAGAACAAAAAGCAATGTTCCTTTCAAATTCAATCCCTTGCCAGAAACCCTCCTCCTTAGAAGTTCCCAGTCACATCCGAGATGGAAGAGGCATAGACATGTCCACCTCCACACAAATGTGTGTGTACATAGGATGTATGAGAGCTAGAGTTCGATCATCCGCCCTAAAAAACTTACCCAAATCATTACCAATTCGTTGCGGATAAGAGTTATTGAAAAAAGACAACAGCAGATGATGCAGCCTCACCCATACTGCCACTGTAGGACTATCACGACGAAAAGCAAAATCGGGGGTCCAACGGAACGATCTGTACATACACCTTTGAATCATATGTGACTCCTTTGATAATGCTCGAACAAGGTCCTCAGTCGAAGATAAATGCACCATTACATGCCTTGGATCAAGAAGACCAAGCACAAAAGATCCAGTGAGTTTCCAAGACTGCGAAATATGATCGTGTATGATATGTAACTGAGGTCTGCCCATTGAAAACTTGAGGATGATGGTGTTAGCAAACTGAGCATTTGCTGCCTCCATTTCGACTGGAGAGAAAAGAACTCCAATTTCATCATCAACCAAAACTATTGGTCGTGAAGGTATTGGCAAATCTTTAAGAGCCGCCACCCGATTAGGGTTGAAACATTTAGTGTCACCTGGATGTGAGACTACCGTTGCATACGATTTCACTTTAGGAATCTTCTCACCCATAACCTTCGTTCCCTGAGAACCATTCCCAACTTCCTGATCCACCACCAAAGGTTCAGCCGCCGATGGCTTACAATTTGGCGGCATATCCACCTAGCCGCAAACCCTAAATAAGAAATAAACCCAATCATACCTTAGTGTGCGTAAAAATGTGTGCTTTTAAATGTTATAATGATAATGGTTTTTTTTTAACCTTATTCAATGGTGAGTGATTTAATTTAAACAATCATTTCAATAGACTTGTTTAATGCGAGTAGTGCCTAAAGCTAAAGTAGATAGAAGCTGACGTTGGATAGGGTCAGACGGGTGACCACGCCAATAATGCCAGTCATTGAGAGACCACCTAAGAACTCATAAAGGCTGAGGGAGGAGGAGAAGGAGGAAGAGGAGGGGTTGTGGTCGGCCATTCATACACATCATCCTTTGATTACTCGGTCAACAGTATGCTTCCTATCAATGGATCCTTCACATGAAAAGAAGATGGTAAGAACTTAATAGATGTGTTATTGAAGGTGCAAAATTGATATATTAAAATAAGATTTCATTTCATGTTAGGAACAAATAAAACATCATGTAATTGAAAGGTTTGTGATGGCGTGTGAAGAGAAGAGGAACTCATTTTGGAGATAGTTAACCATGTACCATCACTGATGACCATGTCGTCTGAGCCCATGTAGAAATAGTGTAAAGAGAGGTTGTCGAGGTCAGCAGTGGCATGATGAGAAGAACCACTGTCAAGAAGCCAACTCGGTGTCCCGGTGACCGCTGTAGTCGTTAGATGTGCCCGCGATTTCCACTTGGAGCCACTTGCCGAGCTGCAAGGAGCGGGCTATGCCGTAGTGGCGACCAATTGATAATTGGTGCACTGAGCGACAGTGTGACCCTATTAGAAACAGTCTTGACTCTTTCCAAGATACGGTTGTTGCTGCCGAGGAGTCGGGGCTGAAGATTGCGAGAAAGGTTATTGAGCTTGCGAGGCTGTGAAATTCTGTAGAGAGCTCTTCATAACTACTCCCTCTGTCAATCATCCCCAGGAAACTACCTCCTGTGAAGTCATCACCAAACAGGGCCAGGGCATAGTCATCTTGGTCTATGGTCCAGGTATTTTCGACTGTTACAGTTTTATATGCAGTGCTGCGGGGCTCGAGGGTAACCTGCTCCATTTCATTGGAGGCGAGACTGACGTCTTCGAGGATTTCCAAATCAGGGCGTCTTTTCCCATTTTGGTCTATCCATGGTTATGGGAACATGAGATAAGCCTCTGTTTCTCCTTTCCTTACAAAGTATCCATTTAGAGTTTTTCTATATCGCTGCAGAGGAGGATCTTTGTAAGGACGTTTTTCACGTTCTGCCTTGTTTTTTTTTTTCACTTTTTTGTCGCATGACCGCAACTAGTTCAGCCGGTGTGGGTTTGTATCCTAGACCAAATGGAGGAATACATTCCTTAAATTCATCTTCGACCAGATTGATAAGCCCCTGCTTATTTCTGCCGAGACCCAGACCAGGCATGTAATTCATTTTTCAGAACATGTTTAGTGGGATCATATCTCCGAAGATTGTGGTTTTCTTTCCAATAATGTCAATCTCCCGCCCATATTCAATGGCATTGACTCTGGCTTGAGGGATGATTTCAAAACCACTGAGGAAGATACTCGTGTCATCATGCCCTATTTCGAGGATTGGGATATCTCCACTTTCTTTGTTTTCCACGATCTTATTGGCAAGTATGATAACTATGTGGTCATCGTGGATAAACTTGACACGTTGATGTAACGAGGAGGCTAGCCCTTTCACCACATGGATCCAAGGATGTCCCAGCAATAAACTGAAAGTAGCATGAATGTTTAGGACTTGGAACTCAACTAGGATGGTTAGTGGCCCAATAGTCATCATCAGAGTTACCACCCTTAGGACACATCGACTAGTGTTGTTGTATGCCCTTACTGTTTGTGATAAAGGAGTCAGTTCTGATATCTTTGTCCCTAGTTTGGCTAGCGTACTGGTGGGTCATACATTCAAAGATGAGTCGTTGTCTATCAGGACCCAAGGAACCCTTTTTTCCATAACTCCCACAGTGATGTGAAGAGCATCAATGTGGTTGGTTCCTTCTCTTGGCAGATCTAGATCGGTGAACATAATTACATTTCCGAAGTGTATGTTTCCGATCATTTGGGTGAGCTCATTTGGAGATGTTTCAATGGGGATGACTGCCTGCCTTAGGGATTTTGCCAGTGTGTCACGATGATTTTTGGAAGCACGTAGCAAGCCCAGATGGATATGTTTGCTTGGGTTTTCTTCATCTGAGATAACATGGTATCTTCCATACTTTTGGCCCCAGTATCTATTTATTTGTCTTTGCCAGAGTGGTCACCACTTTCTTGATTTGGTTGATATGCTCGACCAGATCTGGTAAGGTGACTGACATCCCCACCGACCCAAGTGGTTTTCGCAGTGCAACTGATATTTTGACTGCCCAAGATAGTGTTCCAAGAGAGCATGTTGCAGTTAAGCTCTTTTTCTAGTAAAAAGAGAGGAACAACGATGTATGGTAATGGCTTTTCAATCCTTTCAAACTTGGGTACACAGTTTTCTTCATTTACCTCAATCATGTTGATTTGAGGTAATGGGTTATTGACTACATTGGGCTTGGGGTGAGGTTTTTCGATGACTTTATCATCTATCAGATCTTGGATTACATTTTTGAGCATGTAGCACTTGTCGGTGAGATGACCACTGCAGCGATGATACTCACAATACTGAGCACGGTTCCATGAGTTAGGCAGAGGATTCGGCGGTCTGTAGTTTTCTAATGGCTTTAGCACTCCCTGTGTCATCAGCCCTTGCAATATCAATGATTGGGGAGCTTGCAATTCATCGAAATGCCTATTTCCTCTGTTTGGTCCCCTGAAGTTTCTGTTTGGACCGGTATTTCCACCAACTGTATTGATGGATCTATCTACTCCATAGGACCATGGTACAGTGTCGTAGCTCTGTATAGGGAAATTGGTTGATGGCATAGTAGGTATATTTCCTACCATGTGGACAACTGAGCCTGATGCTGCTGATTTCCCTTTTAAGTAACTGAATGAGATAGGAGGCGTACCGACTTTTAAATGTCCAATGCGTATGTCTTTGTCGATACGGATCCCTATTTCCACTATTTCATTGAAGTTATCATAAGGGAGATATCGCATATGCTCTAGGTAAATGGGTTGGAGATTTCTAATGAACATTCTGGTTGATTCAGCCGGATCAGGCATGTCTAATGTCTGAGCTATCTTTCTCTTTCACCTGGCTGCAAAGTCTGCGCAGGTTTCCTTTTCCTTTTGGGTGCACGCCTCAAGTTCCCTTTTATTTTCAGAACTGGTATTGTCTTTGTACCTCTTTTGGAACTCCTCAGCTATTTGGTCCCAAGTACCAATTGTACTATTATCTGCTAGCATTAGCCATTGCTTAGCCGCCCATGTCAAGGTGAGATGGAAGTTGGAGGCCATAGCTTCAAAACTAGCCCCTCTTAACTGCATGCCGGTAGAATAAGATTTTAGGTGGGATATAGGGCATCCAGTCCCATCGAATTTTTCTATGTCGGGCATTTTAAATTTTGAGGGTAGTATAGCTGAAGGCTGTAATGTTAATGCCCGTGTAGAAAATTCTCCTTTATTCAAGACTTTGAGCATCATGCCTTTTAGGTTCTCCATATCTGCCTCTAATTTTGTGGGAGGTGGTGTTGGGTTTTGGTATATATTTGAGGGATTGGGGGCAGCTGGGTTTATTCCTTGGTTTGACTGAGGCATTTGGTAAGGATTATAAGGAGGTAGGTTATTTGCGGTTTCAGTCTGATAACCAGGATCATTGAAAGGTAACTAGGTCGTTACTTGTCCTGGTTGGGTATAGCTTCTGGGGTCCATATGTGAGCTATTTTGAAGTGGGTTGGTGATAGAGAATGGAAGGCCGCTTGGGTTTTGGGGTATATTGGTGTTTGGAAAAGGGTATAGTGGATTTGGTGAAAAAGGGTTAAAAATTAGGTAATAGGTATTTGGTGGGAAATTGGTAATTGGGGTACTGGTGGTTGGTGGAAGGTTAGTGTTTGGCTGAGGGTTTGGGTTTAGAGGAATATGAGACGTAGATGCTTCTTGAGGTGTTGCAGGGAA
This sequence comes from Codonopsis lanceolata, assembly GCA_013146195.2. Lineage (NCBI taxonomy): Eukaryota > Viridiplantae > Streptophyta > Magnoliopsida > Asterales > Campanulaceae > Codonopsis > Codonopsis lanceolata. The sequence continues at coordinate 21,408,063 of CM028378.1, read as the reverse complement.
AGTGATTCCCTCGACATTGGACCTTGGACCTTACATGAGGTTTGTGATGTGGCTCAACAGGCGATCAGTATGTACACCTGTGGGTTCCTGGGACTGCGCATGCGCCCCGCGCGCTCTTGGATAGGGGTGCGCGTACGTGCGGATGCGGGACACCACTGCTCTCATTCCATCCTCCCTTGTTTAGGGGAAGACGAAATTAAAAGTGCGAGAGGAGTGCTGTCTAAGATAGCGCGTTTGAATACGCCTCGGTAACTTTCAGTGAATTTTTGGTCCAATATGGGAGCTTTGGGTTTTCTATATCAAGTTATCCCTTGTTTAGGGAATACCAGGATATAGGAATACATCACCCTTTTATTCTCATTTTCCCTTTTTTAGGGGAAAACGGAAAAGTGCAAGAAAGGATGTTGCGAGGCCCCACTATGGATTTTATGACAATTTCCTTATGGCCTATTTCGGATCACTATGGGTGCTTTGGGTTTCCTGCATCAAGTTATCCCTTGTTTAGGGGATACCAAGATATATGAATGCATCACCCTTTCATTCTCATTTTTCCTTTTTTAGGGGAAAACGGAAAAATGCAATAAAGGAGTGTTGTGATGCCCCACTTGATCCAAAATGTTTTATAGAGTCGTCATCTTTATTTTAAGGAAAAAATAAAGCAAAACCAAAAAAAGAAAAACCAGAGATTGTAAAAAAACTGGTTCGGAGGCTAAGTTACGAGTTGGGAAGGTGCTAGACACCCAACTCGCCCTTTCGGTCTCAAAAGCGGTTTTTGGCTAAAGTATGTTTTTTGTTATATTTATTTAGCAAATAAATAAAGCATTAAAAGACAGAAAATAAAAGCAAATACATCCGCGACTACATTATTTACGGACTTGCAGTCATTTCCTTACAATAGTTAAAAATATATTTAAAAATATTTGGCCATAATAACAGCTCTTTTACATAGTATTTCCTACCTAAATCCGGACAGCACAACGGCTTATATTTTCTACATTGGGCCGGATTTGAAAATAAATTTTATAAAATAAACACCCTTAAAGGCTATAACCTTTTAGAGCGGGGAGTGCTCGCTCTGTCCTTCTCGAGAGAGGGAGACTTTTTATGCTGTTGTTGCTGTGATTCGGGCAGAGTAACGGCTTATTTTTGGTGGTTTTAGCCTATTTACTCGGGTAGAGTAACGGCTTATTTTTTGTGGTTTCGGTCTATTTATTTGGGCAGAGTAACGACTTATTTTGAGGTTTTTGGATCGGGGAAATAGGGTGGATACCTAACTAGAAGGCTAGGGATCACTTTGACCGGTTGGTTTTAGGTTTGGCGGAGTTTTGGCAGGGTTTCGAGGCTTTATAGGAGGATCACTCCCTATCTCAATTCGCTCTCTATTTTCTCAGCGTAACGAGGACGCAGAGAAATTTTATCGGGGTTTTCTCTCTGTTCTACGGAGTGTCTGAAAGTGAGCCCCAAGCCCTCTATTTATAGCTGAAGAGGGAGGACTCATCGGGAATTCTTTTTTCTCTCTGCGTGCTCAAATTCCTTGTACACCGCGCTGTAAAAATTGCACAATGCGTTAAGTCCGGGGTGTACTGTAGCTAGCTGGGCGCTGCCACATTCCTTCCTGGGTGCCGCGCCAGGTCACTATTCCTCTTTCAAGTTTTGCACTTTTATCCCTCGCATTTTACTGCTTCGCGCATCCTGCTTTGCCTTTTGCATTTTTAACTCCTGTAACTTGACATTTGCTAAGTTCAAACAGGTCTTAATATTTCATGCCAGAGTTACATATCAGGGGTACGAAATTGGGGTGTCTACAGCACCCAAATTCAGTCTAACCACCGCATTGCATAGCCGAGTAGAGGCGAGCCCCCGTGACATTCTACTAGATTGTTCATTCTCGGCGGTCATTCTGCCCAAATATGTACTCTCTGAACTGATTCTGATACTTTCTGATATGATCTCTGCGTCTGTATCCCGTATCAAACGACCGGTGCTATCTCTTCCTTTCCAAACTCGGGCCAGGTTTCTAAGGAAGAGGGTTGAAGGTATCAGAAAGAAAGGTTCCAGGCTTTTTGGTTCTGAGTACAGTACGCCTTTATTATTTTATTATTATTCATTTTTCCCTAAGATTGATCGGACAAGCACCTGCTTTGTTTTGACAGTCTCAGGACTCTTCCTGGAACAATGTATTCTTTCTCTAGACTATGAAACCTTCATATTCCACCTACCTTTCGACTTCCCAAGATTGGACTAATCTCAGGCGAAGAGTCTATACTCTTTCCGGGATCCATCATTCGAATGGTCTAGGACAAATATCATAAAAATTATTGTTCAGCCTTTATGCATATATCTTTATTCATTTATGTATATTTTCGCAACAGGGATTGGTCAATAATTTAGAAATATAAAAACCGATCGGTCCATGAAGTGGCCTAGAAAACTATATGATTTTTAACGTTGGCTGATGCAGGGGGTAGGCTGGCTTTGTTATAAGGGTATCAGTTCGGAATATTTCTATGTGTGTGTGCGTGTGTGAGGTATCTAAAAAGCAATAAAGTCTTTTTTATAGATATAAAGCAGTAATAAAGCAGTAAATGACCCGTCTTTCTGTTCATTTGTTGATTTTCTCGGATAATTAGTTTGAATCTTCGAAAGGACGGCGCGAGCGAACGTGATGGCCATTCAGATCAATAAATAGAAAGAAAAGCGGGGAATTTATTTGTTCCTATTAATTACATTTGGTCCTAATCCCCAAAATAATATGACGGAATAAAAGAATATTTACATATTTTGCGAGGAATAATAAATAAAGCAGAGCAAAATAAAATAAAGTGATAGTATGTTTTTTTTGCTATCCTGCCCGAAATTTTATATTTTTATCTTTATTCGCAACGGTACCCAGAATGAGGCTGCTGCAAGATTTCACAGTTATATGCACAAATATATATACAGATATATAAAAATGCAATATTTAAACTGTTAAATAAATATAAGTATATTTAGCCAAAAACAAAAGAAAAACTTGTTTTTTTTTTTTGTGTGAAATGAGTCTAGCCCTTCGTTTTTATTTCATTTAAAATAAAAACAACGTCCCCAACAGAGTCGCCACTGTGAGTGCCCCGATTTTCGAACGATTCCCCCGCTACCGAGAAACGAGTGGTTTTAAAATCTTTTAAAGCGAGTGGGAATACACCCGGCCTCATTTGTAGACTCAAAATGTGATCAACAGAGTAGCCATCTTTATTTTAAGGAAAACAAAGAAAAATCAAAAGTAACCCAATTCGCCCTTTAGGTCTCAAAACAAGATTTTTTTTTCTAGATATGTTTTTTTATATTTATTTAACAGTTGAAATATAATATTTTAAATATATATTTACATATATATAAGGAAATAATTACAAACTTACAGCAGCTTCCTTTCTTGGAGTTACAAATACATTTATAATTTTTTTTGCCATAAAAATAATGGTTCTTTTTAGTGCTATTTTCTATAGAATTTCGGACAGCACAACTGCTCTTTTTGCTTACATAGGACTATTTAAATAACACTTTTATACATAAAAACTTTAATATACCTACCTCTTGAAGTGTGGGGGTTTTATCCCGTACCAAGCTCCTTTCTGGTAGGCCCTAGGGTGCGCTCACTCTGGCCTTTAGGGAGAGGGAGTCTTTTCTTTTGACTGATTTTGGGTAACGTGACAGCTTGCTTTGACTGGATTTGCTGGCTAGTTGGCGTCGGAAATCAGGCAAAGCAACTGCTTACTTTTTGCTAATTTGACGTTTGGACAGAGCTTCGGGGCTAGAAGGAAAAATTCATTCAGGGTTCTCTCAGACTATGCGGTGAACTCACTACGTAAATTCTTCTCTATATGTGTTTCTCACCCCCTCTAAATTCTAAAGTCGGATGCCTCTATTTATAGGCTGGGATGAGGGATTCCTTCGGCATTAAGTTTTTCCTTCCGTGCTTCATCGACTTGTACCGTGCGTTGAAGAGATTGTACCAAAAGCAAACTACTACAGGGGGTTTGCAACTGTTGGGCGCTGCCTATAGGGGGTTAAGGCACGACGCCATGGAGGTCTTGGGGCAGCGCCCAAGCCTTTTTTGTTAGATTTTTGGCACTTTGGCCCCCTGCAATTCACTGTTTATGCATCCTATTTTTTCCTTTGCATTTTCAACCCTGTAACTTGACATTTGTTAATCCTTTTAACAGGTCTTGATATTTTATGTCATGTCACATACCAGGGGTACGAAATTGGGGTGTCTATAATTATTCTCGTTGGTCTTTAGTTTGGCGGGATAGGAAGGCTTAGTGTGGCCCCCGCTTAGTCAAACGGAGGCGCAACATGACTGGTCCCCTCAGTTCGACTCCATTGAAAGCCCCGTGCAGTGGCCACAAAAGGGACTTTGGTCAGGTTAACTGCCCCTTGTTGACGAGTTCAGCTCCTCGAGCTTCTTTGGTCTTCTTCTGAGCCTCGAAGAACTTCTTCGTGTCATTCAATCTCTTCATAGCTGTATAAAATCAAACACAATTAGTCACAACAGATGAGTAGATGATATGCAAGTTCAAATACCGAGCAGAAATATAGGTAATCTATAAAAAAATAAAAACAACCATCGAATGTAGGGGTATAATTCATCCCAAGTCTTTTGCACTTAGGACAATCATCAGGAAAGCTAAACTCGTGACAGTTTCCCCAATAAGGATAGGGCGCGGCTCTTCCCAGTCAATATCTACAAGGGGTTCGACCCCAGAAGTGTGCAGTGAATCCCGATTTGGCACAGATAGAAATCACTAGAAGTAAGGGCTTCCCAATCGAACACAAATTCCTGCCCGCCTTTGTTTTCCTTCACGCCTAGGAGTTTCTTAAAGTTGGCGAGATCTTGTTTTCACCGGACCAAAACTGATCGTGATTATAAGCTGGTGCTTTCAACTGGCCCAGATGAGGTGCAAAGGGCCAGCCTACCCGTGATTCCACGAGTAGAACTTCCTGATCCCAGGCCTCAACTTTGTTCGGGCCCTACCTCAGCAGTTTGAAGAAGTGTGGGTTGAAGCGTTCAGAGATACAACTAGTCTTCTTGTCAATCTTTAAAAGGTATAACTTATAGAAAAAGAGCATATCGGGCTCATGACCAAGCAGTCTGCAAGCAACGATGTACGCGACCAAAAATCTGACGGTGGTTAGAGTCAGCTTACAGGGGAAAGCGTTGGTCATGTTCAGAAATTCACAGATGAAGGAGTCTAGAGGCAGTCTAAGCCCTACCAGAAAAAAGTTGAAGTAGAAGACCATTTTATCCCCCTGTTTGGCATAGTCGTTATTACCAATCTCCAGCTCGAACACCTTCACTCGGTAATAATTTGGGTCCATGCCTAAGGAGTAAAACCACCTAGTGACGTCTTCTTCACTCTCCAACTCGTCCCAGGTTATTTCAGACACATCTTCCTCGAGGAAAGATTTTTCGCCTTTATGGCGTGCAACCCTCTTTCTTTTTTCTCAGGGATCACTCGTACTCAGAGAAAGCACCCAGATCTTAAGTTTGTCTCAACTATTTCACCCTCACCAACAACAGTCATAGTGACCTGCTCAACGGTTTACTTGGGGGATAAGGTAGCGGTTCTAATATGCGGTATGTCCTTTCATAATTAGAATTGATCTCGCATTGCGCTTCCTTCTCGACGTGGGCAGCAGGGGTACTTAAGGTTTCAACGATTTGGAGTTTTGAGCTGGTATGCTCGGAACTCTGTTTCTCCACTTCAAAGCAGTCCTCGCCCTCGAGTGAAGCTCCATGATCGTAGTTGTATCCCTCAATTTCAGATCTGCTTTCTTCGCATGAAGACATACTATAGGAATCGAGGAATGGACACATTAATTCCTACCCATAAAAACAAGCATACGTGGGCAGTCAAAACCCTCGGTTAGGGTTTTACATCTCAGACCAGTGAACAGGGCACCAGTTTAGTTTTCCTCGATTCCTACCTATGTGTGTGCTCGTTTTGGTGCAAAACTCGGGAAAAAAGCAATCAAGATGATGAACCCAGAAACCCAAGAAGGGTGGGGATCGTGAAAATTGACAAAAACAGGAATGCAAAAAGAAATAACAGAAATCAAAAACTCTCAACTAGATATCAAACGCCTGAAGTTTCATCATAGTTCGATTTCAGATTGTAATTGTTTTCATCATACACCCAGTAAGCATCATTGAACCCCAAACCTAGGGTTCTAGCAGAGAAGATAGAGGGAGGAAATCAAATTCAATAGGTTTTAAATCAAGACATTACTTGTTGAAGTTGAAAGTTGTTGATTCGAGCGAATGCAATAGATTCATTTGTTGCAATAGATTCAAATATAGCTCCTGTGATTTCAAAAGGAAGACAAATGAAGGTTTGAGAGTTTGAAAAATTGTAAAAGAGTGGAAGGGAGAGAGATTTTTCCTTTTATAGGCTATTTGGGGAGCAAGAAGGGGGAAATAACTCGAAGGGGCGTAATCGGTTGTGTGCACGACATTGGAATCGAGGTGTCACATTAAATGTCGCCTCGAGAAGGGTGTATTTGATGAGACTACCTATGGCAGACGACAAGCTGCACCTTAGACATCACCTCACCACACGTCTGACACATGCTAATGTCACCACTCGTCAAGGAAACCAGGCTCTTGTGCCTACTTTCGACTTTTCGACAATACATGCCAAATAAATGAAATGACCAAGTTCTTTAGCGACCAAAAGGTGAACTCTACGAATACAAGTCAAACATTATACTCCTCGCTCCGAGTAACTATGCTCGCCAGACAAGAAGTAAGGGGCCACAGAACTTCCAGGCACAAATGGCCCAACCAGCGGTCATGTGCCAAACACAATTACCTTATCACGAGTGAGACACGTGCGTACTTCATGTTGTGAGGATGATTCACAAGCGAGCATAGATATGCGCCCAGATCTTAATACGGGCGTACCGAGCAAGCACCTTCCCATTATTGTTTGGGGTCCAAGCATGTAGCGAGCAAGATGACATCTTAACAAGCATAGCTAACCTGCTCGGGTTTGGTGCTAACGACCGTTTAAAGTGTGGGGAGTTAATGCCGAGAAATCCACCCCCACGTTTAGAACGTGGCCCTGATCGTGTTTGCCTTTTCCGCTTAGGCAGTTAATGCCCACGCCCTAGCCTTCAATGTTGGGCCTATATTGACACGACCCGACCCCAAATCTCTATACGAAATCTGGGTCAAGCGTGTAACAACAAAACAAAATACACTAGTTCAAATAAAACACGTGCAAAGCCCCTGCTAAAAGTGGGCTAAACAAAAACCTGATTAACAAAGTATTGATCACTAATAGGATAATTTAAAACACCACGGCTCCAAAGGCCGAGAAACAAAATAACAAAGTCAACGAGCCAATGCCCGGACTATACCAGGCTCTAAAGCCAACCAACACTACAGTATCATATATAAGCACAACGTTACACGTCGGCAACAAATGAATAATGTCATACTAAACACAAACCCAATGAAGAGTTTACATAACTCTCCTATAAACCCATGTCCTCATAAAACACAATACAGCCTCCTAAAGTGGTGCATACCAAAGACTGTCGACGTCTAATAAATCTCGCCGACCTCACCGCGTGCTTTTTTTGGGATCTAAGGAAAACAAAAGGAACGGGGTGAGTGATAAACTCAGTAAGTTACTACGTGATCTATATGGCATGCTGTTATGCACATATAACCAATATATAATACACAATATACGATACACCAAGTATAGAAATTCATATACTTGCACACAATTCATGTTGATCATGTTATAATGCACATTGACTCAGCGTAATATAAACACATAGTCAGGATATAAATCAGTGCATCAATCTGATCTGTATCTGAGTTGAATCTGCAAGAGAGATTTTGACTTGTCTTACTATAAACACTGTAGCTGTGCTGCTGAAGTAATACACATATATAACTGCGCCAGAAATCCAGAAGAACACTATAGATGTGTTGTTGTCGCGATAACCATAATATACTGTCTGAATCTGATAGTATCCAGAACTGAAAACCAGAACCCAATAGTATCCAGAAAACACCGACCTTGGGATTTAACCAGGAGTCTCATTACCCCGAGTTTTACCCAAGAGTCGTAGTTGTGTTGCTGTTGTAGTACATATGCTGAAATCATGTCTGAACCCAATAGTATCCAGAAAACACCGACCTTGGGACTTAACCGGGGAGTCTCATTACCAGAGTTTACCCAGTGTCTAGCCTCGTTTGTCATGCGAATTGCTCGACAAGGCTACATCCTTGTCACGGCCAATAACAAAGGAGAGACTCATGCAACGACCCGTAGCGATCACGAGATTTAACTCTCGTAAAGACTACTGTCGTCCCATTGTCGACACAACCACAAATGTCCGCTGGACTCAATGCGATGCACAAGTAGTTCTTTACTTGTAATTAAACACAACCATCGAGTCCCAAGTACGGGGGCTCGACGCACATACAAGCATGCTTATTTGCTTGAATTAAACACGTAAGCATCTATTTGCTTAAAATACACACGGAAGCATTAATTTGCTTAAACACAATTAACACATATATGATATTTTATATAAAATATCTAACCTAAAATATTCCTCAATATCGTAGGAACTCAATACAACACTCTTTATATTTTATTCAGCCTAAATCGACTCCGTTGAGTCATTTATTTATTATTTATAAATTTCGGGCATCACTGCGATTTGCAGGATTCGTCCCAACACAATCTCACCGATAATTAATTAGACCCAAGTAATAATCTCAAGTATTTAAATACACATATCAGTTCAAATATTCAATAATTGATAACGCGAGTATTTTTACTCTAAATTCAAAACAAATCATGTGGGGGTAGCCCACAGTACATGTATGTCAATTCTACATACAAAGAGAAGTGGATAGTAACTTACCTCTACCGAAAAATATCGATGAAAACTCAAAATATCCGGGTGTAAATGTAGCTCTCAATACATAGAACACCCCTGCAAAATCGGAATTAAAAACGGGTAATTTAATCTTCCGCAAATCGAGCCTGAAGCTCAAACCCTAAAAAAGTCTCACGTATGGCGGTCGGATGAAGGATGGAAGAAATTAAGCTGCTCTCCTTCAATTACATGAATAAGATGAAACGGTGGTATGGGTCCACCCACCGTCCATACCCAAAACAAAAAAAAAAACGAAAACCAAAGGAATGATTTACTCCTAGATACATAGTCTCCATCAAGTTGGATCACCAAAATGGGGCAAGAGGTGGCATCCTAGTCAAAACTCATTTATTAAAACTAATCAATATGACCCACAAGTCAACCAAACAAAATGGTCAAAAGTAGTAAAACCAAATATTCACCAATTACCAATTCAACATTAACAAAACATTATTAATTAATCAAGTTTAAAATAAAATATATTTTTTAACAATATAAACAAAACACATAATGTACGATACATTTCGGGTCAATCTAGTCAAAAATAATTATTTTCTAACTTTAACGTGTCATTTATATTTAAATATTATAAATCATAATTAATATAAACAAAATCTAATATGGACTTAAAACACGACACACATCAAGCTCAATATATTTTGAGCTCAAATGGACTCTCGTAAGACAATTACCCAAGTCAATAACCCAAAACACATAAATAACACAATCGGACTCCACACGTGCTATTGCACAAGTCCAACTCACAATATAACCAAATTCTCATTAGAACTCAAAACTCAAGTCAAAATATTATTTGACTAACATGCTGACATTGTAAGTTTAACACTAATTAACTTGTGATTAATAAATAAATATCATAATAAATGTAAGGAAATTCTCGGGCGTTACATATATAAACCCTTCTCCAAGAAGAGGAAAGGTACGTTCACTTATATACAGGCCAAAACTCTGTCAAATTGTATATGCACTTGTTGGTTATCTGATTATCACACCTGAGTGCTTTTGCAGGAAAAGCCCCTGCTCAGTTTACATTTGATTTGACATTCTTGGAAGATTTGGACCGCAAAGATCTAAAGCCTAGATATCATATTCGTTAAGCCTAGTGTATCTACTTATTTTGGATACATCATAATGGATACAGATTGATGATCCATCCCAAATGCAATTAGTTTGAACATAGGCGTGACCCATATCTTAACATTTTTGCACTTGTCCAAAGATTGTCATCATTTGGCAATACAGTTAAATTTTTGAAAATTTTCTGCTCAGATTTCTCTTAGAGTTGTGCACACCGCACACATCGATGTGTATAAATATAAAATATTATACTCCCTCCGTTTTGGGTAAAAAGTCTCCGTTTGAAAGTCAAACTTTCTAAGAATATGACACTTTTAGTAGCTTATTAGTTATAAAATGATACTTTTATGCCTTAATTTTTAAAAGTTGACTCTTTAAGTGAAACTTCCTAAAATAGAATAGTGTACTCTTTGTCTGAAACGGAGGAAGTAGAAATTATATATAATTTTAGAAAGTGGTCTCTTAACGTGAAACATTTCAAATAGTATAATAGATTATTTGTCTGCAACTGAGGGAGTAATTGTTTTGAACACACGAATTAAGAAAAATTAATCGAATCTATTATAAATATTAATATAATATGTAATTTTCTTTAAAACCAAGTGCATGTAATTTTATCATTAAATTAACAAAGAAAATTAAAGATAAAATGGTACAAGCAGTCAGGCTTCTTTTTGAAATTTTAAAAATTGTATGAGGTTTATATTGCATTCAAATTTGTGAAAAATCTTGTTAAAGATTGGGTTGTTTTTGAATTTAAAAATAGAACAAGGTTTATAACAAAATTGTTTGACGTGGACATGAGCTCTCCCGCCCAGTCCACGTAGGCTGCCATTGAGATGTCCAGTCACCTTCTCGTTACAAAAACTAACTAGTTTTTTTACGGAAGGTTTTAATTGGACAAAAATTGGGTTGAGGTTTTACATGTAAAAAAAAAACAACAACACATGGTTCAAAACGAAAATACTAAAATAGATCAGGGTTTTTTATATAATTAATCCGAAAATTTGTATTGTTGCTAAAACATCATTATTATGGGATGGATGGAATATTATAGCTAGTAAATTTAAAATTAACAAGTTATACTATTACATAGAGTAAGGTTTAAAAATAATAATGGTATATGGGCATGCCTAAAGGTTGTGGACATGCGACAAATAATTTGATAAAAAAAAGGTGTCCAAGTAAAGGTTGTGGACATGCCTAAAAATAATTTGATAAAAATATTATTATTTTTACATAACTTAAACCTTAATAACTAAAGTTAGTTTAAATGGTATATGGTTAATATTTTATTAGGCTGCAGAATTAATCTTTACAAAGAATAAGCACATGCTAATTAGAATTTAAATAACCTTATTAGTAATTTAGTATTAGAACAATTTAGTAGCGTTGTATTAACTACTTAATATCATTTTAGTATTTTAATAGTTTGGTACTTAATAATTTCTAATCTTTTTTCTAACTTGTAAATATTGAATAAGTATTTTAATAGTTTAATATTATTTTAAATCATCATTAATGAATAAAAATTATAAGAATAATATTTCAGCCTACACAACTAGTCCCTGTACTTTCAATGACAAAATGACTATTTTACCCTGACCAAAATACACGTGAAGACACATGTACATTGATTTAACGGACAAAGATAACAGAACTAGACAGAATAACGAACTTCGTTGAAATTGATTTGTACAGGGACGAAAAACAAAAAAACTCAAAACTACAGGGACAAATTATATAGTTTGCTCTTATTTGAATTAAAAAGAGAGTGGTGCTATATAGCCCCCTCTTATATATAAATTGACCCCCCCCCCTTTCACAAAACCCAAACTTCTTAATTTACCCTTCCCTTTTTCATCTAAACTTACCTTTCTCCCTTCACAGCCGCCTCCCTCCCCCCAATCCACTGCTTCCTCCCTCCCCCATCAGTATACCTTTCCATCACCACCTCCTCCCCTCCCCCCATCACAGTATACCTCTTTCATCACCATCACCATCTCCTCCCCCCTCTTTCACATTGCATCCCTCCCACTGCATCCTTTAACTTACCCCCTCCCATCCATCCACGTCCAGCCAGTGAGCTTCAATCTCCAATTACAATCCCATCTCCGCCTCCCTTTTTCCCCGTCAACTCCTCTTTTTTAAAAAAATTTAATTAAAGGGTTGTTCGGTCATGGTTGACAAATAACCTTGTGTTGTTCAGTCACAAGGTTGTTCGGTCGACCATGGACAAACAACCCTTGAATTGAAATTTAAAAAAAAAAAAAAAAAGAGAAAGAGACAGTGAAGAAGGGAGATGATTGGATGTGGGAGCTAGGTACTAGGTTGGTGGGGCCAAAAAAAAAGAAAAAAAAAAAAAAAGAGTTTTGTTTGAATGGAGGATGCAGTGGATGGAAGGGAGCGAAAAGGAGGATGGTGGGAGGAATGCAAAAGAAGGGAAAAGTGAGAGTGAAAGTGAAGAGAACGCTGTGGGAGGGAGAGATGGAGGGCGGAGGCAGTGGATGGTGGGGGAGGGGGAACATAGTGGATGGGGGAGGGAGGATGCTGTGAAGGGGGGGGTGAGTTTGGATAAAAAAGGGAATAGTATATTAGGAAGTTTGAGTTTTAGGGTCAACTTATAGGTATAAGACCATCTCCAATAAGGAACCTTAGTTTTGATTAGATTTTACCCCAAATTTGGTTCATTTCAGTACCAAACACTAGTTCAACTCCAACCAATAACCTCAAATCTCACCTCAAATAGAATATTCCTTAGCATATTCTTTTTTTATTTCTTTTACTTTATTTATCAACATGTATATTAATTTGTTATTAACCATTTAAACCATAATTATTAAGATTGCACAATTAATAATTTTAGTATATTTAATAGTTATATGTTTATAATATTATTTACATCATTAATAATATTTGAAAATTAGTAATTTTTTTTAACTAAATTGAAGAAATATAATTTAATAAACATACAAACACTTTAATATGTATGCATTTTTTTAGTTTAAATGTAAAGTTGATGTTCTCTAATTAGTATAATAATAATTTATTTATTTATTTGTATATAATATATACAAATAATTGAAAAAAGCTAATTAATTATAAATTATTGAATTAAGAATGTTCAATAATTTAAAAAAATACTTAATATTAATATTATTTATTTATATTATCGAATATTATACTCCCTTCGTCCCTAAATTATCATCCTAGTTGACCCGGCGTATAGATTAAGAAAAAATAATTGACTTGATTATTTATATTAGTTTAATGTGTAGTTTCCTTTTAAAGCATATGTGTATATCACTAGGGTGAAAAAGTAAAGGTAAAATGATAAAAGTGATGTTCTAAAAAGGTAAGTTTCAAACTCGATAATTATTTTGTGACGAAAAAGGAAATGAGAACGATAATTTAGGGACGGAGGGAGTGTAATATTTTATACCCAAATTTATAGCAAGATCATCCAACGAGTCCGAGTAATGTAATCGTCCGGTTTAAAATTGGCAAATAGAACAAAGAACCTAAGTCGGAGCAAAGACGATGGTCGGTGCCAATGGGGGCATGTGTACTAAACCCACATTTCCTCCTCCCCTTATCTTCACATCACACCGTCCTCTAAACCCAACTGGTGATGTGATGGATATATCTAAACATATATCATACAAGTTCGCTATCAAAACAGTAATTACAGATTACCTTAATGCGAACTGGAACCTTGTGCGTAGCGGAAGAATTTTGAACTACGATCTTCGTGATACCAAGATCTACAAACTGCGAAGTCTCTTCGTCGGATTGATATCACGAGCACGATATCAATCTTGGTTCACACCACAAATTCAAGCCTCTTGATGGTTAGGCTGAGGAGTATTTTGGTGAGATAGATTTTAGGGAGAGAGAGAGGCGGCCAATCTAAGGAGACGTGTTCTCCAATTAGTTGTCTTAGGGTTTTATCCATTTTGTTGCCTTATTTATATTATTACAAGAAACCTATTTCTTGTAGGTTAAGTCAATCCTAAACCCATTTGGATTAGGATACTAATTAACCAATAAATAATATAAATATATTTTCCATGTGGGCGGGACTAAATAATCGGGCCGCAAGCCCAATTACCAACATCTCCCACTCGTACACATGGATTCACCTCTCTAACCATATCGTATCATCAAAACCCGTTAAACACGCCTCTTCATACCGGAAGTGAAGCGTGCGACATGACGAGAAAGATAAAGGGTGGAGTGCTATACCAAATCACCATCGACCAAAGATAGAACGCCCTCGTTAGAAAACAAAACTTCGTCTATACCTGCATCGTATATATACATCAATTTAAGCATCCTCAATCCCTCAAGGCGGTGCTTAAAACTCAATATGTTTGTGTATCAAGATCAACTTTTTGAACCGTATGTTCAATATGATCGCCATGGCATTGAAACACAAAAATAGAGATGCATATCATACTATCTTCCTTAGTCACTCATATTAATCACTCTTGGTTAGCGCTTTCCCAAAGAATGCTCAGGGGATGCATAGCTTGGTTGGTCGGCATGCCAAAGTAGCATCATCAATGTCCAAGTTCATGATATAGTTCTAAGTCACATCGGGTATAATTGTGATCCGGAATTGATCACTAGAACTCACAGCTGATGAAGCAGGATCATTCAATCACTTTCTTAAGTCGCATTATAGTCACATACGATGAAGTGTATGCTATGACGAAACTCCCACACGAAGCAGGCATGTCATGCTTAAACATCATACGAACCTTAGTCTAGCCGCCCTTCTGGCGTCTAACTTGAGTACTTAAAAGCAGTCACTCTTCTAGTGACTCTCTTTTAAGATCTCACATTCGGACTTTTCCTTGGGATATAAAGTCGACCTTATAAAGGTCTCATCTTGGCCGTATGCCAAGGCGATAAATGTAATGTCATTTGCGTAACCCCCTTTGTAGGTACCAAAGACTTTTACTATCTCAACTTGCTCGCCCACCTAGCGACAAGGTGAATTACCCGTGTGAGAGGGTCAATTCAATATCCACGACATCTTTTTAATCAAAATATATATGCTACGCAATTTCATATTGAAACATCCAATTAACATATAAGAGGAACAAAATGAAACTGCAATTTATTCAAACGATAATGAAATAATAATCAAATGTCAACATAAGTGTTCTCAGAATAAAAGTCAAATCCTACGAAGCCCTAGACCCAACATATGATCCTGAAAGATCTCTCTAGCTAGAGGCTTAGTCATAGGGTCAGCTAACATGCTTCTAGTAGGAATGTATTCTAGAACAACTTTCTTTTCTGCAACCATGTCTCTAGTGAAGTGATATTTGATGTTAATGTGTTTCGTCTTCCCATGATACTTGGGATCTTTAGTGTAACCTAAAGCAGCCATGCTATCACAAGCAATGACTACAGGACGATCCACATGCGTCGTAACATCAAGATGTTGAAGAAAACTCCTCAACCACACATCTTCTTGAACCGCAGCTGAGCAAGCCATGTACTCGACTCCATCGTAGATAGGCGGTGCTAGCTCGCTTGCTACTCCAAGAGATAGCTCCACCACCAAGGAGGAAAGCGTAGCGAAGTAGATTTATAACCATCTACATCTCCACCCAATCCGTCTGAAACCTTTCAAGCTCAAATCACCACCTTGGTAACATAGGGTTAAATTTGTGGTTCCCACCAAGTAACGAACCCTCTTCACCGCCATCCGGTGTTGAGGTCCGTGATTACTTTGGAATCGACTCAACATCCCTACTGCAAAGCATAGGTCAGGCCGAGTACACACCATAGCATACATCAAGCTTCCTACCGCATTTACATATGGAGTCGTAGACATTCTCTTCTTCTCTTCTTCATTCTTAGGGCATTGGCTTGAACTAAGGACACATCCTTTTTCTATTGGAGTGACAACGGGTTTTGAGTTAGTCATGCCAAATCGTTCGATAACTTTCTTAATGTAAGTCTCTTGAGACAAACCGAGAAATCTTTTGAGCGAATCCATCTCTAATGACTTTACTCCAAGCACATAGCTTGCTTCACCCAAGTCTCGTCATATCGAAAGCAGACCACTCTTTAGTGGCATTTATCATCTCCATATCATTCCTAGTAGGATGTCATCAACATATAATGACGTAATCAAAATCTTTTCTCTTGGATCGCTTAACATACACACAATGGTCTTCCTCAATCATCACAAAGCCAATTGAGGTTATTGCTTGGTGAAAGCGAATGTACCACTGTCTAGATGATTGTTTGAGACCATAAATGGAACGTTTGAGTCGGCACACTTTGCGCTCTTGTCCCTTGACTTCAAAACCCTCTGGTTGAGTCATATAGATCTCTTCATCTAGTTCTCCATTGAGAAATGCGCTTTAACATCCATCCGATAAAGTTCTAGATCCATGTGTGCTACTATCGCTAGGATTAGGCGAACAGAGGAAAATCTCACCACGTGGGAGAATGTCTCCTCATAGTCTAAACCCTCTCTTGGGTAAAGCCTTTCGCCACAAGACGTGCCTTATATTTGTCAATCGATCCATCTCCGCTTTCGCTTGACTTTGGAAACCCATTTGTTTCAATAATCTTGCGACTTGTGAAGATCAACTAACTCCCAAACCTGATTCTTTTTCATAGAGGAAATTTCATCTTCCATTGCAGTCATCCATTCACTATTTGTAGGTAAAGAAAGGGCTTCTTTGAACGATGTAGGCTCACTAGAATTGAAAGAAGTAGTTAGGAAAGATTCCTCTTCGATCGCGAATCAATGACGAGGTATATTTCCACGTTTACTTCTTCGTTCTAGTGTCGGACTCCCACTCGGATGAAGATCACCTTGACTCCCATTGGCGACTTCCATAGGTTCAACCTCATGTTGCATCAGTAGGATTAGGTTGAGGCAATTCCCCACCTTCGCCAAAAGATGTCATGTGTTCTTCTTCCATCTCAAAAAATTCAAAGTCTTTCTTAACTTCACCTATTTGTGGGAAATCATTCTCAATGAAATCAACATTGCGCGACTCTGATTCAGTCATTCCTACGTCAGGTTTTCCACCGTACATAACATAACCCTTTGAGGTATCTGAATACCTTATGAAAACACACTTGTTTCCTCTAGGGCCTAGTTTTCCAAACTTATTGGAGGTACTATGGACATAACCTGCACAACCCCAAGGATGAAGATGCCCCAATTTAGGCTTCTCACCTTTCCAAAGTTCATGCGGGTCGTGAACCGACTTAGAAGGCACTCTGGTTAAGTATGTAGGCGGCAATATTAGCGCATCCCCCAAAACGAAATTGGGAGGTTGGCTTGTGCCATCATCGACCTAACCATTTCCAACAATGTTCGATTCCTTCGCTCGCAACACCATTTTGTTGCGGAGTTCTAGGAATTGTCAATCTGTCGGCGATTCCCTTTTTCTCTCACACAATTCTTTAAATTGATCGATAAATACTCACGGCCCCTGGCCGTTCTAAAAGTTTTTAAGCTTTTATCCTTTGATTCTCAACCTCGGGAGAAAGCGCTCAAAACACTTGAGAGCTTCATCGCGGTGAGAAATAAGGTAAACATAACCATAGCGTGTGTAGTCATTGATAAAAGTGAGAAAATAGGAAGCTTCATGACGTGCCTTAACATTCATTGGTCCGCAAATGTCTGAATGGACTAACTCTAATGGATGTGTGGCTCTTTTTGCCTTACCAAAAGGTTTTCGACAAGCTTTTCCCGCCAAACAAGATTCACACATGGGTAGGTTGACTTTCTTTGAGAGACCCCAACAGCCTCTAGCCAATCTAGTCATCCTATCTTTTCCTATATGTCCAAGTCTAGCATGTCACAACTCGTAATTAGAATCATCATAAACCATGCAAGAAGAAGAATTAATGTAAGAATTATGGGAATCCAACAAATCTAATTTAAAGAAATTATTTGACAAAGAACCATGTCCCAAAACCTCATCACCAAAACAAATATCCAAGTGATCATTACTAAAATTAAAAGAATATCCATGTCCTAGCAATTGTACTCATTGATAGTAGATTATGTCGAATTCCGTGCATAAAGAACTTCATGAAGAGTCAATGTAATGCGGCCCACTCCGCAATTGAAGTTGGTATGAGCCAACTCCTTTGACTTCAATGCATTAACCTGCTTTCCCATGAAAATTCTTCTTGTACCAATAGAACTTTTCGATAATCTACAAATCCTTCTCGATCTCTCGTCACATGTTTGGTCGAGCCCGAGTCTACAATCCACACAGGAGAGAGTCACCAATAAAACATGAGAGCAAACATAACTTTGCATGGAGATAGGATAAAATGATACCTTCTTGGGCTCAGGACAAGTCCGAGCAAAATGACCCAAGGCACCACAGTTGTAGCACTTCTGCTTAGCAATATTCTTTTTGCCTCTATGGTGTTTAGCAATCTTGTCACTTTGGGGCCAAATTCTCGAGTCTTCTTGCCTTTAGATTGTTTCTTGCTGCGTGTGGCTTGCGCGACCCTCAAGGGAAATAAGAGCAAGATCACGAGTCGCAAAGACTTATCGCGCGATTCGATTCATGACACTCACCTCAAGCTCAACATGGCAACATACTTAAAAGTCTGAATGGAGTCTCAGATGAGTCAAGATACGCCTCAAACCACTCCAAGAGTCGCAAATGAACGAATCACCGCTGAACTTGCTTTGCTCATCGAGATAAAATAGAACCGGCGGCACTTTTAAGATCTCGAATCATTCTACATCTCACGTAGTTGTTCAAGAATGTTTCGTTTCTAATCAATCTTATAGCTTTCAAACTTGTAAGTCAAAGTCCCAAACAGCCCTAAACGGTCACAGAATGACAAAACAGCCCCTGGATATTATTTTTGTAATTTTTAAAAAATAGAAAACAAGTTTTATACACTGAAAAAAGCAAAAACAAATATTTACATGTTGAATTAATCAAAACAGAGGCCACCAATGAACTCAGAAGGCCAAAACAGAGCCAGACGCGCCGGCCGTTTGCCAATCGAAGTTATAGAACAACACCTTGCACGCTCACGCGCCACTGGCGCGTGGGCTTGACGAAGGAAAGCCGGGCCGCTAGACCTAGGGCTTACGTGGCAGCTGACGTGGCATGATGACGTCATCAAGGAAGACTTTCGGGAAATGGGCCCCACTGATGACGTGGCAGACGTGTCATCAGTCAACGGCTGACTGGATCTCAACGCCGCCTCCTCCACGCGCCTGGCCGGAGATTGGGGCTCACGCGCCGCCTTCCGTTGATCCGATGACCGCACGGCTGGTGGCGTTGGACTCGTCTCATCCAGGGCTTTTCAGTGGTATACTTTTTACCTCGAAAGGAGTGCCAAAAATGGCACGTGTATCGAGGCCGAGAGTGGGGGTCGTTTTTGATCGAATTTTTAACCCAAAAAATCGATTCGCGGAGTGCCAACTTCGCGAGGCCATAAAACGTTCATTTTAAGTCCAAATTAAGCATATAATATGTCATTGGAAAGCTCTCACACGGAGTACTACAAGTACAGTCCATAAAATCACGATTTTACAGAACATAAACAGTCATAACAAAGACGCAAAGTTTGAAAAAACACTTTTCAACAAAACTTGGGTTTGCGATATTTTGAAAAATACCCAACGGAATTCAACGAGAATTTAGTATGTTGTTCGCCTCGTCGTAGGGAACTCAGACATATCAATTTTTCTCGAAAATTTTAAAGTTTTACACATAAAATAATAAAACCAATTTGTTTCGTTATCGGGTAAAACTTTTAAACAAACCCAAAAACAAAAGCATGCAATTCATGGCATAACGATACAAGCAATCAAACATATATGCTCTGATACCAATGATGGATATATCTAAACATATATCATACAAGTTCGATATCAAAACAGTAATTACGGATTACCTTAATGCGAACTGGAACCTTGTGCGTAGCGGAAGAATTTCGCTTGAGCTACGATCTTCGTATACCAAGATCTACAAACCTGCGAGTCTCTCTCGTCGGATTGATATCACGGAGCACGGATATCAATACTGGTTCACACCGCAAATCCAAGCCTCTTGATGGTTAGGCTAGAGGGAGTATTTTGGTGAGATAGATTTTAGGGAGCGAAGAGAGGGCGGCCAATCTAAGGAGACGTGTTCTCCAATTAGTTGTCTTAGGGTTTTATCCATTTTATTGCCCTATTTATATTATTACAAGAAATATATTTCTTGTAGGTCAAGTCAATCATAAACCCACTTGGATTAGGATACTAATTAACCAATAAATAATATAAATATATTTTCCATGTGAGCGGGACTAAATAATCGGGCTGCAAGCCAAATAAATAATATAAATATATATTTTTTAGTTTAAATGTAAAGTTGATGTTCTCTAATTAGTATAATAATAATTTATTTATTTATTTGTATATAATATATACAAATAATTGAAAAAAACTAATTAATTATAAATTATTGAATTAAGAATGTTCAATAATTTAAAAAAATACTTAATATTAATATTATTTATTTATATTATCGAATATTATACTCCCTTCGTCCCTAAATTATCGTCTTAGTTGACCCGGCGTATAGATTAAGAAAAAATAATTGACTTGATTATTTATATTAGTTTAATGTGTAGTTTCCTTTTAAAGCCTATGTGTATATGACTAGAGTGAAAAAGTAAAGTTAAAATGATAAAAGTGATGTTCTAAAAAAGTAAGTTTCAAACTGGATAATTATTTTGTGACGAAAAAGGAAATGAGAACTATAATTTAGGGACGGAGGGAGTGTAATATTTTATACCCAAATTTATAGCAGTACTGTCCAACGAGCCCGAGTAACTGGGTTCGGGTTTTAAATTGGCGCAAATAGAACAAAGAACCTAAGTCGGAGCAAAGACGATGGTCGGTGCCAATGGGGGCATGTGTACTAAACCCACATTTCCTCCTCCCCTTATCTTCACATCACACCGTCCTCTAAACCCAATTGGGATAAACAAATTTAGACCAACTCAAGGACGCCGACAGTGGGGTTTTAAGAGCAGCAACCCAACTCCGACGACCGACAATAACCAGACAACGGCAGTGGTTACGGCGGCGAACCCAATCAAACCTGAACCCAGTTGTTCGGGGTCGTTGGATTTGGGTTCGGAGGTGATAAGGAAGTTTTATGGGGGAATCAACAGTCGGAACCTTACATCTGTGGAGCCACTCATTGCTGAGGACTGCGTGTACGAGGACCTTGTCTTCCCGCAACCTTTTGTCGGTCGGAAGGTACTACTGTTACTTTATCTCTTCAATTGATTGGTCTTCCCATCGCACCCCAATGAATTTAGGCTCAGCTCCAACCCCTCGAGTCTATCCTGCTATTTTGGGACGTTTCATCGGTTCCCTTTCAAAAAGCATGTTTATAAATTTCATACCCATAGTAAGCATAATTTTGTCCCTTCATGATTAGACTATTCAAACGTGGATTCTTTGAGGATGGTCATTTTATTTTTGGGTGGTTCTAGTTCACCAAATATGGCAAATTAAATATTATGCACAAAATGATGGGTTGGGGTTAACAGCTCTAGACAAGTAATGATTGGGTTCAAAAAAATCATATGAAGCCATTTGGTGGCAAAGATTAAAGCTGGATAAGATTAATAAGCCGAATTTGAAACTTATGATAATCCCAAGAAGAAGAATCCCCTTACACAAACGGATGAATGTTGAGATTTCGAGTGCAACACAAAGAAGATTAGTGAAAGAATAGAGGGAAAGGATTTGTAAGAAATGATGCAGTCGGTCTTTTATGCAAGAATACTTGTAAAACCGTGGTGACCATTACACTCCCCGCCAAGAGACATGGGTAAACAATAACATTCACAAGCTAGGCGAAAAACTTCAAGGGGCTTGCATGATTGATAAAGGTCTCTTTAATAGCAAGCCAACTGTTCTATCGACCAAACTGCTGTGTCAAGGACAATGCAAAAGAGAAAAGGGAACACCAAAGCCATTTAGTTACCAGAAAAGTGGTTTTGGAAACCAAGTTGCGTAACTGAATCACCCCTCCTAGCATATTTCTACTAGTTAACAAGATGATCTGTCTAATGCACGAACCCTCATGGGACCTGGACCACAGAAAATCTCCCTTTAACTTCTGAAGCCTAGGAGCCATGTGAAAAAGAAAGATAATAATTAGGAATGTTTGAGAGACAAGGACGAATAATGAACTTCCGTCCAAGCAAGAAGACTGCATGCTATCTATTTTCGATTTTATTTTGATTTTTCAAAATTAAATTTGAAGATGCCTTTCGAATATAATTTTACCGATTGAAGTATACTATTTCCAAATGTTAACAACATGTAAATGTTCTAATTGTTGAGGGTGGTTCTACATGTGTCTCTTTACGTAATAGTTACCTGCCATGACTCTTTTCTACTGCTTATTGTCAAGCACTAGTTTGAAATTTGATTGTTCTCTCAGGCTATCCTAGAATTCTTCCAGAAGTTCATTGATTCGATCAGCAAAGATCTACAGTTTGCTATTGATGATATATCTCAGGAGGATACTACTGCTGTTGGAGTGACCTGGCACTTAGGTATGTGGAAAAATACTCTTCCCAACTTTAGTGTCTTCTGTTTGGTACCCCTTAAGAAGCAACTGAAATGATAGCACAAATGCAGAATGGAAGGGTAAACCATTTCCGTTTAGCAAGGGATGCAGCTTTTATCGGTTAGAGGTTGTGAATGGGCAGAGAAAGATAATGTGAGTGAAACTTATTAGAAGGATATCCTGAATATATGGATATCTGTGCTATTTTTTGTATGATAAGCTTGAGATACCTAATTTACCTAGTACCGAGCTAGCCATTTGTGTTCCCTCCTATTCTATACATGTAATTTAACAATTCTAATCTTTGCTTTAACACTCGCCAAAAGAGAGATAATTGAAAAGGTTTTAGTTTGTCTCCATAATGTTCTTAGTAATAAACTTTGTGCAAGAGAGATGACAAATTAGGTTTACCACTCTGCTTTAGACTTCTCCCACTTTTTCTCTCTGCCTGTTTGTCTTTTTTCTGTCTAATTTCACACCTTGGAATGTATGATTCAACCGTTGAATGCATAAATAGATTTTTCATGAAATTTTTGTTGCTCCATCTTATTGGACTAGTAATCTTTCTTACAACAGTTATGGCAGAGACATCGTAGAACCTGCGATCAAGCCGGGCGACTTGGCTTTGGTATGTGTTCCCCTTTCTATGGTTACTTCTAACCGTGCATGATAGCAACTAAGCACATGGAATCATAGTTCTTCATTTTGTTCCATACCACTATCACGTAGTTTTGGCGAACTAAAATTAAGGTTCTTCTTGTCATATTTCATCAGACCCAAGAAGATACAGAGTGTTTGATGTTTGGATACATACTCCCCACTTCCAGTCAGCAAAACTTATTTTGCATTGACTCTCCAATTCCAGACTGTAAAACTGTAGAAAATGATAGGACCCACCTCGTTTTGGGGATTCATTTAGAGCAAGGCCAATGGTTTTGCCAAATCAAACAATAAATCAAACACTACCCATTAAAAATCAATACATTAATCTATTTGATACCCATTTGATACCTATTTGATTCAAAACCAAAAAAACTTTCCAATGGTGGCACAAACTTTAACACTTTTACATACCACACCATCTTTATCTCAATTAATTTAATATCTTCTTTTTTTTTTGAAAGAAGAATATCTTCTTTCAATTTATACTTACAAAAAATTTGATATTGCACAAATTATTAAAATCAAAATTATATAAATAGTCATTATTAAATATTATTTATTTATTATATTTTGATTAATATTTATTGTAATTTGATATTATTCATAATATAATATTATTAATAGTCAATAAATTGATAATATTATAATATTATCAATTTATTATAATTCGAATAATATTTATATTAATATTCATTAAATTTTTAAAAAATGTACAATGATTCGAACATTAAATAAACAATTCAAACAGAAAATCCGACAATATCCGAAAATAATAACTATAATGAAAATTATGGAAATACAATGACAAACACACGACAACTTCCATATTTGAAAAATACAATAATAATAAAAGCAATGACTGATTACCAAAAAGTCTCCAACTATTTTCAATTAAATCATGCAGCATGTAGCAATGTGATTCTTTATCTCGCAGGGTACACCTTTGTTTAACATACCTTTCGTGCTCTGGAATACGCTCGTTAAAATATTGTCATGCTAATCTAAAACATTTGGGCATTTGGCAGACATATGTAAGTATCGTGTGTACTTATCTTGTTCATCTTCAACAATCACATTATGTAATATAATACAAACTCCGACATAGCTCGAGAATAGATTCGGGAACCAGACCGTTCATGCGGGAAACAAACCACATTGAAGTCACCACCTATACACCAAAGAGCATCCCACTTACGCTTAATTGATTTGAGTTTCTCCCACAAGACTTTCCTATCCATCTCTGCACACAAACCATAAGCACCTGAGAAAACCCACAATATCATTTTTGTCCAATTTCAGAGGAAGAGCCCACAATAGAGTCCAACCTTGAAATCCTCCTGCGATCCCACATAACCATAACCCCTCCGCCGCCCCCACTGCTGCTAAACACTCCCAGTCTAACCACCTACTCCCCCATTTACTGGAAATTTCATGTCTACCTTGTCCAATTTAGTTTCTACCTGGCATATAACATGAGGTTTCCACCTCCTAAAAGCAGCCTTTATAATAAATATTTTTTCCATATCATTGATACCCGCAGATTCCAAGATAATATCCGTAGATGCATTATCAAACAATTTTTTTTCCCAACACATCATCCCCTACTTTCCCCCTTAACTGCTCATAGTTCAAACTACAGCACAGATTTTTCAACTCTCTTTTGCCTTTATCTCTTGATTTGCAACTTTTCTTGATGCTTCCTGACTCTGTAGACCTTCATTTCTTCTCAATATCCAACAATAAATCCAGATTTGTCTTTGAAACCGGCACAGGAGACCCCCAAAAACTTACCAAATCTATTCACCCTACTTTTTGCCCAAATCGAAATATCCTCCTCCTCTGAATCAATCGGAATTGCATCTTCTTCATATTCACAGGGACTGATCACATTAATCGGAATTGCTTCACAAGGGGCTTCGCCATCTTTTCTACTAACTGAGGCCACATAAAACCTACCTAATTGGGCTCCACCCTACTGGGTCTGACCTGAACAGTTCTCAACCGGAGTCGACACTGCTGGGCCGTCGTCCTGAGTTTGTTCCTCACCAGACCTTGAATGTTCCATACCTCCTTCCCCTTTGTCTGAAGCCGAAACTTCTGGCTCGAACTTGACCTCCGTCTCTCTATTCGAAACTGACCCTACATCCTCTGCGCCTCCATCGGCCTTATCTTCCTAACTCTACATCACTTCCCCGACCTCCTCTTTCACTTCCTTACAAGTCGACATCTCTGGCCCTGAATTATAGCCAGGAGCGAACTGGTTAGGAGACACAAAAGCCGACTGAAAAGGCCCACTTAACGAACCTGCTGTAACCTCTATACCTGGCCCAGTTGTTTTCCCCTTGCCCTTATCAATCTTGGATTTCGGAGCCCAAACCCATTATGGTTTCCGCCTATTGTTATTAATCTTTGCTGGCCCACGATTCTTAAAACTCCTATCTGCAGCCCCAAAACCCACTCCCCTTATGATACCTACTGTTAGGAACGGCACCGTTTCGATTAGTGCATTTAAAATTTGAAAACCGCTACCCCACGTGCTACTGTGCTCACGTCTTCTGAAAATTCCAGTAGATTCAGAACTTTGACCAGCTACCTTGACGATTGCCCCACGCACATGCAAAACATGCCCCTTCTTACCTATGTTTTCCTTCCCCTGTTTTTGGCCCCCATCACCGCTACCGGAAACTCCGCTACCAGTACTCCTTTGAAGACAGAAGGACTTGAGTCCACCCATAAGGGAACTGCAAAACACCTACTTCCCACTCCAATTCGAATTGTAGCAGGAATATTCTCCTTAAATCGAACCAGAATCCTTGCCCATCTTAAGTTTTCTCTTCTCTCTGTATCTTCATCTACCTTCAAAAAACCTTCACACTTTCGGCCTATCTCCTTGAACACTGCCGAATACCACAAGTGAAGGGGTAATCCAAAGGCACAACTCCAAACTTCACGGGGATGACAACCTTCGGTATGGCAACACCCTAATGGGTTCCAACGATCCAAAAACAGAGGATCTTGAGAAAAAAACCATTCTTTCTCCACAATGGGAGTAGCTTCTTCTTTTGATGGAAATTCAAACAAGAAATTCTTCCCATCCAACTCCACCACCCTCACGCCACCCGCCGTCTTCCATCTTTGATTTACCCACATCTGTAACTCAAGCTTGGAAGGATGTTGGATATCCAACTCCTCAACTCTACCCACAAGACATCTCTCCAGAAACCTCTGCGTCTCACAACAGGAGCTTTCGTCCACCTCACTGTTCATCGAAGTCAATTTAATCTTAAGCGAGTAGGAAAGAAGTAATCAACAAAAGTGATCCTCTCTCCTCCAATTGGCAGCATCTGTTGCATGTACACTGCGTTATCTCAACCATAACACTTGGTCTCGGTTTCCGTATTCAGTGATCGAAGACAACCCTTCTTCCTTAGGGCAGTTGGGAGCTTCTACATTTCTAATAGTTGTACACATGCAATTGTTCCCCACCACATGTATGGCAAGATCTCCTTAGCGAGCACGAGGCATTTCTCTCATTATACCATGAAGTAGTTCTTTTCAGCTGAAAAGAAGGGACCATAGATAATAATAAGGCAAGACCCTTGTCTAATCTCCATTACCTCTGAAATTTCTCCAGCATTCCAATCCAAGTGCTACCATGTTCACGCATCAATTCCTAGTCAGGCTCCTTGTCAGCTTGAGCAATGGCGGAGCTAAGAAGGGGCAGTAGCATTAACTCTTCAAGCTCAAAAGAAGAATGCCTTGATAATAAAAACGCAAAACTCTTGACCAATCTCTATTACCTCTGTTATAGACAATTTCTCCAGCACTTCATGTGCTTCAACTTTAGCACATCAATACCTGGTCCCGCTCATACAGCCTGAGCAGCGGAGGAGCTAAGAAGTTAATCCAAGCATATGCATCCACCTCAAATTGAAATGTTCTGTAGCTGTAATTACTTCAGGTTTTGTGGTTTGGCCCCGAAACAGACGAGTCAGTCAAGCTGCTTGGGTAGCC
Source organism: Codonopsis lanceolata (assembly GCA_013146195.2). Lineage (NCBI taxonomy): Eukaryota > Viridiplantae > Streptophyta > Magnoliopsida > Asterales > Campanulaceae > Codonopsis > Codonopsis lanceolata. The sequence goes on along the minus strand of CM028378.1, from coordinate 21,380,737 downwards.
AAACCACTTTTTCCTGCAGTAAGACCCTATCTTCAGATTTTTAACAATCTGAACTTTGCGGAAATCCTACATCACTTTATCTTATGTATCCAATCCATGTTCAGTAATTGTTTTCTCCATATTTTCCAACACCTCTGCCTCAAGAAAGACCCTCTCTTACGTAAATGTAATTTTCTCGTCATTGCTGCACTTCTTCTTTAAAGTACTGTTAAGCTTGAATACACATTGTTGGCTTCCTCTCTCTCTCTCGCTCTCATAAATTTTAAGAGGATCAATATTGGTTCCCCACTTACCCCTTTGGTGACTCGAACCCACAACCTGTTATGTGTAGGTGAAGCGTTTACCTAAAGGTGTTAGCTATCTAAGGGTGTAGGTGTTGGCTTCCTATCTAAAGCTTGTTTATAAGCTGGTAACTTAACAAGTACCAAGTCAGCTAGACCAACAAAAATGTGAAAAGGAATAAAGAATGTCAGGAGCTTTCACTTGAGTTTTTGTCCACTCTAAAGAGATCTGAAAACTTGACTTCTTTGTTTTAGTTCTCACTAAAGCGAATGTTCCTACTTTTAACTGCCTTGTTCCCAGCATTTCATTGATTTAAGTTCTCCAATTGCTTTGACAATGTCTCGAGTGTGCAGGTTGCTATTCGAGGTGTCACTTGGCTGCTGCAGCGTTTTCCAGGTTTAGCAGATCGGTTGTAATATAATGAGGTTACATGATCCAAGTTTGTAGCATTTGGCGATCGTAGTACATAGAAATATGTTGTAAGATTACACTTTTTTTTTTTGCTTAATCCAGATGGTCATGCAGTGAAATTCAAGAAGAAAATTGAGAGCAAAGTTTCACTGTTTGGCATGCATATCAATACTCTTTATGGAAAGTAGAAACACTGTTGTAACTATCTTTTCAAACTTCAATACAAGTATATACTTAGTAATATTGTTTGTAGCTATAAGAGCACCAAAAATAGATGTTAAAAGGGCCGAGAACCGCAAGTCGACCTTGTTAAACCGTAACCGAAAAGGATTAGGGTTAAAAAAATACAACCCTATTAAATTCAGGGATAACAGAGTTGCTATATCAGGCCCGCAGCCGTATAGGGTGAGCCCGATTAGACCATTAACAACAAAGCTCCTAAATGGGTGCTTATGGGATTAATTGAGATTCTTCTAATTAAAAAAGGTTCCTATTGGTGTGCTTGTTAAGCAAAAAGGTGTTTCAAGAGCTAAACAAGCTCCCCAACAATTGCTGCGCCTTTCCTTTCTTTGCCAACCAAAATCTGTCACATGCCCTTTCCTTTCTCCTTTCCAATTGTTTTATTATTTACTTTTCCTCCATTTTCTTTTTTCGTCAATTTTCAATCATAAAAAAATATTTTTTTAAAATATTTTTTCCCTGTATTAAAGTAAATATTTTTACCTATAAATAGAGACTTGGTTTGTTTCATTTGGATATCATAAAAAATTTCTATGAATTTTTCAAATTTTTAGCCATTTTTCTATAAAAATATTAAATTATTAGAGATAAAGATGATGAGGTATATAAAAATATTGGAGTTTGTGCATTGTTAAAAGAGTATTTTTATTTGAGAGTTTAAGTGAGGAGCTTAATGACATTTTTGTAATAAAATAAAAAAAAATGGAGCTTAAGCTCCCCAAACAGGGAGCTTTGTTGTTCCTGCTCTTAGAGGTTCCTAAAATGGCTGAGTCAGCATTTGGGTTTCCAAATTAAATCATCTCCATCAATAAATCTTTAAAAGGTTTATCCACCATCCCACACCATTACTTTATAAACTCTTTCTCAATTATAGATAAACTTATATAAGCATTATAGATTAGATCCACTAATAAATATTTTATTTTTTATAAACATTTTCTCTACTTTTTGTCAAACTTAAAAAGAAAAATAAAGAAATACATCATGGCATGCATAAATCGGTTGATATTTTTCAACATTTTCAAACTTTTAATTGGTGACTTGACACTCCACTATGACCATGAACCTTTTAAAGTTTTTGTAAAGCTTTATGAGCATCATCATTGAAGATGCTTTTATAACATTTGGAAACCCAATCGGTGAAGGGCAGGAGCCAACCGCGAACAAGGGCATGTGAGCCATAGATACAGCTGCCCCGGCTTGTCTTAGGCTCATGGGCCACTGGAAAATGAATCATAATATTATAAAATTTACAATTCAAATTCCAAAAACATGTGATTGAAAAACTCAATGTATGTAACACTAAAAAAAAATACAACAATTCAATAAAAGAAACATCATCAAGACAATCATGTCTGTGCCTTATAAGTTTCTTAACCAAAAGATTAGAAAAGGCCAATATTGAACTAGGGTTTGTCAATAATGTATGTGAGACTGTGAGCCTAAACCTGAACAACCTCTTTCTTTTTAGAAAATCAGAACGAATTTCTTCTTTGTGTGGACTAGTTCAACAAGGTAAAGAAAGTTGGGCCGCTTAAAGGCTTCCGTCACCAAGACCTGAGTGTTCGACTCAACCTGAGGAAATATAAGCCCAAGTCATGTGAGTTTAACTGCCTAAACAGATACTCACTTAGGTTGTTTGATTCGAGTGAAATGTCCCGCACCATGCGTTTGCCCTAGGTCTGGGTCTAGCCCCATGATTCTCTCTAACTAAAAGCCCCTTCTTTTTGTTTTTGGCATGCCATATTTGGGTCAACTGAGTTGATACAAAGAGCAATTGAATCATTTCTCCGAGACGAAAGCATTTATAGAATGTATTTGTATAAAGTATACTAATAGTCAATTACCTCGTAACTATCCAATCAAACAGTCTGCCCTTGTTGTATTTATATACAATATACTAAAAATAAAATGTATTTTTTTTTTAAATTTGACTGGGCTGGGACGACCGGGAAAAGTCTCGGCTTTTTTCATCCCAGCCCGGAAAATGGTCCGACGTTTTTTGGATTGTCAATATCTGATGCTCGACCCGTCAAACTATTTGATGGGCTGGATCGGCTCATTGGGTTAGACTTTTTTTGCCAGCTCTAGCCACGGATGCCTGAATTCAAATGCATGCAGTACACGCGCATCCAAATCGCGTGAATGGGGGGGGGGGACAGCCTCTGCATCGTTGCTCTTTCTCTCCTTCGCCACTCTTGTTCTTTCCCTTTTTTTCCCTTTTTTTCCTTCTTCGTTGCTTATTGTGTTATCAATTTGAAATGTCTTCACCTTTTTAAAAAAAAACTAGTTGTATTTTAGCTCTTTTTTATTATTTTATATTTATAAAAAGGAGTGTAAAGATAAATTGAATGATTTGCTAGTGGGACCCAAAAGAAATTCAATTTGGAAACCTAACTATTGAGGAGTTTTGTTATTAGAGAGTTGAGTTATTAAAATGCGGTATCTGGCATGGGGGACCCAAAATAAACTCAATTTGGGAACCACACCATTGGAGATGCTCTAATTGTCATAACCTGACCCGGACCCCAATGCGAAATCTCAAGGTCGTGCCGTGAAAATAACCTAATAAATAGACAAACACCTGCTAAACACAATGACGCGAGTCGAACAGTTGAGCCAAACAAATTCGAAACAAGAATGTAAAGCCATAACGATGATATGAGACAACAAAAACCGAAACCTACTGAAGCAAATAATAAAGTGGAACGCAAGCCTTTAGTGTCGAATTACGGAACGCAAGGCTGAAAGACGACCATCTCTTGACAATTTTATGACGCGTGTGACGCAATATTGTGCACGAGCAACAAACCCTCGACAACCAACAATCGGCACAACAACAAGAACCCAACCTGAACAACAACCACTCGACGGCTAAAACATGACGGAGGGAAAACCAACTAAAATAACACGAGTCTACTACTCTGAAGCTAAACTACAATCTCAACGGATAATCGTGTCGGAGACAACAACAACCACACTAGAAACCACGAGCTAAGGCATGTTCGGGAAAACAATGGAAACATCTTCTAAAATAGATACAATGGCTCGACCATACTAGTCGGCTCCAAAATAATACAACAATAAGATACTAATACAATTCTACCCCATTAAAGTTTATATAACTTTACATATATGTGTCTCGTAGGGATAAAATAAAATAACATAAATAAAAGCTCTAAGATACTACTCGGAAGACCACATACTACCAACTTCGAACCCACTGCCTCAACGCGTAGTAATGAGCTCACTACACACACTAAGGTAAACAAAGGCGTGAGATGAGTCATAAAGACCTAGTAAGCTACTACATGCAACTACATGGCATGACATAATGCTCAGGCACATATACAAAGCATGGCATCATAATATTATACTAATAACAAAACATGTACCAAGTCATTACTTGCATATAATCTCATATAAATCACATAGCACATTGTTGTTCACATAAGTGCTCGAAAGTAACACATATAACATGATATAATATATGACTGTCTGTCATAATCAATATCATGTTCAACATCTCTAATTGGTTTTCTCTAGTGAGTAATCATGTCTCATTCGTTTTCCGTAATGAACACTAACGTTGCCTTTCATTCAACCTCGAATGAAGAAATGAGAGCTCCCTATCAGGCTAGATGGATATAATACGAGGATCACATCCCGTTATCGGCCAAATAGTGAGGAGAAACTAGAACCAATGCGGCGACTCATAGCGATTGCTTACCCAAAGGCTATGAGTTGTCCCATTGCCGACTCAACAACAAAGACGCCATCTGGACTTAACAAATTACACAAGTAGATATTTACTTGCCTTAACAAACATGGATCACGTCCGACAAAAGCGGACTCATCCAAATCAAATAGGTCATAATGATCTACTAAAAACCCAAACTTCAATGCACATAGATGCACATACTTACCATGCTTGGCTAACTACACGTTTAGTCCAAGTAATCACATATTGGGATGCTCATGATCCCCAAGTCACAAACCCAAACAAGAATAACATAAAAGTCTATTCGCAATCACGTCGTGAGGTCTACAATGATCCTCAATTCATAATCAATCCAAGACTACTAAGTTAGTCAAATATCGCCCACAAGTTGAGACTTAATACTTAGTGATGATGCAAAAATCAGTATTGGGCCGTCCGATTGATGCGTAGGATATTTGGGCTTGATTATATGGATTGGATTACTTCTATAACCTGTAGAACACGAAGAAAACCTTAGTAGAAGTGCAAGGCTTGGCCTCGCGAATCTACTCTAACGTAAGAGTAAGAGACGTGTTTAGTTAAAAAGTAATTTGACAGAGATTTGAGGCTATAGAAAGTGTGTACCTTGTTTAGGGTTTATGAAGGGGTATTTATAGGCCCCCAATGTCATAGAATCTGTCTAGGATTCACTTTCATAGTTACCTAGTAGGTTTATGGGGAAACTCCTAAATTGTAGGCATGATTGGCGGCTGGCCACACACTTGTCGGAGCAGATATGGGAAGTGTTCTGCTCAATTAAGGAAACCTTTGACCTGTCTTGGAGAGAAAGTCTCTGGGACTCCCTGCTCGATGCTTACCCGGGTGAGTATGGCTCTGCCCGGCTGCATGGTATGAAGTCGGTGATGATAAGCATGATCCCAGGGCAAGGCCCCCTGGTCGGGCAGGCAAGGCCCTTGCTCGACCAGGATTAGGCATGATATATTTATGATCTTTGTTTGGGTACCTTGCTAGCTCTGCCTGCTAGGCTTGTGAGTCCCATGCCAATGAGCTCGTGACTGACACGTGGTGATCGCTTGTTCTTTTCTCGTGATTGAGTTTGGGTCGGGCATATCAGTGGCCCCTTGCTCCTTGTCTTGCGAGTATTAATGCTCGAAACGAGGAGTGTTCTTGTTCGGAAGAGATGGCTTTATGTTCGCAATGAGCTTCCATACTTGTGAAAATTTTAAGTTGATTGTGGCCCGGCTAGAAAGTAAGACGATAGAAGGTTCTTGAACATTAGTGAGTAGACAGTTGGAGTGTGTTTGAGAAGCTAACTATTTGGAGAGTATCGGGGAGAGTAGGCATAGGGGCGCATGAGCCATCGTTGCCGTTACAACCGTAGTGGGGCATGTTTTACAAAGCAGCGCATTAAATGTGCGCGTGCTGTGGTGGCGTCAGAGTTGTTTGGCTCCATCATTTCTCAAACATCCCGCCTATATAAAGCCAGACCCCTCTCACTTCCTCTATTTTACTGACTTTGAGTTTTCAAGAGAGAGAAAATCTACAAGCTCCCTCCCACCATCCCAAATTCTAGTGTTTTCGCTTCCAATTTCCGGTCGATTTTCTGTTGCCTTTGTTTCTGGTGACCATAAATTCATTTGAAGAAGAAAAACCGAACCATTACTGATAGCAAGCTTTCTATCCTGTCTCTTCTTGCTTTGTTTTTGGGTTTCTTTGAGTTTTAAGGGTTTCTTGTTCTTCGCCCGTTGCTTTTCTGGTTATGATTTTAGGCTAGACCCAGATTTTAGGTAGAGATCGAGGAAATAACCAAGAGATCTTACTTGCTAGGCAGGCATGGCCCCTTGGTGTACCTAGACTTAGGGTTTTTCTTTTGTGCCTTATCGGTCACCCGGGCAGAATTTGACTTTTCTTCCTCGATCTTTTTGTAGAAATGTCTCACGATGAATGCTCAGACAACGAGAGAGAAGCATACAGCTACGGTGGGCAGAATGATCCGTTAAGTAGTGAGAAGACTCCCTCCATTGACATCGAAATTGAGGATGATGATGAGTCTGTGGTCGGTGAGGCTACCAGTGGGTGTGCTCCTATCCCCATGGTTGAGATTGCAGATTCCTCAAGCGGGCACGGTCCTTCTGGAGAGGCAAGTGTAGAGGATGGGGAGGCCGTCGGCGAGCATGGCTCTAAATAGCTAGTTGAGGAAAACAAGCGCGTAGCTGAAGAGATGCTCCCTGAGCAAGAGGAGGCCACTGAAGAGGCTTCTAAACCGGGTGAAGCGAGCTCCGATATCTCGTTGGCCCGACGAAGAAAGAATTTTGGTAGGTCAAGGGATGAGGCCACTTCCTCGGCCAGCGAGCTCGATTGGTCGATGAGCGGCGATGAAAGCCAGTATGCTGCACACTGGGCCTCTCTAGATACATCGATCAAGGTAACTAATTGGCTTACGTCTCTCGGCGTGGACTCCAAGGATTACATGGCAGAGAAAATGGACCTCCCCGCTGACGTTGAGCTGTCCCGCGAGCTAAGGGAGTTTTGCTTTTATTTTTCGTTGATTTCTTCAGAGTGGGTTTGCGTCTTCCCTTGGAGCCCTTTTTTGTTAATTTCCAACTCAAGACCAAGGCCATGCCTTGTGATTTGATGTTGAACACTATCCGACCGATAAGGGCCTATACCGTGGACTGCCACTTGCTGTGTTTTGAGCTAAACATATACCTCTTCCGTAACCTCTTCATCTTCAACCTGAGTACTGGTGGGCGGATCAGGATCAGGTCCAATTCAAGTTTTTTAAGAATCTTGAGCGATGTCTCAGGCAAAGTTGAGGCCTGGGACAAGAGAGTTATAATAGTCGATTCACGCATTGGATGGCCGCTAAAACCCACAGTGAGCAGTGATGTGAAGGTCCCCAAGTCTTCCAAGCGGACCTTCAGGTCCGGAGAGGGAGCGCGGTTGTGGGCACTGAAAATTGCCCTCATAGTTTGTGAAGAAAATGAGAAGCGGGTAGGCCAAGAATTCCTGCTCGATTGGAAGAGCTAGTATGCAACTCAAGGAACTTGTTCTTGGTCGTTGTTTTCCCCGCAAGTCTGCCTGGGGTAGAGCCCCTCTTGCAACATGAGCCCGAAGTCACTCACCCATATTGGAGTGACTGCCACGGGTAAAAATTTAAGAAACAATGCTCCGAGTATAGGTTGCTCGCTGCTGAGGCGAGCTATCGCCTAGTTTTTTAGGACAGAGATGGTTGTTTGTTTACTTTAATAATTTTTCCTTTATCTCGATCATATATGTTTCCAATAATTGTACTGATCTTCATATGTCTCTGTTTCATGAATGAAGTCCCTCGCACTGATCAACAAGAGGAGGGCCCATGTCGATCAGCTGGCTGCAGATCTGAAGGCTAAAGAGCCTAAGGATTTGCCGAAGGTTCCTTTTGGTCTTTCGGCCAAGAAAACCGTTGTATTGGGCAAAGCTCCTAGCCTGGCTGAGAAGGACGTTGTCCCTGCCCCTCCCGTTCGTGCTCCTGAGGAGACCACTGAGGTTGTTGCTTCCAAGACCACCAAAGCTGCTACTGCTAAGGCCGCCAAGGCAATAGGTAGAAGGAAGAGGGATTCACCTCCCCACTCTGACCGTCATGTGCGCCATCGTGACGCATGCTCTGAGCCCACTTCTGCCACTCCTCCACCCACCAAGGACGATGTTAAGTCGTGAAAGCGTCCAACTTTGAGATGCCTACCACTATCAGTGCTTCACGGGACCTTGTCCGCGAGATTGACTGTGAATCCTCCATGCTCGTGGGTTTCGACCTAAGTGCCCGCGGGAGTCCTGCCGGCCTGGTGGGCAAAGGCGTCATCAAACGGGCTCTGCATGACGATGTCTTGGATGACAGGGAAACCGTCAGTCATGTGATGCTCGGGCACGTTGGACTTTTCTTGAGTGAGGTATGCTGGAACCATAGTTTTCTGTCTGTTTTTGCTGTTATTCTTGCTTGCCTTTTTATCCTGATCATACTTTATGTTTGATGTAGATTGCCTCCACTTGCACCAACCTTTCTAATATATACAGCGAGGAGAATGAGGCTCGCAAAAAGCTGGAGTCCAATACGGCTGGCCGGGAGGCCTTGTTGAAGAAGAAGCTTGACCAAGTTTCTTCCTTAGTCGATAAGTTGCAGCCAAGAAGAAAGAGGCTAAGCTGTTGATGTGCTAAAAGAATTACCTCGCAAGTGCACGAGTCTATCGAAGTATAGTTGTGTGGAAGCAAGGGTCGAACATAGGGAGAAAAGAAATTTAATCAGATAATAATTAAAATCAATTAAATAAAAAGGGGTTTTTGTTTGCAAATTCATTTAAACTACTGAATTAACTTTTAAACTAATTTTAAGAGTAAGAAAAATACTAATTGCAGAAAATAAAGAATTATCGAAGTTTGATGAATGAGAAGGATATAGGAATTGGGATTCACTTGTATCACTTTTTATGTGTATTTGTCTTATGTATCTATCAATTACGGGTTCGTTCACTAGGGTAAGGGATTGGGACTTATGGAGCAAGATTTGCAATCCTTAGTACTCCGCCTTAACTGTGATGTCTTGGTCCGTCCACACTGCAATTAAGAGTCCATTAAACACTCTAAGAACTAAAGTAATTAAGAGTTCAACCAGTCATCCTAAAAATATACGTGAACCTAGATCTAACCTTAGCCCGATCAGGAAATCAAATAGGTCTATTTATCATTTTAGGTTGGCCAATGTATAACTCACGCACAAATCATGCAGCTTATTATACCCACGAGCCTACAAATTTGCTAACGCAACCATTATGCGATAGTTTCAATTTTGACCAATGATAATCTAAATTGATAAACGAATAATTGATAGAATGAAAATATAATTAACATATAAAACTTGATACAAAGTTACCTCCAACCCCTAGAAAGATGCGGTTAGTTCATCACAGGCAATAAACAAATCATTGGAATTGAAGTAAACATCATCAATCTTCAATAATCGACAATAAAAATGAATTAAAAAGTGTTTTCCATCTTGAGAGTGGCTCAAGAACGGCCTAAATTCGTCCAAAAATGGAATACCTAAAGCTGTAACACTAGGGTTTTATTTATACTAGGTTAGGAAATTTTAGAAAAGACGAAACAGCCTAGGGCAGAAAACGGGGTCAAGTGGTCGCTTGGCCCATATGCTAAGCGATCGCTTGGTACAGTTTCATCAGAGACACACTACTAGAGACTGAGTGGTGGCTCAGCCCTTCATGCTGAGCGAACGCTCAAAGACTTTTCCTGATTTTCTGCCTTCAGCTTTCAGTAATTTGCAACCAGGTCCTCGAAATCTTCATTTTAAGGATTAATGACCTGAAATTTATCGCTCTTCTCAAATATAACCTGAAACTCATAAAACACTAAAAACCCATATCAGTAGCTTTAGAAACTCATGCAAAAACACAATCTAAGTAAGAATATATACACAATAGTTGTGTATAAAACACATCTATCAGCTGCTCGCGCAAAACCTTGAGTTGGTCACATTAAGAATAGGGAGCTGGCCTCCGAGAAAATTGTGCTCGTGGATCAGCTAAACAGGGAGCAGACTTCAGTGGTGGCACTATACTTACAGCGATAATAATTACAGGCAAAAACGGGATGCTCTCAAATACAGGCAAAGCGGGATGCTTTCAAAGTTCAGGCGGTCAAGGATGGAGAAATTGTGACCCAGCTCTCAGAGAAGCTCGCGGCGGCCAATGAGATAGCGGTGAAGGAGTTCAAAAGCTCTGAGGCATATGAGGCTACGGTGGATGAGGCAATTCTTCCATACTAAGCTCATGGCACAAACCATATTCTTTGGTTGCTCGCTGGTCACGGCTGGGTGAGCATGCAGACCATGGCTGAATGGGATATGCTTAACCCGTTTGATAAGACTACCTGCATGTTCCACCACTTGGTCCCTTGTAATGACGAAGAGCTGGCCTCTCTTGCCCGCGATGATGTCACCGCCAAGCGGGAGCCTTGGGTTCCCTCGATGCTTATGAACGTCAATGTATGCTCGCTGGTTGAAGCCTTGAAAGCGCAACAGAAAATCGATCAGACATGCAAGTAGTTTGCTGATGAGGCCAACGCCAAAGCCGTTATGGATGAGATGAGATACACACAAGACTCGATTTCATGCATCGCGACAAAGACGAAGGCTATGCTTAAAGCATCGCAAACACATATAGACTTAAGGAACACATCCAACATGGAGTCTAACACCTCCAAACATGTACATGACTATCATGTAAAGATCTAAGGTATAACCGAGATCACTTACATGAATTAGGTAAGTCAATTCTCGACTGAGCCACGTTTCTACCAACATCGGGTTACGATTTATTACTTTAGCAAGTTAACAATTATGGAACACATACTAATAGGGCATTGGTCTCAATGTGGCTACCCACACATATCTAGACTCTCACAACAAGCATATCATGCAAGGAAATATGAAGAAATGTGAACATAGCACGCAAGTCAAGATCACGAGGATTCGAGGTGTTACACTAACACTATCGGGTTTCCCTTTCGCTTTCCTATCCCCACTCCAAATTATGTTGTTATGTGTACACACACACACATAACACATCCAAATGACTAAAAAAATGAAAGATAAAAAAATATTTTTAATCAAAAATCCATGTTACCAAATAAATACTCTATACTTAATCTCAAATATATATTCTTAATTTTGTTTGGGAAAATACTAAAAAGTCCTAATAAAAAACTTTCATATCCAAAAAATCCCAAAAATATTTTTGCCATCCAAAAAGTCCCAAATTTGATATCTTAATGATAAAAACTATTCTCTGTTACTCCCGAGTTAACATTATGTGATAGATTCTCATAATGACAAAAGTATCCTTACTTAATTAAAAGAAATCATAATTAAGATATTGTTTAATCATAGAGAAAACCCTAACTTCTTCAATGTTTTATTAGATTTTTACGGCCGTAGATGACCAATTCGGTTGAGTTCTCAAAAAAAAAAAAAATGGTTGTCATCACTATTCTTCATTCGAGTGTTGCTGCTTCCAGACTGAACTAAAGTGCTTTGGATTCAGCCTGAGCGTCGACCTAAAACACTGATAATGTAAAAGTAAAACAATAGGTTAATTAGAAGTTCTATTTTTCTTCCTTTCTTATTCTTTGTTATAAATATTTTCGTTCAAAAATCAACAGAGGGATTAAAGGTATCAAATTGATTAAGACTACTGTTTGAAAAAGGATTGAAGAAGAAGCTTCATTCTTGGTTCAGTATTTTTAGAGAGGGTACGAATTGATTAATCCCTTATTATTCAAACCTGATGATTTTAACGGAGAGGTCGAGTGTTCAAGCTCTACCAGAGGCACTCTGGTACATCACTACTCTCACCCGAGAGGTCGGGTGTTCAAAGCCTCACTAGAGGTACCATTTGTTCTAGCCACACCAAAGGCATCATATATCTATAATTGTAGCATTTGAAGGCATACAAATAAAAAAAATAAGGGTTGGGTTAAGGTCTATGTCCCCTCCAACCTTTAAAAAAAAAAAAAGAAGAAGAAGAAGATTTTAATATGCTACCATTCACAGAATGTAAGATATCATCGATAAAGGGATGTATGTAATGAACCTTCCTATATGTAAACTAAGTCTCTTGAACCAATGACTGTGAATTAAGTCCCTTGTGAGTTTGGATGTTTAGTTCGATTCGATTACAATAACTATGGATATTACAGCAAAACCTTTAATCATCAAATTATTACAATGTCAGTGTTGTCTAGACATCAATTTTTTTACATGCATACAAAATTTTAATATGCTGGTATATTGTAGGTAAGTAACATCAAATGTTTTACTTTGTTGCCTTATTATGAATTATGTTGCCCAAACTAGTTTAAGTATTCATTTCTTATCCTTTTCTGCTCGTAAATCGACTCTAATGTTTGATGATCTTCGTCTGTAGGTAAACAAATGGCAAAACCACTCATTGTTATTTGTAGATTTGGTGGCGCATTCCGCCACCATGAAAATAAAAATATCTATGTTGGAGGAGAAGCTTGTGTCATGGATACTGTAGCTTGTGCCGATTTGAAAAATTTTGTGGGAATTTATAGGGACTCAATATCATCAGAAATATTTGTCACGAACCATGGTGGTGACAACATCGAAAGTAGGTATTATTCTATTTTACTTACTTCAATTGCTTTTATAGGTTCTTGCAAAAATTACATATTTTTTTACTGTTTGTGTTCTTATATTGTAGGACTACTACTTGTCATGCACATAGGAGAAATAATAAAGATAATTTAGAACATGAGCCAAGAATGATTCCACTTTGGAGGGATGTTATAATTGAGGTTGGTCAAGTGTTTGATGGAGCTACTGAATTTCGATAGTCTTTGAGGAAGTATGCTATTGCTCATCATTTCACTTACAAGTTTGTGAAAAATGACCAGCGTCGAGCGTCGGCCGTCGAGTAACAACAACATGCAAAGATGATAATTGTGGATGGAAAATTCATGCATTAAGGATGCAAAATACGGATGTATTCCACATTAAGAAATTTGAAATACATCATTCTTGTGATCCAGGCATTGGCCAAGAGGCGCATCCTCAAACAAGTAAGAAGCTAGTTGCATCCATTGTACAAGATAAGTTAAGAGATACACCAACTTATCGTGCAAGGGATATAGTCAATGACATACACCGTGATTATGGAGTTTCTTTATGTTACCAACTGGCATATCGTTGGAAAGAGATAGCTCGTCAAGCATTTTCAAATCCTCCTGGAGCACACTTTCAGTTTAGATTTTCATTGTTGCCAAGATGGTTGTTGGTTGTATGTTATTGGGGTCTATAACTGTGTGGGAGTGTCATGGATTTGCTTAAATGTGTCATGAATGAAAGAAAGATACCTGATTTAGCTACAAGATAGGTGGTGTATTGGTGCCAATTTCGCAACCAGATTTCTAAGCTTAACACACTGCTAGAAGGGCTCATGCATTATGTCCTGAACTCAACCAAAGTATTTATATTGTGATCCAAGTGAAAAAATAAATAAATCGGTGCAACTATACTCAAAATAGTATGATAAAACTTTGTTATTATAAAAGGCTATTCTCAATTTTCTCAAAATAGACTCTACATCAATATTAAGGCTCGCACCACGGTGAATTAAACTAACAATCCTTTATTCAACCATTAAAGGATGAGCAGATCATAACTGTAACAGTATGGGAAGAAGATTCTCATCCATTTTCAGCTGTAACTTTTATTTCATAACTAATTTTTTAAACCGTGCGTTAAATGTATGTTAACAAAATCGTACATAAATAAAATAATGAAGATCGGTTTATTAACAATTACACATAAATATATCACTAATCATTATATATTCTAAAAAAAATTCTTATAGATAATGTTTGTTGTCTTATTAGTTGGTTTTTCATCTTCACTGCATATCAATATCTTCAAACCAAAATAATTTGTTACTCTAGAAACTATGACATATAATTGTCTATGGCTAAATACTGGTTTTTTTCTAAAAAAGACCTACATACAATTACCGACTTTGGAACTTGTTAATTGTCATTGCATATGATACCAACAATGTAAATTGTCTTCTCTGTAACTTGAAATACAGTCTTACATCGGATAGAGTTAATGACAATCTTGAGATAAAAACATTTTCTCCAACATTGCTTCCTTTCAAAAAATTTGTTTCAACAATGTGATCCCCAAGATTTATAATGATTAGTCTTGTTCCATTGCACAACCCTGCAGCATGGTCAATGTTTCTCAATAGCATTACTGGAACACTAATTTTAAAAGTCAATTCATGATCTGATAACTCCGAACACTTTATACTATTCAAAAACTTTGTATAATGAATGTCTTCGAACAAACTTGAATTTTTTCCACCCAGAATCTGAACTCAAATAAGTTCTTCATTTTGAATTATTACTTTTATTAAATTATATATGTATTTTATGAATAAAGAAATTTCTGAGAAACAAATAAGCTAAAATCAAAATAACGAAATAATTTTTACCGTTAACAATTTTTTTTGTTTTGTAAATTATTTTGATTTTAATAACTTCAATTATATTTTTTTGTTTTATTGACTTCGTAACTATTATTTTTGTTTTATTTTTAAGAATTAGTTTTACGAAAAAAAATTGTTCAGTGATTTTTTTATTATTATTTTACTAACCTCAGTTTAAATTGTTTAATTTTATTGGCTCTGTAACTATTATTTTTCTTCCATCAAATATTTTTATTTTACTAACGTATTTTTGTTTTACCAACTATTTTTAAGAATTTTTTTAAACTTTTGTTCCGTAAATTATTTTTATAATTTTACTAACCTCAATTATTTTAAATTATTTTTGTTTTATTGACTCCATAACTATTATTTTTGTTCCATCAAATATTTTTATTTAACTAATGTATTTTTGTTTTACATAGATATTTTTAAGAATTTGTTTTAAAATTTTGTTCTGTAAATTATTTTTATTATTTTAGTAACCTTAGTTTAATTTTTTTTTTTGCTTTTATTGACTTTGTAACTATTATTTTTGTTCCATCAAATATTTTTATTTTACTAACGTATTTTTGTTTTACATATATATTTTTAAGAATTAGTTTTAAACTTTTGTTCCATAAATTATTTTATTTTACTAACCTCCGTATTAAATTATTTTTGTTTTGTTGATTCTATAACTTTTATTTTTATAGTGGCTTGTTCCATACATTATTTTTATTTTACTAACCTTTTATATTTTGTTTTCTTGATTCCGGAACTATTATTTTTGTTTTAGTTACTATCTTTTATGTTTAAAGAGAGAAAAATGTTTAAACATATTTAAAATAGAGAAGATGGTGGTAATGAGAGAGAAAATATGGAAAAGAAATATATCCAGAGAAGATAGGAAAGAGAAAGAGTGATATATTCTTAAAAATTAATAATTCAAAAGTGAGATTTTTGAGGGAGAAATTCACTCTTGTCAATATATATATATATATGTGTGTGTGTGTGTGTGTGTGTGTGTGTGTGTTTCCTTGGGAAATCAGGTATATTAAGCACGGTTACTCCAACAGTTACTAAAGCTCCAAAAGCATCTATTCCACTACTTTTTCCTTCGACAGCAAGGCTTCTTTACGATGAATTGCCTCTTTTTTTCCAAGAATCAATTTGTTGACGGTACCCGTGTTTGATTAACCACCTTCCTTCAATGTGTAATTCTATACAAATCCATAAAAGGAACTAAATAAAGTAAAATGTTAGAAGCAACAACATGAAAGGAAAATGAGTAACATACAAATTAAGCAAACATACTTTAATAAATGAACTTGTGCACCTGTATAATTTATATTATCATATTACAGTAGAAACACACTCAAACACACTTTAATAAATGAAATTGGACAATATCTCTATTTTTATTTTAAAACTATTCAACTTGAAAATTACTTAAGTTATTGACTGCCTAATATGATAAGTAATACATGTACAACGACATCAAACCACCAAACTTCATAGTTTTGTATGTAGAGACAAAGATAGTTGTGATGGGTGCTGACCAACAAAAACCAGGCTTGAAAGAAAAAAATCAATCGAGTACCATTTAAGCATATCAACAAACAACTGAATAGTGAAGTACCCTACAGAGAGAACACATAACTGAATAATAAAAATGAGAAAAACACATGGCATAAGGCGGTAGAAGATGGACCAAGCATTACAAGCATGTAAACAGAATATTGAATAAAAGATGTAACAACACAAACTTAACTCAACTCAGCATTTTCCCAATCACTTGGGAATAAAGGATGTAACAACACAAGTTCCATAAAATATAAGTTGAAAAAAGTTATTTGCCTGCCTGTCAAGGGTAGAGATAGTCATGAAAGCATTCTAACCAACAAAGAACATATTCACGATAAGTTTACTTTGCAAGTTGAATAGTGAGTAAATAACTTAGTAGCCCACCAAAGACGATTTCAAGTTTCACCTCAAGTTGCCTAGTCATATCCAAAAGAGGATGTTTTCCTTTAATTGTTATATTATTAACCTATTCTTATTAAACTTACCAACCTATACTGTGACGACCCGACCCGGACCCCGAGGAGGAATCGCGAGTCAAGCCATCCAAATAGGACTACAATTCATGCAAGGATTCAATTATAGAAAATGCCGTGACGCAACTCGGCACCAAAAGGCCGGAATAATTTAAAACTTTTTAAACCTGATATAACAGTTAAAGACAAGTATATCAATTCATCGTCGACTTTACAATCGGAACCCAACACTAGATAGTTCATGCTTTAACACCTCGACGGCTAAACATGCCGGAGAAACAACAAAAGTAAATAAGAGCTAATGTGATGCTCAGCGGAAGACTTTAAACTTGTGAACCAACTACAACTATACAAGGCTCGATGTACATGCGCCGGCACTCAAAATGGAATACAAGTTACTACAAGTAATAGACATAAATACAATAAGTTCAAGTTCCCAAAAGCAAAGTCTAAATGACTTGCTATACCCAACGTCCTTTCAAAAGAGAACAAAAGAAGGACATCTATATATAACAACCTCGTCACGAGTGATCTCGGACAAGCACGGACCCTGCAACACCTCAACGGGAAGAACCTGGATGGCTCGGATCTAAAGCAGTAAAAAGGGAGGGGGTAAGTCATAAAGACTTTGTGAGCTAACAATTATGCATGTCATGGCATCATGCAACATACATAGCAAGATATCATCATTAATATCAAGTCAATCAAAGCATTTATTTATATGAACACTTAGTTCACATATCCATGATACCACATTGGTTTCACATAAGTGCTATAAAGTAAATTACATATAAAGATGATATGTTATAGAACCGGTGCCGCTACGTAGCTCCTGCAATACAATCGTTAACTTTATCGTGCCAGAGATACCTGTGATGGATGTATCAAAGTACCGAGCTCTCTACTAGGGTACCAAGCTCTCTACTTGGTAATTAGACTTGCCAATGTGCTCGTTGGTTGCTGGCTACTTCCCCAGTGGCCAACTGAGGGGTTTGTGATAAAAACCCGGTATAACAACCCATCACTATCATGAATCCCATAACTCGTGACGGCGATGTATTGTCACACCATCGACTTAACCAAACATGCCAGCTGGACTAATGCAATGCCAAGTAGATGTTTACTCGTCATATAAACTTAAATAAGGAACAAGTTCGACAAGAGAGAACTTATTCAACAAGTAGGTGTTTACTCATTAAGGAATCAAATAGGACTTCGACAAGAGCGAATTCAACATGTCAATAGATATATCATACTACAACATGCTCTCGATTATTCATTTCTTTCACACAATCATATAAACCGCATAAGAACTCGATTGAGCCTCATAAGCACACATATCAAACATGCACTTCAATTCATCCCAAAGTCACGTAAGCTAATACATTAGTCTAAAGAACTACAAACGTCGTAGGGATTGAATGTGGAGTCGGTATTCTTCAATAACTCCCTAATCTCAACTCCGATGAGTCATTACTAAAACTGCAACTAAGTAGAGCATAGATACTACATGCATCTCATTGCCCTTTTCTATGTTCTCCGTTCATTTAGAACACCATAAAAATGTCGTTCATGACCTTAAAATAGCCATAAACCAATTCATGAGTTTCAAACCCTAGAATCGTCGATTTTGCTAAACCTACAATTGAAACTTATTCTTTCACAAGAGTTGTTCCTAGGCACATTTAGAACATCATTCATGCTTTACACAAAGTCAAAATCATAACTTGACATGGAAATCATAAAATCCTACATATTTTTCATATGATGAATTGAAGAATTCTACTTCACTAGAAGTCTTCCTAGGCATGATTAGAACAACTATAATGAAGGAATCATGTTATTATATTGAACATGGAATTCTGGGAATTAAAAACTCACCTTAAGCCTATGAATAATGGTTGGAAGGAAGAACAAATCAAGGATTGTTGAAGAGGAGGGCAACGCCTTCGATTCGGCGTCTCGATCGCTAATCAAGTTACCGAACTCCTAAATTGTCACACAAGCTATGGAGCTTCCCAAGGATGAAAATGGAGGAATATGTTTAGTAAATTTGAAGGTTGAAGGTCACAAATGGCTGAAAAGGGCTTTTATATGGTTCATGTAAACCACAATCCATGTGAAAGGTGTTATAAGACTTTCTATTGGCCAAGACTTGCTAGCCATTGGTAACAACTCATCCAAGGGCTTAGAGGGCTTGGACTAGAGTCAACAAAGGGGGCTTAAGTCATTAAGGACGGCCAAGGGGAAAGGGCATGGTGGACATCAACCAAAAACTCACCAAAATCATGTAAGTGTGCTTTGCTGGACAAAGTGGTCGCATGGTTAAGACCCATGCTAGCGCATCACACTATTCATGGCCAAATTCCATTTTGTTGTTACTGGACAGTCGATCTTGTAAAATCGACCATAAATATGTCACAACTCCAAATGAGGTGATTTTTTATTTTTATGAATATAGACTCATTAAAATATACTTTAGAATTTTAAATTACTCAATTTGGACTTATATTCATCAAAATAAAGTTACAACAAAATCAAGTACATAAGCTGATTTCCTGAAAACATAATTCTGGCACAGCCGTAAGTCAAGACCAAAATGAGGTACTTAGACACCTTGGAAAATTACCAAATTTTACAGGGAGTATTCTAACATATGAAGGTAAAATATACTAAATTTTTAGAAAATTCTCTTTAGTAGATTGGTACCAGAATTTTCCCGAAGTTCGCCCAAAAACAGGACTGAATTTGTGAAGTAATATGTTGGTCATCTTATTTCCAAATGCAACAAATCTATGAACATTGATTGTGCAAGCATGAGAAATACTATTACACTTGGTCTAGAACTTAAATGAACTTCTCGCAAGTTGACAATACAAGCAACGAAGGCAAACACGAGAAACCCTAAGACTCAAACGAAGCAACAATGCTTCTAAACTCTCAACCATGCATACTATGATCAAAATTAATGTTATAAGTCATATATGCAAGGTACTAAGACTCCAATGGGACTTAGTTAAGTGTAAACATGCTAAGATGAACACTCAAAGCATTAACGACAAAGCATGCAACGCATAGAAGACAATCAAACGACTATGATCGTAACCAACCTAATGCATGCATGATATGAACAATAAGAAGTCTCTAACATGTTAAGGCATACAATAGACATGTTATAATGATGTTATACATGTAATGGGTTTGGGTTCTCACATCCTCCCCCACTTAAAGGAATTTAGTCCCTAAATTCATACCAGTCATCTCGAATAGGTAAGGGTATTTCTCCCGCATATCAAGCTCAGTCTCCCATGTGGCTTCCTCAATATCATGATTCTTCCACAAGACCTTCACTAACGGAATCCGCTTAGTCCTCAAGACTTGATCTTTGGTATCAAGAATCCTCACCGGTTTCTCAACGTAGGAAAGATTGGGCTCAAAGGTAACCTCCTCATAATCAAGAACATGCGATTCGTCCTTCAAGTACTTACGAAGCATAGAGACATGAAACACATCATGGATACTCGATATAGACGGTGGTAACGCAAGTCGATAAGCCAAAGATCCAATCCGCTCTAAGATCTCAAACGGACCAATAAATCTTGGTGAAAGTTTCCCTTTCTTCCCAAACCGCTTAGTACCGCGCCGGGGCGATACCTTCAAAAACACGCAGTCACCAACCTGAAACTCAAGATCACGTCTCCGGTTGTCCGCGTAGCTTTTCTGTCTACTCCCCAAATCTATCTATACGATTAATTATCAGTGTATATTTCCTTCTCCAGAGAAATTCTTCATGGCCGCTTCTTCTTCCAACAACGTCTCTAGCCTAATCGCTCCCCCTGAATCATCTTTCGTCACCAAAGTAGGTCGTGAATCCTACATTCTTGGTCGAACGATTCAAGGAGAACAATTTCTCCTTGATAATACTGTTGGAGCAAAGATTTTAGATCTTTTCCACAGTTCTGGACTCGTCTCCATCCTTTCGTTTTGCAAAGAGTTCTACTGCCTTCAACTGGTCAACGAATTCTACTCAAGGATGCACCTGACAAGAGATGGTAAAAGCCTCCACGGCCGCATTCGAGGTACTGATCTCATCCTCAATGCCGACAGCCTTTCTAGAGTCTTCAACCTTCCCTCTGCTGGCCCTAACTCCATCAATGATTCTGTTCTCAATGAATCATGGCTACACCGTACTGGCTACCACTCTCGAGATGACTACAGTACATGGGATATTTTTAACTATCCCTTGGACATGTACTGTGTTGGTGAGATTTTGAGTCAATGCCTTCTGTTTCATGAACCTGGCTCAGGAAGTGACACCAGAAGACTTCGGAACTTCTCCATTGCCATTCTTGACTCTCATGTCATCAATTGGTCTAAAGTAGTCTTCTTTCTCATCTGTTGTTCCTTTCAGCGAAGACGCGTGAATGGGTCTGGTATTTTGAGATACGCTAGGATTATCAGCTACTTCCTATGCTCCTACCACACCATTCGTTCCATGATTCACGAGGACGGACACCTTCCAATCACTGGAGAATTACTGATCACTCGAGAAGTATTCGGCAATCGAAGCTTTTATGATCAGGATAGAAACTACTCTCTAGATTCTAGCACTGGTAGTTTTGGAGACTCAAATTAGTTTGTACTTTTCAGAACTTATTAGTACTTTCTTCCATTATTTAGTGTCTTTCTCTTTTGTCATCTACTCTATTGTACTGCATCTCTTCTGTTATCTTCTTTTATTTTTGCATGCAACTGCTCTTCAATATTGATTCTTATTGCTTGCAACCATTAAGGAGGAGAGTTATATGACATATACATATAACTTTAGGAGGAGAGTGTAAAAAGAGTGATAACATTCCAATCATAAGGAAGAGAGTTGACTTAACTAAATTCCAAATGAACACACACACCAACAAATGTGACATTTCACCCTAAGCTGATTCTTAGTGAATCATGCTCAACCTTTGTGGCACTTCTGTTGAAAATCTTGTTTAAAAACTAAAACCCTCTGTTGAGTCTTACGTTCAACAAAAATCCTTTTACTTTCAACAGAAATAAAAAGTTTTTCAAAAATTGATTTTTCAAAAAATTGGTATTACAAGCAATCCTTATTGAACTCCTTCAAAAACATACATTTACTTAAGGATTTGCTACTCTTACTTGCCAAAACAAGCTTTCAGTTTATATAAATTTATGTGCAAGTAAGAAATCTAAAAACCTTTTAGATCCTATTCAAATCTCTTTTAAATTCTAAGTGATCTAAATTGTTTTTACTATTGCATTACCTGTTCAGTACTTTGATTTATCTAGTCTGTAATTGTAATAGTAGACTAAACCAAAGTCATCGCTTATATGTAATTATCAATATAGGACATGTCTTGAGATAAAATAATCATTCATTGGGGACAAGCTATTACTATGTTTGATAAATGTTTTAGTGCTTTGTATATGTCATTTTGTAATGGTTCCAAGCAAATAGGAGGAGATTGTTGAGATTGTTGGAATATGCTTCTTGATAATTTAATTATCACCTTGCATATTCTATATATGTTGATTTGTTTGCCCCCATTACAAGTGAGTCATCACAAGTGGCTAAAAGGTCTGCGTATCGATTAGCGTGGCAACTTGTGTTGATATCACATAGGTCTTAGATTAGGTTCAACATGATCAAGTCCTACCTTCCTATATGATTTTCTTGTCCTTCGTATTCTCGATTTCCCATATATTCACAACATGAATATTTTAACCCAGCTATGGCAAATCAATATACATCCGGTTCTTATTAATTGACTATAGGTATTGGAAATCCAACAAAATTAGTTGATACAAGAAGGGATAGTGTTGGTGAGTCTGTAATTCCACCATTTTCTACCCAAGAAGGGTTGGAAACCAATATTCTTAATGATGAAGCAGACAACAAAATAAAAGACATGCAGAAAACTAGGGGTGGCAATTTGAGACACGGCACGATTAACCGACACAAACACGACACAAAATTATAGGGTTTAGGCCGGGGCTTATCGGGTCCGGACCGTTATCGGACCGACCTGATAAGGCACGTTAAGATTCGGGTCGTTATCGGGTTTTTACCGTGCTAGCCCGATAAGCACGATAACTTTAGGTATAAATAGTATAATTGTATACGTTGTAATGTTGTATAACCCTAAAAAGAAACCTATTAACTAAAGTTACTAAACATATCTCTCTCAGTCTCTCGTCTCTCTCTACAAAGAAAGAGGCGATTGCCGTCGGCGTCGATTTCTCACTCTCTCCTCTCGAGACCGGCAGACGATTGCCACATCCGACACTCGCCTCGCCTCACTGCTTGCTCCCCTCAACGACTCCCACTCTCACCGGTGCAATCCCTCTCTCTCTACACCGAAGAACAACTCCTTCTGAAAAGAAAAAAAGGTGCGTGTCGTACTCACAAACGACTGCCAGTGATATACTGGAGGCCTTGGATCTTCATTTTCTTCTTAGTGATTCCATATTTAGCTGATACTCTTCCTCATTTGTTTGCTTGAATTTAAAGCCTCATCTGTTTTACCTTTAGGTAGGTATGATTGTAACTCTTTAATTTTTTTCTTTATTTATTTAATTTTATTGAAATTTTTGCCAAATCTGTTGAATTAATGATATTACATTGTTCTTTACCGCGTGAAGTTTTGGAAATTAGTCATGGATTTGTACATTCAAAATTTTGGGTATATGCAATTGCAAGGTCTGATTCATACTTTTAGATGAACTACAAGAATTGGGTTTGATTTATATATTTTTTTTCATTAACATGTTGGTTGTTGTTGTACAAGAACAGTGATGGGAATGATTGAATGTTGATGAATAATTTATTAGAAATTTATAATTATTTATTTAAAAAATCATGTTTAACGGGCTTATCGTGCCTAACAAAAAAACCCGACCATTTTTGTTTATCGTGCTTATCTTGTCGTGCCATGTTTTCGTGTTTTTATCGTGTCGTGTTTGAGTTTTGGTTTTAGGCACGATAACCTTAACGTGTCGTGTTCATGCGGAAGCTTATCGTGTCGTGCCCTTATCGTGCTAGCCCGATAAGGGGACGACACGACCGATTTGCAACCCCTACAGAAAACAAAGTGGAGCATTGAAGAGGATAAAATGTTTGTAAGTGCTTGACTCGTTATTTCAACAGATAGCGTGAAGGGAAACTCTCAACATGATAAGGAGTTTTGGAAGTGAATCACTGAATACTACAACAACAACCGAAAGACGGGAATTCAAAGGAAGTTTAACGTCTTGAAGTCGCATTGGTACACAATTACTCCAATGGTTAATCAATTTAACCAATTTTTCATCCAAGTTAGAGATCAACATCGTAGTGGGTGGTCCCATGACCAATTGAAGGAAACTGCACGTGGTCTTTATCACTCGGTAAGTAAAAAACATTTCAAATACGAGCATGTGTTACTAATGTTGAAAGATGAACCAAAGTGGAAAGGTGGGAAATCAAGTGAACATTCCTCTAAAATGACAAAAATATCTGAATCGGGGACATTCACTTCATCATCCGATGCACATACGAGCATCAACATCGAAGACAATGAAGTTGAAGTCCGCCAGATTGGTTAAAATGTGGCAAAGAGGAAAGGAAAAGCAAAAACCACCGAGAAAAATGAAGTCAAAAGTGTTGATTTATGGGATAAGCATCGTGAAATTGAAGAAAGAAAGGTTTTAGCACTCGAGGGAGTGACAATTGCGTTGAATTATGAAATCCTCTTTAAAGATACTAGTGGCGTGATGAATGAGCAACTACAAATGCATCAATACATTTGTGACTCGGTCAAGGTCAACTATAATATTTAGTAGTTTATGTGTGGCTAATTTTAATTTATGAATTTTCTAATTGTTGTATTATAAGTTTATGTAATATTTTAATTAATGTATTTTTTTCTTCATGTAACTCATGTGTAAAATGCATTATGTTATGTAATTTTTAATTGTGTGAAGGAAACTAGTCAATACAAAAATTAGCCGTTGCAAAAACTAGCCGCTATAAGAGGTCTATAAAACCTCTTACACATATACCTACAGATACACCAATTTCCACACTAAAAAAATGTCTCAAGGCCCCAATTACTTCTACAAAAATGCATTTTTGTAATTCGTGCACGATGAATTGACTGACGATTCAAGTAAAAAAAATGATGATGATGATTATTGAAATGAAAATGAAGGAAGAAGATGCAAAAGCCTCCCACGGTCGTAAACGCAGTCGAAAGTACATAAATTGAGAACGTGAAGCTAGACATGAAAGACTTTTCAACAACTATTTCTCCAATGATCCAGTTTACACAAATCAAATTTTCAGAAGAAGGTATCGAATGAGTAAGGAGTTATTCCTTTGAATTGTAGAAGTCATTTCAAATCATACAGAGTATTTTTAGATAAGGGTTGACGCAACTGGTAGAAAGGGACTTTCCCCCTTGCAAAAATGCACTACTGCTATTCGTCAGTTGGCATACGGCACACCTGCTGATCATTATGACGAGTATGTACGAATTGGTGAAACCACTGCAATTGATTGTCTAATGAAATTTTATCGATTTGTGATTGAGGTATTTGGAAGTGTATACTTGAGAAGACCCAATGCTCACGACGTCCAACGTTTACTTCAACTACATTTTGAGGTCCATGGTTTTCCCGATATGTTAGGAAGCATTGAATGCATGCATTGGCCTTGGAAAAATTGTCCAGTTGCATGGAAAGGTCAATTTACCCGAGGAGATCAAGAGGTTCCAACAATAATGCTAGAAGCGGTCGCTTCTCAAGACCTTTGGATATAACATGCATTTTTCAGCGTTGCAGGTTCTAATAACAACATTAATGTGCTTAACCAATCTCCATTGTTCAACGATGTATTGCAAGGACACTTTCCTCAAGTTCAGTTTACGGTAAATGGCACACAATACACAAAAAAATATTATCTAGCTGATGGTATCTACAAGAAGTGGGCTTCATTTGTCAAAAGCTTTACATATCCAAAAGATCCTAAAAGGATAAAGTTCAAACAAATGCAAGAGGCTGTAGGAAAGAACGTTGGGTGAGCGTTCAGAGTCCTCCAATCTTGTTGGGTAATAGCACGAGGTGCGACCTAATTTTGGCACAAGGAGGCTTTGAAAAATATAATGTACGCGTCTATCATATTGCAGAATATGATAGTGGAGAATGAAGGTAATGCAATAAGTAACTAGAGCGATGAAGAAGTAGATCCACTGGTACCCGCATCCTAGGGATTTATTCAAGAATTTCAACAATACTTCCAAAGACATGCGGAACTACGTGATTGGGAAGTACATCAAAAACTTCGATCGGATTTGGTCGAGCATATTTGGGAACACTTTGGAGACAACAATAATGAAAATTAAGTTGTAATGATCGGATATTTCTTTTTTCCCATTGTAGTATGCAACTTTAATTATAATTCGTATGATTTTATATTGATTTAGTTCAATAAAGTATATATTGTTGCATCGGTATTTTGAATTACTAATAAATTTTTATGAATAATTTTGTTTTCAAAGATATAATTTAAAAATATATAAATTATTTTTTTGGACATATTATATTTGTTCTATAAATATTTATGTTTTAAAACGATATATTTATTTTTGAAAATAAATGTATATTGAGAAATAATAAAATATTTAGTTGTGAGTCCATGGTATAAAGCTTTTATGGGTTTATGTATAGTGTAGAATATGTTTATAGAGAAAAAGTTTATAAGCTGATGACGTGGTAGGAGGAATAAACCTTTTAAAGATTTATAAGCTGATGACGTGTGGATACCCTTAGGCCATCCACACTCATCAACCTTTTAAAAAAATTATCAAGCATGCCACGTCATCAGCTTATAAATCTTTTTATTTTAAACATTTTCTCTACATTCATATAAACCTTTAAAAAGTTTTATAGTATGGACCACAACTAAATATTTTATTCTTTCACAATATTTATTTAAAAGTAATAATTTTATTTTCAATAATAAATACATATTCTTAAAACATAAAAAAATATTAAAAATATATATTATGGCAACATAATATTGATGCAATAATATAGATTTTATTAAACAAAATTGAATATAAAATCATAAGAAACATAATTAAAATTACATAAATATTAATAGGAAATATTCAATCGAAACAACTTAATCTTCATTGTTATTGTCGCTGAAGCGTTCCCAAATATGCTCAACCAAATTGGATTGAAGTTTTTGATGTACTTCACGATCACGTAGTTTCGCATGTCTTTGAATGTATTGTTGAAAGTCTTGAACATGTCCCTAAGATACATATATCGGTGGCTCTACTTCTTTATTCGATCAGTTACTTATTGCATTACCTTCATTCTCTACAATCATATTATGCAATATATGATACACGTGCACATTATATCTTTCAAATCTTCCTTGCTCCAAAATCGTGCAGCACCTCGTACTATTGTCCAACGAGATTTGAGGACTCCGAATGCTCGTTTAACGTCCTTCCTTGCACACTCTTGCATTTGTTTGAACTTGATCCATTTAGGGTCTTCTGGATATGCGAAACTTTTAACAAATAAAACCCACTCCGGGTAGATACCATCTGCTAGATAATATCCCTTCGTGTATTGTGTATCATTTACCGTAAAATGAACTTTAGGAGAGTATCCTTGCAATACATCATTGAACAATAGAGATTGGTTGAGCACATTAATGTCGTTTTTAGATCCTGCAACCCTGAAAAAAGCATGTCATATCCAAAGGTCCTGAGAAACGACTGCTTCTAGCATAATTGTTGGAACCCCTTGATCACCTCGGGTAAATTCACCTTTCCACGCAACTGGACAGTTTTTCTACGGCCAATGCATACAATCAATGCTTCCTAACATACTAGGAAAGTTGTGGTAATCAGAATGTAGTTGAAGTAAACGTTGGACGTCGTTAGCATTGGGTCTTCTCAAGTATACTCTTCCAAATACCTCAATCACACATCGACAGAATTTCTTTAAGCATTTGATTCTAGTGGTTTCGCCAAGTTGTACGTACTCGTCACAATGGTCAGTAGGCAAGCCATATGCCAACTAACAGATAACAGCAGCCCATTTTTGTAGTAGGGAAAGTCCATCTCAACCACATGCATCACGCTTCATTTGAAAATACTGGAATGATTTGTAAGAGCTTCTACGATTCGGAAAGGAATCACTCCTACTCATTCAAGATTCTTTCCTCGAACATTTGATCCGTGTAAACTGGCTCATTGGAGAAATAGTCATTGAAATGACGGTCATGTCCAGCTTCACGCTCTCGATTTATGTATTTTCGATTGCGTTTACAAACATAGGAATTGGTAGAATCATCCTTCAATTCATCGTGTATGAATTGTAGGATTGATAGAAGGTAGGAATCGAACGAATCTAATTGGAATCTAAGGAGTCTGAGTCTGGCTCAAGACATTTTTAGTGTGGAGATTGTTGATATGTAGGTATATGAGTAAGAGGTTGTGTTTGCAGAAAATATGGAGGCTTATAGGTCTATATATAGAAATCTTTCAATAACGGCTAGTTTTCATAATAGCTAGTTTTACAACGGCTAGTTTTTCATAACGACTAGTTTTGCAACAACTAGTTTTTGCAATTAGTATTTTATAAAAATCATACGAAACATAATTAAAAGTAGATAAATATTGATAATAGCACATAATTAAAAAATAAAAGTACATAATTAAAAGTACATAAATAAAAGTACATAATTAAAAGTACATAATAAAAGTACATAATTAAAATTACATAAATAAAAAATTACATAACTTAAACTAGACATTATTAAATTTGGCCTTGATAACAGCGCAAACTTTTCGATGAATTTGCAGTTGCTCATCTGTCATGCACTAGTATCCTTACAGAGGATTTTATAAATATTTGCAAGTATTGACATGTTTATTGCTTCTGACACGTCCTTGAGTGCACAAATCTTATCTTTTTCTATTGCAGCCCGTTAATTATCATCATCTTTTTTTTTTTTGCTTTCCCTTTCCGCTTTGTGGCCTTTTGACCAATCGGGCTAACTTCAACCTCATTGTTGTCGATGTTGATGCTCGTATGCGCATTGAATGATGACGTGTATGCCCCAGTTTCGAATATCTTTATATTTTTAGAGGAATGCTCACTTGATTTTCCACCTTTCCACTTCGGCTCATCTTTCACCATTGCCCACACATGCTCGTATCTAAAATATTTTTTACGTGTTGAGAAGAAAAGATCACGTACAGCTTCTTTCACTTGGTGATCGGACCACCCAATATTATGTTGATTTCGTACTTGAACGAAGTACTGGTTAAATTCATTAAACATTGGAAGAAGTGTGTACCAATGTGCTTTCAAGATAGTTAACTTTCTTGAATTTCTCGGCTTTCGACTCTTGTTGTAGTACTCGTTGATTCGTTTCCAAAACTCCTTATAATGTTGAGAGTTTCCAGTCACGCTATCCGTTGAAACAATGAGCCAAGCACTTGCAAGCAATTTGTCATCTTCAATGCTCAATTTTGCTTTTTGCTTGTCTTCAACTTGATTGTTTACTTCTTCATCTAGAATGATGTTTTCCATCACTTCTTGAATGGAAAAATAAGGAACTTCATATGGCCGATACTAGCCCTTTTTGTATTTGTCGGTGTTGTTGGATTTCGAGTGCTCATATTTGGGTTATAATACTCGGGTGCGTATTGATTCGCCTTAGCTGGATGAAAATACCCATGTTGCAGATACATGAGAAATTGAGAAAATGAAGTATAAAGAACGTTTGAAATATTTGAAGTACCTTGATTAGTTGGAGGAACGGGGACATGTGGAAGACTTTGAAAATTATGATATTGAAAATTTTGAATTTGAAAATTTGGTGGAGCTTGCGAATTTTGAGGAGCTTGCAAATTTGGAGAAGTTTGAGTATTGGCAGAATCATCATCATTTGAAGAGCACAATAAATTAATAAAAAAATTGTTATCCATAACAAAAGAAGTGAAAAGAAGAATTTTAGGTATTTAAATGAGAAATAATTTGAGGAATTATGCATGTTTGAATGTAATGAAAAAATTGTTTTAAAAAACTATTTATAGGGAAAAAAATATTACTGTTATATTGCAACGGTTAGAAACACAAATAAAAAAGAAAAAAGCAAAAGCAAAAGTGCATAACGAATACATATATTGAAATTTTAATTTGTTCAAACTTTCCATCAACCGGTTGGTGGAGACCAACCGGTTGATATTCGATCCTTTACAAACTCGTTGTAGTGTTATACACCTTTTCCAAAAACTTTTTATCATTTCAAAAACCTTTTCAATATCACCAGCACAGTTGCTCTTAGGGCATCCACAGTCATAAACCTTTCAAAAAGTTTATTCTTCCTGTCACGTCATGCCACATCATCATCTTATAAACCTTTTCTCTATAAACCTATTATCCACTATACATAAACCCATAAAAGCTTTATAGTATGGACTCACAACTAAATATTTTATTATTTCCCAATAAACATTTATTTTCAAAAATAAATATATCGTTTTAAAACATAAATATTTATAAAACAAATATAATACGTCCAAAAAATAATTTATATTTTTTTAAATTTTATCTTTGAAAAAAACATTTTTATTCATAAATATTTATTAGTAATTGAAAATACTAATGTAACAATATAGACTTTATTGAACTAAATCAATATAAAATCATACGAATTATAATTAAAGTTGCATAATACAATGGGAAAACAAAGTAATTAAATACTACTCCGTAATAAGAAATATCCAATCATTACAACTTAATTTTCATTGTTATTGTCTCCAAAGCGTTCCCAAATATGTTCGATCAAATCAGATCGAAGTTTTTGATGTACTTCCCGATTACGTAGTTCTGTATGCCTTTGGAGGTATTATTGAAATTCTTGAATAAATCCCTGTGATGCGGCTACCGGTGGATCTACTTCTTCATCGCTCCAGTTACTTATTGCATTACCTTCATTCTCCACAATCATATTGTGTAATATGATGCACGCGTACATTATATCTTTCAAAGCCTCTTTGTGCCAAAATCGGGCCGCACCTCGTACTAATGCCCAACGAGACTGGAGGACTCCGAACGCTCGCTCAACGTCCTTTCTTGCAGCCTCTTGCATTTGTTTGAACTTTATCCTTTTAGGATCTTCTGGATATGTAAAACTTTTGACAAATGAAGCCCACTCCTGGTATATGCCATCTGCTAGATAATATCCTTTCGTGTATTGTGTGTCATTCACCGTAAACTGAACTTGAGGAGAGTGTCCTTGCAATACATCGCTGAACAATGGAGATTGGTTGAGTACATTAATGTCGTTGTTAGAACCGGCAACGCCCAAAGAATGCATGTCATATCCAAAGGTCTTGAGAAGCGACCGCTTCTAGCATTATTGTTGGAACCCCTTGATCTCCTCGGGTAAATTGGCCTTTCCATGCAACTGGACAATTTTTCCCATGATGCATGCGTCAATGCTTCCTAACATACCGGGAAAACCATGGACCTCAGAATGTAGTTGAAGTAAGCGTTAGACGTCGTGAGCATTGGGTCTTCTCAAGTATATGCTTCCAAATACCTCAATCACAGATCGAAAAAATTTCATTAGACAATCGATTGTAGTGGTTTCACCAATTCGTACATACTCGTCATAATGATCGACAGGCGCGCCATATGCCAACTGATAAATAGCAGCAGTGCATTTTTGTTAGGGGGAAAGTCCCTTTCCAATGGTTGCGTCAACCCTCTTATGAAAATACTCTGTATGATTTGAAAGAGCTTCTACAATTCGAAGGAATAACTCCTTACTCATTCAATACCTTTTCCTGAAAATTTGATCTGTGTAAACTGGCTCATTAGAGAAATAGTCGTTGAAAAGTCTTTCATGTCCAGCTTCACGTTCTCGATTTATGTACTTTCGACTACGTTTACGACTGTGGGAGGTTTCCGCTTCTTCTTCCTTCATTTTCATTTCCATAATCATCATCATCGTCATTTTTTCACTTGAATCGTCAGTCAATTCATCGTGTTCGAATTGTAGAAGTGCATTTTTATAGGAGTGATTGGGATCTCGAGACATTTTTTAGTGTGTAGATTGGTGTATCTGTAGGTATATGTGTAAGAGGTTGTGGTTGGAGAAAACATAGAGTCTCAACCTCTTATATATATATCTCTTATAACAGCTAGTTTTTGCAACGGCTAGTTTTTGCAACGGCTAGTTTTTACAACGACTAGTTTTTGCAACGACTAGTTTTTACAACGGATAGTTTTTAGAAGTTTCGAGACTCTGTTTTTCTTACATACATAAAATATTACATGAGTTACGGAATACACAATCTGCCGTTAAAGAAAAAAAAAAATACATTAATTAAAACATTAAAGCTTCATAAATTTATTAAATTAGAAAACCGCGGAATATTAT
>CM028378.1:21311939-21348414 GCA_013146195.2 Codonopsis lanceolata | reverse complement strand
GTGAGAACCCGAAACCTACTTGTATACTTGTCTTCCATACATGTTTAACATGATTAGAATATGTTTTAACAGTAGTATCCACAACATGATTGACTCGATTGCATTCCTTGATCGAACCGTAATTGTCGTATCGAGCGCCTATTGCCTTGCATGCTCTAGATTGACTTGTTCTTGCTCGGGCTTTGATTTTTGGACTTAGCCAAGACCTTGAGAGACATTTATAATTGTTTTAGGACCCTTGATACTCATTCTAATGCTTGGAGTTGTACATGCCTTGCTGGCGTTATACGTGCAAATCGGACTGTTTGACCGAGCGTATGGCACGAGGAATCGTTCTACCACCAACCGAACACTTTGGGCTTTGTTCGGCCATGACAACCGAACATTATGAAGGAAGTTCGGCCACCACAACCGAGCAGACGAGAAATCGGCAAAAGCGCGATTTTACGCATTTTTGTGATTGATGCGTTTGTGCCCTTACTAAACCTCTACCATTAGTGACTTAAACCACTTGTATTAGAGTCTAATTAGCCTAATCTAAGCCTAATTAAGATTGCTAAACCTATTTCTACCAATCATCTTGTGACATGTGGATTCCACTAACAACTAATTGGTGATCTACACTACATCGGCGAGACTTCCATTTCACGCTCATTTCTTCATTTCGTCTTCTCCGGCCTTGAGCGACTTGTGCGTGAGTCGTGGTGAGATTAGTGCGTGAGGGGTTGGCTTCCAAGAGATTCAAGACCGCTTGCGAGAACCGCCGTTGCGTAGCCACTTGCCGAGACGGCGTTCGACACCGGTTTTTCTTGCTTCGTCTATTGCTTGGCTTGAGGTAAGCTATCAATTTCCCTTAGGTCCATGTTAGAGATAACATGCTACCCTCTCTTGCTTCCCTTCTCTCATGCCCAAATCATTGTTCTCCTTGTGTTCTACCATGAATATTATACGTTCTAGAGAGTATGATTATTTGGGAATTATAGACTATGAATGTAAATGTCGTGATTTGGACACTAAGCCTAGAAGTAAAAGTGTTCTACTCTATATTAGGAATAATTATTATTCTTGGGTCATAGAATTTCGACCATTATTTGGGGAAAATGTGATTCTAGGGTTCCATGATTTAGGAACTTGAGTTTATTGTTAGCTATGGTTATAAATTGGATTAATGACTTAGATTAATCAATGCGATGACTTAGAAAAGAGTTGGAAATGCAAATAGTGTTTAACCTATTTGGTTTGAATTATAGAAATGACTCAACGAATTCGACATTAGTGAGCTATTGAACAATACCGGCTCAATGATCGATCCCTACGACGTTATTACATGCGTTACACTAGAAAACTAATTCTAGACTCTTGAAATGGATTGACTATCATGCTTGTATCTTATGACATAATAAATGCATACTTGATATATTGAGTTCGCTCTTGTCGAGCTCATTCTTGCTTGTTTATTGATGAGATTATATACTTGTCTCGAGCGAGGGGGCGCTCTTGTCGGACTCGTTCCATACTAACATTGTTGAGTAAAATATTGCTTGGCATTGCATGAGTCAGGTGGCGTACTTGATCATGTCACACACACCTCACTGCGGCCGCGGTGGGGAAGAACTCTCTTGGCCAACCAATGCGACCATTAAGATTGAGTTCATGTTTATCCGAGAATATCCTCGGAAGATCGATGTATTATCACACCCATCGATTCATGCACGTCATGAAGGTGTATGCATTTTGCGAGGTCTCACGAGCGGCCCGGCTACATATCCTCATATTATGTGACTATGTGCAATAATGTGCAACTCATATACTTGATCTACATGCTTGTAATATTGTCTTGCCTAACGTGTTGCATATTGCCATGTCATGCATGATTGGTAGCTTACGAGTCATTATGACTTACCGTTCCCATGTATTTTTTTAGATCCTAGCGGTCGGGACCTTCGTTGAGGATCGCATTGATCGTTCGCCTTAGTTCTCTTTTGTTCAGGCTATTGCAGTCGAAGAGGTGGTTCTTAGAAGTCCTCTTCTCTTCTTTTGTATTTTGCAAGGACGATGGGTATAAGCTAGTCATCTAGACTATGCTTGGGATTGTATAGACTTGTACTCGTGTATCTTGTTAGCTACTTGTAGTATTAACTCTTGTAGTAATTATCTTTCTCTTGATGCCGGCAATTATGTTAGCCGTGCCTTGTATATCGTGTGTATTGTTCACTACGTATAGACTTCATTGAGCATCCTATTAGCTCTTATTTATTTCCTTGTCGTATAGCTGCTTAGCTTGGGTTCGGTAGTGTCGCCGAAGACTTGGATTAAATGTTTAGCTTGTTTATCGGGTGAAATGATTTTGAAAATTACCGACCTTTTGTGTCGAGTTCTCTTGCGACTGAAATGTTGCGTCACGTCAGTTTTAAAAATAAAATATTTTGAGTCCTTGCATGTTCTTCCCTTCTTGTATTGTCTTGTTTGGCGCTTCGGCCCGCGGTTCCATCTCGGGTCCGGGGTCGGGGTCGCCACAGTTGGTATCAGAGCTCTCGTTAGCTTTTGTTATTGGTTAGGCGTGTCGTTAGCTATTGGTCGGGATAGGTTCCATGGCCTAGGTGGGTTGTTTTCTTGTGTGATATTCTAACGTCAGTGAATTCTTATAGGTGCTTGATGGTGAATCCTAGAGCGGTCGTGTAGGCGAGGTAGAGCGGCAGGGAGAGTTCTGATGAACACGAGGAGGAGTTGCCACCTCCGCCCACCGAATCCGGTAGGCATGAATGCTCGGATGGCGATTTGTATCGCCGCATGGCGAGTTTATGGCGAAATGGCTCGAGATAGGTCAAGGTCGAATGTTCCTCCAGCCACCGCTTGAGCCGAATGCGAGAGTATCGCCACCAAGGAATGAAGTTATACTGAAGCAAGGTGCTTGAAATAATACTATCTTGGAGAGGTTCTTGAAAATGAAGCCTCCATCATTTGAAGGAGAATCGGATGCTAGTATGGCCGAGTTATGGCTAGAGGGCGTGAAGAAGATCTTTGCGTTACGGGTACTGCGGATGAGGAGAAGGTTGTGTTAGGCGTGTATAAGCTTAGAGGAGCCGCCAATCATTGGTGGGAGGTTTCTACGTGAGCTAGTTGGGAGTTGAATCGAGTGGCTCAAGTATGGCTAACTTTGAGATGGAGTTTAGGGCTTCTTACGTGCTGTTGTGGTTAGGCGACGGCGAGAGAAAGAGTTCGGGATTTGGAGCGGGGAACCATGTGCGTGCAGCTCGGTACTCTGCTAAGTTTGAATTATCCGTTATTGTGCACATCGGTGCCGGATGAGAGACACAGGACTCATAAGTTTGTGAAGGGGTTGAAGGCGAGTTTAGGAGGCATTGTTATCTCTTCGGTTGGAGGATTACGGAGGCCTTGATAGATCGTGCTTTTGAGATAGAGCGAGACATTGAGGAGCACAGACAGAAGTCTTCTCGGCGGCGGTCTTCGCGGGTGACCTCACGGCATTCGAGGAGGGTCAATCTTCGGGGAATCGTCAGGCCATCGGGGCAATCGTCGTTTTAATAATCGAGAATAGGCGGCGATCGGTGGGCGATTTAGGCGGCGATCGGAGAGTCGTGGTAGTAGTGCTTTTACTCCTCGGGGAGCGGCCAGGCTCGAGGTAGTGGACCTTTGACTTGTTCTTATTGCCATAAGATTGGGCATTCTAGCGGCAGTGCGGATCTAGGCTTGGCTCTTGTCTTGGTTGTGGAGATCTAGTCATCGGCTCGAGAGATTGTCCTAAGTCGAAACGACTCGATCCGTAGGTTACGTTCGGCAATCCGGATCCAAAAGAGATAATGATGGGCGTCTAAGGCGCGAGGCTCGTGTTTTGCACTTGATCGGCAAGGTGTTCCCGAGTCTACACATGTGATCGGAGGTATTCTCTGTCTTCGGTCATAGAGCTCGAGTTCTTATTGATCCGGTTCTACTCATTCTTATGTCGCATCGCATTTCATAGAGCATTTATGTGTATTGCACCTTTCGGTTGCCTTACGTGCTTGAGGTGTCTACACGTTGGGTGAATGCTTATTGGCGTCGAGGTTTATAGAGATTGTGCGTGCTTGTTAATGATCGAGTCTTGCATGCTGATTTGGTAGTATTGCCTATTCGAGACTTTGATGTGATTCTTGGTATGGATTGGCTTTGTGCGAATCATGCTTTAGTAGATTGCCGTCGTAAGAGAGTCACTTTTGCCATGCACAGTATTCGGAGTTCGTGTTTATGGGTGATCTTGCTATGAAAGGTATTCATGTTATTTACGCTTTACGTGCTAGACAACTCTTATCTCGGGGTTGTGCAGGGGTATTTAGCTTGCGTGCTTGATACTAGTGTCTCATTGCTAAATTAGAAGATGTTAGGTAGTTAGTGAATTTCGGATGTCTTTTCTACCGATTATGCTTTGCCTCCCGGCCGAGAGTTAGAGTTTTGTATTGAGCTTTGCAGTACTTCGCCTATATCTAGGCGCCTTCAGAATGGCTCCAGCGGAGTTGAGAGAATTGAAAGAGCAGTTGCAAGAACTTCTAGATAGAGAGTTCATTAAACCGAGTGTGTCACCGTGGGGTGCACCGGTGTTATTCGTGAGAAAGAAGGATGGTAGTTTACGACTTTGCATAGATTATCGACAGTTGAACCAGGTTACTATCAAGAATCGGTATCCTTGCCACATATTGATGATCTCTTTGATCAACTTCGAGGCTCAGTTGTTTATTCCAAGTTTGACTTGAGGAGTGGCTATTATCAGTTGAGAGTTCGAGAGGAGGATGTTCCTAAGACAGCCTTTCGTACACGTTATGGCCATTATGAGTTCGTGGTTATGCCTTTTGGTTTGACGAATGCACCTGCAGTTTTTATGGATTTAATGAATAGGGTGTTTCATGAATATCTTGATTGCTTTGTGGTTGTGTTTATTGATGATATCCTCGTGTACTCGAAGTCACGAGAGGAGCATGAATTCACTTGAGAGAGGTTCTTTCGATCTTGCGTGAGAAGAAGCTTTTGAAAAATAAGTGTGCTTTGGTTGGAACAAGTTGCTTTTCTAGGACACGTGGTGTCTAGTGATGGTATAGCGGTGGATCCATCCAAGGTTGAGGCGATTACTAAGTGGAAGGCGCCTGAATGCGGTGACCAGAAGTCCGTAGTTTCTTGGGCTTGGCGGGGTTATTACCGTAGGTTTATCGAGGGTTTTCGAAGATCGCTACTCCGATGACTAAATTGACACAGAAGAATTCTTCTTTTATATGGAGTGATAAGTGCGAGGCTAGTTTTCAGGAATTGAAGAGAAGGTTGACTACGACTCCTATCTTAGCATTGCCTAATGGTTCGGAGAACTTTGTTATTTATAGCGGCGCTTCACTAGAAGGTTTGGGTTGCGTGCTTATGCAGAATGGGAAGAGTTATTGCCTATGCTTCGAGGAAGTTATCACCTCATGAGCAGAATTATCCGACGCATGATCTCGAGTTAGCCGCCATCATATTTGCACTTCATAAGTGGAAGCATTATCTTTATGGAGCTAAGTTTGAGATATATCGATCACAAGAGTTTAAAGTATCTCTTTTCGCGAAGGAGTTGAACATGCGGCAGAGGCGATGGATGGAGAAGCTTAAGGATCACGGCGTACTATCTTGTATCATCGGGGAAGGCTAATGTTGTTGCCGATGCCTTGAGTAGGAAAGTGTACATGTCTTGCTTGATGATGAGAGAGTGGAAGATGCTTGAGGATGTCGCGAATGGAGTCGGTTGTGAGAAAGCATAGTGTTATCTTTGCTAGTGTGCGTGCTACGCTGCTTTGTTTGGGTTGATTAAGGAAGCTCGGGCTCTTGATCTGAATTGAGGAAAATTATTGATGGTTTGGGTGATGGTAAGACAGGAGTTTGCTATGAACACCGATGGGATTTTGACTTTTCGAGGTAGAGTTTGCGTTCACCACCGATGGGGTTAAGCGTATGGTTCTTGGCGAGGCTCACAAGGCCAAGTACACTATACATCCGGGAGTACTAAAATGTATAGGGACTTGAAGAGGCGATTTTGGTGGAATGGAATGAAGAGAGAGATTGCAGTATGTCTCTAGATGCTTGACATGTCAACAAGTGAAAGTGAACACCGAGAGACTGCTTGGGTTTATTACAGACCACTTGAGATAGGAGTGGAAATGGGAGCATATCACCATGGATTTCGTGGGGGATTGCCACGTACTCGTCGAGGTTTTGATGCGGTATGGGTTGTTGTGGATAGATTGACTAAATCATCACACTTTATTCCTATTGCGATGACTTATAGTTTGAGTCGGTTAGCGGCATTGTATGTTCGGGATATCGTGAGACTACATGGTGTTCAGTGAGCATTGTATCGGATAGAGATCGGGTTTACTTCTCGATTTTGGCGTGCTTTACAAGAGGCTTTGGGGACAGTTGAATTTCGATGCTGACTTTTCACCCTGATCGGATGGTCGATCGAGAGATTGATCCAAGTACTAGAGGATTTGCTACGTGCTTGTGCCATGGATTTTAAAGGTAGTTGGGATTCTCATTTGCCATTAGCTGAATTTGCTTATAATAATAGTTACCAGTCCAGTATTGAAATGGCGCCATATGAAGCTTTGTATGGGCGTAAGTGTCGTTCACCGATTTGCTGGGATGAAGTTGGTGAAGCTAAGTTATGGGGTTCAGAGATGGTGCAACAGATCGGTGAGAGTGTGAAGCGATTAGAGGCAGTTGCTTACGGCTCGAGTAGCAGAAAAGCTACGCGGACAGGAGGCGTGACTTAGAGTTTCGGGTTGGTGATCATGTATTCTTGAAAGTATCGCCCCGACGCGGTACTAAGCGATTTGGGAAGAAGGGTAAACTTTCACCTAGATTTATTGGGCCATTTGAGATCTTAGAAAGGATTGGATCCTTGGCGTATCGGTTAGCATTGCCACCTTCGTTATCGGATGTTCACGATGTATTCCATGTCTCGATGCTACGCAAATACTTGAAAGATGAATCGCATGTCCTTGTTTACGATGAGATTTCATTCGAACCTGATCTTTCCTATGATGAGAGACCGGTGAGGATTCTTGATACTAAGGAGCAAATCTTGAGAGCAAAGCGGATTCCGTTAGTCAAAGTCTTGTGGAAGAACCATGACATTGAGGAAGCTACTTGGGAAACCGAGCTCGATATGAAGAGAGAGATATCCTTTCCTATTTGATGATTCGGTATGAATTTAGGGACTAAATTCCTTTAAGTGGGGAGGATGTGAGAACCCGAAACCTACTTGTATACTTGTCTTCCATACATGTTTAACATGATTAGAATATGTTTTTAACATGCTAGTAGTATCCCTAACATGATTGACTCGATTGCATTCCTTGATCGAACCGTAATTGTCGTATCGAACGCCTATTGCCTTGCATGCTCTAGATTGACTTGTTCTTGCTCGGGCTTTGATTTTTGGACTTAGCCAAGACCTTGAGAGACATTTATAATTGTTTTTAGGACCCTTGATACTCATTCTAATGCTTCTTGGAGTTGTACATGCCTTATACGCGTTATACGTGCAAATCGGACTGTTTGACCTAAGCGTATGGCACGAGGAATCGTTCTACCATGCCAACCGAACATTTTGGGCTTTGTTCGGCCATGACAACCGAACATTATGAAGGAAGTTCGGCCCACAACCGAGCAGAAACAAAGCGAAGCGATTTTACGCATTTTTGGCTGATTACGATTGTGCCCTTACTAAACCTCTACCATTAGTGACTTAAACCACTTGTATTAGAGTCTAATTAGCCTAATCTAAGCCTAATTAAGATTACTAAACCTATTTCTACCAATCATCTTGTGACAAGTGGATTCCACTAACAACTAATTGAGCTGATCTACACTACATCAGCAAGAGACTTGCCATTTCACGCTCATTTCTTCATTTCGTCTTCTCCAGCCTTGAGCGAGCTTGTGCGTGAGTGCGTAGGTGAGATTAGTGCGTGAGGGGTTGTCTTCCAAGAGATTCAAGACCCGCTTGCGATTCCGAGACCGCCGTTGCGTAGCCACCGCCGAGACGGCGTTCGACACCGATTTTTTCTTGCTTCGTCTATTGCTTGGCTTGAGGTAAGCTATCAATTTCCCTTAGGTCCATGTTAGAGATAACATGCTACCCTCTCTTGCTTCCCTTCTCTCATGCCCAAATCATTGTTCTCCTTGTGTTCTACCATGATATTGATACATTTTAGAGAGTATGAATTTTTGGGAATTATAGACCATGAATGTAAATGCTTTGATTTGGACACTAAGCCTAGAAGTAAAAGTGTTCTACTCTATATTAGGAATAATTATTATTCTTGGGTCATAGAATTTCGACCATTATTTGGGGAAAATGTGATTCTAGGGTTCCATGATTTAGGAACTTGAGTTTATTGTTAGCTATGGTTATAAATTGGATTAATGACTTAGATTAATCAATGCGATGACTTAGAAAAGAGTTGGAAATGCAAATAGTGTTTAACCCTATTTGGTTTGAATTATAGGAATGACTCAACGGAGTCGACATTTGTGAGCTATTGAACAATACCGGCTCAATGATCGATCCCTACGACGTTATTACATGCGTTACACTAGAAAACTAATTCTAGACTCTTGAAATGGATTGACTATCATGCTTGTATCTTATGACATAATAAATGCATACTTGATATATTGAGTTCGCTCTTGTCGAGCTCATTCTTGCTTGTTTATTGATGAGATTATATACTTGTCTCGAACGAGGACGCTCTTGTCGGACTCGTTCCATACTAACCATTGTTGAGTAAAATATTGCTTGGCATTGCATGAGTCCAGCTGGCGTACTTGATCATGTCACACACCCTCCACTGCTGGCCACGGTGGGGAAGAACTCTCTTGGCCAACCAATACGCGACCATTAAGATTGAGTTCATGTTTATCCCGAGAATATCCTCGGAAGATCGATGTATTATCACACCCATCGATTCATGCACGTCATGAAGGTGTCTGTTTTGCAGGTCTACGAAGCGGCCCAGCTTTATATCCTCATATTATGTGACTATGTGCAATAATGTGCAACTCATATACTTGATCTACATGCTTGTAATATTGTCTTGTCTAACGTGTTGCATATTGCCATGTCATGCATGATTGGTAGCTTACGAGTCTTTATGACTTACCCGTTCCCCTGTATTTTTTTTTAGATCCTAGCAGGTCAGGACCTTCTCGTTGAGGCTCGCTTTGATCGTTCGCCTTAGTTCTCTTTTGTTCAGGTTATTGCAGTCAAAGAGGTGGTTCTTAGAAGTCCTCTTATCTTCTTTTGTATTTTGCAAGGACGATGGGTATAAGCTAGTCATCTAGACTATGCTTGGGATTGTATAGACTTGTACTCGTGTATCTTGTTAGCTACTTATAGCATTAGCTCTTGTAGTAATTATCTTCTCTTGATGCCGGCAATTATGTTAGCCGTGCCTTGTATATCGTGTGCTATTGTTCACTACGCATAGACTTCCGCTGAGCATCCTATTAGCTCTTATTTTATTTCCTTGTCTTATTAACTGCTTAGCTTGGGTTCCGGCTGTAGTGTCGCCGAAGACTTGGAATTATTGTTTAAACTGTTTATCAGGTGAAATGATTTTGAAAATGCCGACCTTTTGTGTCGAGTTCTCTTGCGACTGAAATGTTGCGTCACGTCAGTTTTAAAAATAAAATATTTTGTGTCCTTGCATGTTCTTCCCTTCTTGTATTGTCTTGTTTGGCGCTTCGGCCCGCGGTTCCATCTCGGGTCCGGGGTCGGGGTCGCCACAAGGGAAGCCGCCGAAATTGCATACAGGCCCCTGCCCGTTGTCGGCTAATGGCTGGTGCCACGTGGCGAAATCTGCAGCTTCTCCTCCACTAAGCGCGACTCGCGTCCTCTCCCTGGATCCGGGTCAGCCCGCGTCCTTCCAGCCCAATCCTGATCCTCCAGCCCACCATTTAATCCATTCCCTCTCACTGCCTCACCCCATTTCAGCCATGCGCGAACATCTTCCTGGATAGCCCGATGCCCAGCCTTGCCCATTTCCCTTTTTCTTTCCCATTCAGCCCCTGCTTCCTCTATGATCTTCCAATTTTGCCCTGACTTACCTTCACTCCTTGCTGCCTTCTCCTTATACTCCCGGGCAGCCTTCATTTGAAAGACCTAAGTCCCCATTTGGGGCTGTTAGCCCTAAATGGGGCACCACCTCCATTTCCACCACATTTTCTTCCATTCCTCCATTTAATAATTCGTCAATGAAGGTTTGGAGCATCATTTCAAGAGCCAACGGCGCATTTACAATTGATTTCAACCCCGGAAACAAACTTTGCTCGGTTTAATTCTTCATATCTCTATTTTTTATAGTTGTATAATTTCTTGGGTTGATTAATGTTGTAATTGAAGACATGGTTTATGCTTAATTTAATTATGGAATGCAATTATTTTTCTATGTTAAATGTAGTGTTTTAATTTAATCTATCTCTTTATTTAGTACACATTCATGTTGGTTATTATTTTGTGCACTTAATGCCTTTAATTAATTGATCACTAATTAAATGATTTTAGAAATATTTAGGATCCGCGAGAGCTACCTTTATATTTCGGACCAATAAATTTAATAGTTGTTGTTTTGTGACACACACCGATAGCCAAAATGAGATTAGGTTTGACACGCGATCGAACCACCTTAGCCATTCGCGAGGTCGGGGAGGTTAGGGTTGATTATAAGATGCGAGAGCCCGTAGTTAACCAATTTTATTTGTCTCGGCTACCAACATGACTTGTAGAAAAATATGGAGAGTTTCTTTTTGCGAAGTATTACCCATGTGTTTGGTTATTATTGTGTGATCTTCATGTTTTTAATGACGTAGCGAACCATTAGATGATTACTAGAATTATAGGATAAGATGCGAGAGCCCGTCCTATTAATTCCGAAAATCACATTAATTGTTTACGTTACGTGAGACCGAGAGGAGATCGCGCGTAGATAGTCATTGGGTGTTTGCTTTGACATGCGGCTATTTTCTCCTATGTTATCAGAAGCGAGAGCCCGTAGCTAGGAGTTGTAGCTAGATTTGCTATACGTTGCGAGAGCCCGTAGCGAATATTATAGTGCACCCGACTACCAAAACTTGAGTTAAAGAAAAGCAGAAAGAGGATTAAATTAAACACCGGCTAGACTAGAAATAATGCGTTCTTATAATTTTATCTTGATTTGTTGTTGCCAAACCACCTCCGCAGTAGTATAGATTTAATTGCTTTCTAGGTTGTTTATATTTTTAGATTTTAATTCATTTTATTTTCGCTCAAATATAAAAACTTGATGTGCGCGAACGCATCTCGGGCAAGATTACCCGGCCGTATCAAGTAATAAAGTGTACATAAGTACGAGTTATCGATCCCACAGGAAATGCGCGTAATTCTCACTCCAACTAAGTACTAAAATTAGGCTAACTAACTATATTTGAGCGAAAATAAAATGGGGACTTAGGTCTTTCAGATGGAAGAAAATGTGGTGGAAATGGAGGTGGTGCC
This sequence comes from Codonopsis lanceolata, assembly GCA_013146195.2. Classification (NCBI taxonomy): domain Eukaryota; kingdom Viridiplantae; phylum Streptophyta; class Magnoliopsida; order Asterales; family Campanulaceae; genus Codonopsis; species Codonopsis lanceolata. The sequence goes on along the minus strand of CM028378.1, from coordinate 21,336,860 downwards.
CATTTAGGGCTTCCTCTATGATCTTCCAATTTTACCCTGACTTACCTTCACTCCTTGCTGCCTTCTCCTTATACTCCCGGCCAGCCTTCATTTGAAAGACCTAAGTCCCCATTTGGGGCTGTTAGCCCTAAATGGGGCACCACCTCCATTTCCACCACATTTTCTTCCATTCGAAAGACCTAAGTCCCCATTTTATTTTCGCTCAAATATAGTTAGTTAGCCTAATTTTGGTACTTAGTTGGAGTGAGAATGCAGCGCATTCCTGTGGGATCGATAACTCGTACTTATGTACACTTTATTACCTGCGGTAATCTTGCAGAGATGCGTTCACATCAAGTTTTTATATTTGGCGAAAAATAAAATGAATTAAAATCTAAAAATATAAATAACCTAGAAAGCAATTAAATCTATACTCTTGCTGGAGGTGGTTTGGCAACAACAAATCAAGATAAAAATATAGGAATGCATTATTTCTAGTCTAGCCGATGTTTAATTTAATCCTCTTTCTGCTTTTCTTTAACTCAAGTTTTGGTAGTCGGGTGCACTATAATATTCGCTACGGGATCTCACAACGTATAGCAAATCTAGCTACAACTCCTAGCTACGGGCTCTCGCCTGATAACATAGGAGAAAATAGCGCATGTCAAAGCAAACACCCAATGACTATCTACGCACGATCTCTCTCGGTCTCCATGCGTAAACAATTAATGTGAGTTCGAATTAATAGGGCTCTCGCATCTTATCATATAATTCTAGTGATCATCTAATGGTTCGCTACGCCATTAAAAGCATGAAGATCACACAATAATAACCAAACACATGGGTAATACTTCGCGAAAAAACTCTCCATATTTTCTATAAGTCATGTTGGTAGCGAGACAAATAAAATTGGTTAACTGGCTCGCATCTTATAGTCAACAACCTCCCCGACCTCGCGAATGGCTAAGGTGGTTCGATCGCGTGTCAAACCTAATCTCATTTTGGCTATCGGTGTGTGTCACAAAACACCAACTATTAAATTGATTGGTCCGAAATATAAAGGTAGCTCTCGCGGATCCTAAATATTTCTAAAATCATTTAATTAGTGATCAATTAATTAAATGCATTAAGTGCACAAAATAATAACCAACATGAATGTGTACTAAATAAAGAGATAGATTAAATTAAAACACTACATTTAACATAGAAAAATAATTGTATTTCATAATTAAATTAAGCATAAACCAAGTCTTCAATTACAACATTAATCAACCCAAGAAATTATACAACTATAAAAAATAGAGATAGGAAGAATTAAACCGAGCAAAGTTCGTTTCCGGGGTTGAAATCAATTGTAAATGCGCCGTTGGCTCTTGAAATGATGCTCCAAACCTTCATTGACGAATTATTAAATGGAGGAATGGAAGAAAATGTGGTGAAAATGTGGTGGAAATGGAGGTGGTGCCCCATTTAGGGCTAACAGCCCCAAATGGGGACTTAGGTCTTTCAAATGAAGGCTGGCCGGGAGTATAAGGAGAGTGAAGGTAAGTCGAGGCAAAATTGGAAGATCATAGAGGAGCGAATGGGAAAGAAAAAGGGAAATGGGCAAGGCTGGGCATCGGGCTATCCAGGAAGATGTTCGCGCATGGCTGAAATGGGGTGAGGCAGTGAGAGGGAATGGATTAAATGGTGGGCTGGAGGATCGAGATTGGAAGGGCAGGCGACCCGGATCCAGGGAGAGGACGCGGGTCGCGCTTAGTGGAGGTGAAGCTGCAGATTTCGCCACGTGGCGCCAGCCATTAGCCGACAACGGGCAGGGGCATGTATGCAATTTCGGCGGCTTCCCTGAAGTTTCTATTAATTTCTCTGGTGCCCCTAGAATCCTGTTTCTTGGCGCCGCCGGCCTGCTCACTTCCAGGTTTGTATTTAAGTCCTCTGTTAAGCTTTTTTCAACCTCTGTTAGCCTCTGAATGCCTTGGAACCTTGACGGACTTAACGGGCATTGACTAAATACTTTCCAAATTAACTTTTGAGCCCGGAATTATCTCAAACTTCGTGCTAAACACCGTATAAAATCTCGATTATGCTTGGAAACCTATATTAAGCATAAAAACACAAATAATAATATTTCCAAAGCATAATTAATTCAAAAATAGCACAAAATAAAAGAAAATTCTCGGGAAAATTCGTGGAAATCTTGCGCTCATCAAGAGGAAAGATCAAAAAGCAAAAAGGTTGATGCCAGTGTGACATAGGCTGTTTCTACCGGTTGTAAATTTACAACCGGTTGATTCCATGTTAGCCATCACAATGGGGATCATTTTTCTTCAACCGACTGATGGAATTTCAAAGCTTTAAAAAGCTCCCATTGGAGCTGCTCTAAGGTTGGTTGAGTCTTCAATCATTAGCTTATGACACTCGCCCTTGCAAATTATGAGATCGTCTCTGAGCAACCACATTTAGTCTTAGTTGGATTGCGAGGGATAACCTCACCCTCATCAGTGATGATCACTGCCCTCGCTGCGGAGCACGATCAAACTGAGGTCACTTAATTATGGGTATGATTGTGACGACTCCACCTGGATTCCAACACGGAATCCCAAGGTCGTGTCGCTAAATCAATTAAACAATGGACAGGCGCCTCCTAAGCACAATGGCATTCATCGAACAAACAAGTTATACAAGCTCCAACAAGAAAGTAAAGCCGTAACAGCGATACAAAACAACAACGACAAAACTGTATAAACGAATAATAAGATGGAGCTCCAGTTATCAAGCTCTAAGCTAAAACACAACCAAAGAGATGGTCAATCTCTTAGCCTAAAAATTCGAACCGCGTGGCGTAACATTACGCACGCACAACAAACCACACGTTAAACAAAACTAGAAAGTAAAACTCAAGTCATCGGCGACACTACATGCCGGAACCCAACAACTACAATCAACCGCAAGTCTGTAACTCGGGAACATAACAACAATGTCAATAGCCACAACATACCGGACAAACCACAACTAAACACCACGAGCAAAAAACATGCTCGAGAAAGAAACTGGGTAAAACTACTAACATAAATACCACGGCACGACATAACTTGTCGGCTCCAAAAGAATTCAACTACAAAACCCAACATAATTTTACTTAAGGTAAAACTTATGTAACTTTACATATACAGTCTTCTTTACTGGAATAGAACAATAAATAAAATAATGAAAATAAGATTCTGCAAGTTATTACTCGAGGGAGTCAGCAGTTACTAAAGCTCTACTCGGTCTTTACACGATCTACCGATCAAACTGCACACGGCTACAGCTACGATCTACTCGACCTCTACGCGAGCTATCGATCATGCTTCACACTAAATAAATAAAATTACGAAGTGAGTCATAATGACTTAGTAAGTTACTACAAATAACAATATAACATGATAATGAATATTCAGTTATAAATAATCATGGCTATCTATCAACATGATGAATCTCATAAACAAGTACCGCATAATTGTAGGTACGTAAACCAAAATACCATAAATCCATGTAGCACAGTGATGATCACGTAAGTGCTCACAAACAAACCATATGAACCAGGGTATTCTCATTTGATCCGCATCTGCCGTGTTGCTCCTGCAATACACGTTCAAAATAAAATCGTGCCCATTATAGACACCCCAATTTCGTACCCCCGGTATGTGACATGACATAAAATATCAAGACCTGTTAAAACATTAACAAATGTCAAATTCTGAGGTCAAAAGTGCAAAAGGACAAAGCAGGATGCGCAAAAGGGCCAATTGTAGGGACCAAAGTGTTCAAAAATGGCATAGTTTGGGAAATGGGTGTGGCCACCATTGAAATTGGGCATGGCTCCCAAATTTCATGGGCTTGGCGCTAAAATCTTTTTTACGGCAAATCTTCTTGCTACAGTTGCCGCAATTCACAACTTTTCCAACGCGAGGTACAACCGTTTGCAGCGCAGAAAAGAAAATAGGCGTGGCTACCCACCAAATTGGGCATGGCGCCCAAAACCAATGAGGGTGGCGCCCAATCTTGTTTCTCTGTGCACTGTTCATCCAAAGTTTGCCGTAAAATGCAATTTCGACAGTAGTGTACACCGGTTGATGCTTGCGATGAAGAAATTTTTATTCCACCGATGTCGACTTCCTCCTATAAATAGAGGCATCCGGCTCCTCATTTCGACACTCCTTCCTGCGTAAAGCTTCTCCGCGTTAACGTTACGCTGGAGAATTAGAGAGCGGTGTGAGATAGTGAGTGATCACCTCAAAAAGCCTCGAAACCCTGCCAAACTTCCTCCAAACACAAAACCAACCGGTAGGAGTGAGCCTTAGCCCCCCAGCTAGGATCCATCCTTTTTCCCCGGTCCAAAAATCGTGGAAAGAGCAGTTGCTCTGCCCGATGTAAAAGGCCAAATCAACTCATATAAGCCGTTATTCCGCCCAACCAAATAAGCCAAAACCACAAAATTTAAGCCGTCATTCTGCCCGAGTGAGTGAGCCAAAAACACCATATATAAGCCGTCACTCTGCCCAAATTCACAAAACACACAACAAACAACAACATCAGCAGCAGCAATAAAAGTCTCCCTCTCCCGAGAGGACAGAGCGAGCACACCCTAGGCTGTTTGTAAGTTTTTATTTTAAAGTCTTGTCATTTTTTTTGTAATAGTATTATTTCCAGTCCGGCCCAATGTAGCCATATAAGCAGTTGTGCTGTCCGGATTTAATTAGGAAATAGTACCAAATGTAGCCGTTATTATGGCCAAATATTTTTAGTTGTATTTGTAATTATTTACTTTATCTATTCATTAAAGTCTTTATTTGTAATAGTATTATTTCCAATCCGGCCCAATGTAAATATATAAGCAGTTATGCTGCCCGGATTTTGTTAGGAAATAATACTAAATGTAGCCGTTATAATGGCAAAATATTTCCAAGTATATTTGTAATTATTTGTAAAAGAGATTGTTGCAAGTCTGTAAATAATATAGATGTAACGGATGTATTTGTAGACAATTAATGATTTATTTATCTGTTTAATAAATATAACAAAAAGCATACTTTAGCCAAAAACCGTTTTGAGACCGAAAGGGCGAGTTGGGTGCCTAGCACCTTCCCAACTCGTAACTTAGCCTCCGAACCCGTTTTCTTCATCTCTGGTTTTCTTTTTCTGGTTTTGCTTTATTTTTGCCTTAAAATAAAGATGGCGACTCTAAAAACATTTTGGATCCAGTGGGGCCTCGCAACATCTTTCTTTGCACTTTCACGTTTTCCCCTAAAAAAGGGAGAATGGGAATGGAAAGGTGATGTATTCCTATGTTCCGGTATCCCCTAAAAAAGGGATAACTTGACATAGAAAACCCAAATCACTCATAGTGATCCGAAATAGGCCATAAGACTATTTTCATAAAATCCATAGTGGGGGCGCTGCAACATCTTTCTTTGCACTTTCACATTCTCCCCTAAACAAGGGAGGATGGGAATGGAAAGGTGATGTTTTCCTATATCCTGGTATCCCCTAAAAAAGGGATAACTTGACATAGAAAATCCAAAGCTCCCATATTGGATCAAAAATCCACTAAAGGCAACCGAGGCGCATTCCAACGCGCTATTCCGACAGCACTCCTCCCGCACTTTTGATTTCGTCCTCCCCTAAACAAGGGAGGGTGGAACGGGAGCAGTGGATGTCACCGCATCCGCACGTACGCGCACGCCTATCCAAGGGCGCGCGGGGCGCGGGAGCAACATTCCCGGGAACCCACACCCATGAGTCCTACTCGAGTCACATATGCCCTCGACACCCATCTCGTGGTATCGACGTCCCGCGTCCCATTCGAGCTCCATAGCTTACCAAAGTCGTACGTATTGTTACAACAATGGGGCTACATCCTCACTACAACCAACAGAGGAGGGGTGTGTGTAACAACTTATCTTCGATACGTAAACCCATAGCGATAACGAACTTTAACATTCGTGAAGGCGATGCGTCGTCCCATCATCAATAAAATAAATATGTCATCTGGACTTCCAATCCAATGCGCAAGTAGATTTATGATTCTACTTTAACATTTTACCAAACGCATATTAGAAGGTAATCATTTAACATCTCAAAACTACATATTTAGTCTTGAATCTCAAATCATAAATGCACATATTTGCAAGTATTTCCAAATACAACTTGACCACATATGTAGTCCAAGTATCCAAACATTGAGGTACACAATGATCCCCACATCACAAGCATACTTAGGCTGATAATTAGTCTAATTAACTTTCAAATAATGAGACTACATATTTAATCTATCAATAATAACACATCGAGGTCCTCTAAGAACCTCAATCCATAAACAAGTAAAGACGACTAAGTAAGTCTATGTACATTCATAACACGAGACTATATATTTAGTATTCAATCATAATCATACCGGGACTTTCTCTCTAGTCCAATAATTATATATTAAGGTCCTCAAGGATCCTCAACCCACAAACAAGTAAAGACTACTAAGTTAGTATATATACCTTCATATCATTAGGCTATATACTTAGCCTCTAAACATAACCATCTTGTGACTTTCTATATAGTCCAACATTCATATAATAAGGTCCTTAAAGATCTCCAACTCACAAACAAGTGTAGACTACTACATTAGTCCACAATCACCCATATTATAAGGCTACATACTTAGTGTAAAACCCTGATATTTTTTTTATTTATATTTTTATAATTAAATCAATTTAATAACACTTTTGGCATATTTGACCAAATAGTATTTTATTGACTTTTGATGTTAATTTAAATAAAATAAAAATATCAATAGTTTATTCTAATTGACCAAGTCAAATAATTATGCTAACTTTAAAATATTATATTATTAAAAGAAATGTGTATTTTCGGATGACAATAATGGGTCTTAACTAATTGTTGAGATTGTTAAAATATTATATTATATTAACTAGATACATTGAAGAATTTGCAAAACTTGGTAGGAAGTATTTCATATAGCCGTATAAAACAAAACAAAAGAATTGATGTTCACCCCTTTTGGCGGATGTGTTGGCGGGAGGAGGAACATGGATCGTTTTGGCTGCCACCTCCTGCTTTCCATTTTATGATTCATCTTGGCTAGTAGTGAGTATTACAAGCTACCTACTTCTAGTAAGTTGTTGCATGAAGAGTTTGTGTACAGCTAGCTTCGGCTATACGTTATCCCGACTTTTCCGTAATTCCTATAAATTGAGCTCGACGAAATCTCCTTTGTAGTTAGTAAACAACAAGCTGATCGAGTTTATTTAGATAATGATCCATATACTCCCTTAAATAAAATCCGAGATTAATATTGTGTACAAATGTTGCTATTTTCTTTAAGCCAAGAATAATTATTTTGATATCGTTAAATAGCGGGTTGTACCCGAGGACTATCGTGGAAGGTTTTTAATATACTTTACTCCGCAAAGATAATCCTCTTTTAAGGTAAGGGAATTACTTGCTTATGTGTGTTCATAATACCATGTTATTATAATGTCCATGCTCGGAACCATGTGTTACATGCGTAATTTAGCCAGATACTTGATGTATGAATATTATGAACAATTTGTATTAGTTGAATCATGCTGTTAGAGAATACAATGAGTTTACTTTATAACTCATTGGAATTCTTTGTGTGTTAATTTTCCTGTTAAGCACTAGTTTCGAACATGAAGTGCTCACGTGAACAGACTTCAATTGCGCAATTGAACATGTTTTTATGGGGAGAGTAGGGGAACCTATGACTAGGTCACGGGGCGGAGAGCAGTGCTAGTTAGCAGCGGCACCCTACTCGGACCCGGAACCGAATTCACCACTTTGGCCGAGTGGGGAAAATACCATTGAATTATATGTTAAGTATCACGACGTGTCTGGGGTTGTAGGGACCTAGCCTCGTGATGACTTGTACGCGGGTTGTGAATAATTGATTGGTTTGATAAAGCGATCAGGATATTGATCAAGACATACAAGCTTCAACAACAATAGTGGGGGTGACAAGGTTGGAAGTGATTTGATCGGAGATGTATCTCAATCCTGTATACTACATGTGTTTAACTTTCATCACTTCTATTTTTTATTTGCGAATAGTATTGTTGAATATGTTATTTGTTAATCTGGGTATCATGACATTTATTTATGTTGCATACATGCATAACATGCATAAGTATAGTATACCTTACTGAGTTTCGACTCACCCTTTATTATTTGTTTTCCTTAGATTGTAGTCATGTCGGAGGGTGACTCGTACGGTTTTGATGGTCCTCGGAGTGCTAGCATGTATTCTCTTTTGGGGTAGCATTCCTAGAAGTTTTTGGTCGACTTTATGGTTTTGCTGTACAGGAAGACAAGTAGTCTTCTATTTTGGTTTTAACGCTTCCGCATCTGTAAAACTTTTATTAGGGCTTATGGTCTATGTATATATATAAGTTGGGTTGCTTAATGTTCTTCTATTTGTTTTCTTTTAAGCTTAGTAGGTTAATTACAGATAGATCACCAATGAGTTGGGTCCCACAAAGGGGCCGACTCGGGTCGTGACACTTAGCCTTCAAACATAACCACACATTAGCTCATAACCATTGTGTACTAGTCGTTACACTTAAAGTCACGCTCAAAGTGTAAAGAAGACTATCACATAGTCACACACACGCGAGTACTCATATGTGCATTCAACCTTAACTCGTATGGAATGGTAGTCCATCCATCATATCAATCTGATAACCTCATTTTGAGTCTATATAATGATCTCTAATATTCTCGTTCCCTAACGTGCATGCCCATAGTCAACTCTCTTGAGTTACTAAACCAAGTCAACAATTTCCAACTCCAAGTATCTGATACGGCTTACACAGTTAATTAAGCGACGACCTATCATTATAATAATAACCTTTAAGGTTTAGGTGCCACATTGGACACTCACAAAGAAATCATCTGGGTCTTCACAAACAAGACCATACGCGTCTCTAACATCGTAGGATTCCAATACTACTTTATTTAGTGTATTATCAATCTCATTCGACTTCGTTGAGTCTTAACTCTATATTTCATCTTTTAGGTCATTATTGACTTAAACCATAAAATCCATCAAATCATAACTTAATCGATATTCATATATCAATAATCACAAAACCCAAGTATCTCAAGCATAATATAATTGCTATTGAATTTACAACTCAAGACTATTTCCTTTGTCTTTAATTATAGATTGTCCAAGAGTACACTCATAACTATCACCCACGAATTGGTCATCTAATCATATTCTTAACTTACCATTAATCACACAAGAATCATATCTTAGATTCTCTAACAAGTTGGTACACTATTGTGCATTAAAAAGGACTTCCCAAAATTCAACACTCTCATTAGTTTGCTTTCTAGCTATTATAGAGATATGTATATGGTTATTATACTTTACTAGTACATTCATGGGGACTTATAATGAAGTCCTAAATCATCAATTATCACACAAACCCAACATCTCCCAAAAAGTCATATTATCAGGATTTCGCAAATGAGATTCAGCGATCTCCAAACGTTGTAGGATTTCATCCCAAGACTCACATAAACACATTAAAAACATTTTGAATTTGTTGAGTCAAATTATTAAGTTTCAAAAGTTAGGTCACAAACTCATTTCGTGATTTATCCAACATTCGGGTTCCTAAACCCATTAACATGTTCTTCACAACATAAACACCCAACAAACACAATCAAACCCTTTTGGGTTTCAACCCCACATGCTCATAATTCAAAATCACCTATAAACTCATCTTATAGACAAGTGATATCTCAACAAATCATGTAGAATAAGTCTCTAACATCGTAGCACCATTTTGAGTTAGAGAGAGAAAGAAGAGAGTTTAGTAACTTACCAAATCTGAACCAACAAACCTATTGAAAGTGAAAATGGATAGAGGGGAAACGATCTCCTTGTCGAGAGCTTCCCAATTGTGTTATCCGTTCGCGGTTTCAATGGGTGAATCAATGGGAATCAAAACATATACAACACACCTATTGAAGGTGTTTCTCTCTATTTCTTGGTGAAGAAGATGAAGATGGAGGAAATGAGAGATTAGAAATGAATTGAGGAGGGTTTGGGGGCTCAAATGCCCCAATTTGGGACCACAAAGGAGCAAAGGGCCGGACCATTTAAGGGTAGGGTGTAGATTTCTCAACAAAAATTGAGAAAACGCACCGCTGCTGCGTACTAGCGCACGCGCGCTGCTTGGGTGGCGTGACCACTCCGCTTGGATTTCCTCCGTGTAATTTTTCGACTTCCAGGTAAGCAAACGATGTGATTTCTTCTCATGACACTTCATTAGGGTCCGAAGTAAAAGCCTTAAATGCCCCAAACCAAACTAAAACCTCCTAGAGTGTTTCCTCGATCAAAATGATTTCGCCGCGTACCGAACAGTTGTCTGTATCGACCTTACCAATGACGAAACTATGCAGAACAAACCAGCGATCGAAACAATGAACGAACAAGCATACACACATGTTTTAAGGCATGTTAAAGTCCTAATGAAGTGTCACAAACACATGCATGAAGTTAAATCAGTACAAAGTGCAACAAAAGTACGAAAGGTGTTGTTCACAGTGGAAGACTTTACAAACAAATTAATAGAGTATAACAAGATCAATCACAAAGAAGAGAGAGAAATTAGGGCCAACAGACTATCAAAATTTTATTAAATCCAACCTTGAAAACGTTCTAGGGTTACAATTATATATAGAGATACAATACCAAACCCTAAAAGTCCTTTTAAGAAAACTGGACAAAACTGCCCGACGGGACAAGGCGGTCGCCTTACATTGACATTAGGCGACCGCCCATTTGACAGAAGCTTGGTCTGTAATTTCTCCATGAAGGCGGTTGCCTTGTACCATGATGATGCGACCGCCTTTTCTGTTGTCTCGGTAATCGAGCCATCTCATTCTCAACAAAAGGCGATATGTTAACAAAACGTGAATCGTGAAACCAAACTTACGACGACAACTATACAATGAACGTCATCAACATATATAAACTTAATAAGCATGATTATAAGGATATTAAATGTATCCAAGCAAGTTTATGCAGAGCATACAAAGACCTAGGATATTTCAAAGGTCGCGAGCAAGATCTAAGTAAGTAAACACTCTACCGAGTCTAGTTTCCAACAACACCAAGTTATGCATCGTAACTCCAAGAACTCTAGGGTATTGGCTATAGTCCAACCTACCCAAAAACATGAATTCTCACACGAGAAGTCTATCATACAAGCAAGTCAAACATACAAAGTTTTAGGGTCTTATAATGATGTCCAGCGTGAAGGTTGTAGGTCCCCTTACTTGCGTGAGAATGATCCATACCTTTGGAACCTCTGTCGTAGGAGCATTTAGTGTTGAGTATGGTTTCTTCACCAACTCTGGACAAGACTTGAGTTGACCAACAAAGTGATGACGTTTTGTCCTATTCAGCGACCACTTACAAGCTGTCATATACACACTTACCGAGTATAATAGGTGACATATGTCTTAATTCATTTTTCTGGCCTCTCTTCATTCTCAAACTCTCTTAATTGCTCCACTTCCCTTGCATTTACCATTTTTTTCTTCGCATTCAATATACCTGATTTTTTATAATTTGCAACTGGAATACTCATTCACAACACCAGAACCCCGACTCTAACGATGCTTGTTTCTCCGTAGGTTGGACTCGTTTGCTGCTAGATATCCTTCCACTTCATCATCGAACATCTTAGGGGGACAATCCACAGAATAACCTACATTTTGGCATGATCTCTATTTGCTTCGTGGTCCTATTATATCCATAATTACTAAAGCAAATATAAGATATAAAATGTTGGTATTGATAAGAATCGAAGAAAAAGTAAGAAAGAAAATCAAAGATTGAGAAAGTTTAAAATCAGAAAATGAGTCACTAAATCATGAAAGATAACAATTACTTTGTTTTTCTTTTCAATTTACAAATGTTAATAATTCATTGAATCTATGTAGTATTGACTTATTCTTGACCTGTATTTGTTGAGAGAATATTGAGTGACGGTTCACTTTGTACTTTAGAATCAATTAAAGGTCTTTAAACTAATGATGCGACATCTTTATTAGAGGTATCATAATTTTAAGGCTCCAAAAATTGAAAAAGGGTTTTCACTTTATTGGTTTCAAAACCTTTGATTAACTTTCATAGCACAACGTGTCTGCATATAATATGATGTTCTAAAATCAGTAAATATTTTTTGATATATCTTAAAAAATATAAATATCTGTAAATTTATGTTTGAAACAATGCCCAGTGGCATTCGTAAATAACTTGATCTCATTAATATACTTTGTCCAAGGGAAGTAAAATTTGCATCTTTTTTCAATTCTTTTATGGGTTCATCTATTTTAGTCATCCTATAATTTGGAATCATCAATTTGATCATTATCCTATCAAGACTCCAAACATAATCTTTACACAAGTATTTGAGCAGTACATGCAATTAAAATTGACGCCATGATATGACATATGCTGGCCCCACCTTTACTTAAGTAGATGAGCCATGAGCTTTGACATCAAACAATATCATTAATATACTTTGTCCAAGGGAAGTAAAATTTGCAACTTTTTTCAATTCTTTTATGGGTTCATCTATTTCAGTCATTGTAAGTCCAGTTGGCAATGAAATAAGGCTAGAGGGGGGGGGTGAATAGCCTTTTAAAAACTTTTAGAGTTGTTTTGAAGAACTTTGAAAGTTGCAGCAGAAAAAATAAGTTTTCAGTAGCTGATGTAGAGCTGTCAAAATGGGTTGGCGGGGCGAGCCAGCCCAAAACCTGCTTCAACCCGCCATTTGGCGGGGCGGGGCGGGCCAGCCCAAAAAGGTGGCGGGCCTAAAAACTATCAACCCAACCCAACCCACCATGGGTTGTGGGTTCGGCTGGTCAACCCACCAAATTTTTACAAACTTTATAAAAAACAATTAATACAAAATTCTCACAAGGTTTTTCACCATTCAATATTCATCAAAAACAAATACAAAATATTTCAATAATCTAAAAAACAAACACAAACATTCAAATAACATAGTTTTCCACCATTCATCAAAAACAAATACCAAGTCTTTCAATAATCTCAAAAACAAACACAATCTTTCATTCTTTTATATCAACTTCTTCATCGTCAATAATCTCGAAAGCAGTTGTCCCTTCCCCTTCATCTGGTAGAGCTGCTCTATCTTGTGTACCATCTTCACTATCTATATCTGCATAGAAAGACAAACAAATAAATAAAATGATATGTCAACAATCCAATCTAAAAGTAAAACAAAATATAAAACAATTCATAAACAAAATTACCATCAACATAACCATGCAACCAGTTACGAGTGCAAATAAGAGTTTGCACTTTTTCGGGAAGGATAGAACTTCTATATTTGGTGAGCACACGAGCACCAATAGAAAAAGATGATTCTGACGCAACAGTAGTTATTGGAATAGCCAAAACATCACATGCCATCAAGGCAAGGGTTGGGTATCGATGCTTATGATTTTTCCAATACTCCAAGACATCCAAATCTTCATAATGTGCAAATTCAAGCTTTGGCTCCTCCAAATAAGAGTCTAATTGTGATTTTCCAGCACTTGTAACCGTTTGACTTTCATATTCCATAATTTCCTGCATTAAAGAAAATATATTAGTGCAATATATTTATGTATATACATAATTAAGTGAATACAAGAAAACCAAGAGAGAAAGTGCTATTACATCGAAAATCTTTTTCCCGTTGCCTTTCATTCCTTCACTTTGAGTACGTGTGTATCCGATGGAAGACGATTGTGATTGTGAATAACTTGAAGTATTCGTATTTTGCTCATAATGTTTGTACAGCTTGTACAACTTTCCTTTCACAAGTGACATCTTCTCTTTACATTTAGCAAAATCAGGCTCCACCTTTGAATAAAAGAACTCTAACAATGAAAACTTTACCCGTGGGTCAAGAATAGCCCCAAATGCAAGCACCTTACTGTATTGAGTCCAATATTTATCAAACTTTTCCTTCATTTGTCTACACATATCACCTATTACCACATCTTCATTGAATAAATTCTTATATAACAAACTCTCTATCTTCCAAACTTGAAAAAAGTATAGGTTTGATGTAGGATAAGAAGAACCTGACATCAAGTTGGTGGTATCATAAAAAGGCTCAAGAAATTCAGCTATCTTCTCTCCTCTTTTCCACTCTTCAGTTGAAGGACAATACTTATAATTTTTATCATTCAATTGAAGAGCAGAAAAAGCCTTCTTATACTTGATGGCACTCTCCAACATCAAATATGTAGAATTCCAACGGGTGGACACATCTAGTCGTAAGCCTATACGAGTGTCAATGTTACCAACTCCTCTCACACATTCTTCAAATTTTTTCTTTCTACTTTCTGAACCTTTCACATACTTGACAGAATCTCTAATTTTATTTAAAGCTCCAACAGCAATTTTCAAACCTTCTTGGACAATAAGATTTAGTATATGAGCACAACAACGAACATGAAAGAATTCCCCATCACACAACAAGCTATCATGCAAAGATAACGATCTTTCAAAATATCTTGCATCTTTGTCATTCTTCGGATGCATTATCTAATGTCAAAGAAAAGATTTTTTCTCTATCCCCCATTCCTTCAAAAACTCAAACAATTTTGCGGCTAATTCAACCCCGAATGTGGAGGAGGCATATGAGCAAAGTTAAGAATCTTCTTTGTTCGGTTTCCAATTATCATCAACAAAGTGGGCAATCAAACAAATGTAACCCTCACTAGTGCATGCAATCCATAAATCAAGTCGACAAATTCTATTATTAATTTTTGCCAAAACTTGTTTAAGTTTCTCTTTCTCCCCCAAATATGTTTTTTCAATGTCTGAAACAAGAGTGTTTCTGGAAATGCATTGAACAGCAGGATTTAAATACTTCATCCAAGCTCTAATACCATCATACTCAACAAATGAAAATGGCAAATCATGTTTAATAACTGCAGATGCTACTAACCCTCGTGAAACCTTTTGGTTTATTTTTCTAGACTTCATCTTGCCATCATGATCAAGAATCATTTGTCCAACATTATGAAACCGTGACAGTTTGCACCTTTCCAAGTGACGCTTAAGTGTAGAAGTCCCATACCTTTTCCCTCCACTTTTATACTCCTTCTTGCATGCTTTACATTCAACACGTTGTATGCCATCTTCACCAATATAAGTCTTTTTAAAAAATCCCCAAACATCAGAAAATTCTTTAGGTCTTTTATTTTGAGCTAGCTCTGAATTTTCCACTTTGTTACTCTCATCCAAATTTAAATTTTGATTTAAGCAATCAGAATCCATGACTGTATTCTGTATATTCCTGAGATGCAAAAATATAAGAAAAACATTAATTAAACGTAGTTAATCAAAAGCTCTTTATTTAAATGAAACATAGTTTCAAAGTCCATCAATGCTTAATTTTCATTAGATAATTAATCAATTGGTAAAATGGTGCAAAATAAATTGGTCTAAGACCTTCTCGCTAAACTAAATCCTACTAAAAATTCAGATTGCATTTTACGGGAAAGTTTTTACCTAATTTTCTCAATGCAACCAAACAGTAACACATATTGGACACTAAAAATAAGTACAAAAATGATATAAGATACAATAACAAAATAACAATCTACAAACTACAAACTGAACGAGCCAGTGAACTGATTGAGAGTGTACTGAAACCACCTTGGTTTCCCCACTGATAATGCTACTGGTGTCTGGTGCTTACTTACCCAACTATAAATACACAAATTTAAGTATTTAACAACTCACTCATTCTATGATTCTAACGCCATATAAACCACTGATGAAAAGGATAACTGGATAAGGCACCTACTAAACTTAGGTGGAATTGATTAATAAAGTAAAATGGTAATCCTATTTTCAAAATTTCTTTCCAGGCATGGAGAAGAAGGATAAACTCCGAGGTTGCCAGAAAATAGAAAAGAATTTACTCTGCAGATTGGCTAAAAAAATGATATAAAATACAATAACAAAATAACAATCTCACTAAAACTCATTATTATAACAATCTCACTTGAAGTAAACAGCTCGGCCACAAACATGCACAAGGAACGGAATTACGGAAACACTATTTCTAGCTCAATCAAGCACCAATTGTATATTTGTAAAACATTGTATGTACTTACCGCCAGGCCCGGTTTTGAGGGAGTGCAGAGTGATCGACCGAACAGGGCCCCCAATGTAAGAGGGCCCAATTTTATATATGTGTAGGCTAGTTTTATTTAGATATATTATAAATAATGTAACATCAATTAATGAATTATCATTTGGCTTAATGGATTGGGTATGTTTAAGTGGTGAGTGAAGTTAAGAAGTCCAAGGTTCGAGTCCCTTCTTTGCAATTTTTTTTATTATGCGTCTATCAATTATTATAAGTATTATTTTATATTCATATTATATCATATACCCCCTATTTAGTTAAATAGTCCAAGGTTCAAGTTCATTCCTCGCCATTTTTGTAATTTTTTTTATTTCGGGTCTACGATCAATTATTATAAGTATTATTTTATATTCATATTATATCATATACTCCCCCTATTTAGTTAAATAGTCTCCTATATTATTTTGAAAGGTTTTACATAAATAATCAACTTTTAAAATATATGCTTATAATTTCACAATATTTCATCTTTATCATCCACTTGTATTGTAAGTATAATGGTTGTGGTTAAATATTTTTTTTTGTTACCAACCTCAAATCTACTTATATATGTTCTAATTACTCCGAAACCTAATGAATAAAAAGTTACTATATAAAGATAAATATTTTGTATTCGGTTTCAGCTGAGTTATTATTCAACCTTAATTTTATTTTACGTTCGTTAAATTTACTTATAAAAAAAAGTTAGTTGACCATCAAATTTTTTATCTGGGTAATAAAAATAACAATTGATTGGGCACATAATATCAATATTTCAAGCAAAAATAAAAATTTATTGTTATGTTACTATAATTTTTAATTATTGCTTATATTTATTTAATTCTTTGTTTTGTCAGTTGATTATTTTTTAACTTGAATTTATAGTACACGATACATGTTACCAAAAAAATTCATCTAGAAGTCAAAACATAAATAAAAGAAAATAAATTAATTAAGTATATATTTTTTATTGTAAATTATTTTAACGAATGAAGAACAATAGTTTTCAATAATTATTTAATACTTATTTTCTTATATGTTTTGGTATTAACCATTTTCAATACTTCAAATGAGGAAAAGTCAAATAAATTGTTTGTCTAAAATTTTTATTCTTATATTTTTTTAAGGGCCCCTTGTTTTCTTTTCGCTCTGGACCCCCAAAAGTTCAGGACCGGCCCTGCTTACCGCTGTCCGCTGAAGAAGTGAAGATGAGAGAGCAACTGAGTTACTGAGCAAGTATGCAAGAGCCGGCCAATGAGGTAGACTGTTAACTGGAAACGGGTTGAGGCCTGAGGGAAGGCGGGGGTTCGGTGGATCGATAGATGAAGACTGGTGGTGGTGGTGGTCTGGTGGACCGGCAGGTCCAGCACTGGTGGTGCCATGAATCACTGAAACCAGTGAAACGGGTGATTGGGGGTGGCCGGGTGGGTGATTGCCGATTGGGGGTGGGTACTGCCGTACTGGGTGATCGATGGTCAGCCGTCTAGACTGTCTAGTGCCATATATATCGACTAGACTGATACTCATATTGAGTCGTGAGAGACAAAGAGAGGGAGAGATCGAACTCGAAAGTCTAAGAGACGCCTTGGAGTTGGAGAATGGAGATTCAAGGGTTTTTTTTTTAGATCTAGGAGACAAAGGAAGGACCGAAGCCGCTGTGACTGTGACTCGATAATCGCTATCCTCTGAAAATCTGAATGGCGATGCCGCGATTGGCTGAGTGCGGCGTGCCCTAGCCGCCCCTAGGTTTCTGGTCACTCACTACTCACTATTAACTATTAAGGTAAGACTAACTCTGTAAGTAAGAGACGTAAATCACGTAATGCATAAATTAGTAAATAGTAATCAACGTTAAGTATTAACTTTAAAGAATTAAAAATTAAAATTTTTTCAATTTGGCAAATTGGCGGGTCAACCCGCGCCCAACCCGCCCCGCCCCGCCTCAACCCAAAACCCGTGTGGGTTCGACCCATTTGACCCGCCTTTTTTTGGGTTCATAATTTCCCAACCCAACCCACCTTTTTAAGTGGCGGGGTGGGCTAACCCAACGGGCCCAACCCATTTTGACGGCTCTAAGCTGATGTATAATCAGGAGGTAGCACGCTGCTAAACTTAAAAAAACTTGGTTTGATTTTCTTTTGATCATTTAAGTATAAGGACTAAATTGAAGGATAATATATAAGATCAACTATGTAAAGAATTAAGGAATGTAATTGTTAAACACTTAATTAGATAGAAGCTACTTAAGTGTATGAACATGAAAAACAATAGATAGACAGAACACAGTATTTTGAGTGGTTCACAGTGTTAAAATTGCTACGTCCACTACCAAGTTGGTCAAACTTGGATTTTAAAGTGCACTAAGAATATATAAATGCTAAGTGATCACTAACAGATCATTGTACAACAAAAACCAGTGTTTGAGGAGTTTGATCTAACAGGAATAAAACACGTGCAACAATCAGAGGTTCGTTAAGGATTTGAAAGAGTATAGGAACAAACGAACAGTGATTGTTCAAACAGAAACTAGAAAAGAATACTATACGAGAGATTTATCTAGTGAGTGTTTGAGAGAAGAAACTCGTCAAAGAAATATTTGAAGTGCTGGATCTGAATGAGAGTTTCAACATGTTTGTCTCTTTTTGAGTGCTCGGAGAATTTGAGATTTTTGAATGCTTGAGCACGTAGTTCTGTGTTGTGTGTTTTTCAATCCTGTCTTCAAACTGTTTTTATAGAGATATCCAGATTTGTAGTCGTTTGAGAGCGAGGTTGAATATTTTAATTTCTTGATGAAATGATGATCATGATCTATCATTGAATGCCCAGAAATTCTGCAAACTATAAGAGACAAAGAGTATACTCTAGCATGAAGTATTAAAAAGAGTAGTTAGCTAGGTTTGAATAGATAAAGAACATTTAAGAAATAGATGAAAGTCTTCTATTGAAAGGACATGTGAATAGTCCTTTTGTTTGAAAAAAGACCAAAATAATGTTTTATAATAAGTGCGTGAAGGTTAAATATTTCAACGGATATAGTGTTTTAGCAAATAGAGAATTTCAAGTGAATGAGCAGGTGCGGACACTGTTATCAGCAGCTGCTAGCTGCTGATGACTTATGCTTTAGGCAGGTAGAACGAAACAAGTAGGAAGGCTGTTAGGCAAAGTCAAACGGGGTATCTGTTGTATAAACAACATATGATAACTTATTTGCTGAAGGTTCCAGCAGATAGATCAAGACTTATTACAAAGTCTAAGTTAAAACCGATTTAAGGATTTGGGACAAGCATTAAACTAACAGGTTTAACTTAATGGTTTTAAGTAAATCTAAGGTATGTGAGTTTCTACAATCTCCTCTTATTTATTTAAAGTTAT
This sequence comes from Codonopsis lanceolata, assembly GCA_013146195.2. Lineage (NCBI taxonomy): Eukaryota > Viridiplantae > Streptophyta > Magnoliopsida > Asterales > Campanulaceae > Codonopsis > Codonopsis lanceolata. The sequence continues at coordinate 21,317,253 of CM028378.1, read as the reverse complement.
TCATCCTAAGTAGGGAGTAAATAAAGATTAAGCAAGAGTAAAGCTAAGGTATGTGAGTTTCTACAATCTCCTCCAATTTGCTTAAAGCCATTCATCATAAGCAGAGAGTAAATAAAGATTAAGCAAGAGTAAAGCTATTTATCCCTGCATAAGATGTTACTAGAAGAAGAACATAACATATGATAATAAGCAGTTTGTTCATTTTCTTCACACTGAAGAGTCAACAACTTTTCCCATTTTTGCTAGTTCTTTGAGTTCTTGCAGATATGTGTCAACTCTTGCTTGATAAATGTCAATTTTAACTCTCTGCACCTTCTCATCCAGAAGGGCTTTAAAAGCTGTAGTTTCTACTTTCTATGCTCTTATAGCCCAATCTTATTTGAAAGCTAGAATGGAATTCCAGTCATGCATAGTTGCTTCACGAGGAGCACCAATTATGGTAGCCTGAACTTCAGTGAAGATAGTACTTCTAATGTTGGGAACAATGGAGTTCAGCTGTGTTTGAAGGTGATGTAGTACAAGAGTGTGGTATTCAAGGGTTGCATGGACATCAGTACATGGAGGAGCAAGTTGTGCATCCGTTTCTGAAGAAGCATCAATAAGGATTGGTGGTTGAGTAGGTGACTGAGAAATATTTTGGCTTATAATCTGGTTCAGTTTTTTCAGTCGTTTAACGGCTGGCCTTAGAGAATTGGAAAAAGTAGGAGGTAGCAGAACATGCTTAGCTGTTTTAGTAGATGGTTGAATAAGGATGATTGGGGGTGAGGCAAGAGGTGTACAGGCATCAGCATCAATAGAATTGTCAGAAGAAAAGAGTGGAGGATGTGTAGAGGTAGATGTTCCTCCTGTCTAAGATAACTATTGAAGTTGAAGAGCTCTATAATGATAATTAACATTTCGAATGCAGTCATTTATGAATTCCATGGCCATTTGATGTATAGTTTCAAGTTTGGACGAGGCAAAACTAGGTAGATAGGGATTTTTGATAATCAAGGAATCAGCTGGAGTGGCTGGTCTGCCTATAAGGTAAGGGCCATTAGGAGAAAAAAAGGTTAATATTATAGACCAATCTATAGATATTCCAGACAGATAGGATAAGTTCATCCTGAACGAATCTGTCATTGGAGTGGTAGAAGGCATTCCATTGATGTGGTAGAGAGTTAAAATACTTACCATAGGTGATGGCAAGTTCAACTGGGGATAAGTGAATAAGAGTAGGAGGATAAAGAACATGCAATTTTCTTTTGAAGTCTTTACCAACGTATACATTTGGGATGATCAAAGGTTTTTTTTTTCCTTTTTCTCTTCATGAAAGAAAAGGATAGACTAAATAAATAAAGGTAGATGATCAATGGGAAAGACGCAATTTTGAGGAATAGGAATAGGACACTGTTGATAGGGAGAGTATATGGGATGAAAGGTGGGATTGGAAAGAGGGGGGTAGAGTTGAGTGGTTTGAAGCTCGGTAGGTAGAACAACAGTTTCATATGAATGAGTGTTGCAAGCAAAATAGATGTTATCTGCCAGTTCCCAAATTGAATTTCTTTTGGGTCCCACTAGCAAATCATCCAATTTATCTTCACACTCCTTTTTATAAATATAAAATAAAATAAAAAGAGCTAAAATACAACTAGTTTTTTTTTTAAAAAAGGTGAAGACATTTCGAATTGATAACACAATAAGCAACGAAGAAGGAAAAAAAGGGAAAGAACAAGAGTGGCAGAGGAGAGAGAGAACAACGATGCAGAGGCTGTCCCCCAATTCACACGATTTGGACGTGCCCGTACTGCATGCACTTGAATTCAGGCATCCGTGGCTAGAGCTGGCAAAAAAAGTCTAACCCAATGAGCCGACCCAACCCATCAAATAGTTTGATGGGTCGAGCATCAGATATTGACAATCCAAAAAACGTCGGGCCATTCTTCGGGCTCGGATGAAAAAAGCCCAGACTTTTCCCGATCGTCCCAACCCAGTCAAATTTTAAAAAAAATACATTTTATTTTTAGTATATTGTATATAAATACAACAAGGGAAGACTGTTTGATTGGATAGTTACGAGGTAATTGACTATTAGTATAATTTATACAAATACATTCTATAAATGCTTTTGTCTCGAAAAAATGATTCGATTGCTCTTTATATCAACTCAGTTGACCCAGATGTGGCATGCCAAAAACAAAAAGAAGGGGCTTTTAGTTAGAGAGAATCATGGGGCTAGACCTAGACCTAGGGCAGACACATGGTGCAGGACATTTCACTCGAATCAATCAACCTAGGTGAGTATCTATTTAGGTAGTTAAACTCACATGACCTGGGCTTATCTTTCCTCAGGTTGAGTCGAACACTCAGGTCTTGGTGACGGAAGCCTTTAAGCAGCCCATCTTTCTTTACCTTGTTGAACTAGTCCACACGAAGAAGAGATTCGTTCTGATTTTCTAAGAAGAAATATGTCGTTTAGGTTTAGGCTCACAGTCTCACATACATTATTGACAAACCCTAGTTCAATATTGGTCTTTTCTAATCTTTTGGTTAAGAAACTTATAAGGCACATACATGATTTTTTTGATGATGTTTCTTTTATTGAATTGTTGTATTTTTTTTAGTGTTACATACATTGAGCTTTTCAATCACATGTTTTTGGAATTCAAATTGTAAATTTTATAATACTAGTAAGGTTCACGTACGTTGCACGTGGTTAACGCACGTGGTGTTAATGGTTTTTTAAAGTGATTTGCCAGTTTCTTAACTTTTTTGTTTACTTTTAATTATTGGATTCTTTTTGTGTTTTAATCTTTATAGTTTTGAGACTTATAAATTGTATTGTTGTGTGTTTAGGTTTTTCGATATTTTGTTTTTCGGTATTTTATAATGTAAGCTTTTAGTCATTATATTGCAACTTATCCTACACATTTGTCTTTTTTATTGGTTATTTTTAAATCTTTTTTTAATACCAAACATGAATTCATTTACTTTTATCGGTGTTAGAATTGAAAACAATTCAAACTTACTTTCTTAGATAAGCACATTGTTGTTGGAGACTTAGCTTATGTCGTTTATGAAATTTATGACTCTCTTTGAAAAATAATAAATTGTTTTATAGAAATCAAACTGACAATCCCAAAGTATATACTTACACTTTAAAATACAAAATTCACCCAGAGTATCTATAAAGTCTCATTTTACCACCCAACCTAACTTTTGTGTCATTTTCATATGTCATTGTATAAGTTTTTTCTAGTTTGTCCCCTAGACACTACTAAGGTTACCAATATGACGTTAAGGTGCACATGGTATTTCACGTGAAGGACATTTTGGTAATTTTTAACAATGTTTTCTGTGCTTTTATTACCCAAAAAAAACTTCATTTTCTTATTCTCCGACAACGCTTTCTCTGCTTCTTCTCCAACAATGACATCTTATTTAAATAGTGTATAAATCTTTTATTCAAATTTTTATATAGAAAAATAAATAAAAATAGTGCAGAATCATATCGAGAGAGATAAAACACAAGAAGAGGATCACATTCGGTGTCAGGAGCCGCCATGAATAAGAACCCACAAAAATTAAGGGATAAGTGTACCATTAGTCCTGAACTTTGGCGCCATCAGATAGTGATTCAAAAGTTTCACCATTGACCAAAGTAGGCCTTTTTTCTCATCGGAGGTCCCAGCCCTAACGTCGTTTGTGTTTTTCCGTTAAGTGAGCATGTGCCACTCACATGCACAAATAAGGGGGTCATGTATAAAATCATCAAAAATAAGTGGGTAATGTGAAAATTTTAAATCCAAGAAAGAAAATTTTAAAAATAAACCTTTGGAAAATTGCTTGATTTGCCACCGCCACTTCTGGCGTTGTTTCAGAAATGGAGCAAAGAAGCGCGAAATAACGAGGAAAAGAAAGTAGCGCAACTAAAGATTTCTTGACTACTTTCTATAGTAAGAAGAAGAAAAAAGAGGCAAAGACAAAGAAGTGTCGACAATTTAGATTCTCATTCCATCATCCTCAAGCGACTCCTCTTCGATTACAACTACCGCCACCATCACCGCCGCCACCACCCACCACCACCATAGTGTCTTCCACAACTTGTTTACATCCAAAAAGGACAAACCAAATAAAATTACCCCCTACTGGCTGCCTTCGCACTCCTCCTCCTCGCCATCGCCCCTCCCTACGTCGGCGAGTGCACCTAAACCCACAACCCGGAAGGCACCGGTTACCTCCCACAAACCTCGATGCCAACAAAAATCCATAACTTCAACAATATAGATGACGGTTTAAGTGGGGGTGAGTCTCCATGCGGATTCCACCACCGCCGCCACCTCCACTTGAGAATGCCCGATAAAATACGTGGTGGAGGGTGACTATACCGTCTGTCTTCCACAACTTGTTTACATCCAAAAAGGACAAACGAAATAAAATTACCCCACTACCGCTTGCAGACTCGCACACCTCCTCCTCTGCTTGCTGGCCGCCATCGCCTCCTACGTCGGCGAGTGCACCTAAACCCACAACCCAGAAGGCACGAGTTACCTCCCACAAACCTCCGATGCCAACAAAAATCCATAACTTCAACAATATAGATGGCAGTTTAAGTGGAGGTGAGTCTCCATTGCGACGGATTCCACCACGCCACCTCCTTGTTGAGAATGCCCGATCCGAAATACGTGGTGGAGGGTGACTATGCTAGGCTTCTAGCACGAACTGACTCCGCGTGGTCTCAGACTGGGATGAGATTGAATCTCCGTTAGGGACAACAACTCGCCATCGCCGTTGGTGCATCCAGAGGCCACGATGTGGATACTAAAAGCGAGATAGCTTTATTGCAAAGTTCAAGGTGGGTTAAAGCTTTGAGAAGATCAATTCTCTCAATCAAAAGCAAGATTTCCAAAGGTTTATTTTTAAAATTTTCTTTTGGATTTAAAATTTTCACATTACCTACTTATTTTGATAATTTTATACATGACCCCTTTATTTTGTGCATGTGAGTGGCACATGCTCACTTAACGGAAAAACACAAACGGCGTTAGGGCTAGGGACCTCGATGAGCAAAAAGGCCTACTTTGGTCAATGGTGAAACTTTTTGAAGTTGGGGGCGTTGATGGCTCGGCCAAAGTCGAGGGGACTAATGATACACTTATCCCAAAAATTAAAGTTGTCGAGTCTGCCGATGTTAAGCGGCTAAGCGCAAACACAATGCATAAGCATACATGATAATTTCAAAACTCATATTTGAATTCATCACGGATGCATCACGACAATGATGAGGCACGTCATGATTCAATCCGTCTTCATCGTCCCTAGCTTTTGTTTTTGT
>CM028378.1:21260180-21311839 GCA_013146195.2 Codonopsis lanceolata | reverse complement strand
TTTTCTTCGGACTGGGTGGATTATTTCAGCGACTCTACTCAGACTTGTCTTCCTAGAGTAGTGTCAGATCATGTTCCGTTGTTGCTTAGCTGCGGTGGGACGTCGAGGGGCAAAACTCCGTTCAGATTTGAGAATATATGGCGGAAGTATCCAGGATTTTTGGAATGGGTGAGAGATAAGTGGAGTTCCTACATCCTGGAAGGGAATCCTTGTGTCAAAATGGCTAAGAAGCTGAAACTTCTTAAAAGATGATCTGAAAGTCTGGAACAGGGAGGTTTTTGGTAGAGTAGATGTGGATATTAAAAGAGCTATGGATGAATTGAGCAGATTAGATGAGAAAGCAGGGGTGTGGGTTTAAATCAGATGAAGAAGAGTGTCGCTCTAATCTTAAAAGAAAGCTAGAGCACCTTCTCCTAAATGAGGAAATTTACTGGAAACAGAAATCCAGGGTTCAATGGCTTAAAGAAGGTGACAAAAATACAAAAAAATTCCATAGAATGGCAAATGCTCATAAAGCTGCAAACCAGATCAGGAGTCTTACAGTTGATGGAGTTTTAGTGGAAGAGAAGGAGGCTATTAAGAATAGTATTGTGGGGTTTTACGAGAGGTTGTATTCAGATGATGGTGCTTGGCGTCCTGAAGTGGACGATCTGGATTTTAAGTCTCTGGAGGCTGGGGAGTCAGCTGACCTGGAACAAGTCTTTTCAAAAGAAGAAGTATTTGCAATGCTGCAAAGTGAGTGGTGAAAAAGCCCTGGGCCCAGATGGATTCTCAATGACCTTTTTTCAATATTGTTGGGAGGTGATTAAAAGTGATGTGATAAATGTATTCCAGTTCTTTCATGATAATATGAGTTTTGAGAAGAGTTTTAATGCCACCTTCATAGCTTTAATCCCAAAAGAAGAAAGGAGCTAGTGATTTGAGAGAGTATAGACGTATAAGTTTGGTTGGAGGTATTTATAAGCTTATATTGAAAGGGGTTATCCAGAAGGTTGAAACAAGTGATGGGTCGAGTTGTCTCAGATTCTCAACATGATTTGTGGGTGATAGGCAGATTATTGATGCTTCTCTCATAGCTAATGAAGTGGTGGATTGCTGATTAAGGAGTGGGGTTCCAGGTTTGTTATGCAAGCTGGACACAGAAAAGGCATACGACCATGTCAACTGGGATTTCTTGATGTATTTGTTAGACATATTGGGATTTGGTCTAAAATGGAGGAAATGGATTCTTTTATGCATATCTACAGTTCGTTTTTCGTTTCTCAGTGCTGGTGAACGGGGAACCCTCAGGGTTTTTCGGTAGTTCTAGAGGTTTGAGGCAGGGAGATCCACTTTCCCCTTTCCTGTTCCTTATTGTCATGGAGACACTCAGTAGATTCTTAGATAAGTCTGTGGCGGGAGGTTTCATTAGTGTGTTTAATATAAGTCGACATAGAGATTTGGAGGTCTCCGCGTCTCATCTTCTTTTTACGGATGATACGCTGATCTTTTGTGATGCAGATTCTTCTCAACTAGGTTGCCTGCGCCTAGTTCTATTGTGTTTTTTCAGATGGTCTCGGGTCTACGTATCAGTATTGCAAAAAGTGAGATGATTCTTCCGGTGGGAGGTGTTGATAATGTTGAGGGTTTGGCTTAGTTCTTCGGGTGTAAGGTAGGCAAGCTTCCTTCCTCTTATCTTGGGTTACCCATTGGAGCTCAGCTTAAAAACAAGGCGATGTGGAATCCCATCATACTGAGATTCGAACGTAGATTGGCCGAGTGGAAAAAACAACTCCTGTCGGAAGGAGGGCGTCTTACTCTAGTAAAGAGCACTCTATCCAGTATGCCCACCTACTTTATGTCCTTATTTGTGGTCCCCCAATCTGTCCGAAATATTTTAGAGAGATTGGAAAGGGATTTCCTTTGGGAAGGGCACAGTGAGAGTCATAAATATCATTTGGTCAAATGGGAAAAGGTTTGCTATGGTTTGAAGGAAGGAGGCCTAGGTGTTAAAAACTTGAACGCTTTTAATAAGGCGTTGTTGGGCAAGTGGCTTTGGAGATTTTTGGTGGATAGAGATGGTTTGTGGCGGAAGATGGTGGAGAGTAAATATGGGGAAGGGGATGGGTGGTGGGCCCCAAATGAAGTTTCTCTTTCTTATGGAGTTGGTGTTTGAAAAGGGATTAGGAAAGGATGGGAATCTTTCGAGAGACTCCTTCGCTTTGAGATTGGTGATGGCTCGTTGGTGAAATTTTGGAAAGACAAATGGTGCGGAGACATAGAGTTGTGGAGATTATTCCCTGATGTGTTTAATATAGCCAGCGATAAGAACTGTTTTGTTAATGCAGTGCTTCATCTGGAGGATAACAAGGTGGTTTGGAGCCCTTCATTTGGTAGGAATTTCCATGAATGGGAAATGGAGTCATGTGTGCTCTTCTTCGATGTTCTATATTCTAATTGGAGGATAAGGTGTGGTGGAAGGGTCCTAAAGACAAGATATTTTGTCAATTCTTATTACGAGTCTTCCTCTCACAAAGATGGTTCTTTATTTCCTTGGATATCAGTTTGGAAATCTAGAGCTCCCAGTCGGGTAGCGTTTTTTACTTGGGAGGCTTGCAATGAAGCCTTTCTTACCGGTGATAATTTGAGAAGAAGGCATAATACTTACGTAAATTGGTGCTATATGTGTAAAGGAGATAAGGAAAATGTTAACCATCTGCTCATTCATTGTTAAGTAGCTAAGGATCTGTGGAACCTATTCTTCGGGCTCTTCAATATTTCGTGGGGTATGCCTAGAGCAATGAATGGGTTGTTTCTAAGCTGGGCTTTTTATAAACGGAGGTGAAGGAATTTAACTTGGCACACTGCTTTATTGTGTGTGTGCTGGACCATTTGGCTTGAAAGGAATAGAAGGGTTTTGATAACAAGGAAAGGTCCTTGTTGCAGTTGAAAGACACTGTTGCGCGAACCCTCCGGACTTGGTGTTCAGAAGATGTTAATACTTCCAATTCACACCCTTATTCCTTTGTAGATTTTGTTAATAGTCTTTCCTTAGATTAGTTTTCTGTGTATACTCCTGGTGTACAAGGACGTGTCACCTTTTTGACGTTTTGTAATATACAATACTCTTAATTATAAAAAAAAAGGGAATAAATTTGTCTGAGCCGAGAAAACATATGCTTGGTAGAGGATGTCTATAATATTTCTTTTTATTGCTTTATTGATTATGGATTATGATTGTTGATGATAAACTCTTTTTTTATCATGAAAAATCACAAACGTAACATGTATTTTTTGTAATAGTAAATCTGATTACGTCTGACCTAACCAGATCATTTGAATGGAATGGAACAGTTACTTTGCATCTTGAAAATCAGCTTTGTCGTGCATATTGTAGTGGTGGAGCCCTTAAGAGGCCTTTAGGTGCATGTGCTCCCATTGAAAATTAAGTGAAATAAATTTATTGAGGGACTTTTAAAGAACTTATGGAAAGTTAAGGGTTAGCATGTATAGTGCCCCCATTGAGATTAAAAGACAATACATTTACTAAGGGTTTTTTTAATGAATTTTTGAAATGTTAACATGTGATAGTGCTCCCATTGAAAATTTGGAAAAGAAACCTAATTATTTGAAGGTTTACAACGTTTAACGTATTTTTGCAAGTACTTGTAAGTTACTAAACTTCACTATGTTTTGGGCCTTCATGTTTCCTTGTGCCCAGCATTGATTTAACTGTGCCCCCAGGAGATTTTCTACTGGCTTTGACACTGGATATCTGTAGCTTTACTGTTCTACGTATATACTAAAGAATGGATTATGCTGGGCATTGCTATTGTTTGATTGGCTTACTGTTACACACACACATGTACATATGTATCTATATACACGTAAAATTAAATAACAATTCCTTGGTTGTAGAACGGAGCATTTCACTTCTCCCGGTTAAGGCATGTCCACCCGAGCAGGCCAGCAATGAGCCAAAGCATTCAAATGACATTAGTAGATGAAATGGCTTGCACATGGGAGAGAGATGATTAATCCCTCGAAGATACTGGTAATCGAATCACTATTTTGATATATATATATATATATATATATATATGTTCTGCATATATGTGTGTGTGTGTGTGTATACATGCAGACAAAAAGAATGAACTAGTATTTAAGTATATTAACTCGTTGGATAATTTCTGTGTGCACTGTGCAGGCATATGATCTTGTTCAAGGACGACTTGTAAGTGATTTGTATACTAAATTTCCTCGTTATTGAGTTATTCATTTTTTCTTTATTTCTCTCTGCCTTCAAGATCTAACGGGTGAGCCTTGGCACTATGCAAAGTTGCTCTGTTGTGACTTACAGTTCAAAGTACAGAGACAGCCATCCTCTGTCTACAATTAGACCCTTTCTAGACCTGTGGTGAATTTTTTTTCACCAAAATGTACTTGTCTAATATATCTCCCAAAATGTCTCTTTTCGAAAAATAATTCCCGAATGCACCTTTTCTCTAAATAAGACACCATGCGAAGTTGCTTCGTTGTGACTTACTGTTCAAAGTACAGAGACAGCCATCCTGTCTACAATTAGACCCTTTCTAGACATGTGATGAATTTTTTTCATCAAAATGTCCTTGTTGTCTAATATATCTTCCAAAATCCCCCTTTTCGAAAAGTAATTCCCGAATGGAGGAAATGAACTGTCTAGATGAGAAAGTAGAAAGCAGGGGGTGTGGATTTAAACATAGAGGAAGAGGAGCGCAAGCGTCGTTCAAATCTGAAAAGAGAGTTAGAGCACCTTCTTCTTAATGAGGAAATCTGCTGGAAACAGAAATCCAGGGTTCAATGGCTTAAAGAAGGTGACAAAAACACAAAATTCTTTCATAGAAAGGCAAATGCTCATAAACTTGCGAACCAGATCGGGAGCATTACAGTTGATGGTGTCTTAGTGGAAGACAAGGAGGATATTAAAGATAGCTTTGTGGGGTTTTATGAGAGGCTGTATTCAGATGATGGTGAGTGGCGCCCTAAAGTGGATGATCTGGGTTTCAAGTCTCTGGATGCTGGGGAGTCGGCTGATCTGTAACAAGCGTTTTCAGAAGAAGTTTCTGCAGCGCTGCAAAGTATGAGTGGTGACAAAGCCCCTAGAGAGAGAGATTCCAGCTCAAAAAGAAAAGGGAAATCTCGAGCAAGGTGCACTAGAGAACTGAAGCAGTTATGCCGTGATTTTAATTCAGCTCACCTGGAATTTAAGGAGGGGGAGAGTAGACGAAAAGAAATCTGACTTGATTTTCATGGATTTAAAATCATTTCTTGGAATGTGCGGGATTAAATAATTTGGAGAAAAGAACTGTGGTTAAGGCGTCTTTGAGAAGATGGAAGCCTCATGTGATTTGCTTGCTAGAGACTAAAATGGATATAGTGGATAGTGAGTTCACTTACAGTGTTGGTGGAGGTAGATGGGCGGACTGGGAACATCTTGGAGCGTCCGGGGCAGCGGGAGGAATTCTAGTTATGTGGGATAAAAGGGTTCTTTCTAAATTGGATGCTATAAAAGGTCGTTTCTCGGTGTCCTGTTTGCTTAAAATGGTGGATAATGATAAGATTTACGGTTTCTCGGGCGTATATGGTCCTTGCTTGGATATGTCCCGTAGTGAGCTGTGGGAAGAGTTAAAGGTAGTTAAGCAGAATTGGAATCATCCGTGGTGTATAGGGGGTGACTTCAATGTAATCAGGTTCCCGCATGAGCGTAAGGGTTGTAGCAGATTCTCTCGGGCAATGTTGGAATTCAGTGATTTTATTGATGATATGGCCCTGATAGACCTCCCTTTAGCAGGTGACGGATTTACTTGGTTCAGAAACAGCTCTAATTCTCAATGTTCCAGAATCGATAGATTCTTAGTGTCCATGGAATGGGAAGAATGCTGCGGTAGTCTGGTTCAGTCTTGTCTGCCTCGAACTATTTCTGATCATGCCCCTTTACTTTTTCAGTGTGGTGGTATCGCAAAAGGGAAATCTCCGTTTCGCTTCGAAAATATGTGGTTAAAAGAGCAGAGTTTTCTGGATTGGCTTCAGATTAAGTGGGCAGGTTACTCAGTGGTGGGAGATCCTAGTTTTAAATTGGCGAAGAAGCTGAAGCTGTTGAAAACTGACCTCATTCTGTGGAATAAGGAGACATTTGGGAGGATTGAGGTTAAAATTAAAGAAGTGCTGGAAGGTATTCAGCTGTTGGATTCTAAAGAGAGCTCAGGAGAGTTATCAGAGGAAGAATTTTTTCGACGTAATGAGTTGAGAAAGGAGGCAGAGTCCTTGTTGATTAAAGAGGAAATTTGTTGGAGACAGAAATCTCGGGTTCAGTGGCTAAAGGAAGGTGACAGGAACACCAATTTTTTTCATAGGGCCGGCGAAGGCAAATAGAAGGGTCAATCACATTCATAGCATTTCAGTGGATGGTAACTTGCTGGAGGATAAATCTGCAATTAGGGCAGGTATAGTAGATTTTTATCAGAAGCTGTATGCTGATGAGGGAATTCAAAGACCGCAGTTAGATGGGATGTTCTTTAATGTTCTTAATCAGGAGGATAATTTAGTGCTGGAATCTTCCTTCTCGGAAGAGGAAGTTAGGGCAGCCCTCCACGGAGTTTGAATGGCGATAAAGCGCCCGGCCCGACGGTTTCTCTATGGCATTTTTCAGCATAGCTGGGAGATTTTGAAGAAGGACATCATGGAGGTTTTTCGGTTCTTTCATTCGAACATGGTCTTTGAAAAGAGTCTTAATGCTTCATTCATCTCTTTGATTCCTAAAAAGTCTAATGCGATTGAGATTAAAGATTACAGACCCATTAGTCTTATTGGAAGTGTTTATAAAATCATTGCAAAGGTGCTCTCGATTAGATTGAGGAAGGTCGTGGGCAAAGTCATTTCGAGTCATGACATGCCTTCGTGGGGAATCGCCAAATTATTGATGCTTCCTTTATTGCCAATGAAGCGGTGGATGACAGGTTAAGGAAAGGAGAGTTGGGCTGATTTGCAAGTCGGATATTGAAAAAGCTTATGATCATGTTAATTGGGAATTTCTCATGTATCTTCTAAACGAGAATGGGGTTTGGTGACAAGTGGAGAAGATGGATTTTTGGTGTATTTCTACGGTGAGATTTTCGGTGATGATTGATGGAGAGCCGGCTGGTTTTTGGAACCTCGAGGGGCCTTCGCCAAGGAGATCCTCTTTCTCCTTTCCTCTTCATTTTAGTGATGGAAGCTCTAAGCTTAATGATGGATAAAGCTATATCGGAGGTTTTTATCGGTGGTTTCTTAGTCGAGAATGGTAGAGTTCTGTCTCGGTGTCGCATCTCCTATTCGCCGATGATTCTCTTGTGTTACGTGAAGCGAAGGACTCTCGGTTAGGCTATTTACGGATAGTCTTACTCTTTTTTCAGTGTCTCGGGTCTAAAAGTGAACATTTCTAAGTCGAAATTATTCCTGTGGGGAATGTAGAAAATATCGGGAATTGTTGCCTTCTTTGGTTGTAAGGTGACTTCCCTTCCTTCTACCTACTTGGGTCTTCCCTTAGGAGCTGCTTTCAAGAGCTCAAATATGTGGGTTCAGGTGTTAGAAAGATTTCAACGCTGGCAGTGGAAGAAGCGTGTTTGTCTTCAAAGGCGGGCCGCTACTCTCATAAAAGCACGTTGTCTTCGATGCCTACTTACTTTATGTCCTTGTTCGTCATCCGTCATCAGTTAGCAGAAGGCGGAAAAATTTGAAAGGGATTTCTTATGGGAAGGTTCGATGGTGGATCGGAAGTATCATCTAGTCAAGTGGTCCAAAGTGTGTTCTAGTATAAAATCCGGTGGCTTAGGGGTTAAAAACATCCGAGCTTTCAATAGAGCTTTGTTGGGTAAATGGTTGTGGAGATTCTTGATCGATAAGGGCGCTCTGGAGGAGATTGGTGGTGAGCAAGTATGGGGAAGGAAATCATCTTTGGTTTCTAAGGATGTTTCCTTGTCTCGTAGGGGTGGGAGTTTGGAAAGGAATCAGGAAGGGTGGGGCGCTTTCGCTAGAAATATCTCTTTCAAAGTAGGAGATGGATCTTGGTCGATTTTGGTTGGATAGGTGGTGTGGTCCCGTGGAGCTATGGAGAGCCTTTCCTAGTCTTTTTAGCAATGTGAGTGACAAAGAAGTTCGATTAGTGATATTATTTCGCTCGAAGGAGGTTCGATTAGTTGGAATCCGTTTTTAGAAGGTTTCTTCGGGATTGGGAAGTGCGAGTTTCCTCCGGCTCTCGAGTTGCTTTATTCTCGGCACACGGATAGGAGTTGTGTTGACAAGGTCATCGGGATGAGGGCTAAAAACAAAATGTTCTCGATTAAGTCTTACTACTTTGGTTCGGACTGGGGAAGGGTGCATTTCCTGGAAAGCTATTTGGAAGTCTAAAGCTCTGGCTAGAGTTGCTTTCTTTATTTGGGAAGCGGTGAGCAAGCCATTCTTATAGGGGATAATCTTAGGAGGCGGGAAGGTGGTAGTGGTGGTGTTATATGTGCAAATGTAATGGTGAGAGTCTTGATCATCTTTTGCTTCATTTGTCCAGGTGCTTGAGTGCCTTGTGGGACTACATTTTTCACATTTTAACTTGTCTTGGGCCATGAGAATCCATTAAGGATCTCTTCCTTTGTTGGTCCTTGCACAAGAGGAAGCGGAGAGATTTTATTTGGCGGACTATTCCTTTGGGAGTATCTTTGGGTGATTTGGAAAGAAAGGAATAGGAGAGTTTTTGATAACGTGGAAAGGTCGTTGTCGTTCTTTGAAGAATGAGCCGCTTCGTTTGTTTTTGGTGTAGTGATGGTGTTAGGTCAGGTCAATTCTTTTCTTGACTTTGTAGTGAACTTTGTAATCTGTAATTATTGGAGTTTCCTCTGTGTAAATAGGCTGCGGCTCCTTATTTGCCGCTTTTGATTTTTAATATATACCTTACTTATCAAAAAAAAGAGTTTTAATGCCACCTTCATATCTTTAATTCCAAAGAAGAAAGGAGCCAGTGATTTGAGAGAGTACAGACCTATAAGTTTGGTTGGAGGTATGTCTGAAGCTTATATCGAAAGTGTTATCCCGAAGGTTGAAATGAGTGATTGGTCGAGTTGTCTCGGATTCGCAGCATACTTTCGTGGGTGATAGGCGATTATTGATGCGTCTCGATAGCAAATGAAGGCGTGGATAGGCGATTAAGGAGTGGGGTTCTGGTTTGTTATGTAAAATTTGGATATTGAAAAGGCGTCGATTATATTAACAGGAGTTCTTGATTTACTTGTTAGACGGATTGGGATTTGGGCTAAAATGGAGAAGTTGGATTTTGTTTTGCATATCTGATCCAGGTTCTCGGTCGGTAAGCAGGGACCCTTCGGTTTTTAGCGTTCTAGAAGTTTGAGACAGGGAGATCCCCTTGCCCCATTCCTGTTCATTATTGTCATGGAGATTCTCAGTAGATTCTTGGATAAGTCTATGGCGGGACGTTTCATTTGTGGTTTTAATGTAAGTCAGCATAGAGATTTGGAGGTCTTCGTGTCTCATCTTCTTTTTGCGGATGATACACTGACCTTTTGTGATTGAGACTTTTCTCAACTAGGTTACCTGTGCCTAGTTCTGTTGTGTTTTCAGATGGTCTCGGGTCTTCGGATTAATATTGCAAAAAGTGAGATTCTGCCGGTTGGAGGGGTTGATAATGTTGAGGATATGACTCAGTTCTTTGGGTGTAAGGTAGGCAAGCTTCCTTCCTCCTATCTTGGGTTACCCATTGGAGCTCAGTTTAAAAACAAGGCGATGTGGAATCCCCATCATAGAGAGATTCGAACATAGATTGGCCGGGTGGAAAAAACAACTCTTGTCAAAAGGGGGCGTCTCAATTTGCTTAAGAGCACTTTCTCCGGTTTGCCCATCTACTTTATGTCCTTATTTGTACTCCCTCAATATATTCGTAATATTTTAGAGAGATTGGAAAGGGATGTCCTATGGGAAGGCAATAGTGAGAGCCATAAGTATCATTTGGTGAAGTGGGAGAAGGTATGCTATAGTTTGAGAGGAGGCTTAGGGGTTAAATACTTTAGCCTTTTTAATAAGGCGTTGTTGGGTAAGTGGCTTTGGAGATTTTTGGTGGACAGAGATAATTTGTGGAGGAAGGTGGTGGTGAGTAAATATGGGGAAGGGGTTGGGAAATGGGCCCCAAATGAGGTTTCCCTTTCTTACATAGTTGGCGTTTGGAAAGGAATTGGGAGGGTGGGATTCTTTCGAGAGATTTCTTCGTTTTGAGATTGGTGATGGCTCGTCGGTGAAATTTTGGAAAGACAAATGGTGCGGCAACATAGAGTTGTGGAGATTATTTCCAGATTTGTTTAGCATAGCCAGTGGTAAGGACTGCTTTGTTAATGCAGTTCTTCATGTGGAGGATAACAAGGTGATTTGGAGTCTTCATTTCGTAGGAACTTCCATGACTGGGAGACGGAATCATGTGTTTATTTCCTCGTTTTTCTCTATTCCATGACTGGTGGCAGGCAATTGGAGGATAAGGTGTGGTGGCAGGGTCCTAAAGACAAGATTTTCTGTCAAATCTTATTTTGAGTCTCTATCACCCAAAGATGGTTCTTTATTTCCATGGATATCGGTTTGGAAATCTAGAGCTCCGTCGGGTAGCGGTTTTTGCTTGGGAGGCTTGCTATGAAGCCATTCTAGCCAGAGATAATTTGAGAAGAAGGCATAATACTTATGTGAATTGGTGCTATATGTGTAAGGGCGATGAGGAAAATGTTAACCATCTACTCATCCATTGTTCAGTAGCTAAGGATCTTTGGAATCTTATCCTTGGGCTCTTCAATATTTCGTGGGTTATGCCTAGATCAACAAAGGAGCTGTTTCTAAACTGGGCTTTCTACAAAAGGAGAAGAGGG
Organism: Codonopsis lanceolata; assembly: GCA_013146195.2. Lineage (NCBI taxonomy): Eukaryota > Viridiplantae > Streptophyta > Magnoliopsida > Asterales > Campanulaceae > Codonopsis > Codonopsis lanceolata. The sequence goes on along the minus strand of CM028378.1, from coordinate 21,300,935 downwards.
AATTTATCATGGGAAACTGCTCTTTTGTGTGTGCTGGACCATTTGGCTTGAAAGGAATAATAGGGTGGTTGATAACAAGGAAAGGCCCCTGTCGCATTTGAAGGACATGGTGCTGCGAACACTCTAGTCCTAGTGTTCAGTAGATGCTAATACTTCCATTCCTCACCCTTATTCCTTTGTAGATTTTGTTAATAGTCTATCCCTAGATTAGTTTACTATGTATACTCCTAGTGTACAAAGGACGCGTCACCTTTTTTGACGCTTCTATGATATAATACTCTTACTTATCAAAAAAAAAAATCCCGAATGTACCTTTTCTCTAAATAAGACACTGCTATAAGCATATTTGAAACTCATTACCAGTGGTAGCAACTTTAGAACTCGCTAATGCTAACAGCGGAGTCTGTATTCCTACTACCAACAACAGCTTCATAGTGCATATATAAACACACAACTTCAGAAAATATTTTGCAAAATAGTAGATACGCATACACTTGTGCTAGTAGCGAGTTCAATTTTTTTTTTTTCCGAACTCGCTACAAGTAGAAGCGTATTTAGCAAAAAGGTTCATCTAGGAATTACTTTTCAAAAAGTAATTTTGAGAGATATATTAAGGAGCAAGTATATTTTAAAATTATGGTGGCACTGGATAGAGACCAATGAGGAGGTACTCACTGTGGGTAAAATTTCAGGGCCTTTTATGTCCAACCTCGTCTCAGATCCAGCACGTCAAATGGGCTACGGTGGTGGGTTGGGAGTGAAGGAAGATCCAATTTTAATTGAGGACAAAGATTCGGGAGTCAATGCATCGTTTATTTCGTCGAGTTCTTGGTGGTGAGACTCGGACAACTTCGATTTTTGAAAGCGAGTGGTCGTCGACATCGATATTCAGAAAGAGACGTAGCAAAGTGGAGATGTGCAAGAGGTTTGTGTAGCTGGTAGGGAGGACAGTTCGTCACAGGCTCATTCAGATCGTGGGACCAAGGATTGCTGCAAGACGCAGTCTATTCCTATGCGTGTTCGGACTGAGGATTTAAAGGAAGACTCGACGAATGAACCTATCTTTTGTACCCCACTCACAGTTATTCATCCAGACTTAGTAAGTGAGGCAGTAAGCGTGGTAGAGCTACTGCCTGATGACTCAATGAAGGAGTTAGAGTTGTTAAATTGTACCACAACTTCGGTGGTACAGCCAGTATTCGTGTGTGAGCCTGATTGTGCGATGGAAGTTAGGGAGGGCCAGAACAAGTCTCAAGTCGAGGGATTAGTGCAGGGAATTTCGGTGCCTGTTAATAGATATTCAGGGATGGAAGGAATGGAGATTCAGTTTTCCTCTCAAGTCGAGGGGTCAGTACAGGGGTTCTCGCGGCCTGCCAGTAGGGATTCAGGTAAGTCGGAAAGGCGAACGCAAGTAGAGAATTCAGAGAGTGTAACTAAGGAAAGCTCTCACAAGGATAATGAGATTGTTTCAGTGGAGGAGGTTGCTTTCTCGGAGAGGTATCAGGAGAGAGGTTGGGAAGTTAATGCCGAGGAACCAGTTGTATGCACTCCTCTCGCTATGGTTCATCCAGATGATGTAAGAGTCGAGGACTCTATATAGCCTCGAGATGGAGAAGGATATCTCGCTGTGGGTGCAACGTGGAGCCAAAGGGTTTAGTAAATTCCTGGGGATATCATGTGTAGGGTTTGAAGATAAAATCATGTCCTTTCTGCTAGATATTAATAAGAACTGGAGATCTGCAGAGGTCAGTAGCGGCAGAAGTCGAAAGAATCCAAGAGAGAAAGGCAAAAGGGAGCTGAAACAATTGTGCTGTAGTCTGAATTTCGAACAGCTAGGGGAGCTTATGGAGGAGGGTAGAAGAAGGAGATGTACAAACAGTTGCTAATGGAGATATGAATTATTTCTTGGAACGTGTGGGGTCTAAATGATTTAAACAAAAGGAAAATTATTAAAGCCTCGTTGAGAAGATGGAAACCTTATGTTGTTTGTTTGCAGGAGACGAAAATGGGAGTAATAGATAGAAGAGTGATTAATGAAATAGGAGGAGGAAGATGGGCTGATTGGGTTTTCTTTGAGGCGGAAGGATCTGCTGGAGGCATTCTCATAATGTGGGACAAGAGGATAGTGGTGAAAATGGCAGTAGAGAAAGGGTTGTTCTCAGTGTCCTTCCCGTTGAAAATGGTAGAAAACGATAAGTTATGGGTATTCTCGGGAGTGTTTATGACCTTGCTCAGAAGTTGTGTGCAAATCCTTATGGCAAGAATCAGAATGAAATGGCAGGACCCTTGGTGTATAGGAGGGGACTTCAATGTAGTTCGATTTCCCCATGAACGTTCGTGTTTACATAACTTCTCTCGGGCTATGGCAGATTTTAATAATTTCATTAATGAAGTGGAGCTGGTGGATCTGAATCTGCTAGGTGGAGACTTTACTTGGTTTAGAAATGGGGGCAGAAACCAATTTTCCAGAATAGATAGGTTTCTGATTTCTTCAGATTGGGTAGATTATTTCAGCACTCTACTCAAATGTGTCTCCCTAGAGTAGTGTCAGATCATGTTCCATTATTGCTTAGTTGTGGTGGGTTTTCGAGGGCAAAACTCCGTTCAAATTCGAGAATATGTGGTTGAAGTATCTGGGATTTTGATGAGAGATAAGTGGAGTTCCTACATCCTAGAAGGGAATCCTTGTGTTAAAATGGCTAGGAAACTGAAACTTCTCAAAGGTTATCTGAAAGTCTGGAACAGGGAGGTTTTTAGTAGAGTAGATGTGAATATTTAAAAAGCTATGGAGGAAATGAGCAGTCTAGATGAGAAAGCAGGGGGTGTGGGTTTAAACGTAGAGGAGGAGGAGCGTCGTTCAAATCTGAAAAGAGAGCTAGAGCACCTTCTTAATGAGGAAATATGCTGGAAACAGAAATCCAGGGTTCAATGGCTTAAAGAAGGTGACAAAAACACAAAATTCTTTCATATAATGGCGAATGCTCATAAAGTTGCGAACCATATCAGGAGCATTACAGTTGATGGTGTCTTAGTGGAAGGCAAGGAGGATATAAAAGATAGGATTGTGGAGTTTTATGAGAGGCTGTATTCAGATGATGGTGAGTGGCGCCCTAAAGTGGATGATATGGATTTCAAGTCTCTGGATGCTGGGGAGTCGGCGGATCTGGAACAAGTGTTTTCAGAAGAAGAAGTTTATGCAGCGCTGCAAAGTATGCGCGGTGACAAAGCCCCGGGCCAGATGGATTCTCAATGGCTTTTTTTCAACATTGCTGGGAGGTGATAAAAAGTGATGTGTTGAAAGTCTTCCAGTTCTTTCATGATAATATGAGTTTTGAGAAGAGTTTTAATGCATCTTTCATAGCTTTAATTCCAAAGAAGAAAGGTGCCAGTGATTTGAGAGAGTACAAACCTATAAGTTTGGTTGGAGGTATGTACGAGCTTATATCGAAAGTGTTATCCCGAAGGTTGACACGAGTGATTGGTTGAGTTGTCTCGGATTCGCAGCATGCTTTTGTGGGTGATAGGCAGATTATTGATGCGTCTCTGATAGCAAATGAAGTTGTGGATAGCAGATTAAGGAGTGTGCTTCCTGGTTTGTTATGTAAGCTGGATATTGAAAAGGCATACGACCATGTCAACCGGGAGTTCTTGATTTACTTGTTGGACAGATTGGGATTTGGGCTAAAATGGAGAAGTTGGATTCTGTCTTGCATATCTAATGTCCGGTTCTCAGTGCTGGTAAACGGGGATCCTTCAGGGTTTTTTGGCAGTTCTAGAGGTTTGATATAGGGAGATCCCCTTTCCCCATTCCTGTTCATTATTGTCATGGAGACTCTCAGTAGATTCTTGGATAAGTCTATGGTGGGAGGTTTCATTTGTGGTTTTAATGTAATTCGACATAGAGATCTGGAGGTCTCCGTGTCCTATCTTCTTTTTGCAGATGATACGCTGATCTTTTGTGATGCAGACTTTTCTCAACTAGGTTACCTACGCCTAGTTCTGTTGTTTTTTTAGATGGTCTCGGGTCTTCGGTTTAATATTGCAAAAAGTGTGATTCTACCAGTTGGAGGGGTTGATAATGTTGAGGATATGGCTTAGTTCTTCGGGTGTTAGGTAGGCAAGCTTCCTTCCTCCTATCTTGGGTTACCCATTGAGGCTCAGTTTAAAAACAAGGCGATGTGGAATCCCATCATAGAGAGATTCGAGCGTAGATTGGTTGGGTGGAAAAAACAACTCCTGTCAAAAGGGGGGCGTCTCACTCTTGTTAAGAGCACTTTATCCAGTTTGCCCACCTTCTTTATATCCTTATTTGTTCTCCCTCAATCTATCCGTAATATTCTAGAGAGACTGGAAAGGGATTTCCTATGGGAAGGCAATAGTGAGAGCCATAAGTATCATTTGGTGAAGTGGGAGAAGGTTTGCCGTAGTATGAAAGGAGGCTTAGGGGTTAAAGACTTGAGCCTTTTTAATAAGGCGTTGCTGTGTAAGTGGCTTTGATGATTTTTGGTGGACAGAGATGGTTTGTGGAGGAAGGTGGTGGTGAGTAAATATGGGGAAGGGGTTGGGCAATGGGCCCCTAATGAGGTTTCCCTTTCTTACGGAGATGGTGTTTGGAAAGGAATTAGGAGAGGGTGGGAATCTTTTAAGAGATTTCTTCGTTTTGAGATTGGTGATGGCTCGTTGGTGAAATTTTGGAAAGACAAATGGTGCGGCGACATTGAGTTGCAGAGATTATTTCTGGACTTGTTTAGCATAGCTAGTGATAAGGACTGCTTTGTTAATGCAGTGCATCAGGTGGAGGATAACAAGGTGATTTGGAGTCCTTCATTCCGTAGGAACTTCCATGACTGGGAGATGGAATCATGTGTGTATTTACTTGATTTTCTCTATTCCATGACTATTGGCAGGCAAGTGGAGGATAAAGTGTGGTGGAAGGGTCCTAAAGACAAAAGATTTTTTATCAAATCTTATTTTGATTCTTTATCACCCGAAGATGGTTTTTTATTTCCATAGATATCAGTTTGGAAATCTCTCTCCCAGTCGGGTAGCAATTTTTGCTTGGGAGGCTTGCTATGAAGCCATTCTAACCGGAGATAATTTGAGAAGAATGCATAATACTTCTGTGAATTGGTGCTATATGTGTAAAGGCGATGAGGAAAATGTTAACCATTTTACCCATCCATTGTTCTGTAGCTATGGATCTTTGGAATCTTATCCTTGGGCTTTTCAACATTTCATGGGTTATGCCTAGATCAATGAAGGAGCTATTTCAAAACTGGGCTTTCTTCAAACGGAGAAGAGGGAATTTATCTTGGCAAACTGCTCTTTTGTGTGTGTGCTGGACCATTTGGCTTGAAAGGAATAGTAGGGTGTTTAGTAGATGCCAATACTTCCATTCTTCTCCCTTATTCTTTTGTAGATTTTGTTAATAGTCTATCCTTAGATTAGTTTACTTTGTATACTCCTAGTGTACAAAGGACGTGTCACCTTTTTTGACGCTTCTATGATATTATACTCTTACTTATCAAAAAAAAGAAGAAGAAGAATTTGTGGATAACATTTTTGTTGGCTAGTAGTGGTTGGTTGTATATTGCTTTTGTACATAGGATGTGTCACCTGTTTTGATGCTTTCATTTATATATTCTTTACTTATAAAAAAAAGAGCATCACCAATGCAACCGTAGATTTGATCCTATGTGGCCGTGGGTAATGAACACCTTTAGTCATATGTGGCAATTTTTCTCTCTTAATTCACATTCTAACATGGACCTCTCCAATGCAAATGTTGATTCGATCTTACGTGGCATGCATTTCGCCATTAAAATGAAATTTAACATAAAAATAAAAAGTAGAAAAGAAAAGGGAACAACCAATAGAAAGAGTTTTGAAAAAGAAAAATACTGACTAGGATGTATTCACACCCTCAAGTAGAATGTGAAAAATTGACATTGTTATCTACAATGTGAAAAAATTTGGTTGACACATCATATCTGCATCCCTCGTCCACATTTGCATTGAAGATTTTTTTCTTCTAAAAAGGGTATAAATCCTACATGACATCTAATTTGCTAGACATTCACATTAGCATTGGTGATGATCTAAGAACACTTTTTAATAGGACATTCACATTAGCATCCTCTATTTTTGTAAATAGGACGCGTCACCTTTTTTGGTGCCCTCTATATATTTATATACTCTTTACTTATAAAAAAATATGATCTAAGAACACTTTTTAATAGGATATAGCGGAGAGCTGTCCATAAAATAGAAAAGAAAGGTAGACAAGAATTTGTTCTTTTTGTTGTTGTTGATCATCATCCTCCTTCAAGTAGCAGTTCTCAAGATTTGTGCATTTTTGATTAAGCTCTAAATTAATCATCTATGCATGAAATTAAAAACTGAAACTGAACATGATGTACAAATCTTAACAAATCTTGATAATTTGGTGGGTGAAGCATCTTTGTCTTTAAAATATAGTGTATACCTTCCCATGATAAATTGAAAGTGTAGTATCTTTATCTAATATTATACTCCCTCCATTCCAGGCAAAGAGTCCCCATTTGAAAGTACTTTTTAAGAAATTGACACTTTTAGTACATCATTAGTAATTAAATAATATTTTTATGCCTTAATTTTTGAAAGTGAACTTTTTAGGTGAAACACCCCTCAAATGAAATAGTGGACTCTTTGCCCGGAACGGAGGGAGTATCATGATTATCATCTAATTTTTTTTGATAAGTAAGAATAATATTATAGACTAGCGTCAAAACAGGTGACATATCCTTTGTATACAGGGAATATACTCCAGTAAAAGAGCCCTTACAATAGTAAATCGATCTAGAAATTCCACAAGAGAATCATCCATGCTCCAAGAGCACTCTGTGCGCCAAAACCGAATCTCCTCAATGATGCCCAACTTCAACTTTTCCAATATCCATCTGTGTTGTCGAAGGCCTTCCGATTTCTCTCTTTCCATATATTCCAGCACACTGCCAAGGGGGCTACGTCTCAGACTGACTTCCTCCGCTAAATTGAATAAGCTGAGAAATCTACTCTTCAAGGCTGAATCCCCGCACCATTTAGGCATTTATCCTTCCAATACCGAACTGAATCTCCTTTATCTACCTTAAAGAAAAGTTACTCTTAAGATTCTCGGACTCCCTACTGATCCCCTTCCACACATTAGCCCTAAAACAGCGGGTAACCTTCTTCTGAATCCTAAAATTAGGCCCGTCCCCGAAGTCCTTCACCACTACTTTTCTCCAAAGAGCCGTGGTCTCTACCATATATTTCCACAATTTTCCCAGCAGAGCTTTATTGAAAACTCTCAAAAATTCTTTATCCCTAATCTCTCAAATTAATTATTATATTATCTAATGATTAAGCCCAATCTGTGAAAAGAAGTATCTACCAATCCAAAGTCATTTATGTGCTTCATAACTCTAAAGGTCAAAATTGGAAGATACCAGTATTCAGACATTTCATTCAGCTCATTTATCAAACAACTTAAATCATTCTGCATTGAGATACTGCTTTTTTTGTTTTTTGATAAGTAAAGAGTATATAAATATGAGCAAGATAGAGATACTGCTTCTTATCTTGTACAGGTGTGCTGATGTCCATTCAATATTCACTATTTGTTGTTTGAAAAAAACAAACAACACCTAAGCAGTTACCAGTTTTAGTGTATAACTCATGTGGAGAGCCCTTGCTCTCTCGTCAAGACATCACATTTCCCCCTTCTATATCTAATAAACCTAAAATCCAAAAAAAAATTAATTCAACTGTACCAATAAAAGCCAACAAGTTAACCTGGTCAGTGGAGCTTGAAACTACCACAGCCAGAGTGGTGGATCGGCTGCTTTAGTGATGGGATAGTCTGATAGGGGCGATGAGTGGCGTGGGGGCAGCAGAAGTGGAATCTCGAGTGGAGTTCTAGTATACTCGTCAGGCCTAATTAGATTTGAGTAGAGTTTGATGGAATTATAGGTACCCTACTCGACTTGACTAAATTTTTGCAGATGTTCGACTGATCTCGATGACTCAAGCCCCATCTGCGATGTTCTTAAGATTTCTGTGTGAAGTTGGGAAGTCGTCTTTTCTTGCATTCCTTAGACATAATAACATACAAATAGGATGCAGCTGTGTATGACTGGTATGTGTTTTTTATTGATCATTCACTATGTTTGATTATTATGTCTTTTTTTTTCACAGGTTAGATGGAGTTATATTATGGACAAGTCAACTCCATGTCCACCTACAGCTGTTCTTTTGCATGGCATTCTCGGTAGTAGGAAGAACTGGGGTAGGTACTGTGTAAATAATTTAGTTTACAATTTGATATTTAGGAAAATAGTCCATGTTTTTTTTGGACTTGCAGTTGTTTAACTAGTTTGTACACTTTCTCCTATATTCCTTACATACATTAATTATGCACCCTCTATCACAGTTGGATGTCGTTCTTGGTTATGCACCAATTCTAGAGTAATACAAATCTAACCAACCACCTTTGTAAGACAAAGTGACAAACTATGGGCTCCCGTAGTGACCAGCTGGTGCCTAGACATTGTCTGCCAGGTTGGATATTCTGGGTCAGAGAATGGCCTTTCATTGTGTTTGTGTTCCCTAACTTCCTAGGCGTAAGAGATTATAGAGTAGTTGAAGGGTTTTTTGATCCTTCTTTTCATTTGAAATTATGTAGCTTTTGATGGTAGGTGGCCCCTGATGATCTACCACCATCTTGTATATTCGTAGTCCAACAGTATTAGTGTAACATACAAGTTTCTTGTTGTTGCTCTAACAATAATCATAAGTTAACTTTATGATACCTCTGTTGTCAATTCTTTCGCCATTACATGTCTTTATTACGCCAAGAAACTACGTTAAAAAGAGTTCGTTTGACATAACATGTAATGGATCAAAAAGAGTTCCTTGTTGAAAGAGAGGCTTTGTGGTGGAGAAATTTGGTGGGAAGATACGGGAAAGGGAACCATGTGTGGTTTCCAAGGGCAGTGTTAACATCGCATGGGGTGAGTGTTTGGAAATGCTTCCTGAAGGGATGGGCTTCTTTTAAACGTCTTATATCTTTCGAGGTTGGTAGAGGGGACAAGGTAAGATTTTGGAAAGATAGATGGTGTGGAGAGGTGAAGCTTCAGCATGTGTTTCCTAGACTTTTTAATATAGTAATCAACCAAGATGACTGGGTGAGTTCGATCATGGTGGATAGTAGTGGGGCAGTCTCTTGGAATCCTACTTTTCGCAGAAACGTGCATGATTGGGAGATGGAAGACATTAGTCATCTGTTTGACATGTTGTACTCTATCAAGAGCAGAGGGTTGTCGGATAATAGGGTTGTTTGGGGTTGTACAAAGAATCGGACTTTCACGGTGAAATCTTATTATTCTTTCCTGAATAGTTCCGAGAATCTGATATTCTGGGCCTTTAAAGTTTCCTTCACACTGTTGAGACTTTTGTCAAATTTATTGTTTCCTATTTACTTGCTGAAACAAAAAATATTACCAAAGGAAATATACAAATGATTAAAGAAGACTCCAATCCTGCTGAACATCTGAAATAGCTACATCTCAAAAGGTTCCCTAGTCAAAACTAACAGTGACACTAGATATACTACCCTATCCTGCAACTCCTTTCTGTCCAAATGCACCAAAGAACAGCAAAAATACTGCACTGCCAAAGAATACTAGCCTTCTTGGCCCTGCCAAAATCCCTGAAGAGTATCAGGTGAAGAGAACAGCTTGTAGTAGGACTGACTCAATCCTAATGTGCAACCCCAAACAAGCTGTTCCAAAGGATACAGGCAGCGACACTTGTGTGGTTATAAGGCCTTTAACTTTAGTTGTCGTCTTTTTGGCTTATTAAGTAATATCAAAGTTGAGAGTTTTATCTTATTTCTATGTACTCCAATGTTCTGTCTTTTCCTTGTGGATTCGAGGGTTGACTACTAGAAGGATATCTGGTTTTTCCAAATTCACCTCATTGTTTTTTTTTCACTATGTGATATTTTTCTTTGTTTTCTGTTGCCCATAATCTTAATCTTAAGTCAGTGTTTTTTTGATGAAGAATATTTTGCATTTGTATTTCAGTTTTTGTTTGAATTGTTGTTTTTTCAATAATGGTATGTTAATGTTATTTAACATGATTTTTACTCATTATTTTGGCTTATGGAATAATATCTAGGTTGAGCTGTTTCTCTTATTTCTATGGTGGATTGTAGGATTGTTCTTTCATTACCTTGTGGATTTGAGGGTTTGTATACCCAGATCTGCATCTTTGCTTTGTTTTCTGTTGCCTCAACTCTTAATCTTAAATTCATGTACTTTTGGTGAAGAACTTTTTGCATTTGAATTTGAGATTATATATGAATCACAGCTTTTTCAATAGTGCATTTTCTTAATGTTATGTAACAGGAACCTTTACTCGTAGATTGGCACAGGAATTTCCAAATTGGCAGGTAAAACATGTATACATACTTGCATATATTACTATCTTGCTTTACATGTTACAAAATGTACAAGCAAATTCAGCTTTTTTGACACCCGGGAAATATCGTTTTGTTTTAAGGTGAACTGCAAAAAATTCCTTAAGAATGAAATTTCTGTTTAAATACACTAATCTAGCAATCACCATGGGATCACCCCCTGCACCATCGTTATAAATACGGTCCAGCAAGCGTGCCATTTTTTGCGATAGGAATGGTTGGTACCCGGGTGTGTTGTGTACCAGCTTACCTTTTTTGGATTTACAATATATCTTAGGCACATATATTCTGTTGGTGATGAACACAATATAAAGCTAATATATGTAATGTGTGTGGTGTGCAGGGGCTGAGCACTCACGTATTCCCCTGTCTTCCTCTTTTGTAGATTTTGTGTAGAACTTTCCTTTACATTAGCTAGTCTTTTGCCTTTTATACTTATATGTAAATAGGATGCGTCACCTGTTTTGATGCTATGATATAAATTCATTTACCTTTATCAAAAAAATATATGTAATATAATTTTTTTTTGATATGTAAAATATTTAATGTAATACGTGAGGCTAATAAAAAAAACTATATGTTATGAATAAAGCATCTCCATCCGGCCATCTAGAGTAGGTTGGTAATCTTATTAGCTGTAAGGTAGAGCTTTATTGCTACTGCAACTATCTTTACAATTCAAGACAAAAAGTAATTTGTTTGGACTAACAATTTATAAATTGAACAAAAAAGTTTTTAAAAATTGCTTGGTAGATTGTACTCTTTGTTTGTAAAGAAAACTTAATAATAGAGGAGTTAATGGAGGTCTGAATAAAAATTTGGCTTCCTATTAGCCTAAGTGGAAATAGAGGCTTCCTGCATCTGTTGGGAAGTTAAACCACATGCTGCTACTGCCTTATATGTTTGGCTAGTGTCTGCTATTTTTTTATTTTTTTTGATAGGTAAGTATCTGCTATTACCTTATAAGTTTGTGGGTAACCCAAGTTTTATTGTCAAAAGTTAGTACTCCTCTGGAATGTAAATTTGTCATGGAACACCGAAAAAATAGCCCGGTACTTTTTGATGTGAACCATATAGTTTCCCAACTCTTTTTTGCTACTAAATGGAGTGGCAAGGTGTGGAATTTATGACTATGGTCTGCACCTCTATCAGAACCCCTCCCACGCCTCCCCGCACCCCCTTCAAAAAAGAAAAATACGTAAAGAAGTATCAATTCTACGCATTTTGATTACATTCATTCTCTTAGTAGACTTTACTAAGAAGAGTAATGCAGTCATTGAATACAATGACAAGTATACCCATCTAATAAATGTGTATTTGTGGGTTTTACCAACAGTCAATCTAACACAACTCATTGCTACCCCTTGCTGGCTGTTTGTAAGCTAGAAAACTGCATGTAGACAGAACATCCCTACGCATTTTAACTTTCAAAACATACTGTTCTGCAGCCAACTAATTAAGTGTAATCCTGTGTGCGTGTTTGCAACTTCTGTCCCACAAATATCTTCTCTCTACTTACCGCACCATTTGCATGGATATGATGCTCCAACTCACAATCATCCATCATTGGACGACTACAACACCTTTTTAATTGCTGGAAATAACCTGACGACCATTCTCTGCAACTACATTATTCATCAAACCCTCCACCACAATAGATACTACACCAAACATCCTTCATCATAAGCTACAAACCAAAGTGAGACTTCAAATTAATTAAGATATGATCAAGTTGAAAACTTACGTGGCATTTTTTTGTCCACAGTTTCTCCTTGTTGATCTGCGGTGCCATGGTGATTCAGCATCAATCACGAAGAAGGGGCCTCATACTGTTGCTTCGGCTGCCCTTGACGTCTTAAAGCTAGTGCGTACTCCTTCACGATCATATATATGCTTAAATTTCGCTCTTTTGTTATTCTGAATTAGCTGAATGTTATGGGCCATCAACTGTTTGCATTATATCCGTAGGTGCAGATAATCCATCCTTTAATGCACTATACAGCTTCCTTTATTTCCATTCATCTGTTTTCACTTTCCTTTAATACCTATACCTATATCTTTTGTATGGTTTTGAATGTGATTGAGTTTTCTTTATAAAATGGAGAAAAGGAAGTGATCACTTATCATGTTATCCTAAACCCATGGTTTGTGGAAAACCATTTTCACTCTTATCAGCGTCTTGGCATAACAGATACTATTTGAGTGAATTTAGTCAATTGGTCTACCTTTGATTTTTAGCTTTTGTGTACCATGGATTTATGGGGTTGATCACTTTTTCTTTAAAAACCAGAAATGAATGATTCTCTTATGAAGTCTTTTTGTTTGCCTGATGTGCCTCTTTTAATCATATTGATTGTAATGCCGTTGGAACTGTAACTAGCAGTATAAGAGCACTATACAAAATTTCCTTAGACCAAATGTGTGATGGCACGGTAAAATTAACACTACAACCCCATTTAGCATACAAAATAGGGCTTTAGAACGAAGTGGGTTATATGAATGAAGCAAAGTCCTTGAGGTATGTATTAGTAACCACATGGTTTTAATCATTTTAATGTGTAATGTGGCAATTAATATACACCTGCTATAAAGTTTTGCCTTTAGGCAATACAATAGCGGGTACCAAAATTCAGGTTGGAAGAATTGCAGGTGAGACCTTAGATAACCAAAGCTTTGGTATCAAGTTCAATACTGATTTGCTCGAAAATTTGATGGTTTCAAATGAATAGGAGTTTGACGGACATGCTTTCATTATCACAATACTTTCTTATGAGCTTGAACTTGGTGCATTTATACCAGTTTTATTTCCTAGGTATACAAACATCACTTTTTGAAAGTTTAAGATGATTCATTTGGAATGTATTCTTTTCCGTATGACGCAAGCGATTTAGTTGATAGTTTTGCGAGAATTTGAATTCTAACCATTCAGTAGTTTCTCACCTTAAGAATGCAGTATGTTGACATGATACTTCTCATTGAGTTTGAAATATTTGAACTATTACCTAAAGGGGCATGCTATCGTAAGATCAGATCTTAGGGATTTTTGGATTCTGATTGGGTTTTGAGATCAAGCATTGTAATTTGTTTTGTTGTACTGAGGTTGTGAGGCCTTGACCTCCCTATTTGATTTAAATTTCTTTAATGGCATCTTTCTTTATTTTATTGTTTTTGTTTGTTTCTTCTTTTTCTACTCCTAAACCTATGAAACTCTTCATATCCCTAAACCACGGTTATCAGTTTGAATTATAGATCCGCTTTTATGCATTATAAATTGCAGGGGGGGATAATTTTAAATGGAGAAGGGGTAGAGGGCGTATGTTAGTGGGAAATTGAAATTCTTGTTTGTTGTTTTAATTTCTCGTGAAGAAACACAAGAACAAACAAACATATTAAGCGAAGTACACTACATGTATACACACACACACATATGTATATATATATATATATATATATATATTAGGTTGTTTATTTGGAGCACTAAGTATTTTCATTCAAGTCAGTACAGCAGATTAAGATTGTTGGTTTGGAGCAGTTGTATATTTAATCTCCTTTCGAAATGGTTTGGCTAATAAGCTATATAGTGGAGATATAGACACATAACATATATATATATATATATTAGGTCATGCTAAGTGCCCATGGTAGGTTTCCTATAATGGAAATTGGAACTATAATGCATTGAAGGTGTTCTCAATGCACCAATTTCCAGGTGTAGGTTTCCTATGTATGTATTTATGTGTCTATATCTCCACTATATAACTTATTAGCCAAACCATTTTGGATGTAGATTAAATATACAGCTGCTCCAAATCAACAATCTTAATCTGTTGTAATGACTTGAATGAAAATACACTGTGCTCAAATGTTCTGAACCTTTTTCTTGGCTATGTACAAACCCCTCTACACTTGGATGTACATCCAACTTGTGGTCTTTTTTTATTTTTAGGTCAAATAAGATTGGATGTGGTTTGCATGAGATATATGCACTGTACTTCTTACATTATTCAATTTTGTAGTTCAAATCTGAATATATTATGCATATATAGCATTCATTTAATATCTTAGCTTTCTTATTGTAACTTCTCTTTATAAGTTGACAAGGGGAAGGCTAAGTTCTTGGAGGATGAGTCACTTCACCTTTAATGTATTGAATGTAATGTTACATATAACAAATGTCTTCTCCTTTTGTCTGGAGCAGCTTGGTCAGCTTAGACTAACACCTCGAATAATAATTGGTCACAGCTTTGGAGGAAAAGGTAATTGTAGGTGTAAAGCTAATCTAGATTATAACTTACTCAGATCAAGTCATATAAACTATTTTTAACATTTTATCTTGGTAATGTGTGTGCTCATATTGTTTGATCAGTTGCCTTGAGCATGGTGGAACAGGCTGCAAAGCCACTCGCGCGACCTGTCAGAGTAAGTATCACTTCCTATGCTTGAACATCTTTAAGTTCGGTGCTAATCTGACACTAATTTGTCGGTACTGTAATGAATGATCTTGGGCCGCCCTCTAATAGACACAGTTGGCTTTGGGTTGATTCACCTTTAATATGTATCAGGGCACGTTCTTTCTATCCACAAGTTTGGTTCATAAACCCATGTGCTCCCTCCTTCTCACATGGCTTGTTCTGTCCATGCATGCCTCGTGTCCAGGTACACGAGTGGGCAAGAGCTAGGAATACTAATTTAGGCTGCCTTATCGGGATTTGTGAAGCCTTGTTTTCAATTTATAAGATCCTAGGGCTGTGGCACTCCTAGGCATTTGGTTGGATGTTGAATACTTCAATTAAGGAGAGAATGTTCAGTACTTGTTATATTACAAGAACTTATCATCCATGTTACTAAGATCATGCTATACTTTTCTTAGTATTTTCTGCAGAGACTATGTTCTGTTAAGCAATGGTTTCATCTGATCCATTATGGAGTTTTTGGACTTTACTAGTTTAAATGATGTGCACTTACTCTGCTATATATTTAAGTTTATTTGTTAATTATCTTTTTCGTGTAGTAAAGTAAAGCCTTAATGTTCTTCTTTTGGTCATGTTTAATTTTTACTTCATTTTCTTTTTGCCTTACTATTCTTTCCCTCCTATATTTATTATGTCTAAAGGTTTGGGTTTTAGATGCTACACCTGGAAAAGTTCGTGCTGGTCGAGATGGAGATGATCATCCTGCTGAGCTGATCTCCTTTTTACAGAGGTTGCCGAAGGAGGTGTGTTTATTCTTCACATTATTTGGTTTGATATAAATTACGGGTCATATATGTTTTGGCCTTACCATCCTTGCCATATAGAATCTCTTTAACCTAATTTAATTGCCAGACTGTTGTTAAAAATCTTCACTTGTTAATTTTATTCCTTTTTGGTATAGGCATTTTGTTTATTCAGTTTTGTCATGTCCATCACATTGCTTGGGAAAAAAAAAGAATCTCTATTCCCTTCTAACATATAAACATCTTTCTGTAATCTTTCTTCAAGGAAGGTCTCTTCAAAGTTAGATGTTGCCAATGCTCTTGTGAGTGAGGGGTTCTCAAAGGATGTGGCACAGGTAAATCACAAAAAACTCTGATCTACAACACTGCATCTCAATCTTTTGCTTTTTACTTTAGATGCCAGATCATTAATAGATGTTGATTATTGTTCTTTGCGTATTGGTATAGTTTGCTTGTTCATAATATATATATATATATATATATATATATATATCATTTACGTGGGCATTGGCTCAGAGATTTTTAAGGAACCACATAAATGAACTGAAAGAATTTCGAAACTTGTATTAATATTTGGAAACAAAAGCGATTATACACCTGTAGATGTGGATAAGCTATCAATCTTGGACTATTTTAATCATACCTAATTAGTCCACCTAAATTAGGTATATTTTGAACACATAATCCACATGAGAATGTAAGATGGCATTTGCTACATAGAATGAAACAGGTAGGAATGGATTGGTCAACAGGAATGGATTCCATAAAAATGGGAATCGGAATGTTCTAACTCTCACGTTTGGCTCCTACAAATTAGAATGGAATGTCCATTCTATTCTGGGATGATTTCAAGCTTAGTACGTGGGATAATCGTTGGGAATGGAATGAAAATAGCTAGATTAAAAATATTCATACATCCTTCAAGTACATGAGCACAAATTGTAACATCATACTCAATTAACTAATTATAGTTAATTTAAACCTACAATCACTTCTTCGTTTTGTGGTTCGGGATGGAAAATCTGAATCAATGTTTCATTGTGACGGACTGAAATGTTCTTGAGGGCATCCAAAAGTATTATCTCCATTTTTTGTTCCACTGTAGCTTTCTTTTTGTACTAGAGGATCCTTCTATATCTACAAGTTCAACACTATACAAAACATCCTTTAAAATAGAGTACTCAAATCAAATAGACCTCTAGCAAATTCCCAAATGCAACAAATTTTTGATAGAACCTACACAATATAAAAAAATATCCTGAAATTCCGGACCAATTTCGTAAAAAAAAAACATATATATGCACGAACAGAGTTTAATTTTTTCTTCACATTTGATTGAGCAACAAATTAATCTTATATGGTAGCCCGTTCAACTCAAAGTAACAGAATTAACATGAAGTACCCAAATCTAGGGGTTAATGAGTGCAGTGTCTTTATGGTTGGGCAAAGGGGGAATATTAGAATATCATGAATAGCACATGACTAGAAACTTTTGTTCACAAAAGTTTCAGGAGAGAGAGAGAGAGAAAGGGCAAACAAAAAGAAGCTAAATAGCAAAGAACAAAACAGAGAGAAAAACATAGAACAGTTAGGAAAGTCGAGAGGGAGGTCGAGAGAGAGGGATAGAGAGAAGAGGGATGGAGCGTGAATGAAGACATGAATCAGATCTGGATTTTTTTGGCCTAGAAAATGGGAAGGGTACTTTTGGAATAATGTAAAGTAATTGGGGGTATTTCAGTCATGAAATTTAATTTCCATGGAATATTTTGGTGGAATTTCAGAATCCTAACTGTCCCATGTATTTGTAGATTCCCTCGTACGAGGGATTTAGCCATTCCCATGGAATGGGATTTTGTCCCAAAAATCTAAAACATGCATACGGAATTGGTCAATGGGATTTCAGCATTTCACTCCCGCCAAATCCGCGAACCAAACGCCACCCAAATTTTTACTCTCCCACAGTAGACTGAATTTTTATTGTTAATCATTTATATAATCAAGTGAATTGTAAAGATTCTCATTTGAAAATAGATTGCAATATACATGTGTGTGCAGGGGGAAGCTAAACCATGACAACACCATAAGTTGTCAGTTGTTAGTCTTCTTCACAATACCCGACCAAATATTCCAAAATTATATCTGTTACCTGGGTACTTTATGTCATTTAGATGTTAGAGATCTCCAAGGAAATACTCCCTCATAACTTAACCATCTGCCAATGGTAAGTTTGAATGTCTAAGTAGTGAAGTCTCTTCATCTCTTCCCTACGCCCTCGCTCCCCCCCCCCCTCTTCCAACTCCATCTCACCTGTGGTATAGGACCTACAGCGGACTCCTCACGTCATTCCAAGGGGAGAATGACCCTGGGAAGCCCTAACCAAGGGAGCCCTTCCGAACTTCCCTGTGCAGACCCTCAGAGCACCAATGCATTGAGTGCCACCTAGGATATACACCTTCTTTGAAGCAAAAAAACTCTTCAATGCACCCTTGGATAAGGGTTGTGGATATGAAGTGTACCATTTTTTTCACATCCTCGAGAAGGATGTACAATTTTCAAGTTGAGGATGTGAATACATCCTTATGAGCATTTTTCGTTTCAAAAACTCTTCCTATTGATTGTTCCCTTTTCTTTTATTTTTTTGTGAAATTTTGTTTTAGTGGTGGGAGTCATGCCATAAGATCAAATCAGCTGTTTCATTGGAGAGGTCTCTTTTATAATAATGTGAATGAAGAGAGAAAAATTGCCACATGTGATTGAGGGTGTTAATCACCTACAACCACATGGGATCAAATCCAAAGTTGCATTGGTGATGCTCTTAGAAGTGACTCCAGGGAATCTAGTCTAGGTAGCCCTTGGTAGCTCCAAGTGCATGTGGACGCTTCCTGCAGGTTGATAACCATCAGTATGCCTGCTACCAAGATAAGCTGTCCCCGGCCACTGGCAACCAGGAACCATAGAAGTGGCCACAGGACCTGACCTGTGGTTAGCATTGTGGATTAGGTTTCATCGCATCTGCATAAACTTGCAGGCTTGAGGGTAAGCCTCCCCCAGAAACCCCCTCCCCTCTTTTCCACCTCAATTGTGTAGCTCATCAGCACTACGAAATTAAATGAATTGAGTAAACAAATAAATGAAGTTAATCTACTATTGTAAAGTACTCAACATTAATTTCTTCTCTTTTTTTTTTTTGTTTATTTGTCTCATTCCAGTGGGTCGTAACAAACCTTCGGCAGACTAGCTCTCCTCCTGCATCATCTTCTGGCTTGACTTGGGTATTTGACCTCAATGGGATTGCTGAGATGTATCAATCATATGAAGAAACAAATTTATGGTATCTTACCTTTCCATAGTCTTTGATTGGAAGTTAAATCTGGTGTTATAGACATGCATGTCCCCATCTTCTTGTTTCCTGCTACTAGTTTATTAAATCATAGGGTTGCTGATTGCGTGTTTATTGGTAGACATGGAACTGTCGTATAATTTCAACTGTTTTTTTTTTTAATGAAAGAGATTGAGGACTCAGCTTGGCCAACCGTGGCTGGCTGGAGTGGCAGTAAGTGCAACCATTGAAGGAGGGCTGCTGCTTGGATATAGGTGGCTGAGAATGAGTTTTGACCCTTCTGCGGCTGAGTGAACGGAAACATGGAGTTTTTTCTATTGTTAAATATGCCCGCCACTTTATTAATTTTAAACCTTGACAGCTTTCCTGGAAAAAAATCAGTGGATTTTAAATTTTAATGTTAATTTATTTCAGGCTGAAATTTAAAATAAATAGAGGTCAAAGTGCATATAATTTATATTTGATAATTTAGAGCAGTGAATGAAGGACTCTTTGAAATTCTAGGGAGGGGGATGTTCGATAATAAGTTCGCCAGCGTGGCATTGACATATCCATGCTTTTGCGATGGATATTTTCTTAAAAAAACATCTCAAGAATTGTGATTTCGAGTTCTGTAGAATTCTTGATCCTAGTCCATATGTTAATTATTGATTTGCTAAGTACATGCAGGGAAGTGGTTGAAGATGTTCCCCGTGGTGTACATGTGAATTTCTTAAAAGCAGAAAGGAGCTTGCATAGATGGGCACTTGGAGATCTCCAAAGGATTCATGCTGCTGAAGAACAAGCAGCTGATGAGGGTGCTGGAGTCGAAATGCACGTCTTGGAAGATGCGGGTCACTGGGTAAGTTTTTCACTTAATCCCATCCTCTTCTGCTCCATGTTGCAAAGCCTATATACTGCCATATACACTATTTTGTTTGCGTTTCCACGATGGAATCAAGCTCTGTATTTATCTAGAACAGTATTAAGCTCTCTTTGTTGGTTGCAAGTCTCATTTCAATGTCCTATGAAATGTATGTACAATTTCCCTTTATCTATATTTTCAAGGGTTTGTATCATTTTATTTATAGTTTTTTGAATGACTAAGAATGCTTATCGGCATGCAACCTCAGTTCTGACTTTGATTGCTACATTGTAACTAATGCAAAAGGGAAAGTGTGCCTACACAAAATTTGTGCCCATGGAAAATTTGTCAGTCTTGCCATTGCGAGTCACAATTGTAGGCTGCATGTCTTTGATAAATTAGTGTTTTAGGAGAAGTGTACAAGCTTCTGGGCAAAGTGATGTCAATGCGATGAGGAAGGTTTTAGACAAATTGATTTCAAACTCCCAGCATGATTTTGTGGGAGGCTGAGAGATTTGAGACGCGGCCTTTATTGCTAATGAGATTGTTGATACTAGACTTAAGAGAGGAGTCCCGCGTTTGCTCTGCAAGTTAGATATCGAGAAGGCTCATGATCACGTGAATTGGAAAATTTTAATCTACCTCTTGTTGGACAGGATTGGTTTTGGGGTGAAATGGAGAAAATGGATTCTCTTTTGCATTTCTACGGGGAGATTCTCGGTATTGGTGAATGGGAGCCTTTTGGGTTTTTCTGAGTTTGAGGGGTCTGAGAGAAGGAAATCCCCTTTCTCCTCTCCTGATTATTGTGGTGACTGGTGATGGACGCCTTGAGTCGGATCTTTGAGAAGTTTGCTAAGTGGGGATTTTTTCAAGGCTTCAAGGTGGGTTCGGGAAGTGCCTCACAGCTAATGGTTACGCATTTGCTGTTTTCCGATGATACGGTGGTCTTGTGTGACGCGGAGAGATCTCAGCTGGTTATCTTAGATTAGCTCTTCTCTTCTTTCAAGCAGTACCAGGGTTGAGAATTAATATTTCAAAGAGTGAAATTATTCCGGTGGGGAATGTGAAGAATTTGGAGTGCCTGCTTTTTTTGGATGTAAGGTTGGGAGTCTTCCATCAACTTATTTGGGTTTACCCTTGGTTGGAGCTTGGAATTCGGTGCTTGATAGATTAGAGAGGAAGTTGGTAGGGTGGAGGAGACAATTGCTTTCTAAAGGGGATAGGCTTACTTTGATAAAAAAAAAAAACTTCCTTTTTTTGATAGGTAAAGTATATATATGAAAATGAGCACTAAATCAGGTGCACGTCCTTTGTACACTATGGGCATTACCCACGAAATCCCAAAAAGCCCCAGAACCGCATTTTCATAAAGAACAAGCCACCGGACAATGCCGTAACAAGTGATTTATACTCTATCCATTGCATTTACACATGTAAGACCAGTTCACATTTACCATCCTTCTTTTACGCAAGTTTTCTCATGTAACAATAGTCAATAGCCTCCTGGCAGGCTTCCCAAGCAAAAAAAGCTGGGAGCGATACTTCTCCATATTTCTTTCCAAGGGAAAGAATACCCATCTTTACCCGAAATAGCAAGAAAATAAGATTTGACCATGAATCTTTTGCTATTCAACGCTACCCACCTCACCTTATCATCCCTGATGCGAGTATAATTTTTTGAAGAAATTAATGCAATTTTCCATCTCCCTAAAGATCTCTACGAAACAAAGGATTCCAAACCACTCTTCCATGATCCACCGAACTGGCATAACAATTTTTATCCACGACCAAATTATACAAAACGGAAAAAGCTCTCCAAAGTTCTTCCTCCCCACACCATTTATCCTTCCAAAATCTTACTTTCCAACCATTATCGACCTCGAAAGAAATGAATCTTACAAATGGCGCCCACCCTTTGCAAATACCTTTTCATACTCGTGACCCATAACAATTAGTGATGATCTTAGGGAACCACTTATGATCACCCTCTCCGTATTTACAAATCACCACCCTCCTCCACAAACCATGCTTCTCCTCCATATGTCGCCAAAGCCATTTTCTAAGTAGGGCTGAATTAAATTGGCTTAATTTCTTGGACACCTAGACCTCCCTCCCTGAAGTTAGTGTAAACCTTCTCTGATTTGACTAAATGGAACTTGTGCTCCTCCCACAAAAAAATCCTCCCAGGCACCACAAACAGCGAGAAGAAATATGTGGGTAGAGAATTTTTAATGAGAGTTAGTCTACCTGCTTTGGACAGTAGCTGTTTCTTCCAACCCGTCAACTGCCGATCAAATCTTTCTACAACAGGGTTCCACATAGCTCTATTTTTGAACGGTGCACCAATCGGCAAACCTAGATAGGTCGAAGGATGATATGAAACCTTACACCCAAAAGCTGAAGCAAGCATATGAATATTCTCCACCACACCCACCGGGATAATTTCACTTTTAGCAATGTTGACCCGAAGACCCGACACTATCCGGAAAAAAATATGCACAAGACAAAGGTAACCCAGTTGTGCAATCTCAGCAGAATAGTAATGTGTCTTCCGCAAAGAGCATATGAGAAATGGAAACCTCGTCACCTATGTACCTACCCAACCCAAAACCACAAATAAATCCTCCTCTCACAGCTTTACCAATGAGACTGCTCAACGCCTCCATGATTAGGATGAATAAGAATGGAGAGAGGGGATCTACTTGCCGTAGTCCCCTCGAACTAACAAAAATGCCTGCAGGTTCACCATTAACACCAAAATCCACTTCCTCCATTTATCACCAAAACCCATCCTATCCATTAAAAACACAAAAACTCCCAATTAACATGGTCGTACGCCTTCTCGATATCCATCTTACACATCAAACCAGGGTGGCCCTTTGATGATAAATGACGCATCAATAATTTATCCCTCCCCCACTAAAGTATGTTAAGATACTGACACCAATTTACCAATCACTTTAGATAATTTATAGAAACCTCCAACCTAATGGGTCTAAAATCTCCCAGATTAGTAGCACCGGCCCACTTCGGAATAAGAATAATAAATGTACCATTGAAACTCTTCTCGAAACACAAATTGGCGAGAAAATAGTGGAACACAGCCAGTGTTCCCCCGTCCATCTTAGTGATCCCATCCTCGGTGGGCCGGTTGCAAAGAGGATAGAATAGTTGGAAAGAGATTTTTTTGTGGGAAGGTGGTAAGGATGATCAAAAGTATCATCTAGTAAAATGGGATTTAGTTTGCTCCAGTTTGCAAGGAGGGGCGGGTATAAAAAATATTAGAGTTTATAACAAAGCTCTGTTGGGGAAATGGTTGTGGAAATATTTGGTAGACCTCAAGACTTTATGGAAGTAAGTAGTTTTGAGAAATATGGGGGCTGGAATGAATTGCTGGTACCCAAATAAAATCTCAGGTTCTTATGGAGTTGGTGTGTGGAAGGGGATCAAAGGAGATTGGATTCCTTTCAAGAGTTATGTTTCCTTTGAGGTAGGGAAGGGAAGTTTACAATAGAAAGAACTTATAAAAAAAAAAAAGAAGTTAAGTGGTGTGGAGATATAGATTTGAGATCGAGGTTTCCTAGGCTGTTCAACATTGCAGAGGACAAGAGGTGAAGGTTTGTTCAATGTACCTGGTTTTGGGTGGCTTGATTAGTTGGAATCCAGTTTTTAGATGGGCCATGCAAGACTGGGAGGTTGAGGATATAGTCTAGTTATTTTTTGTTCTGTATACTAATCATGCTGGTACCGAAGGGGAAGACAGAGCTCTTTGAAATGCGTCAAAGAACAAAAGCTTCACTGTGAAATCTTGCTACAAGATTCTTTCAAAGAAAGAAGGCAACAAGTTCCCTGGTAGAATATTTGGAAGTCAGAGGCACCTAACAGAGTGGCTTTTTACGCTTGGGAGACTGTGAGGGAAGCTATTCTAACAAGAGATAATTTGATTAAAAGGAAGTGAATTTACGTGAATTGGTGCTTTATGTGTACAAGCAACGTAGAAAGTGTAAACCACCTGATGATTCATTGCCCCATTGCCAGGGAGTTATGGAATTTAATTCTTCGTCTCTTTAACATTTCTTAGCTTATGCCAAGGTCGATTAAAGAGTTTTTTGTGAGTGGTACTACTATAGATGCTGAAAAAGGAGGAGGAGGTGGAGCATTTGGAAGGTGAGAAATTGTACAATTTTAGAGAACACAGAGGCGGAGATGGGAAAGTTGAAAGAGGGTTTATTAGAAGGGATTCGCTATTGGAGTATAGAATGTTATCAAAACTCGGAGGACTGTTTTGCTGAAGTTTTTGATAGTTCTTCTTTGTATAGGCTCTTTTGTTTATAATATTATCTTTACTTATCAAAATTTGTTTTAAATTTTTTAGATAATTGAACCATGATGAATGAAATAGATGGTTGTATTCCAAAGCTTTGGGTCTTACCTAAATGCATAGCTTATATTGTTATAGCTTATCTACTGTTGTTCAATAGCTGCTTATTACAAGATTTATCCTTTATTACCTTGAAGTGATAAAACATAAGAAAAAGTTCCTTTATTACCTTTGAGTGGAAGTAGAATTGCAAAATTGTCCTAGTTGACTTTTGACTTATGATTTTGTGGATAAACTTGCCTCTCCTATCTGTTCTTTGTTCTTGCCTAACAGATATGATATTCACATTCACTTACTAAAATGTCAGAATTGCAATTTCCTTTTGATAGGTACATGCTGATAACCCAGACGGACTTTTCAAGATACTCTCACTGTCGTTTCAAGGCGTGTAACTGTAACCTTAAAGGACTTAGGCAGCTTGGAAGAAGCCTCCAGTGTTACTACTGTTTTTGACACATGATTCCTTTACTTTTTTGCCATTGTAGACCACACAAATCACTGTCCAGTGAAGCAATTGCAGGCTTAGATTTTTCTCATTAATGCAATGTCCCAAGCCATGTTGGGGATACTGTGATGACCCGACCCTTGGAATCCCGAGGTCGTGCCTACTAAACCAACTAATCAACGGATATGCACCTACTTAGCATGATGTCGTTTATCGAACAGGCAACCTAAACAAGCTCTAACAAAAAAGTAAAGTCATAATGGCAATATCGAACAACAAAAACAAACATATGGAAGCAAATGATGAGATGGAGCCCCTAGCTATCAAGCTTGGTGCTACAAAAACAATCCGAGAGACTATCTCTCTGTAAGATTCTACGAAACACATGTTTTGATAATGCGCACAAACAACAAAGCCATCGGCAATAACAACTGGAGAGAAATACAAGTCGTCGGCAACACTATATGTTAGAACCCAACAGCTATGACCACGAGTCTACAATTTGGGAACATAATGAAAACCTCAACCTCAACGGTAGCATGTTGGAGAAACAACTAAACATGATGAGCTAAAAGCATGCTCGGAAATGAAACTGGAATAAAACTACTATGATAAATGTAAGAACACGACAATACTTGTTGGCTCTAAAAATAATACAACTGTAAATATTCAATACAATTCTACACCAAGGTAAAACTTATGTAACTTTACAAATTGTCGTCTTTACAGGAATGAACAACAATACAAATAATAAATATGCTTCAAGAGCTACTAATCAAGAGAACCAACTGCTACAACTAAGATCTCGCCGCCTCAATGAAAACTCAATCAAACTACACACTAAGGAAAATAAAGTCTTGTAATGAATCATAATGACTCAGTAAATTACTAAATGCATCAATATGACATGACAAAATGCTAAGTCATATATATCAATCATGGTGTCAATATAAATATATCAATTCATAAGCATGTACCACATAATCATAGACACATAAATTCATATAACACATAAACCACATGGCACAATAATGTTCACATAAGTACTCGTAATAAACCACACAAAGAAGGATATAAATATATTACTCCAATCCACCATTGTTGCATTGCTCCTACAATACATGTGCAAAACCAAATGTGCCTCTCGATACCCATCTCGTGATATCGACGTCCCTGAGTCCCACTTGAGTTCCATAACTTACCAAAGTCGCACATATTGTTACAATAGTGGGGTTACATCCCCAAGGTGTGTGCAACAACTAGTCTTCGATACGGCGATCCATAGCGATCACGAACTTTAACCATTCGTGAAGGCGATGCGTCGTCCCATCATCAACTCAATTAGATATTTACTTGTACTATACCAAAACCGACAAGGCTCCAAGAGAGGGAACCTTATCCACATAAGTAGATCTATGATTCTACCTTAACACATTACCAAACACATATTGGAAGGTAATAAACAATGCATCTCAAAACTACATATTTAGTCTTGAACCACATAATCATGCATGCACATATTTGCAAGTATTTACAAATAAAACTCGACCATATATTTAGTTCAAGTACCCAAATACTAGGGATACACATTGATCCCCAAATCACAAACATGTCTAGACTATTAATTAGTCTAATTCACATTCATATAATGAGGCTACACATTTTGTCTAAAACCAATAACACATTGAGGTTCTCCAACATCCTCAACCCACAAACAAATAAAGACTACTATGTTAGTCAATATAGACTCATATAATGGGGTTATATACTTAACCCCTAAACACAACCATGTTAGGACTATATATTATATAGTCCAAAGATCATATATTATTGAGGTCCTCCAAGATCTTCAACTCACAAACAAGTATAAACTACTACATTAGTCTATATACATACATATCATGAGGCTACATGCTTAGCCTCCAAACATACCCACATCGGGACTTTAAACTAGTCCACAACTCATCACACTTGAAATCACGCTCATAGTGTAAACAAGACTATCCCATAGTCCCACTCACGCGAGTACCCACTAATGTACTCAAATTTAACTCTTATGGAATGGTAGTCCATCCATCGTCGCAATCTCGTATCATCATTTTGAGACTATATGATAGTCTCTAATATTCTCGTGCACTAATGTGAACGCTCAAAGTCAACTCTCTTGAGTTTCTAAACTAAGTCAACATTTCCCGAACTCCAAGTATCTTGGTTGTACGGCTTACTAGATTAGTTAAGTGTCATCACTCACTCACACACACACACACACACACACATATATATACCTCTAAAGTTTAGGTGTCACATTGGACACTCACAAAGAAATCAGTCGGGTCTTCAAAAACAAGACCATACGCATCTTAAACGTCCTAGGATTCAAACACTACATTCGTTAATGTATTATCAATCATTATTCGACTCCGTTGAGTCTTAACTCTGTGTTTTATCTTTTAGGTTGGTATTGACATGAACTGCAAAGTCCATCAAATCGATATTCTTATATCAATCATCATAAACCCAATCATCTCAAGTATATCACCATTACTATTGTAATCATAACCCGAGACTTCCTAAATAGTCTCTAATCAGATAGTGTCCAAGAGTACAATCATAACAACCACACACGAATAGATTATCTAATCATATTCCCCAATTCACCATTAATCACACAAAAATCACATCTTAGATTCTTTAACAAGTTACTACACTATCGTGCACTGAAGAGGACTCTCAAGATTCGACACTCTCATGCACTCTAACCATTGTAGAGTTAAATTCATAAGTATTAGACTTTACTAACACAATCATTGGGACTTCCATTGAAGTCCTAAAACATCAAATCTTACATAAACACATAATCTCCCAAAATGTCATAATCTCGGAATTTCACAATTAAGGCCCAATGATCTCCAAAAGTCATAAGATTTCATCATAAGACTCGCATTAACTCATTAAAACCCTATTTGACTTCGTTGAGTCGAATTACAAAGTTTCAAAATCTAGGTCACAAACCAATTTCGTGATTTATTGATTCGGGTTCCTTAACCCATTAAACCTGTATTTCAAAGCTTAAACACTCAACAAACACAATCAACCCATATACATTCAAACCCATACTTTTATCAACATATAAACCATCATAAACTCATCATATGATGGTAGGATATTCCACCAAAGCTTGAAAATCAAGTCTCTAGAATCCTAGCATGAAAACAAGCTAGAGAGAGAAAGAAAGGGGGATAGCGACTTACCAAATTAGAACCACAAAACTATTAGAAAATGAAAATGAATCGGTGGGAAATACTCTACTCATGACAGTTTCGCAATGGTGGTCTTTGATCAAAATTCTAGTTGTTGAATATCTGGGAATGAAGAAAAACACACAAACACCAAGAACACACATCAAGGTTTCTCTCTCTCTCTCTCTCTCTATATATATATATATATATGTGTGTGTGTGTGTGTGTGTGTGTTGAAGAAGATGGAGGGAATAGGAGGATGAAATGAGATATGGGGGATAAGGGTCTCAAATACCCTAGATATGATCTCAAAAGGCCACGAGGGGTGGGTCATTAAGGGCCAAAGGGGGAAATCACATTAGAGAAGTCACAAAAACTCATGGTCATGCGCTCGCAACAAAGAGAGGAGCGCGACCGCGCCAAGTAAAATTTCTAGGGTTCTAGATTTGTCATCAGTGCGCGTAATGAAGCTCGTCTCTCTTGGCAGTCCATAAGGGTCCAAAGTAAAACAAAAGCCCCAACCAACCTCAAACCTCCTTGGATGTTTCCTCGCTCAAAACGATTCCAGCAACGTACCCTAACAACGTCCGTATCAGTTGTAATGAAATACGAAACGAAGCATGACAAATCAACGATTGAAACAATGAACAAACAAGTATTCACGCATCTTTTAAAAGCATGTTAAAGGCCTAATGAATAGACTTGAACATGTGCACGTAATGTTCACGAAATTTGAAATCATGAAATGAAAGTAAGACAAAGGTTACACCTCAAATGTCACACATATATAGACTTTTGAAACATGATTATAATGATATCAAATGCATCCAAGAAAGCATATGCCAAGCATATAAAGACCTAGGATCTCACAAAGGTCGCAAGCAAGAATAAAACAAGTAAACGCTCGATCGAGTCGAGTTTTCAATAATGTCACGTCATGGATCGTAACTCTATCATGCTCACAAATATAACTCAAACAACTCTAGGGTATTGGATATAGTATAACCTACGGAAATACATAAAGTCTCACATAAGAAGTGTATCATCCAAGCATGTTATAGAAACTTACATACTTTAGATTTACTTAAAACCATTAAGTATAAAAAGTTATCTAATTGATTAGAACCTTAAACTATTTTTACTTAGACCTTGTAACAAGTCTAAATCTATCTACTGAAACCTTCAACAGATAAGATATCCTCTGTTGTTTATACAGCACATATACCCTTTTGACTTTGCTTAGCAGCCTTCCTACTTGTTTCTCTCTATCTACCTAAAGCATAAGTCATCAGCAGCTAGCAGCTACTAATAACAGTGTCAGCGCTTGCTTATTCTCTTGAAATTACTGTATCTGTTGAAAAATCTCACCTTCACACTCTTGTTATAAAACATTATTTTGGTCGATTTTTTTAAACAAAAGAACTATCCACATGTCCTATCAATAGAAGACTTTCATGCATGTCTTAAATGTTCTTTATATATTCAAACCTAGCTAACCACTCTCTTTAATATTTCATGCTAGGGTATACTCTTTGTCTCTTACAGTTTACAGAATTTCTGGGCAT
The DNA here is from genome assembly GCA_013146195.2 of Codonopsis lanceolata. NCBI lineage: Eukaryota > Viridiplantae > Streptophyta > Magnoliopsida > Asterales > Campanulaceae > Codonopsis > Codonopsis lanceolata. The sequence goes on along the minus strand of CM028378.1, from coordinate 21,271,408 downwards.
TCAATGATAGATCATGATCATCATTTCATCAAGTAATTCAAGATTCAACCTCACTCTCTCGAACGACTACAATTCTGGATATCTCTATAAAACGTTTGACGCAAGGATTGAAGAGACAAACAAGTTGAAGTCCTCACTCAAACCCAGAACTTTTAAAAGTTTTCAAAACAACCCCTAAATTTTTTAAAAGACTATTCACCCCCTCTAGTCTTATTTCGTTGCCAACTTGTCTTACATAGGTCAAACATGTAAAGTTTCAGGGTAACTCATATACAACATGGATACGTGGGGCCGAAATTATAATTTTTTTGCTTGTTAAAACTTTAAACATGAGCTTTTTAAAAATAACATGTTGATAATTCTACTTTGATGCAAAGATAAATTTCATGCCCCACTTTGCAGGATTTATAGCCATTTGAGTCATTCTTTCCAAAAAAAAAAAAAAACACTAAAATACACTTTTATAAAATTGTTCTGAAATATCAGCCTCTTGATTGCCGCATCTTTGTGTTTCTCTCGCTCTCTCTTTTTTTTCCCCAAAGCTTAAAGCCTCAAAGTGTTTCTCCTTTTAGGACCTCTCTCTCCCCCCTCCCCCGTTGTCTTTTTGATCTGGCTGTCACTCTCTCCCCCCTTTTTCTGCGTTGTTGGTAGTTGGGGAAAAGGAGTTTCTTTTTCGACAGATCCTATTCCTAGAATATTTTATTCTCGCCCCTCGTCTCCCACAACAGTATCCAAGGAAATCATAATATTGGTCATTTAAAGCTTCTTTAGTTGCTTATCTTCTTTTTCTATTAAAAAACAATTCTCATTTTGAATTATGGTTGTTGCCTCGTAACTGTTATTTCCTTTATCCTGAGTTAGCTATTCGCCGGATTATAGCCAAAACAAGAAAAAACATATTAGATGTATGTTGTTTCTTTAGCTAGCTTTTCTATGCTACCCTCCGATTATGCAGGAGAAGAGCAGATATGGCTTTGAGATAGTATTGAGTGTCTCCTTCCATAGTGCACAGTAGGCTTTTAACTGGCATGTTCCCGAGCTTTTTTTCGTCATATTGTATATCCTCTCCTTATTACTCGATTTGGTTTGTGACGCATCAATTTGGTATTAAAATGCATCGTTTTGGTTCACAGTGAAACTATTTGGGAATTGTGATGCATCAATTTGGTATTAGAATACCAAAGTAAATCTTGATGCACAAGTTAGATTTCGCGATGCATGCATAAATTTTACGATGCACAAAATTTTGATGTACTATTGGATTTGCGATGCATCTACTTTAAATTGCGATGCGGATCATGCCTGATCGAATTTTATTAGGGTTTTACTCATCATTTCGCCTTAAAAAGTTTCCTTTAGCGGTTAAAAATAAATATCATGTATTGTACTACTTGAAAATATTATAAGGGTGGTCACCGGGCCGGTCCTCTATAGTGATATTTTAATCAGTAAAGTCCACGTTTTTTTAACCGATAAAAAGCATATTAGGTGCAAAAGGATGAGTTACCATTAATGACGCGTTTTCAGTCTTCAATTAAAGACGATGCAAGAATTTCAATATGCGATGTATGATTTTGATGCATCAAAATTTGAGTTGGATGCATCGCAAAATAAACCAGACCTATGTCCTTCATGACTCGCCTTTAGTTAAAGATGATGCATGAATTTCTATTTATGCATGATTTTGATGCAACGAGATTTCAATTGGATGCATCACAAAATGTACCAAAACATTATGCGTATACAATCAACAAATGATTCAAAATTGATATCTGAAGACTCACAAATGATTCATCGTGATTCAAAATTAGTGCATCTAGATTCAAAAAAGATGTCCAACAACGAACAAATTCCTATTTAGACATTTCATACAGTTTATATGCATATAAACACACACAAAAACTGAATTTATTTTGAATTGAAATGTTTGTTTAAGGAATTGGAGGGCATGCACTAGCAGTTAATACATGTTTGGAAAAACACAAAATTAGGCCACCCAACTTTCCAACTTCTTTCAATTCAGCCACTGAAATTTAAAAAATGTTATTTGGGCCACCGAGTTTTAGTTATGACTAGCGATGCACCCGTGCGTTGCACTGTTTGTACACGAATGTAAAATCATATAAAAAATTAAGTTAAATAATATACAATAAAAAATTTTCATACTAACAAAATAAAAAATGATAATAAACAGTAAAATTAAAGATTGAAAATCACATATATTTGAAAAAATTATTATAAATTTTGAAATACTTCTTTATACACAATATTTTTTGTTGAACATGTACGACTATTACAACTATCACTATGAGTATCACTTATCAAATTTTGAAGACCCCAATGATTAGTCACTATAGACAAAGCAACATACAATTGGGCATGACTGAAAACATGTTTTTTTCAAAAGAAGTCCTACGTTAGGCAATGACTGACATTGACTTTTATTTATAGATATTGCGTAAGATATCATACCATTTGTTATATTTGATAGATGATGAATTGAAGTAAGAAATAACACACTCTAAACAGAACCTCTAACATTAAAATGGTGAGGAGTATCATTTTTTGCATCATAATATTTTATATTACTATTAAATTAAAGAAAACAAACAAAATAACATAAAAAATTGGATATAGCATTTTCGATAACATAGTTTATATGACATTTCAATTAAATAAGACAAACAACAAAAATAGAGAAAATAACACTTTATTGATATAAAAATATGAAAATATCTTACTTATTACTCCATATATTTTCAAATAATAGTCTTATTTGACCCGGTACACCATTTAAAGAAAAAAAGTAATTAACTGTAGTATTTGAAAATGAAGGGATAATTAACCAAAAAAATAATGATATATGAAATAACATTATCAAAAATCATCAATATAATTATATGGGAAGTATCATCCAGATCCTAACTTGTCAGAAAATAAAGTCTTCACATTATTTTTTTCATTTTCATTTTTTGTTGTTGAAAATTCCATTCAATTGTTTGTCTAACTTATATGGGCCTAACTAAAATGACTAAACAAAATATGGCCCAATCTAAAAACCTAAACCTACAATTATCCTATATATATATATATATATATATATATATATATATATATATATATATACACACACACACACACACATAGTAGAGAGTCATGTCGTCTACCTCTTCCAACCTAATTTTACAGCTTCATAAAAGACATCCCTAAATATCTCTCCCTTTATTCTTAGCCTTGCTCTCTTCTCACCCTAACCTCTAAGCTAAACCTCTCCCTCGCTAAGCTCAAAAGGAAAGCAATCATATAACTCCAAAAGCTAGATAAGCAGGAAACCTAACCCTTCATTTGGCTAACCAAGGAGCTCGTGTGAAAATGACGCTTCGATTTTCGAAAAGGTCATCTATCGTGTTGAATCTTGAAATTTAGAAGATTTGCTTAAAAACATTTCACTTGATTGTCAGCCAGGACAAGTAGATTAATTGGTCAGCTGAATATTATTTTGTCAGCCAACTTTCTCAGCTGATCTATACGCTGCTATAGAATGAGTTTACCTTTCCTTATTTGTTTAATCATACTTTTGTACTAACTCTTTCCCACCTTGTGTTTGTGATAGATGTCCTGCCATATAATATCTCACAAGATCCTTTGTGATCTTGCATCTGTCATAACACATTTTCAAAATTCAAATGTGTTCCTAACGGGTTGCTCGCACAGACTATCTATATATACCCATTGGAAGCACTGGTGAAGACAACGAATTTGAAGAATTTTGAAGTCAAGAAATTTTTTTCACTCACAAACTCTCAGTCTTCGTCTTCATTAAAACTTTAGCTAGATACTTGTCATTGAAAATTTATTTCTAGTTATTGTTTAGGCAAAACACTGAGTACTTTATTTCAAATTATTTCGAACTCAGTCAGTTTGTCTCACGAGTTTGATTGTTTATCAATCATTCTCCCAAACACCGGTCTTTTGTTGTACACTGATCCATTAGAGATCAATTAGATTTTTTAATAAAATTAGTGCACTTCAAAAATCCAAGTCTGACCAACTTGGTAGTGGCACGTAGCGTTTATCGGTGAACCACTTCAATCTGAATTGTCACTCATTTCTTACATCTCTGCTAACTGACCTAACACTTAAGAAGTTATTAAACTGATTAAGTGTCAGCCAGCTAACAACACTTGTTTGCTTACTTGTTTAGTTAACTTGTGATTCAAATTTCTTCTCTATATTCAGTGATCAAACTTCAAAACAAATTTCTTTTGAAAACTGTTGTGTCAGCCAACTGACCAACTCACTTCAGTCTAAGGAACTTCTAAAGTGTCAGCCAACTGACCAACTCTTCAGTTGACTGACAAGATAAAGTTTTCCGCTGCCAATATTTTATGATTTTCAAATCAACTCTTAAAAGTTTTTAAAGGCTATTCACCCCTCTAGCCTTAACTGTTGCCATCTGGACTTACAATTGGTATCAGAGCTTAACTTTTTGAAAAATTATTTTCCAAGCCTAACAGCTTGAAAGCTCGATCATGGCAACTCTAAAAGCTTTTCAATCAAACAATGTCACTCAAGTTCCCATTTTTGATGAAGATCACTTTGATATCTGGAAGGAAAGAATTACAAGATATATGAACAATATAGACAAACGGTTGATGGAATGTGTAAGAGGTGGTCCTATGCAACCAATGAAAATAAATACTAAAGTTGGAAAATCTTCTGCTGCAGATGATGATACTGTAAATCCTCTTGCTCCTGTAGAAGAAGAATATGTTCTCAAACCTCAAACAGAATGGACTGAGGAAGACAAGATTACCGATGGATTTGGATGCCGAGGTTGTACATATCCCCGTCAAGTGCGGTACTGATGAAAACTACAAGCATATATATGACTGTGTGACTGCCAAGGAAATTTGGGATGCTCTTGTAGAATATGTAGAAGGAGATCAGAATACCAAGGACAACAAACTATATGATTGCATACAAGAATTTGATGCATTCAAGAAGGACCCAAAAGAATCTTTAAAAAATGCCTACGACAGATTTCTCGAGGTAAGTAACAGATGTTCTTCTCTTGGTAAAGTTTATAGTATGAAAGATTTAAATATGCGTTTTCTTAGCAGTTTGGGAAGTAGATGGCATGTAAAAGTGACTGCCATAAAGGAAGCTAGAGACTTGAACAAAACTCATATACGTAGTCTTGTTGCAAGTCTAAAAATTTATGAAAAAGAAGTTCTCAAAACTCAAGAAATTGAGAAAAATTTGAAGGGAATATCTCTTCAAGTCAAGAAGAAGAAACATTAAAACTTCTACATCTCGGCCGATGATGACTTTGATGAAGATGAATTTGCTGCCTTTGCTAGACAATTTAGAAAATACAAATCTTTCAAAAAGAATTTTAAAAACCCTCAAGGAAATTTTCAAAAGTCTCCTTCAAATTATCAAAAACCTTCTCCAAGCTTCCAAAACCATCTACTCCAACTTTCAAAAACCTTACTTCAAATCAAATGAAGACAAGGTTGAGAAAGAAAAACTGTTGTGCTTTAACCGCAGAAAAGCCTCGGTCACTTTGCTTCAAACCGCCCTTTTACAAGAAATGAGTATTATAAAAGAGCTCCGAAATTTTGAAAAACAAAAAGGTTTGGTTGCGTAAGATCAAAATCTTGCAACTTGATTGAAACATTCGAAGATGAATCTGCCGATTTTGAGCAAGAAGCAAATTTGTGTCTTGTAGCGTAATCGCCTATATATGATTCGGAAAATGAGCTTCCAAGTCCTAAATACTCAAAGATGCCTCGATAATGAGTCATCAAGCTCACCTATTACAAACCCCAAATGACAAAGGTCATCAAACCCGATCGCTTGTGGTTAAGAAAATAGGAAATGGATTTTATGGACAAGGAATAATAAGTCACTTAAAGAAAGTCAAGTCTTCTCCAAGGACCGCTAAAATAACTCATGATTCAAAAAGGCAGAGGAGAAGATTATCGACTCAAGTGTTGATGATTTGTCGAACAAATGCAAGAAATGTATTCCAAGTTTGAAACACTTAAAAGAATCCATTTTTCTTTATCTAGTGACTTTGAAAGAATTTCTGAAGAGAACTGTGAGCTTAAAAAGATCAATGAGCTTTACAAAGTTCAGCAAAAAGAGTTGCTGGAACTTAAAAGTCTCAATGAAAAATATGAGACTCAAGCAAAAATCTCAGATGCTCAAATTGCTGACCTTGTAGAAAGAAATCTTCGACTGACAAATGTTGTCGATACTTATTCAAAGTCAAAAGTCATTGTAGAAACTATCATCGACAACAAAGATCATGAAGACCAACATGGTCTTGGATACTCAAAAAATGATGAAGGTTGTGAGATCGATAATACCAAAAGGTGAACCTAAGATTCTCGAAAAGGACAAGGGATTAGTCTATAATGATGTACCATTCACTTATCCCGAAACAAGAATCAAGACAAGAGGAACATCAACAAAAAGGATAGGGTGAACAATGAAAGTTGTCGCCTTTCCGTCACAAACCTCAAAATCACTAACTCAAAATCGACAAATGTCGCCAATCGACAAGTGTCGCCTAGCCGACAAAAGAGGAGGATTCGTAAGAAGGGCAACCGACAAGTTCAAGCCAATAAATTTTGTTGCCGCTAAGACCTCAAAGTTGAATCAAAAAGAATCAAAGAATTCACCTCAAATGACGATAAACCTCGGTTACCACAAGTGTAATATTTGTTCTACGTTTGGTCATCGACACATGAATGCTTATATAGATTTAAACCTATTGAAGTAATCAAAAAGCCTAATTATAGGCAAGTCCGATACCGAAGAAAACTAACCCTTTGGACCCAAAAGTATAATGGGTACCATGATTTAAATATTCATATTTCGTGTATGCTTAATGGTCGATGATCATTCAACCGACATATGGATATTAGATGCTGGATGCTCCGCACACATGATCGATCACCGAACTCCTTACTAACATTATTGCAGCAAAAGGACCTTCTGTAATCTTTGGGGACAATTCAAAAGGAAAAACTATCGGCTATGGATCCATTATCAGAGGATCTATAATAATTGAAAATGTCTCTCTGGTACAAGGTCTGAAACACAATCTTCTAAGTATCTCACATTTCGTGATAAAGGTATGAGCTGCCATTCTCCTCCACACATTGTTTCATCAAAAATAGCCTCACCAATGAAATTTTGCTTATCGGGTACTAGAAAAAGAAATGTTTTTGCTATAGATTTACTTTTCCTTAAATAAGCAAGACTCAAATTTGTCTAGTAGCAAATAATATTTCCAAAAATTCATGGCTTTGGCACAAAAGACTTTCACATTTAAACTTTAAGTATCTTTCAAAACTTTCAAAAGGAGATTTGGTAAAGGTTTGCCTTCCATAAATTGTCCACCGACAAAAAATGTGATGCCTGTATTTTGGGAAAAATAACAAAAGTTCCTTTTAAACCAAAACCATATCTTTCTACCAAAAGAACTCTTGAGCTTCTACACATGGATTTATTTGGCCTCAGAACTCAAGTGCAAGCTTAGGAGGAAACAAGTATACATTAGTTGTTGTGGATGACTATTCTAGATATACTTGGGTTGAGATGATGCAATCCAAAGATGAAACTTACAGCATTCTCACTTCCCTATTCAGAATTCTCCAAACTCAAAAAGAATGTGAGATTATAAGTGTTAGATCTGACAATGGAACAGAGTTCAAAAATCTTGGGATGGACACATACTGTGATGATCATGGAATTGATCATAACTTTTCAGCAGTAAGAACTCCGCAGCAAAATGGTATAGCTGAAAGGAAGAACAGGACTTTGATCGAGCGAGGTAAAACAATGTTAGTTGAAGCAAAATTGCCAAAATATTTTGGGCGTGCCGTCAACAGGTCATCGTGTTTTACTCAAAATAGATCTCTTATAAACAAATTTCATGGTAAGACTCCTTATGAAATATGGAGAGGTAGAACACCTAATATTGCTTTCTTTAAAATCTTTGGGTGCAAATGCTTCATTCATTACAATGGTGGAGACTACAGAGGTAAATTTGATGAAAAAGCTGATGAAGGTATTTTTGTTGGTTATGCCAAGCATAGTAAAGCCTATAGAGTTTATAATAGAAAAACTCAAGTAATTGTTGAATCTATGCATGTTAATTTTGATGAATCAAGTTTAATTGAGTATTATGAAACTCCTGATGTTACTAACAATTTTGAAATATTTGAGACAGGAAATAGTACAGGTTCAATTCAAAATAATCCTCCATCTTCAACTCCCTACTCTGAAACTCTAAACCTTCAAAATGAACCTAAGCAGACAGACACCCTTGACCGGTGACAATCCTCATCCTATTACAATAGATCGGTCGGTGACACACTTAGTCTGAAGCCATTCGGTCAACTGACACACACCCTTCTTTACCTTTACAAACTGAGCCTCTTGCTGATCTTCCTAGGGAAATTAGGGAAGCTAGACATCATCCAGTTTCAAATATCATTGGAGACCCTTTTGCTGGTCTAAGAACCAGAAGTAGCTTCAGAAATGAAACTCTTGATTCTCATGCTTTTGTCTCTTCCATTGAACCCAAAAAGATTGATGAAGCCTTGGAAGATCCCCAGTGGATTGAGGCCATGCAAGAAGAGCTGAATCAGTTTGAAAGATGTAAAGTTTGGGAACTTGTGCCTAGACCCACAGATCAACAAGTCATTGGAACAAAATGGGTGTTCGAAACAAGTTGGATGAAGAAGGAAATGTTACAAATAAAAGCAAGGTTGGTAGCCAAGGATATAGAGGGGAGGAGGGCATTGACTATGACCAAACTTTTGCTCTGTAGCAAGACTTGAAGCCATCGAGATTATTTCTTGCCTATACGACCTTCAAGGACTTCAGGTATACCAAATGGACGTGAAAAGTGCATTCTTAAATGGAGACCTTCAGAACAAGTATTTGTTGAACAACCTCTGTTTATTCCTTGACCTAAAAACAAGAAGGACCATGTATGCAAATTAAGAAAAGCCCTTTATGGTCTTAAGCAAGCACCAAGAGCATGGTACGAAACTCTATCCAAATTCCTTATGGAGAAAGGTTTCAAAAGAGGTAAAATTGACACTACTCTTTTCTTCGCTAATAAAGGTAATATTTTACTAGTCCAAATTTATGTTGATGATATTATTTTGGATCTACTAATGAAATTTTGTGCAAAAGATTTGAGCATCTCATGAAAGGAAAGTTTGAGATGAGTATGATGGGAGAACTAACATACTTCTTAGGTTTGCAAATCAACAAAGCTAGGAATTTTCATTCATCAATCTAAATACACTAGAGAGCTTGATCAAGAAATACAATCTTCAAGAAGCAAATCAGCAAACACTCCAATGGGAGTTGAATGTCATTTAGTTATCGATAAAAGGGAAAAGCCAAATACAACCGAGTACAGAGGTATAGCTGGATCTCTTCTTTATTTAACAGCTAGAAGACTTGATATCATGTTTGTTGTATGTATATGTGTCGCTTGCTTCAACTCCTAAAGAATCTTGATGACAGCCAAAAGAATCATTAGATACTTGATTGATACCTAAAAGTTTGGCATTTGGTATCCAGACTCTTCATTTAATTTAACAGATATTCAGATGTCGACCTGCAGAGTTAATAGAAGAGCACTGTTGGAACATGTCATCTTTGGAAATGCATCTGGTTTCATGGGCATGTGTAAAGCAAGTCAATCAACTTCAACAACCAAGTCAATATATTTGCCATCGGAAGTTGTTGTTCTCAGATTCTTTGGATGAAACAGCAGTTACTGGACTATGAAATGCCCATGGGAACTTGTCCTATTTATTGTGATAATACTTATGCTATTTCTAAAAATCCTGTCATGCATTCTAAAACCAAGCACATAGACATCAAATATCATTTTTGAAAGATCATGTTGAAAAGGAAATGTTCGTTAGAATATGTTCCCTACCGAATTCCAATTACATTTTTACAAAGCCCCAAAGTCGACATATTTGAGTTTTTAAGAGGAGAATTAGAATGCTTGTAATATCATAGAACGATATATTTGGCTTGACTAACTTATGCAGGTATATATTTCGTGCTTCAAGCCGACAATTTATTTCAAAGATGCAAATGGTCAAGAGTTCAAGGAAATAGTTACCAAGAGTCGACACATGAAGCCTCAGTGATAACAAAGCCTCTGACAAACGTTATAACAATACTTATCTCCATTCCTTGATTGAATTTTGTCACCAGAATTTAACAAACACTCACAGCTGATACATATTAACTGACAAATTGTCTAGCTGACATATAATGTAGTGATTAATGTCAATTGTCAGAATTCTAAACCCTAAGTCAAAGCCGATCGTATCTCGCCTAAGACTTAATCTCTAATTTATTTTAAAAATTTCATTTATTTCCCGCCATTTATTTTTTCCTTTGAACTCGTAAAACTTTCTTGAAAAGACAAAATGACCTTCCACTAACCCACCAACTCCGGCGGTTGAATTGACGTGGTTTCACAAAAACGGCTCATCATCGTGATAATGACTATATGTCATAAATTTCTATTTTATCACAAAACCAAAAATTCCGTGTACTTTATCACTACACTACATATCTTCGCTTTAAAACCCACTATAAGCATCCGGACGTATCTTATCCCCTTTATAAACCCACTCACCGTCTTATTTTTTCTATTACCTTCTCTCTCACTAAAAGTCTTCTACTACCCTCTCTCTCTCTCTAAAATCCTTCTTCTTCTTCCTCAAAACCCTAAAATCTAAGTATATCGGCTGGAAACTCCATTGATACTCGTAAAAACACCCTGAACAGAGTGTGGTATCACCGGAGAACACAACGCCACGTACTTGGTTAATCGAAAATCTTCTTACCCTATTTTCTATAAACTCTTTCGGTACTTCTACTCTCTCAAATCTCTTCTTTCTTTTTTTACAAGTTCTTAACTTGTCGTTTTTGTTTCGTGAGATGGCTTTAAACATTTTATTGGATGCCTTCTTGATGTTGTTTTCTCTAAATGAAGAACCTCTAGGGCTCGAGTTGATGCATCTTATCACAAAGAAATGAGTTAATGCCCTCTTCTATCCTCAGATTCGAACTCCATACCACAACCGATCGAGGAATTCTTTATGGGAATGGAGGAAAAACCTGATCCCTTTTCTCTCAGGCAATATCGAGGTGTTCCACTGTGT
>CM028378.1:21167470-21260080 GCA_013146195.2 Codonopsis lanceolata | reverse complement strand
CTAAGTCAAGGCGATCGTATCTCGGCTAAGACTTAATCTCTAATTTATTTAAAAATTCTCATTTATTTCCGCCATTTATTTTCCTTGGAACTCGTAAAACTTTCTTGAAAAGACAAAATGACCTTTCCACTAACCACCAACTCACGGCGGTTGAATTGGCGTGGTTTCACAAAAAACGGCTCATCATTGTGATAATGACTATATCATAAATTTCTATTTTATCACAAAAACAAAATTACGTGTACTTTATCACTACACTATCTTACGCTTTTTAAAACCCACTATAAGCATCGTGCGTATCTTATCCCCTTTATAAACCCACTCATTGTGTCTTATTTTTTCTATTACCTTCTCTCTCACTAAAAGTCTTCTACTACCTTCTCTCTCTCTCTAAAAATCCTTCTTCTTCTTAACAAAAGCCTAAAATCTAAGTATATCGGTTTTAACTCATTGATACTCGTAAAAACACTCACGAAGAGCAGTGTGGTATCCTGGGAGAACACAACGCCACGTACTTGGTTAATCGAAAATCTTCTTACCCTATTTTCTATAAACTCTTTCGGTGCTCTCTACTTCTCTCAATCCCTCTTCTTTCTTTTTTTTACAAGTTCTTAACTTGTGCGTTTCTTGTTTCAGGAGATGGCTTTAAACACAGCCATTGGATGCCTTCTTGATGTTGTCTCTCTAAATGAAGAACCTCACAGGGCTCGAGTTGATGCATCTTATCACAAACAAATGAGTTAGCCCCTTCTATCTTTCAACATTCGAACTTCAAGCGGCGAGAATTCTTTATGGGAATGGAGGAAAACCCGGCTGATCCCTTTTCTCTCATAGGCAATATCGTAGGTGTTCCATGCGTGTTCGACTTTCGGAGACCCATTAACACCATGGCGGCCGGTTGCACAACCTACTGCGTTCTCGATGAAACCCGTGATCAGGTGGATTACCATGAGAGGTGAGGTCAGTGGAGCTGCGTATAGCCAGCACAAGCATCGCTTTGCTCCTCTTCACTATGCCACACAGCCATTGATCGATAGGAGTGCCCGATAATCAGAATGCAGGGGTCATGACAAGATGCGGAGGCCCAAATGCTCCTTATGGAAGGAATTGTAGAAAAGCGTGAAATGAATTGGGAGCCATTACGGTAGAATGCGTGAAGGTAAACATTGCCAAGTATAAGGATAACATGGAAGCCTTTGGGAACCCACGGACCGACTCACACGATTATAAACCAATTCCTTCGATCCATACCCACTTCTTGACCGACATATTCATCAATGTTGGTGATCTTGAACCCGATCGAAGATCAAGAAATATGCTGGCGATATAGAGAGCTAGTATTTCTAGCGGGTTTGGTCGGGAGCCTCGTGACTCGATCAGCGAGGGCCAAGACGAACAAGGACTCGACTCTGCTTGCTATCTGTGTCATCCGTACCCGACGGTGATGATGGTCGGCTGATTCTTTCGGCCAAGTGTTGACCAACACGAGTCCAACCACGAGGGGTCGGGTCAGGACTAAGAGGTGGTCGGTCGGCAGGTAATTCAACAGTGGTAAGCTGGCGAGCGTGAAGCAACCAGAAGGAGGAGGCGGCAGCGTCTTTGAGGCAGAGAGGAATCACGAGGAATCGAATTTTCTCTCCTTCCCTTTGCACAATTTAGATCTCGCTCCCATCTCTCCCTTCGCCTCGATCCCAAATCACCAAACTCTTGCTCAATCAAATTTTTCCCTCCCATTAGGAATCCTACTTTTCATCTAGGCATTCCTATTATCAGCAAATCCTGTTCCCATTCCTCGGCCCGGGTCTTTCCATTGATCACTTACCTTACTTTGTTAAGTTTCTCCTCTCTTTTCAGGAGAAGAAAATTGACAAGCCCCCCATCGACCGTTAAATACATTGACCACAATTTGAAACGGAGACCACATGTCTTGTATCCGCCACTCCAAATCTTGCCAGGGACTTAGTAGAAACTATGGAAAGTACTTTGACCCTCTCCTGCCGCTGCGGAGCATTCTATCTTTCAAGCGATAGATTTGTCCAAGATGAGCTTGTTTACTGGCTTTGGACCATTTACAAAAGTCCACAATCTTCCGACTCTCTCCCTCAAAATGATCCTTTCCTGGATTGGACTTCTTATTGCGGACCGATGAACTTAACCAAGGCGGAGCGACCCTGGGTTGAGGCTCGATAAATTAGCTAGGATCCAGAGCTGCCCGATAGTATGTTCGGGATGCACGGTGAATGCGCAAATTTAGCCTACATTGAGTTACACTGGCGGATGGCCTCCATGCCAGGAGAACTTCCATGGACACTTTTTCCGAATGCTTATGTCAAATCGGCCCGGCCCAATTCTCGAATTAATACCCAGCTGTTCTCACATCACTCCCAGGTGATTTCCATTTGTAGTGTGGAAGCACCACCATACTGTTTACGTCTCCCTCGCAAAATTGTTGTTTCACTTCTGCACCCGTCTCCCTTCCATCCCGCTCCATCGCGATGCCTCATCTTCCATTCCAACCCACAACAGTTGCTTTCTCCCACTTTACCAATATCGGTCCAACTCGCAACCTTCGGTTTCTCTTCAACCCGGTTCTCTTTCTCAACTCAGGTAGTGCCGGTCCCCCGACTGTTTCGCCATGTCGTCGCCCTTGCCTTCCACCTCGTGATCATCGGTCACTCTACTCTTGATCAATCCCATCGGCCATGCCTCGACCTGCGCCTCACAGTATCGGCCACTCCCTCTTACGCTCCAGAATTTTAGCCATTCCTCCATCGGTTCCCCTCATGGGTCACTACATCTATTCCTCCCACTGCCAGCTGCTATTCTGCCTCTCTTCCTTTATTGTTCGGTTGCACGTGGTTTCAATTTCATTCTTATATCTTGGTGGCAAACACTGCGCAACTTCTCTTCCCCCATCGACATGCCTACTCATCAAACCAAGCCTCTCATTGCTCATTACTCGATCTCTCTCTTCACACCTCCTTTATCATTTAGCCGGTTTACGTCTTGAGCCAGTGATCTGAACCTTTCTGAAGATGATCGATTCTGCTCCCACGACAACTCTCAGACGAGACCATCATGATTCATTCTACGACTCCTCCAAATCCACTTCAGGGCGAAATCTCTTCTCTCTCCACTCTCGATTAGCAGTAGGAAAACTAGACAACAACGCATGAAATTATTTCCAGCTTTACTCCATCCTACTTGGCACTAAAATAGTCTTTCGAAGACATGCCTACCCATTCACTGAGCAATGAGCTTTGAGCACGAAGCCCAAATCGACCTACCCATGGATGTTTCATTCCCCACGACCACGAGGATCTTGATATTCATGCGTCACGGATTATTCTCGATGCACCTCGGCCATTCGACCACACCTGCTCGGCCTCACCTCTTACGGTTCCATGTCTGCCATCGACCAAGCTCGACCTTCTATATGCTCATCACTTGCATATGAAGTCGGCCCTCACCGTCATACCCATCGACTTGCTACCATTCAACAACAAGTTGCTTGCGCTCCTCCCAAACCTCACCGAGATCATTACCGCGAGGTCAATGCCATTCTTCTTTGGTGCTCCTCGTGAAAGCTAATATGGATGGTGGAGGACTCTTTTGCTCTATCAACAAGAATGGTCAAATCGTGCTTTTAATCTTTGAAGGCGCTATGCTTCAAACCATTCGGGAGGAGAAAAGCGCAAAGCAAGGCGATGCCTGGTAACCGAAAACGGATTCTCGAGCGATTGAAGGCGATGCTGATGACCCGGTGACCTGAAAAACATTACCGTGAACGAAAAAGCGAGAAAGATGATGCACAAGCTGAGCCACAAGCAACTCAACAAAAGGCTGAGGAGAACAAGTTGCAGCCCAGAAAAGCTGCGCGACAAGCGAGAATGAAAGCTGAGATTGGTCCATCGATTGAAGCGATCCAAAACAAGCGAAGGATCCACATCGATCACATGGAACATTTCATCTCTCTTTACCTTGAACAAACTCCGTTAAACTCTCGTTTTAGTTGTACCTCACATTGGGCATTACTTTTATGATTTCAGTTACTACATTGTGTTACTAACAAAATTTTGCAGGAACCTTAAAATTCTTGGCTTTCTGTTTTCAAGTGAATGGTTTTAAGCAAATAGGAGGAGATTGTTGAATCTTGAAATTTAGAAGATTTGCTTAAAAACATTTCACTTGATTGTCAGCCAGGACAAGTAGATTAATTGGTCAGCTGAATATTATTTTGTCAGCCAACTTTCTCGGTGATCTATAATGCTATAGAATGAGTTTACCTTTCCTTATTTGTTTAATCATACTTTTGTACTAACTCTTTCCCACCTTGTGTTTGTGATAGATGTCCTGCCATATAATATCTCACAAGATCCTTTGTGATCTTGCATCTGTCATAACACATTTTCAAAATTCAAATGTGTTCCTAACGGGTTGCTCGCACAGACTATCTATATATACCCATTGGAAGCACAGGTGAAGACACGAACGAAGAATTTTGAAGTCAAGAAATTTTTTTCACTCACAAACTCTCAGTCTTCGTCTTCATTAAAACTTTAGCTAGATACTTGTCATTGAAAATTTATTTCTAGTTATTGTTTAGGCAAAACACTGAGTACTTTATTTCAAATTATTTCGAACTCAGTCAGTTTGTCTCACGAGTTTGATTGTTTATCAATCATTCTCCCAAACACCGGTCTTTTGTTGTACACTGATCCATTAGAGATCAATTAGATTTTTAATAAAATTAGTGCACTTCAAAATCCAAGTCGACCAACTTGGTAGTGGGCGTAGCGATTTATCGTGAACCACTTCAACTGAATTGTCAGCCATTTCTTACATCTCTGCTAACTGACCTAACACTTAAGAAGTTATTAAACTGATTAAGTGTCAGCCAGCTAACAACACTTGTTTTCTTACTTGTTTAGTTAACTTGTGATTCGAATTTCTTCTCTATATTCAGTGATCAAACTTCAAAACAAATTTCTTTTGAAAACTGTTGTGTCAGTCAACTGATCAACTCACTTCAGTCTAAGGAACTTCTAATGTGTCAGCCAACTGATCAACTATTCAGTTGACTGACAAGATAAAGTTTTCCGCTGCCAATATTTTATGATTATCAAATCAACTCTTAAAAGTTTTTAAAGGCTATTCACCCCCCCCTCTAGCCTTAACTGTTGCCATCTGGACTTACATATCGATATACCCAAAAAAATGGTGATGATGCATCAATTCTTGTGTAAGATTTCATTTTATTTTATTTTAAATATAATTTTGATAATTATTTGTATTATTTAACTTAACCTTTCGATTAGAAGAAACAATTTTTCAAATATTCTTATATATATATATATACATATACAAAATACCTAAACATAATATCGAAATCCCTAAACGTAACACCATTTAAAGTATAAAAAGACCTAACTACCCCTTTAAAATATCTCACTCATAACACCCTAAACTTAACTCCCTCAACAAACCACCCCCTCCAGATATCGTCTCCCTCAACCTCTGCGAATCTCTCTCTCTCCAAATCACTCTCTCTGCCATCACTCTCTCTCTCTCTCTCTCTCTCTGCCAGGACTTAGAAACCAGGAAAAGGTACAAATTTTCTCACTTTCTCAGTCTTGTTTCAATTTGTTGTCCAAAGTTGTTCAATTCTTTGTTTGAATTAGCTTTTCCAGTTTGTTGTTCCATTTGTTGTCCAAATTTGTTGTTTGAATTAGCTTTTCCAATTTGTTGTTCAATCTGCAGACCAGCTTCCTTTTTTTTCTTTTCAATTCGGCTAAAACATCTGCTAAGGCATAACGGTTGTTTGGTGATACTACCGCTATTCGTCAGCGGTAGTATCACCAAACAACCGCAAGTTTGTAAGAGATTGAACATCTGCCGCAAGTTAGCAGTGGATATTGCATAAAACTAATGCGAGTTTGTAGCGGCTGTTTTTAACCAAAACCTCTACTTTGTAGCGGGTGTATTTTTTTTAAAAAACTTATGTTATTATGAGTGCCCCGTTTTTTAACCGGATCCCTCGCTACTGAGAAACGGGTGGTTTAAAAACCTTTCAAGCACGTGGAATACGCCCGACCTCAATTGTGAACTCAAAATATGTATAACAGAGTCGCCATCTTTATTTTAAGGATAAATAAATAAAAACCAAAAAAATACCAGATTTATAGAATGGTTCGGATGCTAAGTTACGAGTTCGGAAGGGGTTAGACACCCAACTCGCCCTTTCGGACTCAAAATAGGTTTTTGGGCTAAATATGCTCTTTTATAAAATTAACAATTTAAATAGAGCATTTACATATATATATATATATATATATATATATATATATATATATATATAGACACACACACACACACACACATATATATATATATGCATATAAATACAAACTTATAGCAGCCTCATTTCAGAGTTGCAAATATCCTTTATAAAAAAATCGTCATAATAACGGCTTATTTTAGTGCTATTTGTTATAGAAATTTGGGCAGCATAACTACTTATTTCGTGATATATTACTATTTTAAATAGCACTTTTTAAAGATAAAAAGTAAATAAAATTCTAAAGTACTTAGCTCATGAAGC
The DNA here is from genome assembly GCA_013146195.2 of Codonopsis lanceolata. Taxonomy (NCBI): domain Eukaryota; kingdom Viridiplantae; phylum Streptophyta; class Magnoliopsida; order Asterales; family Campanulaceae; genus Codonopsis; species Codonopsis lanceolata. The sequence continues at coordinate 21,253,479 of CM028378.1, read as the reverse complement.
GTGAGGGTTTTATCCCGTACCAAGCCTCCTTCTGGTAGGCTTTAGGGTGCGCTCGCTTTGTCCTTCAGGGAGAGGGAGTCTTTTTGCTGTAGCGGAGTTTCAGGCAGCGTAATTGCTCCTTTTTGTTGTTTTTCACCTCAGGATCCGGGCGGCACAACTGCTTGCTTTTACTTGCTTTGCTGAGTTTGAAATCGAGCGGAGCAATTGCTTGCTTTGGCTGGATTTGACGTCTGGATTCAGGCAGGAAAACTGCTCTTGTTGGTTCTTTTGAACCGGTGAAATAGGGCAGAAACCTAGTTGGGTAGCTAGGGTTCACTTTGGCCAGAAGATTTTAGTGTTTAGGGGAAGATTTGGCAGCCTGGCGGAGCTTTGGGGTTAGAAAGGAAATAACATCAGTGTTCTCCTGGGAGAATTTTCACAAACTGCGAAATGTAACTGTGTTTTTTCACTGCCGAAAGGTATAACATTATAATCTAATCCTTTATTGTTTTTGAGCAGAATCTTAGGTTCACCATTTGACTGTCTGATTTCACAGTTTCCATCATCTTTTGAATATCCAAGACCATGTTGATTTTCATGATTTTTCTATTGACTGATGATGGTCTCAACAACAGCTTTTGACTTTGAGTAGGTATTAACAACATTGGTCGGTCGGAGATTCCTTTCTACAAGATCAACAATCTAGGCATCTGAGATTTTTGCTTGAATCTTATGTTTTTCATTTATGCTTTTAAGTTGCAGCATTTCTTTTTGTTATACTTTATAAAGCTCATTGATCTTTTGGAGCTCACAGTTTTCATCAGAAATTCGTTTGAAGACACCAGATTAAAAAACATGAATTCTTTTAAGTGTTTCAAACTTGGAATACATTTCTTGCATTTGTTCCAGTAGATCATCAATACTTATGTCAGTAGCCTTCTCCTCCTGCCTTTTTGACATTTTGCTTGTTTTAATGTCAGCAGTCCTTGGAGAGGTTGACTTGGCTTTTCTTTCTGGCTGACTTATGATCCTTTGTCCATAAAAAACAATTTCCTATTTTTTTTAACCACAAACTGATCAGGTTTGATGACCTTTGTCAGCTTGGGGTTTTTGATAGGTGAGCTTGGGGGACTCATTATCAGAATCATTTGAATAATTTGGACTAGGGGAATCATTTTCTGAATCATACACAGGTGATTCTGCAACAAGACAAAGGTTTTCTTCTTGCTCAAAATCAGCAGATTCATCTTCAGAATCTATCTCAATCCATGTTGCAAGATTTTGATCTTCAACAACTAAACGCTTTTGTTTTTCAAATTTTCTTGGAGCTCTTTTGTAATATTCATTTTTGGTAGAAGGACAGTTTGAAGCAAAATGACCAGGTTTTCTACAATTGAAGCACAACAATTTTTCTTTCTCATCATTGTCTTCATTTCCTTTGAAGTAAGGCTTTTGAAAGTTTGAAGAAGAAAGTCTTTGAAAACTTGAGGAAGGTTTTTAAAGATTTGAGGAAGATCTTTGAAAGTTTGTAGAAGGTTTTTGGAAGTTCTTTTTTAAAGATTTAAAGTTTCGAAATTGCCTAGCAAAGGCTGTAAATTCATCTTCATCAAATTCATTATCTGACGGAGATGTATACGTTTTTGGTGTCTCTTCTTGAGCTTGTAGAGAGATACCTTTAAATTTTTTCTCAATTTCTTGAGTTCTGAGAACTTCCTTTTCATAAAATTTTAAGCTTGCAACAAGACTGTGCATATGAGTTTTGTTCAAATCTCTTGCTTCCTTTATGACAGTGACCTTAACATGCCATCTACTTCCCAAGCTACTAAGAAAACGCATATTTAAATCTTTCATGCTATAAACTTTACCAAGGGAAGAACATCTATTACTTACCTCAAGAAATCTATCATAAGCATTCTTCAATGATTCTTTTGGATCCTTTTTGAATGCATCAAACTCTTGTATGCAATCATAAAGTTTGTTGTCCTTGGTGTTTTGATCTCCTTCAACCTATTTCATGAGAGCATCCCATATTTCCTTGGTAGTAACACAGTCGTGTATTTGTTTATAGTTTTCATCTGGAACGACACTTGATAAAATGTGAACAGCTCTAGCATTCAGTCCATCAGTAATTTTATCTTCCTCGGTCCCTTCAGATTGAGGTTTGAGGGCATATTCTTCAATAGCATGAGCAAGAGGATTTATGGTGTCATAATCTACAGTGGAAGATTTACCAACTATAGTATTGATTTTCATAGGTTGCATAGGACCACCTCTTACACATTCCATCAATCGTTTATCAATATTGTTCATATATCTTGTAATTATTTCTTTCCAAATATCAAAATGATCTTCGTAAAAAATAGGTACTTGAGTGACATTATTTGATTGAAAAGCTTTTGTAGTTGCCATGATCGAGCTTTCAAGTTGTTAAACTTGGAAGATAATAATTTTTCAAAAAGTCAAGCTCTGATACCAATTGTAAGTCCAGTTGGCAACTGATAAGGCTAGAGGGAGGGTGAATAGCCTTTTTAAAACTTTGAGGATAGTTTTAAAAACTTCAAAAGTTACAGCGGAAATAAGTAATTTTGTCAGTCAGATGATCTGATGTCAGCTAGCTTATGTTTTAAAGAGGTTGACGTTGCAGGATGAAACGGAATTGGTCAGCTGGATGACATAATTAAATTTTTTTTTAACTTTTTTATTAATATTTTAATGCCTTGAAAGACTACAATTATAGATATATGATGTCTTTTGGTGTGGCTAGAACAAACGGTGCCTTTGGTGAGACTTTGAACACCCGACCTCTCGGTTGAGAGTAGTGATGTACCAAGGTGCCTTTGGTGGGGCTTGAACACTCGACCTCTCCGTTAAGATAAACGAGTAGAGCTAAATGGGACATTTGGGTAAGGCTTGAACAACAACGTTGCCTCTAAAGAGGCTTGAACACCCGATCTTTCTATTGAAAGTTGTAAAGTCCAGGGAGTCGCTAGTGGGACTTGAACACCCGACCTCTCCGTTAGGAGAAGTGAGCAGTGCCAGTTGAGAATAGATTACAATATACAAGGAAAGTGCTGAAAAAACAATTTATCAAAACAAATAAGTAAACAATTTATGTAAGGAACTGGCTAACACTTAAGTAGATAAAGACTTCTTAAGTGTTAGAGCAGTTTGTAAGAACTAATGAAATAACTGACAAAGAAGTTGAAGTGGTTCATAGTAAAAACTGCTACGTCCACTACCAAGTTGGTCAAACTTGGATTTTTGAAGTGCACTAATATTATTAAAAATCTAAGTGATCTCTAATGGCTCATTGTACAACAAAGACCAATGTTTATGGAGTATGATTGAAAGACAATCACACTCGTGAGACAATCAAACTGATTCCTTAAAAAGAATATGCAAGAAGTTAGGAATAACAATTCAGTGATTGTGAACACACTAACTAGAAAAGAAATAACAATGAAGGTTAACTAGCTAAAGTTTTAAGGTTGAGGCACTTCAAGTGAGTAATCTGCTTTGAGAGTATGAATGCTTCAGATGTTTTCTTCAAGAGGTTTCTGAGGGTATTTATAGATGAACTTGAAGTACAGCCCGTTAGAAACACTTTTGAATTTGAAATGTGCCACAAATTCGAAAGTATCTTCTTACAAGATCATAGGGATCCTGTTTGAAAGATAAAGATCAGTAAGATCTATCATAGCACAAAACAGATAAGTGTCAGTACTAAGAAATGTTTAAGCAAAGAAGGTAAGGAAGCTGACACTTTAAAAGCGAGGGTCAACTACTTCTAAGTAGCTGACAGAAATATATTGCAAGCTGACCAATTTACTTAACCAAACAAATTGTAAGTTCTAGCTGAATAAAAGTATAATGATTTTAAACAAATTTAATTTAGGTAAGATTCAACACCACTTAACACAAGTATGGAAGGAAACCAGGGTATGCTACTCCAAATTTTGAGTTCTTTACAGATATGGTGCACTAATGAAACATGTACGTTTACACCCAATAACCAACGTAAAGAAGTTTGGAAAAGTGATGTAGGGCTTTCGTCTTTCAGTTGCTACTGTTACCGTTAACACTGTTTTTAAAACTGTTTTATGATGATTTTTTCTCGGATCATACTCAATAACCAAATATGTGCTAGAGTGGTATAATACGTCCCAACGATACACTATTTTCATACAAATTTCCTATATGTTTCCTCTTCATTCCCTTCGTCTATGAATGGTTTCGAGTGAGAGAATCACTTTGTACTTCATTTTTCTATTAATTAATTAATTTTTTTAATATTTTTTTTCTACAGTTTCTTGGATTATTAAAAATCCTTAACCTTGGTCACTCTCATAAGCTTGTCAAGACTCCTGACTTCTCTTTGCTCCCCAACCTTGAGCATCTGATTCTTAAGGACTGCACAAGTTTGGTTGAGGTTCATGAATCCATTGGAAACTTAGAACGACTTTCTTACTTGAATCTAAAAGATTGCAGAAATCTCAGAAAGCTCCCAAGCAACATTGGTGTGCTAAAATCACTTGAAATACTTATTATCCGTGGCTGCACTAATCTCGAGTTGCCAATGGAGTTGGGGGAGGTGGAATCCTTGAAAGTGCTTAATGCAGATGGAATGGACACAAACACGATACTTTCTGGAAGAATATGTATTAAACCATGGAAAGCATTAATGTCCTACCTATAGAAAAATCGAACACTAATTCAAGAAGTGTTAGGCTCTTCGTTAGCACAGAATTTATTGAGTTTGAGCCTTACAGAGTGCAATCTTTCTAACTATGCTTTTCCAACTGATTTTAATAATTTATCCTTATTGAAAAACTTGAATCTGAGCAAGAATCCAATTTGTGGCCTGCCAGGTTTTATAAGAGGCCTTATTAGACTCCAAACTCTACAGCGAAATTCGTGCAAAAAGCTTCAATCAATTATAGGGCTCCCAAAGATGGACAAACTATTTGTCGGACATAGTTCATCATTGGAAAAGATAACATACTCATCAGCTAGCCATATGCCACAACAAATTGAGCATACTGATTGTTTCAAACTATTTGATGTTGAGGGGTTGATCAAGTTAGAACCCACTAGGGTTTTGGACTTGAAACATTGCAAGTCTAACTGGTCGGCGACTTCGTGAAAACCTTAGTGCAACCGTCTTTCTCTTTCCCGACTAGTAACTAGTTATACTTTAAGAGGAGTATCATTGTTTTATTTTTCTTAGTAGCAGTAATTCTTGTTTTGTTCTATATCTTTATTTATTTAGTCAAATTCTGTCTTTCACATCAAACAAGCTTTCAGATATATTCCATGAGGATGATATTCATTTTTTCACTAACTTAAGTAATATCTTGTACAATATGTGGATTTTTTTTTGGCATAGTTGTTCATAATATTTTGCTTGCTTGTGATCATAAGATAATTGGAGGGCAAGAGCAATTTTTTTCTCAAAAGAATTCACCTTGAACAATTTGATGGCAACATACAGTAAGCCCCATGTGATTATCCTTGAGTTGGACTGACTCACAACAACTCAATTGTCCCACCCTTGACTCTAAATGGAGACCACCTTGAGTTAACTATGTTAAATTTTATCACATAGAAGAGACTAGTAACCAGTTGAAGATGCTTATGGTAAAAAATTAAAAATTGCTCAGATACAAGCAATGAAGCAAGACACAACGACCAAATCAGCAATCAGATTTAGACATTTTATTCTAGCTTTCTTAACATGCCAGTGGAAACAAAATGGAATGAATGCTTAAACAGAGAATCTTACATCCCTTTCTTTGTGAGTGGGTATTACCAAACACAAATCTTAAACTGTGATTGATTTCAGTTATGTTGAATTTCCCATTTACGATTAAAATTTTCAAGAATGTAAAATGTAACAAATGACATGGTATCTGCAGATAATTATTGAGAAACAGAAAATGGTTGTAATAACTGATAGGATGTGGGCAAGGGTCCTATCTTCAACCAAATCAGCCAAACTTTCTGAGCTCGAAAGATGTCATAGAATTATAGGTAACATATAAGTCGCTAGACTGAATGCAGTAAACATGTACAAAGTCGACTAGGGTTTGGGACTTAGACATGTGTAAGTCTAAAACAACCCAACTGTATTGCCGTCTGGGAGAAAAATTGAGGTTAGAATTGATTAGGGCTTGAGATTTACACAAGTACAAGTCCAAAGAGCCTAGCGACTTGAAGAAATACACATCGTACCTTGCCTTGGGCATCGTTCGTTGCTGGCAAAAATCGAGGTCGTTGTTTCCTGCGGGAGAATGAGAACATTTAGCGAGTGAGGGGGTATTTAGAAAATGATGAAAAATAATGGTTTGTTTTGTTTTAAGGGAAGTAAGAGTGTAATTGTAATATAATCATTTAAAATGGTACAACGTTTAGTAAATAAGATGCGACGTTTACTGTCACTTTTAAAAAAAAAACAAATTTGACTAAAAATGATGAAGTCTTGTTTGATTTGGCCCCGCTATAAGTTGGACCCCAAATACCAAAACTTCCTGATTTACCCCCCTTTTTGTTCCTTGCGTCGTCCACCCCTCCCAGGCCCCAGCTTCTCTTCTTCCCCCTCCCACTCTCACAGCCTCTTCCCTTGCTTTGCGTCATCCACCCCTCGTCCCTCCCACTGGTTTGGGAGTATGGGACCATAAACGTTCCCGCCAAGACTAGATATACTGGATAGCGAGAACAGCAAGCACAATCACATTTCGTAGGTCAAATCGACTGTCTTGGAAAACAATTTCTGTGTTCGATTTTAGTCAGTTTGAGTGGAGAGTGCTGTGAATGTATAAGTGGAATTATGGTTTCGGAAAGGAAGAAGCTAAACAAAACTCAAGCAAAAACCCCAGATTCTGACCATTCCCTTCCTCCCGACATCTTTCGATCCATTCTCTCTCAAATTGAAGCTTCTCAGGTACTCCCTCTTCGATTTCATGGCGGTTCTTTTTTTTTTTTTAAATGGAGCTATTAATGTTTTGTACTGTAATTTTGAATTATTATGCTTATCGAAGCAGATCCCAAACAGGCTACGGGCTCATATATTCTAAAATGGGAATGAAAAGGCTCAAATAGGCTTAAAGTGTATTCATTTGACTTGTTTATCTCAATTTATGGTAGTCTATAGCCAAAGTATCAATCAATCATATTAAAAGTCCCTTCTAGGTTTTGGTGAATATACCTTTATACTGAATTAAGTCTTAAAATTAGTGCAAAAGAAAATAGCACACCTTAAGATTAACTGCTCATTTCCCGACTAAGTTGAACGTTTGGATACTATAGATAAAAGCAAGTGATTATGGCGAACCAGGAATAAGAGTAGTACATGGTATCCTTGTACAAAATGAAATAGATAAGCTCCGAGTTTGGAATAATTAGTTTTTGGTGATGTGAGGGCGCCAAAGCGTTTGGTGTTTTGGCGGCCATCTCAGAGATCAATAGGCTTGAAGGTCTAGGGCGTGTCAGAGGATCTCGTTGAGAGGAGGGATTCTCTTAAAAAGGAACTTGAGGAGGTGTTGTTGTGAGAAGACATCAGTTGGCATAAGAAAGTAAAGTAGGTGGTGAGGCGAGTGGGCAAGATTGCACTTCGATACATGTCGAATCCTATGTTTCTTAAGACTGAAACAACGGAAAAAACTACTGTGCTTTAATCTAATATTGTCATAATATAGTCCATCCATGATCTAAAACATGTGTGCTCCTGAATATTTATCATTCACAAATTTGTTTTATTTCTCACCTACCTCCCTTTACCTTCAACACCTGGACAGTGACTGTATTGACCTATTGTTTGTTGTACATGTAATCCTTGATCTTCTTGTGTTTTTAACACCAGTAGGAATATTTGTGTTACTTGCTCCTGGAAGAACATCCATGCCAATTAGAATAAATTTTCTCAGCAGATGAAAACAAAGAAAAACCATTATAATCTATTTCAACCACCAGCATGAACCTTTGCAATCACTCTCCCACAACATCCTTCATTGAACCATGTTTGGACATTATCGTTTAGTAAGATTCTCAATTCTTAGTTGCTTGTAATTTTCTTTTGTTTGAATATCAGGGACTAAAGTCACCGATTCTGAAGAGGTTATACAATCTACTCAGTTATTTATCTTCATTCCAACAAGGTTGTGTGGCAAAAGAAGCTGATATAAATGGTTTTGTCATGAAAATTGGTAATAGTGAAGTCTGGGTAGCTTATAAAGAGATTGGTACACTCTCTGATGTTCTTTATAAAGAATTTCATCAGAGGTTTGAACAGCTATTCTATGTTAGGCACGATCTCTCTGAAAATATGGCTCTTGGACGGCCAGGATCGCAACAAGCAGACATGTGGGATGCAAGTGAGGAACTAAATCTGCTGTTTAGATGTTGTATGATAGTATTGAACTTGCCGATGTCCCAGGAAAATCTTTTAGAAAATGGCAAAGCTTTACTTTTGATACTAAGAAAATTGAGTTTGCTCAAGTTGGGAGGAAAAGAGAAAAATGATAAGTGTTTTGAGATGTTGCTTTCTTCGGAATGCGCAAATAGTGAGAAAGACTGTGCTGCCTCCTCTGAGAAAAGTGCTGCTTCCTCAACTTCCTTCGAGCCTCTAAATTCATGTATTCCGTTTCTATCAGCTATACTTGAGGTATTTTGCTAGATCCACCTATTCCACTGAATTTTTAGCTTATTGAGATGGAAGAGTCAGCTTGCTTTATTATGTTAAGGGCTAACTGCATGCGAATGCCCAACAGTTTACCCTAAGTTACACATTGATACACACGGGACCAGTATCTACACATAAAATGCATATCTAGTGCACTAGCAAAGTTAGTTCTCGGGCCTTTATAAGGACTACCCCCTCTCCCTGATTGCACAATTCAGAATCTGTTTCACATAGCTGAAATTCCTCTACTTATCTCTGCGCAACTAAAGTGGATTACTTTTCAGGTGTTTGTGGATGAGCTCTTGCTGCATGGCCAATTAAGAAAAAAGCTCCTGCTATTTGATTCTATTTGTCCTACAAGTGGACGATTGTTTATGCACCTCTCTACTCATGATGATATTGGAATTGTGATGGAGTTGATATCTGCTTACTTTTCGCTCTCAGTTTTTGATGAACCGATGATTAAAGACTTTCTCAATAGATTGGCTTGGGTTCAAGGAAAGAAGTTTAAGGCTTCTGCACTGAGCTTGGTTACAGCCAGAACATTGCTTTTGGATCCCATTATGCGTTCTGCACCAAAGTTACTGCGGGCCCATTTGATTTCGTTAGTTTCCGATACCATTGGTATTGGCATGGGTTCTGAAAGTTTGAAACCAGATCCTAAACTTGTTCATTGCTACTTATCAGCATTCGAAAGTTCAGTTATCTTATACAGCCAAGACATATCATGGTTGCATAACGAGTTGCATCCCATAGGTGCTAGAGCTTCTTTGCTTCAATCAAGTACACGCTTTCAGCTTTCTTATGATACCTACCTTGAGAAATCCAAGAAAACAGAACTTGATCATGTAATAACCAAGTTAAATGATTTGTGGCATTCACAATTGACAAGTACATTTTCGAGAACAAAATCTGACCTGGTAACTTTGTGTACATCATATATTCAAGATAGCCAGTATATACTTGACATGTCATGTAGAGATGAGATTCTGTCTATTATAGGGTGCATGTTAGTGCAAGCTGCTGATAATGTCCAAGATATCTCAGTATCTCCTAATGGGAGTACAAGTTTGGAAGATATATGTCTTCTTGCCTCGTTGTTGAAGTTGATGAGCAGTTCGTTGTTACAAGCTCTTTGGTGTCTTAGATATAGTGGTGATCCGCATTGTCTTAAAGCCTTAAAAGACTTCTCCTTTGTGAACATCATAAGCTGTTTTGAAGAATTTAATATTCATCTTCAGATCCAAACATCTTTGTGCATCATCATGGAAACTCATCCAACAAAGCATAAGGAGCCCAAGCTGATGCTTCTACATTTCTTAGGCTTGCTATCATTGAGTTTCCGAACTGGCCTGGATTTCTTAGTGAAGGGTTGCATATTTATCATCATGGCATTGATGAATCTATTTGTTTTTGAAGAGGGTAATTTAGGTGCATTGAGGTCACTAACTGATTGTGGATCGGAATTCTCTTTATCAGTTAAACCTCCAGTTAATTCCCAAATGGTAAATCTCGCTTCTTTTTGCATTTTTCTGTACTATTCCTTGCTATATGAGTGTATAAAGTGAGCTGCGTAATGACGCAGGCTATGGTGGACCCAGATTCTAGCCAAGCTGCAGCTTCAGAATTTCAGAAGATACAGAATTTGAACTTGAGGTATACTATACTATTCTTATGTACGTCGTCTTAGCTACTGTCTGATTTCATTTATTTATTTATTTATTTATTGACTCCCTCTATTCCAGACAAAGAATTCACTATACGATTTTGGGATGTTTCATTTAAAGTGTCCACTTTCAAAAATTATGCTTACAATTTCCATAACCTTTCATCTTTACCCTCTACCTAAGTTGCAAGCATAAAACCCCAAGGGTTGGGAGAGATGTTAAGGGCACTCAAGAAAAAGACCTTGAGGTCCTTGGTTCCAATCCCCATACCAAGGGGCCATACTTACCTATGAAAAAAAAAGGTAAGCATATTGGTTGTGCTCAAGTATTTTTGTAATTATGGCCAACTCCAATGACATTAATATGTTCCTCAATTCTTAGACTTTTCAAATGTGGACTCTTAGGGTGAAAAGGAGGGAGTACTTTTTTATTGTTGGTAATCATATACGCATGTACCTCTGTAAGTCTTTCTTATTTTCTTTACATCCTAACATCACAGTTCAGCTTTGTTTTGAAAATGTCAGATGCGTTTGAGATGATTCGTACCGAACAGAAACAATTAACTGAAAAACAGTACCATCCGTCATTTTTGCTATTGTTGGTGCAACTTTGGGGTGTTAGATTTTCTACGGTAATAAATAATGTTTGGGTCTGAGGCTCTGATTAGATGAAGAGAGAGAAAATGTGAAGGCTGCTTTGGGTGGTTTTCATGGGCTTTGTAAAGTAACCCTCAAATGATACTTGAGGCTTTTAGGGTTCCATTTTCTTAAGGCAAGATTTGGGTCTGTTGAATTAGGTCTATTAGGGTCGAGAAAAGTTCTTTCAGGTCTGCATACAAGTTTGAGGGTGCAAAAGTAAAAATAGAAGAATTTGTGTAGAATCAGCAGCTAGCATCTCAAGTTATACCCCCACAGACATCATGTAGGGTTTAATGCGTCCTTTGAAATTCAAATGCTAGAAATATTTGCATCGTTTGATCTTTATTTAGGCTAGATTTGTTTGCAAGGATGAAATGAATTGATTTAGCTCAAGTGTATTTCATTCTCACACCATCTTTAGTACTGTGCAAGTGTACCACATATCTGTTTTTTTAAAATAAGGTATAAGTAATATTAACAGGCGTCAAATGAGGTGACGTGCCCTTGTACACTGGAAGTATACTAGTTCGAAACTATACTGAACAAAAGATTTGACCATACTATCTACAAAAAGGATCCTCTGAATTAGGGTCAGCAATGAAGCACCAGAATCGCAAAGACTGTAGAAAGTTCTTTTTAATCCCTTCGATATCAGATTTGACATTCTCAAATGCCTTCATGTTCCTCTCTTTCCATATGATCCACCAAATTGCTGTTGGAGCATAGTTCCAGAAGACATTACTCCTCCCTTTTAAATAACAACCATCCTTGAAGCAACTCATTAACAGACCTGGGCATAGCCCAAGAAACACCAGCAGAGAGGAAAAGCAAAATCCATAACTCCCTCACAATAGGGCAAAGCAAGAGCAGGTGATTCACATCCTCCTCATTCTTGCACATGTAGCACCGATTGACGTAAATCATGCCACAAGATCTCAAATTCTCCCCCAACAAAATAGCTCCCCGAGCTGCCTCCCAAACAAAGAAAGCCACCCTACTTGGGATTTTAGCTTTCCATATTTCCTTCCACGGGAACGAGACTCTGCCCCTCTCAATCAGCTTTGAATAGAAGGATTTGACAGAGAACATTCTGTTTTTAGAGCCCTCCCAGATGACTTTATCTTCTCGAGCATTGCCTCTTACAACCGTGAAGAAAATCCATGAACTGCACAGTGTCCTTGATCTCCCAATCATGAAGATTTCTGCTTAAAACCGGACTCCTGAGATCTGTCCCTCCATGATTTACTACCAGCGAATTCACCTGTTCATCCCTATTAACCGTGATATTAAATAACCTGGAAAGCAATTGCTGCATAGTAGTATCATCCCCACACCAAAAATCCTTCCAGAACCTGACTTGATTTCCAGGGCCTATCCCAAACTTAATGAAGCTGATGAAAGTAGTCCAAACTCCCATAATACCTTTCCAGACACAGGAGCCATGGGAAGACAAACCTTCCTTGGGGAACCAAAGGTGTTCACCCGCTCTGTATTTACTCACCACTAACCCCCTCCTCAGCGACTCTTTATCAACTAAATACTTCCATAACCACTTACCCAACAACGCCTTATTAAAATATTTTAGATTTTTGACTCCTAAGCCCCAGCCTCCTTGTTGGAACAGACTGAATCCCACCCGACTAAGTGATATTTCCTCCTCTTTATCCCCTCCTCAAAGGAAATCTCTTTCCAGCTTCTCAATTCTCTTTACCACCAAGGCAGGGGCCACGAACAAGGATAAGAAATAAGTGGGAAGATTAGAAAGAGTCCTCTTAATCAAGGCAAGTCTTCCAGGCTTTGACAAGTACTACCTCTTCCACCCCACCAATCTCCTCTCAAACTTTTCAACAACCGAATTCCAAACATTGATATCTTTGAAAGACGAGCCTAGAGGCAGACCCAGATAAGTCATGGGAAGACTAGAAGATCTGCAGCCAAAGAACGAAGCCAAACTCTCCAATAATCTTGTTGCATCACAGCAAATCAGGGTATCATCGGCAAAAAGTAAATGAGAAATTGATACACCCCGACCTGGTTCATTTCCCACCTCAAAGCCCCTAATAAAACCTCCTGCTATTGCCTTATCAATGAGCCGACTGAGAGCCTCCATGATCACAATGACAAGAAAGGGGGTCCCCTTGACGCAACCCTCTCGATCTCGAGAAATTTTTTTCAGGCTGTCCATTAATCAAAATAGAATACCTAACTGAAGATATGCAAAAAAAAAAAAACCCACTTTTGTCCATTTCTCTCCAAAACCCAGTCTGTCCAAAAGATAAATCAAGAAATCCCACCTAACATGATTGTAGGCCTTCTCCACATCCAGCTTGCACAATACCACTGGAATCCCACTTCTCACCCTCGCGTCCACCACTTCATTAGCTATCAACGCTGCATCCAAAATTTGACGATCACCCACGAAGGCATGTTGCGAATCTGAGACCACTTGGCCGATCACCTGTCTCAGTCTGAATTCAACGAATTCATTAATGATTTGGAAATGGTGCACCTGCCCCTCGAGGGGAATGCCTTCACTTGGTTCAGAGGGGGGGGGGTTAATCGGCAGTGTTCTAGGATTCGCAACATGCCACGCACCAAGGAATATTCCACTTATGTCTTACAAAAGTCAATTCAGTCCACAGCCCTGAACGGAGAATATCTGAGCATGGACCGACACACCAGAAAACACCCACAATGAGTCATCTGCCACCCACTTAAACAGGCACGAGACTGAGAAGTCTCCCTTCACGTGATCCTCAACAGTAATAACTCTTCTATCCCACATTACAAGAATGCCTCCTGCAGCCCCAACGGCTGCATCGAGGTGAACCCAGTCCATCCAATGCACCCTCCTATACTGTCCACCAAACTTCTGTCCATACAACTCATTTTAGTCTCTTGCAAGCAGATTACAGATGGCTTCCATCTACTGAGAGCTTCTTTACCAATTTGCCTCTTCCTATAATTATTCAAACCCCACACATTCCAACTGATCAGTTTTATATCCATATCTCTAACTAGTTAACCTTTTGTTTCCCAGTTCCTCTGTCTACCTTCCCTACTGCCCCATCGAAATTAATACTACACCGCAGATTTTTGAGCTCTTTGCTTTCCCTGCTTTCTTTTATCCCGGGCCTTGATTCGACTCGTTCCCACCTTATTTCTTGTTGATAGACGCCCCTTCTCAAGTTCCATTAATAAGTCCACAATTTTATCTTCATACCCTTTACAAGAGACACCCAGGTATTTCCCAAAGTTTTTCGCCCTCCTACTCACCCAGGCTGAAATATCTTTGCTAAGATCCCCATCAATCAACAATTCTGGCTTGAAGACCTCGTCTGGTCTGACCACCAATATAGAGCTGAAATACACACAACCTCCTCCGTGTCCTTGCTCACAACACCAGACGACCCGACATTATCATCATGGGAAGGGAACTGCGAATTCTTCGGACATTCTCTCCTTCAGACTTTCTGTTGACTGAAAGAAATTTTGTTTGAATGAAACTAACAGCGGGAAACCTGAATAAAATTCTAATATGAGACTTCTTTGTGCTCAAAACTCTTTGTGTAAGCTCCCAAATAGGACCTTAGTCATTTAGTATGTGTCTAAGGCCCTAAGCAATGCTCGTTAGATGAGAAAAAAACTATTACTTGGACCTCGTAAGCATTCTTATACACCTATAATACATTTTCTTGTTTCTACCATATGAACAACTAAGGTTAATAATCATTGCACACTATCACATCACAATAAACTGGTGTTGTACACCTCATCTTGTGAGGTCAACACAAATGTTTGTAGGGACATGCAGACATAGTGCCACCTTACCCTGGTGACTTAAGTTCTAATCTATTTCACTGTTCATGTTTGAATCCCAACAATAGTAGCAAAGTCACAAAGAACCATGTCTGAATCCTTATTTTAAGTAGCTACTAACATTGTCACAAAGAACCAATTCTTGCAGAATGAGCAACTCTGCTGAAGGGGAAGATTTGCAGTCGGAAAACCCATCAAATACCTCAGCTTCGGATAACATGGAGCACGTCCCTACCAGGGAGGAACAAGTGTGTAATGGGGAGATTTTTCTCAGGAGCATGCTAGGTGAATCTGGAGGATGTCCTGATTTTGATGATTTATCAGATTTCATCGTGTGCAAGAAGGGAAAGAACTATGCTAGATGGTTAAAGCATCGGGAACATTATAGGAAAAAGAAATTAGCTAAAGGGGCAAAATCAAGGTTGAAGAAGAGGCAGAAAACTTATAGATCTGTGATGGGAAAGTAAACTTAAGGGAGAGCCTCATTCTTTTGAGAGGAAAGATTCTTAGACACTGGTTTGAGGCTAAGGAGCCAAGTCAGAAATGGCTTAGAAGCAGGTAGTTTAGTTAGCTGCTTAGATATGAGTAGATATGCTAGAAATTTAAGTGTTGTAAATGAATGCTTCTATTATTTGTGCAACAAGTGTTATTGCTCCCTGATTTTGTTATATTATGTGGCTATCTAAAGAAGGTTCTTTGTGAAGAATCTCTCTCTCTCTCTCTCACACACACACAGCCATGTTGTTTTTGCAAGGGTTTTTGTAAATGGATTAAATGCCTATTGTTCTTTTTGAACAATTACTTTGTCATGGTTTCTCCACCGTCTCTTCCTCCTACTTTTTTTTTATTTACTTCGATTATAGCAAAGTTTTAAAAAAATACCTCGAAAGGAAAAAACCATGTATCCCAATGTACCCTGTGTATCCGACATTACATTGGATATTGTAATATCTAAAACAAAAACGCTATGTTTATAACTACTCATACAACTATTGTTACAACTAGATGAGGGTCAAATATGTTTTGTTAAAAGACAACTTTGTCTTTCACTAAAACTTAGTTAAACCAATAATTGTAAACCTAGCATTGTTGTGCTCAAAATTTGGTGAAATTTTGTAATTTTACATATGGTACTATGCTTGACAATCACAACCCGGGCCTGCTAGCCGAACCAAACCATTTGGTTAACATTTTTTGGTTGAAACGAACCCAATGAAGTTTTTAGGTTAAGACGGTTGAACACGTAATCTGTTTTGACCTGATACACATGATAAGAAATGTGTTTTTTTATTTGTAAATGAATGAATTTTTGAAAGAGTTGCAGGGTTAAGATGGATCGACTTGTTTTTAACACTACATGATTCTGACACGATATATTTGACCTGTTTGATATTTGGATTATTTTGGGTTTCAACTCGTTCTAACTCGTTACCCAGCCCAACATAACTAAATTGCCACGCCTAAGACTATGGGTGTAAATGGTTCGTCACGGTTAGGTTTTGAGACAAACTACAAATTGAATTACGCGGCATTAGTTCGTAAAAAATTAAACCATTTACAAGTAGGCAAAGATTGCAATGTGGAACAATGGAACCATGATTGAGAAAGAGATCGAGTAAGTAAATAATACGATCATAAAAATGATTAATATAATATGTCTACAAGAAACAAAATGGGTAGGGAAACGCTAGATAACTAAAAAAGCACAGTTTTTATATTCTATTATGAAGCGCCCCGACCCCCAATTTTTATACAAGTCTCCGATCGAGCGCCTAATAAACACATAAAACACCTACAATGCTCCTACTAATTACGGGCTAAACAAAACATACTTGATAAAACATAATCATTTATGTAAATAATATAAACACCACAGCTTCTAAAAAGCCAGAAAAACAAAAGTTAACAAGTTATTACTCGTGAACTAAACACAATGACTTCAGCCACTATTGAAGTAGCTTTTGGAACCCACATGGTTTTGGAAAAATTCTACACATGTTGTTTTGTTTGTTTTGGCAGATGATGTTCCTGATGTGCTACCCGATGAGGTTCCTGATGATGTTCTGGATGATGCATCATTGGGTATGTCATCCTGTTCTGGGTAGTAAACATTTTTTTTTATTTCCAAACAAATTCTTAGCAAGATCGGCCCTTCTTTTGTGACAAAATAGTCTGATATGACCTGGCTCATAACAGTAATGACACACATACCTCCTCTTCATATGTTTAAATTTTTTCACAAACCCGTTTTGGTTTTTAGAAGAACCTGAAAGTACCTCTCATTCTTTGACAAAAACAATAGGTTTGAAACTCAACCCAATAGTATACTTTGGACCAACACTCGAGGCTTCATCAAGTTTGGTCTTACCTCTATTCTTTTTGGACAAAGTCTCATTAGCCTTTTCAAGCTCGGATCTTAAATTTTCAATTTCATCATCCTTTTTGGCGAGCAAGGTTTCTAATCTAACTATGGATACTTTCTGTTCATCATTCTCATTTAAGAGAAAATGAATTTGTTTATCAATAATTTTCATTTTGGCACACCTTTTTTTGCCAATTAGTATATAAAGCCTTATACTCCTCAATCAAATTAGTATCCTCACAATCAGATTCATCATACTTAATAATTTCAGTGTTCTCAACTATTGAGGAGTTGAAACACCGAAGATCTAACAAGCTACCAACCAATGAGGCAGCTGATGAAGCATCATTGACAGCCTCATCAAAGTAAATTCGATCAGGATTTTCATGAAGAGCGTTTGTCTCTTCAAAAACAGAAAAAGTAAACAAATCTTCTACATCTTCTTCTCCATCACTATCACTCATAGTGGAGATAAAATTCAAACCCTTTTTGTGTAATGTGTTGACACATTGATTTGTATAATGGTTATATCTTGTACGCGCACAACATTAAAAATAATCAAGGTTTAGAGTACAAGCTTGTTCATCAATGGATTTGATGTAGGCCGATATCTTATCCTTCCATTTTGAATAGTTAATCAAATCAAGAGTAGAAGGTTAAAAATCGAAACACTTTGAGAATCCATCATTGCTACAACACTTAGTAAAGCTAAGTGTTGGCTCTAATACCAATTGAAATGCAATCTGCATCTAGGATTCGCAGAATAAACAACACTCACTGATTCAGTCACCAATGATGTATCTGATGATACGTGATCTAAAGAATCATTGAGTTCAAAACAACAGCAGAATAAGTAAACAATTAATTAACGAAACAAACACAGCAACACAAATGAGTTGTTTATGTCTCAAGTAAAAACACTTGTAGACGGCACCTAAGGGAAAAACTTTCACTTGATTAAAAGATTGCAATTGCTTACAATATGAAAACTAAACTTTAAGAGTGGAAATCATTACGAAAACTCCTATGAGAGAATATGAATCTATTCTAAGCTGAACACTCTTTGATATATGAAGATATGAAACAAGAACAAGGAGTGTAAACGAAGTTAGTGAACAACAGGTCCAATGAGGCTTGCAATGATGTATATCATCGGTTGGCACATGCATTGACTTCATGACTGCATCTTGTGCAAAACTCTCTCTCAAAAACTCTTAGCTTCGTTAACCGATGTCGAGGATGATTACTTCATATATATAGCTTCTAGGAAACATGTCTTTCAAGTAAACCACTCAACAAGGCAATGTTAGAATTAGGAAATAGTTATTATAGAAATAAACCTCTAATTCTTACAAGTTATGTATTGCCATATTAGAGTCCTTAAAGAAGGAAATGACCAAGCTTCCTAGAAATTACCGAGAAAGGCAATAACAACATGTGTATTAAAATCTAGGACATGACAAAGAGAGTGAAAAATATCCCACAATTTATTTTACCCTAACAATAAACACTACAATAGCATGCCTACACAATATGCCTCGAAATTCAACTAAGCGACAATTGCATTTCACATTACATTCTTCATCTCCCTCTTCTTTAACCAACATAACGTTGAACTCTGTCCTCCTCAAGTTTTCACCAACTAATTTATCCTCTGTTACATCATAATTTATAATTGCTCTACAAGACTCTGGATCACCAATTTCACAAAACATCTTCCGGGTTAACTCCATTTGAAATTCTTTGAACTTTGAGGTAGTGTAAGCTTCTTGGACTTGTTTTTCCATGAGATTATAAATTGTTACAACGGGAATACGTGAGTGGAAAGAATTGGCATCTTCTTTATTTTCCTTCCTTACTTTACTCTTCAATGCATGCTCATATTTCTCGACAAATTGTTTCAGGATCGTTTTTGAGTTAACATACCCATCAAAAAAGGAATTCATACTCTCGCTCTGTTGTGTGGTAGACATGCCTTCCCAAAAACAATCTTTCACAAAACAAGGGACCCATCAATACCTCTCATTATATAACCCCATTAACCATTCATTATTCTCAAGCTTGTATTTCTCTATCATTTCCTTCCAACTTGCTTCAAATTTGATACTAGATAATGAAATCATAGACACTATTTTGGATGGCATACTTCATAGTTTCATATGTATTGTGCCCTCCAAATATTTCAGGTAGCTTTTGCATTATATGTCACAAGCACCATCTATGACGAACATTTGGAAAGACAAACTCAATCGCATTGCGAATAACTTTATCTTGTTCAGTTATTATGGCACTCGGAGCATGGTTAGACATGCATGCAAGCCAAGATTTGAACAACCATATAAATGTGTTTGTATATTCTCTCAAAATTAGACCACATCCAAGTAAAATAGATTGTGCCCATGGTGATTTACTCCCACGAAAAGAGCAAATGGCATGTCATATCTATTTGTCAAGTACGTCGAGTCAAATGTCACGACATCGGCGAACTATTCATAAGCCGCCCTACTTCGTGCATTTGCCCAAAACACATTATTTAAACGATTTTCCTCATCTAAGTCAATCACAAAAAATATTAGAATATGTAGCTTGAACTTCCATGAGGTACTGTTGAAGGGCCTCTGCAACGCCACAACTGAGGTTCAACCGTCTTTCTCTTTCAATGAAATTTCGTGCATCTTTTTCTATACATGTTAAATTTTCATGACCATTAGCTTCAACAGCTAAAGCATTTGTATTCTGATTAAGTCTTATTCCAACATTAACATGAAGTATGAGTTGTCTTTTCACATGTGGCTTTATTTTTCTGTTACTTCTATGCAAGAATGTTGTCCTAAAATCGAACGTGGCCTCAAAATGTTATTTCCTTTGCTCCTTGACTCACCACCGCGAAAGCATACAAGTCTGAAATATCTCGTAACTAGATCATCTCCTCTTTCCGAGGATCTTTTGCTTACACTAAAACCTACTCTTTTTTTTTTTACCATAATCTTGGTAAAAGTTCACAATACTTTCAATGCTATCAAAACACATCCCCACCTTAGGCTCTTCAATCTTATCATAGGCTTTACCATAATCATGTCCATCTTTGCACAAAACAAGTTAACATTTATCAGAATAAATTGTGACTAATAATTGTAGTTAATGGATTGATATAGAAATTAGATGTACAAATAAGAAGATTAAAAAAAGGTACATATCACGCTTAAACAATTAGATATTTAGAAGAATCTAGAACAAGGGTATCAAGATTTCATCCACTACAAATGTAACTGAAATAGGTTAGAGACACTTAGGTGCTAATCCTATTATTTATTTAAACTTGTGTTAAAGGTAGCTTTAGAAGGGGGCATAAATATGTGCATTTTCTTGTGTTATAACAGAAGAATTTATGACATCCCGTATAACGAACCGACCTGGATTCCAATACAAAATCCCAAAATCGTGTTGCTAAAATGAGAAAACAATGGACAGGTGCTTGCTAAGCATGATGGCGCCCATCAAACAACCAAGCTAAACAAGCTCCAGGAACAAAGTAAAGCATAACGACGATACGAAACAACAACATCGACAAACTACGGAAGCGAAAATATAATAAAGGGGGCCCGAGCTATCAAGCTCCGAGCTAACACAACCAAGGAGATGGTGTAAGACCCGAACCTTCGTATATTTGACTTTCTCGTTTTGCGTGTCGTGTAACCGTAACCTTGCTTACTTGACTTGAGGTAAGAACCTTGATTTGTGTAGGTAGGCTATCTAGAAGCCAATACCTTAGTTCCATATGTTCCATAGACTTTAACTAGTTAAAGTTACAAGTCGCATATCGACGCTGCTCGTTACTTAACTCGGTTGAGAGTTTTCTCGCGTAGTTCTTTCGTGTGACCTCAGTTGTACTCTTAGTCATTCCTTCATTTGTCTTGAGGGTTATTTGAGCCTCATAAAGCCTTAGTACATAAGTTTTATGCTTGTTTGAGTTGCATTTACCCAACGTGCGCTTCACCTTTAGTCCTGGACCCATTTGGCTTCGTTTTTGACTTGAACCATCGTTCCAACTTGACAACCGAACATCCTAGGAGATGTTCGGCCAGCCCAACCGAACTCCTTTAGAAGAGTTCGGCCATGCCAACCGAACAAACACATAAAAGTTCGGCCCAGACAACTGAACGGTGCTCCCGACATCAGCTTTGTGCTGGTTTGATTCTTGGCGTGAAACTCCTATTCTACCCTTATTTAACCCTTGCCCCTTCACCCATTTGAGGTTATTTGAGTCCTTAAACACCCTTATAACCCCAAACACTCCTCCTCTCTCTTGATTAGTGACCGTCTTCAACCATGAACGGGAAGGAGAGAGTGCGTGAGATTGAGTGTGAGACTAATGCGTGTTCCGGCGATTCCTGGAGTTTCGGCCATCTGTTTGATGAGCCGAGACCACCATCGCGAAGACCTTGCCGAGTAGATAATTTCCCATGGGTTTTTTTCCTCTTCCTAGTTGTTTTTGGCTCGATAAAGGTATGTTACCGAAACCCTGGTTTCTCTCTCTAACTCAATATTGATGTTAGGTTGCTAGAGACTTGTTCCTCGTCATTTGTCGTTGTTATACTCGTCGAAATGATATGTTCTTGTTGTATATCACTATGTGATAGTTATGGTTTGAACCCAAATGATTTGATTGAGTATATTGGAATAGTTATGGTTTAAGATTGATTGTGGTTGGGTTTAGAAACCCAGATAAATTGGGAATCCCGAATTTATGCCTTGACCTAGAATTTGAGACTTTGTATTTTGACCCAAATGAAGTCAATTAATTGTAGAAGTTGTTATTTGAGCCTTGGGATAAATTCCTATACTACTTGTGTTAGTTGAATCTCAAACATGGAATCTTAAGATTTGATCGGGTGAGACCGAATTGGTTTTAAGGTTGATTCTTGGCTTAGGACTTTAATTGA
This sequence comes from Codonopsis lanceolata, assembly GCA_013146195.2. Taxonomy (NCBI): domain Eukaryota; kingdom Viridiplantae; phylum Streptophyta; class Magnoliopsida; order Asterales; family Campanulaceae; genus Codonopsis; species Codonopsis lanceolata. Next base: position 21,231,394 of record CM028378.1, on the reverse strand, counting down.
GGTCCTTAGATGATTTTAAGTGTGAATTTATCGCTAGTCATTGGATTGGTTATGTAGGGGTCGCAAATATATGACTCGAATGAAAGACCTTTGGATTGGTTCGATTATGAATCAGAACTATTGATGCTTGTCTGACTTCAAATGAAGTCCCGAAACTTGTAAGAATGTAATCTACGCCTGTATGAAACCTAGGGAATCATGATTTTTGTTATTGGAATGCCGACTCTCTAAAGTCGCCTTGTGAATGTTTTGGGAAAACCAAGATAATGAAATGGAGGACTATTCTATGAGATGATTTGAATTTGGACTTTCCTTAGTACTCTACACATGGAGTCTACATGTATAAGTCGCTAGGATAACTAAGTTGTTATCTAAGACTCGTTGGTATGGTTTGACCTTACGAATTATCACTGCTCTAGTGTTTACCTAGGTATTGGACTACTATAGACCTTTGGGTTATAGAATGAATTATTATTCTCGGAAGACTTTATTACCTACAAGTAAATGGCTTTATGATCCTAGACCAATTATGTGATGGATTGATGGTTGAATTATGACTTAACTTGGTTTCATAATTGAATATGGAATACCATGTATATTTGATATTATAACTAAAAACACGATTTCCTACCTTGTCATGGATTGATTCTTCTAAGTGTTTCTATAATATGATTTATAAGCATATTGAATGTACTTGCCTTCATGCCTGATCTGTTCTACAGTTATTGATTTGTGATGAACTTGGATTCTACTATTAAGTGGAATTATGAATTGAAATTGAACTAAGCTTGACATGATAATGATCAACTTAGGCTTCCCTTATATACTTGACTTAGTGATTTTTACACTAAGGTTCCTAATGGAACGAGAACCTAGTCATGCTTCAGGCGAGAACATAGAAAAGAGTCTCGGAACACATATAGTGTCCCTCCCCACTCTATTTGGTTGAAATTATAGAGATGACTCAACAGAGTCGATATTAATGAGCCATTGAACAATACCAGCTCAGTGATAAATCCCTACAACATTCTTAAATGCGTTCCACTAAGAATACTAATTATAGACTCTTGAATTGGATTGACTACCTTGCTTGATCTAATATGTCATATAATAGAATTCTTATTTGACGTGTTGAGTTCGCTCTTGTCGAGCTCAACCCTACTTGGTTTATTGATAAGAATATCTACTTGTCACGAATGAGATCGCTCTTACCGAGCTCGTTCTCTACTTGATAATTTGTTGAGTAAACACTACTTGGCATTTGCATGAGTCCAGCTGGCATACTTGCTCCTTGTCACACACCCCTCCACTGTGGCCGGTGGGGAAGTAGCCCCATTGTTGCAACCAATAGAGCGCATTGGGTGTCTATCCCGAGCATCTCCTCGGAAGGTCGATGTATTTTCACAACCATCTGACACCTCACATTCCAGATAACGATTGTATGTAGGAACTACGTAGCAACACCGATTCTCCATATATCATTATCCTATGTGATTTGCTTTTGGGTACTTATGTGAAATCAAAGTGCTACCTTGAATATGTGGGCTAAATGCTTATATATACTTACTTGTCCTTGATTGCTTGACATTCGTGATGAGTCTGTGAACTCCTTGATATGTGTACATATTGATATACATACTCCAACTTGATTATTCCATGATCATCTTCATATGTATATATGTAAATATACATACTCTTACATGATAAATTCCATGAATGAATTATTAGGTATATAAATGAGTTTATACATCTTTACCTAATGATCCTACGAGAGACTTGATATGTGTATATATATAAATATGCATACTTCTATTTAATTATTCAATAAGACACCTGAGATGTTTTATGTTAAGATATATGTCCATAACTATATGATGATTCTTGTAACTTACCTCCTGACTTGCTTGATTCTTTGTGAATAGGGGATTCACCCTGGTTCATCTTGGTAGCCTGGAAAAGGAACGTTTTCTGTACAGTACAACTTGACTTGCTGGGTCTTCGTCGTCGTAACCCGATTTCATTTCTATTTATGACAATGTTTCAATTATGTTATATTGTTGAGTAGTAGCGTACTGAGTCTTTTGACTCACTCCGTACTTTGCCTTCTAGTGTGCAGTTCTTGGTAGCCGCGTTGAGGCCAAGTAGTTCGTGACTGTAGCAGATCGCAGCTTGAATCTTAGATCGAGATTTGATCTTGTAGTTCGTGATTTTAGCAGCCGACTTTCCCGAGTAGTAGCTTGTGGAGTTCTACTTCCTTTAACATCATCATTTGTATATGTACCTTGCTATTCTTGTGAGACCGATATCTTGTAAAGTTATTTAGACTTTACGGTCGGGTAGATACTTGGGTTTTTGTATTGGTTCTTCCTTGGGCCGACGGGTTATGTCGTGTCGTTGTTCGTGGTTCTAGTTTTTATTTCAGTTGTCTACCGGGCACGCAGTAACTTTGGGGCTTTTCTTTATCCTAGTTGTCATTGTTGTTGGTTAACCCCGGTATGCTTTGGCCGTGAGTAATTGTTATATCATGTTTGTTCTTTGTTGAAACGCCAGCCTGGAGTGCCGATGGTTTGTTCAGCGTCTGCAATGTTGCAGCACGCGAGTTTTGTTTTCCCCTTCGGGAGATTGATATCTCTCTTAGTTTCTTTGACTTTAGTTTCGAGCCTCATGGCTTGGGACTTCTTTTCCCTAACGCTTCCACATATTCGATTTTCGTAACCCGTATTTTAGTACGGCTTCTCTACCTTGATTTGAGTTTGTTAGCTCAACTGTCCGACTCGCACTACTATTTTACAAGTGCTTGTCTTCTTCTTGCCTTGTCCTAGCGGCACGACCTTGGGATTCCATGCCGGAATCTGGGTCAGGTCGTCACAGTTGGTATCAGAGCTTATGTTAGCTATAAGCCAGGATATGTTCCATGGCCTAGGTTGGGTTTGGGTTTGTCGTCGAGTATTTACTGTCGAGTGTTCTGGTTAGTGCCTATTTGGCATGTTCTTTTGTACAAGTATAGGACTTGGAGTACTAAGTTCAATTTGGTCTAGATTTCCGTGAGTGCAGGCTTGTGTCTAGGAGTATTATATTCCTCCTAAGTTGCTTTTAAGCTGCAGTTATACCAAGTGTGTGTTGTTGCCTTGTAGAGCTATTGTTTTTTATTCATTGTGGGTTATCAAATAAGCTCAGGTTGCCGATCCTGAGTGTGATCATCGTTATGTCCATTCGTGCCTTTGATCGTTGTTACACCTTCTTGAGCGGTGTGGCTAAGCCTCCCGTAGTACCTAGTGTAATCCGTAATTTCTATATAAGTATATATAGCCATTGTAGTATCTAATCGTGAGTGCTTGTGCTGCCTAGCGTCGGGAATTGGAGGACTCTTTCCCGCTGCCTGTTATCTAGTATTGAAGGGATACCCTAATAATCAAGGTATTGTTGTGGTTTCAAGTTGAGACTTGGTGAGTTCCCGATAGGTGATCGCGTGACTTATGATTGGATTGATCGTCAACCCGTATACGGCTTGACCCATTGTGATTTGAGGTCTACTAGTTAGTAACTATTTGCTAGCTAGGGATTATTGAGTTATTGTCTTGCATATTTATTGGACTAATACATTAATAGAGTATTAGCATTGTGTAAAATGATTTATCTATCATTAGTGGATCGTTAAGGGTGTGAATGTTCCATACTTGGTATACCTGCATAGTAGATTAATATGCTATGTACATGATATTGATTTACATGCCTATATGTAACTATATTATATGTGCCTGAGACCTTCATAAAGGATGCTCTTATGTGATTTGCAACCACCCCGCATCCCATACGACGAAAGCTTTTGAAGTCACTTCAGAGGGCCTCTAACTTGATTATCAAGAGGTCTTCATCGGAGAACTAGAATGGTATAATATGCGATAGGAATTGACTGAACCCGTTACCAAATGGAATGGAATAAAAAATGGTATCTTGTTTTGCTTGTGCAAATATGTGCAACTTGTATATGGAAATCATACTATGAATGAAATGAACTTGTGACTTGATCGAATGAGTTACATTGTATTGAATGTCTTCCTTGTTGGGCGAATATGTGGTCCATGATGATGATTGACTACTTGATTACAGTGTAAGGGCGTTAGACCCTAGAGATTCGTGTTGTGACCGAAATAATTTAGCTATCCCGGAAAATTCTTGGTTGGGAAGTTTGGTAGTTTGGTACAATTATGGCACATGCACAAGAATTACTTGATTAGATGATAGAGAGACATTCAAAACTCGATATCCATGTTTGTTGGAAACTTTGTAGGCATTGATAATGTCTTTGAACCCCGTCAAGAGTCAAGATGACTCGATTTTGGAATTGATTGGAGTTGGTATTTGTGTATTTCTCCCCCTCGTGTTTTGAGGCATACCTAGGTGGTCACCTCGACTTCATTTGCAGGCCAGAGTATTGAACTTTTGGTTGTTGCAGGATTGTGAATTCGTGGACGAATTCTTTTAAGGTGGCGGGGATGTAAGACCCCGAACCTCCGTATATTTGGCTTTCTCGTTTTGCGTGTCATGTAACCGTAACCTTGCTTACTTGACTTGAGGTAAGAACCTTGATTTGTGTAGGTAGGCTATCTAGAAGCCAATACCTTAGTTCCATATGTTCCATAGACTTTAACTAGTTAAAGTTACAAGTCGCATATCGACGCTGTTCGTTACTTAACTCGGTTGAGAGTTTTCTCGCGTAGTTCTTTCGTGTGACCTCGGTTGTACTCTTAGTCATTCCTTCATTTTTCTTGAGGGTTATTTGAGCCTCATAAGGCCTTAGTACACAAGTTTTATGCTTGTTTGAGTTGCATTTACCCAACGTGCGCTTCACCTTCAGTCCTGGACCCATTTGGCTTCGTTTTTGACTTAAACCATCGTTCCAACTTGACAACCGAACATCCTGGGAGATGTTCGGCCAGCCCAACCGAACTCCTTTAGAAGAGTTTGGCCATGCCAATCGAATAAACACATTAAAGTTCGGCCCAGACAACCGAACGGTGCTCCCGACATCAGCTTTGTGTTGTTTGATTCTTGGTGTGAAACTCCTATTCTACCCTTATTTAACCCTTGCCCCTTCACCCATTTGGCTCCAAAATAATACGACTACAAACCCAACATAATTCTACCCATGGTAAAACTTATATTACTTTACATATACAATGGTCTTCACTGGAATTAACAGTAAATATTAATAACAGTAATGATTTAATAACAATAATAATATTAATAACAGTAATAAATATTAATAACAGTAATAAATATTAATAACAGTAATAATTATTAATAAAAGTAATAAATATTAATAACAACAACAACAACAACAACAACAATAATAATACTCCACGAACTAAGTCTCAGAAGAAACGTCTGTTACGACCACGAACTACGTATAGGCCTCAATGCAAGCTAACGATCAACTGCACACTAAAGAAATAAAAGCACGGAGTGAGTCATAATGACCCAGCAAGTTACTACAAATATTAATATAGCATGATAATATATATTCAACTATAAATAATCATGGTAATCTTTTAATCATGATAAATCTCATAAATAAGTACCGCATAATGATAGGTACATAAACCAAAATACCACAATATCCACGTAGCACGGTGATGATCACATAAGTTCTCACAACAAACCATATGAACCAGGGTATGCTCCTCTGATTCGCATCCGCTGTGTTGCTCCTGCAATACACGTACAAAACAAAATTGTGCCCTCGAGTCCCACTCAAGTCACATGTACCCTCAATACCCATCTCGTGGTATCGACGTCCCCGAGTCGCACTCGAGTTCCATAGCTATCCCAAGGTGTACGTATTGCTACAACAAGGTCGACTACATCCCCACTACAGCCAACAGTGGAGGGGTGTGTGCAAACTATCTCCGATACGGCGACCCATAGTGATCATGAACTTTGACATTCGTGAAGGCGATGCGTTGTCCCATCATCGACCCAATCAAATCAACCAATCATGCCCGCTAGACTTCCAATGCAAGACAAAATAGATCTAAAATTCTCCCTTATCATATTACCAAACACATGTTTGAAGGTAACGAACAATACATCTCAAAACTACATATTTAGTCTTGAATCACATAATCACACATGCACATAATTTGCAAGTATTCCCCAATACAACTTGACCACTTTTTTAGTCCAAGTATCCAAACATTAGGTTGCACAATAATCCCCAAATCAGACACTTTCCTAGACTATTAATTAGTCTAATTCCCATTCATATAATAAGACTACATATTTAGTTTAATTTGCATTCACACAACAAGACTACATATTTAGTTTATCAACAATAACCCAACGAGATCCTCCAAGATCCTCAACTCGTAGACAACTAAAGACTACTAGGTTAGTTTAAATACATTTATAACATTAGGCTATATACTTAGTCTCCAAGCAAAACACATACTAGGACTTTCTATCTAGTCCAACAATCATGTATTGAGGTCCTCTCCAAGATCCTCAACTCGCAAGAAAGTGTAGATTACTACGTTAGTCCACAACACCTATATCATGAGGCTACATACTTAGCCATTAACATAACTACTCATTTAGTTCATAACCATAGTGTATTAATCATTACACTCAAAGTCACACTCAAGCATAAACAAGACTATACACGTCTTTAACGTCATAGGATTCCAATACCACTTTATTTAGTGTATTATCAATCTCTATTTGATTCTGTTGAGTCTTAACTCTATATTTCATATTTTAGGTCATTATTGCCTTAAACAATAAAGTACAACCAATCGCAACTTAATCGATATTCTATTATCAACTATCACAAAACTTAAGTATCTCAAGTATATTAATACTGCTATCAAAATCATATCCCAAGACTTTCTAAATGGTCTCGAATCATAGAGTGCCCAAGAGCACACACATAACCATCACATATGAATCGGTCTTCTAACCATATTCTCAATTCACCATCTATCACACAAGCATTACATCTTAGATTCTCTAATATGTCGGTACATTATTGTAAACTAAAGAGGACTTCCCAAAATCAAACACTCTCATTACTTTACATTTCAATCATCATAGAGTTCCGTATAAGGTTACTACACTTTATTAATACATTCATGGGGACTTATAATCAAGTCATAAATCATCGAATATCACTACAACCCGAAATCTTCCCAAAAGTCATAATCTCGGGATTTCACGATCTAGATTCAACGATCTCCAAACATCGTAGGATTTCATCCTAGGGCTCACATAAACATACTAAAACTCTATTTGACTCCTTTGAGTTGATTTACTAATTTTCAAAAGTTAGGTCACAAACCCATTTCGTGATTTAGCCAACATTCGGGCTCCTAAACCCATTTCACAAGTTCTTCAAGCATAAACACCCAACATAATCACAAGTAAACCCATTTACTTTCACACTCATATGTTCTCAACATATAAACCATCATAAACCCATCACAACATAGTAGGATATATTACCAAATCATGAAAATCAACTCTCTAACATCCTAGCATGATATTAGGCTAGCGAGAGAAATAAAAGAGAGAAGTAACTTACCAAATCTCGGTTTAACAAACCTATTGAAAAGGAAAATGGATAGAGGGGAAACGATCTCCTCACCGAGAGCTTTCCAACGGTGGTCTCGGTTAGCAAATCCGATGGGTGAATCAACGGGAGAGCCAACACACTCAAACACCTATCAATGGTGTTTCTCTCTCTATCTAGGTGAAGCATATGAAAATGGGGATGAAGAATAAGTGGAGGAGGGTTTTGGGATTTCAAATACTCTCAATAGAAGGTCACAAAGCCAAGGGGCTAGTTCTAGTAAGGGTAAGGATGAGATTTCACAACTAAAACCAAGAAAATGTGCTGCTAACTCGTTCTGACGCTACAGTGCTCGCGTTGCGCGTGTCCAACTTGCGACGGCTTCAGTTTGAACACCGTTCGACAAAACGATACGATTTCTTCTCCTGGAACTCTATAAATGTCCTAAGTAAAACCCTTAAAATCCCCAAACCAAAAAAAAAAATCTTCTCGAGGGTTCCTCGATCAAAACAATTAAGCTACGTACCAAAATCGGTCCATAACTGTTGTACAACGGACGAAACTACGCAAAATAATCCAACTATCGAAACAACGAACGAACCAGCATACATACTTGTTTTAAAACATGTTAGAAACCTAATGAAGTGTTCCAAACACATATCCAAAGTCAAACCAAAATTAAGTGTTACCAAAGTACCAAAGGCGATACGTTAACGATACATGAATCGCAAAATCAAACTTATGACGACGATACTTTGAACGTCGTGACCACATGTAAACTTTCTAAACATGAAAATAAGGATATAAAATGTATCCAAGAAAGTACACAAATACCTAGGATATCTCAAAGGCCGTAAACAATAATTTAGGAAGATAACGATCTACCGAGCCGCCGAGTTTCCAACAACGCCAAGTTACTCATTGTAACCCCAACAACTCTTGGGCATTGTCTATGGTCCAATCAACCCAAAGACATGTAGACTCATACAAAAATTCAACCATGCAATAAAGTCAAACTCGTAAAGTTTTAGGGTCTGACATCCCGTTCAAGCAACAACCTGTTCTTCGACATGAAGGAAATTAAAGATGGTGGATAAACCATAAACTATGTAGTAGGAAATGTCATGCCAAAAAACTTGGATCAAAAACATGTTAAAGACGATACATTGTGCTCTGATAAGCATCATTAAATGAAATCAACACACGGGTTAAAATGTCTTAAGAATTTTGAAGATGACTCAACCCGATCATTATTAAGATCTGAAAACAAAGAGACAAATTACAAATCTAGATTAGAATGCAAATTTTTACTGTTTCATGTGACACTACAGACTCCTAATAAATGTAAGATACCAACACTTGTCGTATTACCTAAATAGATGTATGATACCTAAATCATATAACACCTTTATTGTGCAATTTAATGACTCCAGAGCAAGCTGTCAAATGGGAACGACATGAAATAATGTCTTCTGAAGATTAGAAAACTTATCTAAAACCTGGAAACATTTTCCAATGACACATGATGACTAGAAAACAATGTAATTGCCATGAGAATATGTAATGACATCTATTGAGATACATAGCAAAACCTGCAGCAGCTGCCTTCGGCAGTAGCCTTCATATTGCTCAAGCAACAGCAGTCTTCAAGTTTAAAAAAGTTCAAGGGAGCTAATTGCACTAATAATAAAGTTGTTTACTCTCTTTAGTAATGGGGAGGGTAGCGACTGTAATTATGTATTTGTCTAAGGGTATCGGCTGTATCTCTTAGTCTAAATGACAGTTATAGCAGTTATATAAATACTCTCTCCCTCTCATTGTAAAAACATACATAGAGTTTATCTCTTCTTCTTGAATTCTCGATTCCATTAATAACAATTACATAGTTCTCTTTCTTTGTTTAATGAAAGTTCTTATAACTTTGTGATTCAAACTTTCTCATGGTATCAGAGCTTGTGATCAAGATCCTCAATTCACTGTTCGGTTTAAACACCAAAAAGGGGTAAACTCTCTGATTTCTCCTCTTCTTCTATTTCCTTTCTTGATTATCTCTTCTTTATCCTATCATGTCTGAATCCATGTCTGAAACCCCTCCTATAAACGCCTTGAAAGAGAACAACCCTACCAACAACAATAAAACGGTTGATGCCTATGATCTTGCTGAAATCTCCCCGCACTTAACCTTTGAAAACCTCTCAGATCTCAACTTCAATCAGTGGAAGTTCTCTGTCACCACTACCTTATCTGCCAAGAATAAACTTGGTATGGTAAATGGCTCTAACAGAAAACCTATCCCACCATCTAAATATGTCAATGCTTGGGAAAGATGCAATAGCATGGTGGTATATCTTAGTGTTTAACTTTGTTGATTCTGAAATTTGTCAAAGTATTGTTTATTTCTCCACAACTCATGAGATCTGGGAGGACATCAATACAAGATTCACTCTAAGTGATGCCCCTAAAATCTTTCAAATCCAGAAAAACATCATGTTGTGCACTCAAAGAAACCTCAGTGTCAATGCCTATTTTACTAAATTTAGAGGGCTGTGGGATGAACTCATAAGCCTACATCAAATACCTAAGTGCATATGCAACTGTGCATGTGGTGCCAATTCTGTCAAAGAGGAATATGATCATATGACCAAACTATCCCAATTTCTTATGGGTCTGTCTAAACACTACATTGATGTTAAAGGGCAGATACTTAGGATGCATCCTCTCCCCTCTGTGGCCAAGGTTGTGTCCATGCTTGTTCAAGAGGAAGGCCAAAGACAACACACCAATGCCATAAATTTTGGAGATGTCTCCTCTGCCTTAGTGGGAAAGATCAACAACAATTTTGGAAACAAATTCAACAAAGGTAAACAAATAAGAGGTTCTCAAACAGCCACCTCCAGAGGAAAGTTCTTTTGTGAATTTTGTCATGGTGATTCTCACACCAAGGATAAATGTTTCTTTATTCAAGGTTATCCTGAGTGGCACTCTTTCTTTGACACTAAACCTAATCAGGGCAGAATGCCAAAGAACAAAAACAAGTTTAGAAACAACTCTTCTACCAACACTGTTGTGTCTTAAGATCTTACCAAAAAAGTTGGAACAAAAGAAAAGGTTGAAAGCACTGACAATCACTTCACCCCTAGGCAAATGCAACAACTCATGACTCTACTCAACAATGCCAAAACTATAAGTTCTGCGTCTGTCAGTTTGGGTATCCCCGAAGAACATTTGTCAGGTATAAACACTACCACTCTTAAACCTATTTGCCTTAATAGCATTAAACCTACTTGCTCTAACTGGATTATTGACACCAGAGCAAGTGATCATATTACTATTGTCTTTGATTGTCTTATTATCCCCATACCTGTCAACACCTTAATCTACTTGCCAAATGGAAAAAGCTGGAACAAATGATCATATTACTATTGTCTTTGATTGTCTTATTAACCTCATACCTATCAACACCTTAATCTACATGCCAAATGGAAAAGCCTCATCCATAACACATAAAGGGGCTGTTGTATTATCAAATGACATTACCCTTAAAAATGTTAACTATGCACCTAATTTTCAATTTAATCTAATATCTGGCAACAGATTAACTATTGATAGTGGTTTGCTACTCACCTTCATTGCTACTTCTTACCTACTTCAGGACAAAACTCAACAGAAAACCAAGAAGATTGGTAAATATAGTAGTGGTCTGTACAAACTACTTCAATCTAAAGCCAACTATCTCAAGCGAACCAGCAACATATGTCAAGATGCTTCTAAAGCTAATCTGTGTAAATCCAACAATGTTTTTGCTTTTACAAACCCTATAATAAAGTGTATATATGGCACACCAGATTAGGACATGTTCCTCTACAACCTATGAAAAACATTAAGTCTCTTGATATTCATTTCAATTCTTTTTCTCATGTTTGCTGTGATATTTGCCATTTAGCTAGACAAACTAGGCAATCTTTCTACTTAAGTGACTCTCACAACACTAACATGTTTGATCTTATTCATTGTGATGTTTGGGGACCTTATAGGTAAAGCACTTATGATGGTTATACTTCGTTTCTCACTATACGCTTCACCCATACATAATAGGTCGTGGGTTCGAGTCACCAAGGGGGTAAGTGGAGAACCACTACTGATCCTCTATTAAAAAGAAAAAAAAAAGATGTCTGCTCTAGGATTACTTAGACATACTTGTTAAAAACCAAAACTCAAGTTTGTAAAATTCTGGAATTCTTTCTCAATATGGTGAAAAACCAGTTTAAGACCAGTGTCAAACATAGCAGAACTGACAATGGAACCGAGTTCCTTAATGATGATGTAGGTAGTCTTCTCTTATCTCAAGGTCTTCTACACCAGTGTACATGTGTTGACACTCCCCAGAAAAATGGGAAAGCTAAAAGAAAACACATGCACCTCTTAGAGCTTGCAAGAGCTTTAAGGTTTCAAGTCAACCTCCCTAAGAAATTTTGGGGTGATTTCCTTTTAACTGCCACTTATCTTATTAACAGAATTCCAAATTCTGTTTTCAAATTTAAAACTCCCTTTGAGGTTCTTTTTGGAATCTTGCCTACTTACAAACATCTTAAAATCTTAGGTTGTCTTTGCTATGCCTCTATAGCCTCTCACAATAGAGACAAACTTGCTCCTAGATCTCACAAGTGTGTTTTCATTGGTTACCCTAGTAACAGGAAGGCCTATAAGGTATACAACTTGGAAACACATCAAGTTCTATATAGTAGATATGCTATTTTTTATGAATCTATATTTCCTTTCAAAACTCAAAATGACCATTCTGTTTCATCTTCCAAAGATAAACTATTTAACAACTATCCCTCCTTTCGTATTCATGAAGAGGATAATAATGACAATATTGGGAATACAGGAAATGATGTTAATGAGACTACTGAAGATGAAAATAACAATACCAACACCAGTATTCCCACTAATTTGAACCCCCTCCAACACCTCTTCTGACCTACCTTCTAGACCTCAGAGAAATAAGTCTCTACCTGTCAAGTTTAAAGACTATACTGGCCTACCTTCCAATCTCTCTAAGTCCTCTATAAACTACTCTTCACCTTATCCCATTGATAAATACTGTAACTATTCCAACATATATGCATCTTATAGAGCCTTTTCTTGTAATATATCCACTCTTCTTGAGCCAAAGACTTATCAAAAGGTTGTTGAAGATCCTTTGTGGTGTCAAGCCATGACCGAAGAACTACAAGCATTAGAAACCAATGAAACCTAGACTTTACAGCCTCTTCCTCCACATAAGAAAACTGTGGGATGCAAATGGATAATTAGAATCAAACATAATGTAGATGGTACTATCTACAAATATAAATCCAGACTTGGTGCTAAAGGTTTCACTCAGGTTGAAGGGCATGATTACTCTGAAACATTCTCCCCTGTGGCCAAAATGACCTCAGTCAGGATGTTACTTGCCATAGTTGCAGCTAAACACTAGAGCATATCTCAGATGGATGTCTTAAATGCATTTCTCTTTGAAGATCTTCATGAAGAAGTCTACATGGACCTTCCTCCAGGATATTCTCATAACATATATACCTTCATCTTCCTCTCCTATGGTCTGTAAGCTTTTTAAATCTTTATATGGCTTGAAGCAAGCCACTAGACAATGGTTAGAAAAATTCTCCTCTACTCTTCTTCAATTTGGATTCAAACAATCTCAAAATGATCATACATTATTTATCTACAACTGGATCTAATTTTGCTACTATTCTTGTATATGTAGATGACGACTTACTTATCACAGGGATTGACAAGACACTGATTGATGAAATCAAAACTTACTTACAAGCCAAATTCCCTATGAAAGATCTAGGACCACTAAGATACTTCTTTGGTTTGGAGGTTGCCAGAAACAAATTAGGCATCTGCCTCCATTAAAGAAAATATGCCTTGGAGATCATTGAAGACAATGTATTCACCAATGCTAATCCAATCTCTATACCTATTAAGAAGAATCACAAACTGGTCTCTAATGTCAGTCCTCTCTTGAAAGATCCTGCTCCCGATAGAAGATTGGTTGGCAGACTCTTATATCTGTCTATAACAAGACTAGATATTGCCTACAGTGTTCATTTTTTTAGTCAGTTCATGGCTTCCCCTAGGGAACATCATTGGTATGCTGCTCTCAGATTGGTTTAATACATAAAAGGAAGTCTTGGTCAAGGCTTATTCTTCTCCAGTTCTAATCAATTGACTCTTAAAGCTTATTGTAATTCAGACTGGGCTACCTGCCCTATCACAAGGAGGTCTCTCATTAGATTTTGTGTCTATCTAGGCACATCCCTCATATCATGGAAGTGTAAAAAGCAATCTACCATAAGCAGACCTTCTGCTGAAGCTAAATATAGAAGTATGGCAAATACTTGTTGTGAAATAAAATGGCTCATATCTCTACAAAGACTTTCAGATTACTCCTACTCTGCCTACTTCTCTTCATTGTGACAACCAATCTGCCTTGCATATAGCTGCAAATCCAGTGTTTCATGAAAAAACTAAGCACATAGACATGAACTGCCATCTTGTAAGAGAAATGATCAAAAGGGGGGTTGTGTCTACCAAGTATATCTCCTCTCTTGAGAAACCTGTTGATATATTCACTAAAGCTATTTCATCTCCCTCAATTTCATGATCTTTTAACCAAGCTGCAAGTGCATAATCTCTTCTCTACATACACCTTGAAGGAGGATGTTGATATACATAGCAAAAGCTGCAGTAGCTACCTTCAGTAGCAGCCTTAAGCTGCAGCAGCAACATTCAGCAGTAGCCTTCATACTGCTCAAGTAACAACAATCTTCAAAGTTTAAAGAAGTTCAAGGGAGCTAATTAGACTAATATTAAAGTTATTTACTCTCTATAGTAATGTGGAGGGTAGCAAGTGTAATTCTCTATTTATCTCTTAGTCTAAATGAAAATTATAGCAGTTATATAAATACTCTCTCCCTCTCATTGTAAAAACACACAAAGAGTTTATCTCTCCTTCTTTAATTCTCGATTCCATTAATAACAATTACATAGTTCTCTTTCTTGGTTTAATGAAGGTTCCTTATAACTTTGTGATTCAAACTTTCTCAACATCTTTCTTCCATCATATCGTAACAATTTCTCTCTTCTACCCATAAGGTATTGACTCAAGGAGAACATCTTTTAACCTCTCCGAAACAAAAGAGCAAATTATGAGTACCAAAGTCTAAATATATAAACCTCATTTGAGTGTTGTTTACAATTCAATAAAATTTGCAGTAGTGGTAGGTTTTCAATTATTTATGGCAAGACAAAAGCCTAGATATATACACATACTAAATAAACAATCAAGGACACAAAAGAATCTACAGAGACTCTAAATATCTACTCAACACAAACATGTATTGGCCAGCTCTGTTTTATATGAACTCATACAAATACTCCGTAGAAGAGACTTTTCTTCTTTTTAATTTATAATGACATTGTTGCTTTACTTTACTCGATCTCTATTATCTTTTTGAATGAGACAAGCTACGGGAGTGTATAATTAGAGGCTTCAAAATTTGGCTCAAAATGGACTACTACCTTGTTCCGCCCAAAATGGGAGAACAACAACAGATGGGGAAATTCTATCTTGCTTACTAAAGGTAAAGTCAGCCTTGTTCCTCCCTAAATGGACTACTACCTTAGTCCTAAATTAATATGAGTAATACTAGGGATACTCAATTATGAACCTTCAAATTGCAAACCAATGAAAGTTCCTATAAACCCTCATGTGATTTCAAGAAAATATTATGAATTAAGAACGCAAAGATACCTAAAAATTCGTGGAATGGAAGGACATTAACAATGGTAGTTGCAGGGGCCGGAGAAGAAGAGAAATCACCGCTCACCTCTTCAGAAAGGTTTTTTTGGGTTGGAAATGATTTTGGGGAAATTCTCAATGAGATAGAGAGTCGGGGAGAGAGAGACATTGAGCTTTCTGGAATGGTATCTCGTCAATAGAGAGATCTACCGGTGGCGGAGAAGAAAAGACGACATCGCATATGACTCGGAGAAGAAGATAGACGACGAATACACGATTTTAGGAATAAATTAACATATTGATTTATTAGTTAAGTTAGTACAAATCAATTTCAGTTATATTTAGGTTACCGAGTAAGTAAAAAAGTGAGATTCATAATAACCACAACTACTATGTCATTAAGTACAAAAGTTTGAGTACAAATTGAAGATGCCTTACTCAAATTGTAAACTTAACCAATTAATTAAGAAAAATGTGCGTGGCCTTTCGCGCGCCATACGTTTGTTCATGTTTCATTATCCGGTTTATGTGGCTAACGCCACTCTCTCTCTCTCTCTCTCTCTCTCTCACACACACACAATTGGTTCTCAATTCACATACACCTCTTTCCCGCCATAATCAAGCATAGATAATGGCTGCTACAGCTACTGCCAAGCTCACTCGACATGGAGTCATTCCTGTTCCTGTTCCCTCCAACCCACACCGACGGCAACCGCCGTCGATTCTTCCACTGCCTCACTGGTCGATAATTGCAGCCAAGAAATTTCCCGTACCAGTACTGCAGCAGGTAAAAATAGGGTTACGGCCGAGAATTGTCTGCAACGCGACGGAAGTGACATCGGTGGCGGAGGAAGAGTCTTCTTCAGTCAGCTCGGGAAGGAATTGGGTACCGGTGGTTCCGTTGGCGGCGCTGCCAAAGGGGGAGAGGAGAGTGATTATTCAGGATGGAGAGACCATTTTGTTGTTGTGGTACAAAGAAGAGGTTTTTGCTATTGAAAACAGATCACCTGCTGAGGGCGCTTACACTGAAGGTTTGCTCAACGCTAAACTCACCCAGGTTCCCTCTAATTTCTTTTTCAAGCTCCCTTTCTCTCTACACACACATATAGTATATCTATGGCTTGCAAAAGTAATGTTGTTATTTACACTGTTTTTAGTAGAATTCAATAGTGGTCCGGTCAACCCGCCGTGGGGGGGGGGGGCGGTTGTTGTGTGGCCAGAAAATAAATAGATTATGCTAATGTGCATGCAAGCTAGTACAAACGAACTACGTGAAGAAAACCTAATGTCATAGATTGTGTTTCACTTTTACCACTACTTATTTTCGTGCTACTTTTGTCTATGTACTTGATTCTCTTCTTAACCCCAAATGCTGACATGTTAGTGTGCTACACTTCAACATTTGGGTTTAATGGAAAGAGAATATCATGTACAATGGCGGAAGTGGTAAAAATTAAATGTAGGCCGTAGGGATAAAAATGATAAGTCACCAAAAAGTGTAGTGGTTGTAAATGACATTAGGCCAAACCAAAAAAAGGACGTTGGTGATAGAAATAGGTGGGTGGGCGGGGGGGACTCAAAGAATCTAGAACTGTTCTACGTGGAAGAGCTGGTATTGAGCCTGAAGCATGGCATTGCGTTGGTTCTCATTTGCAGAGACTGAGAATTAGATGATTATTGTAATAGGCCACAAAACAACAGAGCAGCTCTGCTGCTGTTCGCACCTCACCTCTTTGGACCATGCATAGACCGGTAAATAGCAAAGCCAAGAACCCAAAATTAAGGCATTCTGTAGTCTGTGATTTCATACGCTCGTTCTATTTCTGTAGCTTTAGTTGATGTGTTCCTTCAGAAGCTGCCTGAGTTAACATTATACGGGTTGGTTGATTAGGTTGAACTGTTGTGTACATGTACAGTGCTAACTAGCGCTCGGAAATGTATTCCTTAATAATGGATAGAGACATAGAGTACCTCCTGTGCTAGGAGTTTTAGAAATTGCTGCCTACTTATTCCCACTGACTACACAGCTGGATTTGTCAATTATTATTCCCTTCCGTTTACCCTTATGCACTCTCTCACAGTGACTTTCCACCAAAAACACCAGTTGTGTCTTTATTTCCTTCCATTGATGCTAATCAGCGAATCCTAGGTAAGTTGGTTCAGTGTATTGATTCCATATCAAGCAAGGAATTATTTCATTTTATTCGTGTGTACATAATGCGCCAAGTGGGTGCAACCCAAGTGCACCAGGAATGGAAAAAAGATCACAGAAAATGAAAGAAAGAAACTCTACCCCATGCATAAGGGGAACTAGCCAACTTTCATCAGATTCTTCACATAGATCTCCTCAAATGTTTATTATACTATCCATGGACTCCGAGAAGAGCTTTTTTCAACTGAAATATAGCAGGTTCAAAATTGAACCCTTATACCTCCATAGAGTAAGCTATCCTTTTTTCACACACCTTCTATGTCTATCCTTTTACAAACTCCAGATATGGCAGGGAGAGCTGCCATTCATATCCGCTTATCAGATCTTTTAGTACAAGCCCCAGGAGATGCATAGAAAATGATTCAACTGACTTTGGCATAACCTACTCCATGTGAACAAGACCAACACAATGCTCCCCAACCCCCTGACTCTGTGGCCAGTTCACATTGCAGGTTTACTGATTCTCCATCTCTTTTACACATGTACTGTAAGATATATCACCAATTATTCAACTGACTTCAGCATAACCCACACCACGTGAACTCAGACCAACACATTGCTCCCCAACTCCCTGGCTCTGTGGCCAGTTCACATTGCAGATTAACCGATCTCCATTTCTTTTACACATGTAATGGTGAGAGATGGCAAGGGCACTCAAGCAAAGACCTTGAGGATCTTATGATGTGAACCCTACCCGGACGATGGATATGGATTCCCTCCAAGTCTGAATCAAAGAACTCAGACCTTCCATGAAAGATATCGAACGCGGAATTTGATGTTGAATAACGGAAAAAGGAAATGATAATTTGAGTCTCCCTCGACCTGCTAGTCGTGATTGACTAGGAACCTTGGGGTGCGAATGAGAACCATAGACGCAATTGCCGTCGACCCACGAACACGGAACGCCACAATCCTCCGACTCAACGAAGATTGATAAGTTCAAGGTTTGGGTTCTAGTCCAAGAAACCCGGATAAACTCACAAACCCTCAATTTGTGAACAAGAGTTAAACTCTCAATTGCTTAATTGCAAATATCATCCAAGATTCTCTTTACAAGTGTTTGAGCAAGCCTTTTATAGGACTCCAAGGCTGAAAATAATAAAAGGATAAGTAACCCACGAAATTACACCAAGGGTTAAAGAATAAACCATCCAACTTCCACCAAAAATGGCTTAGAATAATTCAATCTCGTGGGATGACAGAAGACTAAGTTAACTTAGGCGTGATCACGTCAGAAATGGAGTAGTCTTCTGAATTTGTTATATCTTGTGGCATGGCAGAAAACTAAGTGAACTTTTGTGTGATCACATCATAAATGGAGTAGTCTTCTGAATTTGTTTAGCATGCCCCTTAGGTGTCATCACGCTACCTCGGACTTTCAAGCTTGTCGTTTTGGCCCTCCAACATGCAAATGAACCTCCCCTGACCATGATCATCCTCGACTTCAATTTGGACTCTAATCTTTGAGCTTTGGGCTGGACCAAACTTCTTGTCTTCAATGGATATTTTAACTTGGTCTTCGTCCCATGGTGCGATCGTAGGTTCTCATCATTCCCTCTCGTCGAAAGGATTCGTCCTCGAATCACCTAACGCAAATCAGAAACAGAGTAATATGAAACTAACACCAGTCTTACCCTTTAAACCCACTTTGAAGACATTGTCAAAAATCTACTTGTTTCTTGCCTTAACCTGTTTCAGAAACTCAACAATGTCATAAAATGCAAGATGATCATTAATAGAAAACAAGGCCATCAAATAAGAACACTTGAAAGCATGCAATCTAAACCAACAATATTACTCATCCGATATGAATGTCCCATAGAAGGATCCACCCTAGGCATGTGAGACATAGGACCAATGTTCGGCAACAACGGCATTCCCACATGTTTAGAAAGTTTTAAACATCCAAACTCTCCAGTCTCCAAGTTCCTCCCTGAAGTTATGAGTAACATCACGCAAAATCATCACTTTCTTCAAAACTCAACAATTTACAATCTACGGAAGAAGGTTAGACAAACCCTTGAGAAAGTGTATGGAATGCAGCAATCTCATTACATTCGTCGGGTTTGAATATCGACTTAACAAATCCTCTTTTTTGAACAATCAACACAATTTCACTATGCAAAACAACAAGATCATAGTCCTTTATACAAATCAAAGATGATAAGATCTTGAGTCTATCACATAACCCATCATTCATAAACTTATGCACTTCTATTGCAAACCATTAATCTATTAATCCCATGGAGTCTACTCAAAATAAAGATGACAAGCTTCGAAGCATCTTTATGTATTTCATGCATTTTGGGATTTTTATGAAAGAATACTACAACATGGTAAACATTACCAATTTTGTGACATACATCAAAATAACTCATCCTAGCAAAGTCATGCATAAGAACAAGCTTAGAAGTCAAACAATGATGAAACTTCTTCATACCCAATGCACATTTCAAATCTATTGATCCAACATCCAATGCACAGTCCATGAATGGATCAACATAAGAATGATTTGGAATAGATAACAACATGCAAATTCCAACATATTTTCCAATTTCCAAGAACATAGAATTGAAAGAAGAGGATAAATCAACCTTTTGGGCAATTGTACCCAATAGAAAATCCTCATTACCATGATCACATCCCCAATTGAAATTCATTACCTCATTACTTGCCTTGGCAATTGATTCCTTGGAAACCTGAAGAGAAAAGAAATCACAAACAAGAGAATATGGGAAGTAATGTTAGTATGAAAAGATCTCTTTGAAGAGAAAGGATTCACCTCACCAAAAGTCCTTCCCTTCCCTCATGTCCTCACAAGGTTTGGTGTACAAGATGGGTTTTACACTCTCATTGTCATACGACTTTTCAACCATTTCTTTTGCTTCCTCAATCTCTCGTGTTTCCACCCTCCTATTTTTTTCATTATCACTCTTTCTTTCCTCTCCACTTAGGTTTTCACTCTCTTCCATCAACCCACTCTTTTCATTTTCCCTCTCATTCTCACTAATCTCACTTTCATTCTCACTAACTTCACTCTCATTGTTCTTTTGATCACTTTCGTTTTTCAATAAACTCAGCTCATAAGTTTTAGAAACAGAAAAAGAAGAAGAATTAGACGAAGTAATCCCAAGATTGTAGGGACACCGCCTTTTAAAATGCCTCTCCACCTTGATGGCGTCACGAACTACATCCTCCGTGTTATCATACTCACACAACTCAACCACATTTGCTATTTCTCTATTCAAACCATTGATGAACCTATCAATGTTGTCCTACTCTTCCTCCTCAACATTAGCTCAAGCAAGAGCTAATTCCAACCCCCTTTTATACTCTTCCACCAACTTACTACCTTGAGTTATTGATTGGAGTTTTCTTAGCAAATCCCAGTGGTAATAATTAGGTACAAATTCCCGATGCATCACCCTTTTCATTTCCTCCCAAGTATTGACTCGCCCTTTTCCTATCCTCCTACGATTTTTCACTAAATGCTCCCACCAATCACAAGCATACTCGGTAAACTTTAAGGATGCAATTTTCACCTTTTGAGTTTCCGTGTAGTGGTTACTCCTAAACGAAACTTCAACTTTCCTAACCCACTCTAGATATTCCTTGGGATCATCGCTACCCTTGAAAATAGGAACCTTCATCTCTACTCTCTCTTCTCCCTTCTTATTATGTCTCTTATCTCTCTCATAATCTCTCTCTATCTCCTCATCATCATACTTGAAATGTCTGCCCCTCCTAGTGCGACACCGTCCTTGAGCTAATTGAGATGGCACACTCATACTCCCTTCCAAATGCACTCCCCACCTCGGTTGGAGTCGAGGTGGATTCCCTTGAGGTGGCACATTGGCTACCTCTAACCTAGCCATCCTTTGGGTAAAATCTCCCATCATCGCCATCATCCTAGCCATACCCTCTTGGAGATTCATCATAACCTCTCCCCCTAAACCTTCATCACCCCCATGACGCCCATGTGGTGGTAGATCGCTGTTTGTCCCGTCTTGTGCCATATTTTAAGTTTGAGTAAAATTTCACACACTCACAAGTGCTTTGCTCGTGTATACTCTCAACTCACACACTCACTCCAGGTTCTTGGATAGATTCCAAGCCTTGAAAATGTCAACAACGTGAGTCAAAAGTGATATAATGTCCTGTGAGTTATTCAAGACAAACACAATCTAGGTTCCCTTAGATTCTTTGGACTATGAAAATTCAAAGTGAGAACAAATTCACTTGAAAGCAAGAATAGAAATGAACGTATGGATGTTGTAATTGTGATGAACAAGATGACAAATTCAAGATGAACAATATACGATGGAATGATGCTGACAAACTTTGTAGCAAATGATGAACAAGAAATTTCACAATGATGATTCAAATTCCAATTTGAGTCACAAGAAATTTCGGCCCCCTTTTTTTTTTTTCTTTTTCTTTTTTTGCAGATTTCAAGCTTCTTTTTGACTAAATTATTTTTCAATTCAGTAAGTTTTTTTTTTTAAATTTATTGGGCAATCTCTTTTTTTTTTTTTTTTTTTGACTTTTGAGATATTCAAGAACAACTAGAACAACAATAGCAATTCAATTTTTTTTTTTGAATTTCTATAGATTTGTTTAAAGAGATGAAGAGATTCTACAAAGTCAAGAACGTAGAACGAAAAACGAGATAGACAAATTCACAGGTTACCTCTTCATTGGCTCTGATACCAATTGATATGAACCCTACCTAGATGATGGATATGGATTCCCTCCAAGACCGAATCGAAGAACTCAGACCCTCAATGAAAGATATCGAACGCGAAATTTGATGTTGAATAATGGAAAAAGGAAACGATAAGTTGAGTCTCCCTCGACCCGCTAGTCGCGATTGACTAGGAACCTTGGGGTGCGAACGAGAACCGAGGACGCAATTCCTGTCGACCCACGAACACGGAACGCCACAATCCTCCGACTCAACGAAGATTGATAAGTTCAAGGTTTGGGTTCTAGTCCAAGAAACTCGGATAAACTCACAAACCCTCAATTTGTGAACAAGAGTTAAACTCTCAATTGCTTAATTGCAAATATCATCCAAGATTCTCTTTACAAGTGTTTGAGCAAGCCTTTTATAGGACTCCAAGGCTGAAAATAATAAAAGGAAAAGTAACCCATGAAATTACACCAAGGGTTTAAGTATAAACCATCCAACTTCCACCAAAAATGGCTTAGAGTAGTTCAATCTCGCAGAAGAATAAGTTAACTTAGGCGTGATCACGTGAGAAATGGAGTAGTCGTCTGAATTTGTTATATCTTGTGGCATGGCAGAAGACTAAGTGAACTTTGGCATGATCACGTCATAAATGGAGTAGTCTTTTGAATTTGTTTAGCATGGCCCTTAGGCGTCATCACGCTATCCCGGACTTTCAAACTTGTCGTTTTGGCCCTCCAACATGCAAATGAACCTCCCTTGATAGCCACGATCATCCTTGACTTCAATTTGGGCTCTAATCTTTAAGCTTTGGGCTGGACCAAACTTCTTGTCTTCAATGGATATTTTGGCTTGGGCTTCGTCCCATGGTGCTATCGTAGGTTCTCATCACCTTAGAATTAGATCCAATCCCCATACGAACAAGGGGTCACACTTGCATATTAAAAAAAAAAAAAAAAAAAAAATATATATATATATATATATATATATATATATATATATAAAACATCAATTATTGATAATCTTGCCTCAGATTCTTAATTATCCTAGGTGTGTCCTCCTGAACGACCATTCTGGATTAAACACCATAACTTGGCCGTCCTTCGAGCTCCATATTTCCATGGGAAAGCTGATTTCAGTTGATTTGACCAGCTAACAGATTATGTTAGGTACAAAATGGGAATATTCACCCGGGTAGTAGATTCCAAAAGGTAAAGAACGGGAATATTCCGGGATAAGCGTTTTGGTCGCGACATGACATGCTAAAGTCGAAAGGAATCACTGATTGGAAGATTCCAGAGGAGGGAAAAATGGCTGATCACTTTCAGAGAGAGGGAAAGAGCGGTTAGAGGGAACTTCTGTCAGAGGATGAAAGTGAGAGTTGAAACTATTGAAGTAATTTTTTTTTGATAAGTAAAGAGTAATATATATCAGGCACCTAAAAAGGTGGCGCGACCTTGTACACAGGGGGTATACAAGACAAAAGTATTATATAACAAAAGACCTATCCAATATCTATACAGAAGAATCCGCAGAAGAATCCCCTGATCTAGGAACAGCTTCTAAGCATCAAAATCTAAGAGTCTGGAGAAAAGCTTCCTTGATCCCTCCTATATCAGTCTCAACATTCTCAAATATCCTCCAGTTCCTTTCCTTCCAAATGATCCACCAAATCGCTGAGCAGAGATCCACAAAGAATTCCTCTTCTTTTGTGAAGAGACCACCCACGCATAAGCTCAATAACAGTTCGAGGCATGACCCAGGAAACCCCAACCAAATTGAAGAACAGATTCCATACTTCTTGTGTTATGGGACAATGCAAGAGCATATGATTCACATTCTCCTCCTTTTTGCACAAAAAGCACCGATTAACGTAAATCTTGCCACGAGCTCTCAAATTCTCCCCCATCAAAATGGCTTCCCGAGCTGCCTCCCACACAAAAAAACTCACCCTACTGGGCACCTTTACTCTCCATACATCTTTCCACGGGAACGAGAATCTGTCACTGATGTTCAACTTGAAGTAATTTATACTTGTTCTTGGCAACTTGACTAATCCTAGTCAGTGGTACGGGGTACTGTTGTCCGAAACATGTGGCATCAGACAGTTGGGGAGTATCTTGGTAGCCAATGAGGGGACCCTCAAATAAAGGACAAGAGAAGGGTATAATTCCCTTTTTCTTTTGTCATCAGATTGCACATATCATCAAGGGAACACGTGGAGCAACCTTTGTCTCCAGCCACCTAACCAAAATCGCCAGTGTTCTCGAGTCGGAACTAGGGCTGTTGTACCGTTAGCAGTCTGCTTCTCTAGTCATGTCACTGCCTTGGGCCATCCTGGAAGATGGAGCTATACAATGGGGCTTTCCCCTCTGGAATCCATATTGAGATACAGAGTAATCCCTTTATGGTGGTAGGTAATCTCTTGTGGTAAATGGAACTTTCCATTAAGCAAATGAAGATTTACCAGGAGCGATTTTTTCTGTAATGGAGCTTCCCTTTGCAAAGTTCTGTTTAAGCTTAGAGATTTACAGAGATTACATATCTTTGGAGATTCCAAAAGGAAGACTTTTCCTTGGAAATCCTTTAGAGGAAGCACCCCAGTGTGAGGAACAACTTGAGATGCGTAACGATGAATGGAGAACTCCCAAGATAGTGATTGTTGGGGTAAAAGCATCGGAATGTTCGTCTTAGTACTGACACCGAAACCGGAGTACTAGTTAAGGTCAATATCCAAAAGGGGATTCCTACGTGGGGGCTACTTGTAACAGAGGCAGGATGGAGTTCCAGGGAATGGAGCCGCACATATAGACGAGATGAAATCCTCAGGAGTTGATCCCCAACATATGTGCAGATATTCCTGGGGGGTGGGGATGGGAACGGTTTCCCAAGGGTTTTGGTTCTTTACTATTGGAGATTTGTGAATATTCGATGGTGACGTTGAAGGTTCTTAGGAGATTCTTTGGGGATTCAATTTAGATACCTATTGCAGATAACACTTGGCAGTTAGTGTATTTTCCCTTACATACAAAGCTGCGACAACATGCAGACCCCCTACAATAACAAGTTCTTTAGACAAGCAAAAGGGAAACTTTTTTATTTGAAATCCATCTTTTTTTTTTTTTTAAATTTGAAATCCAACTTCTTAATCAAAGAATTTAAGATTGTTTTCGGTAGTAAGTTGGAAATGTCCAGCTTAAAGATTCCCTGAAATGATGTATTCTTGATGGTCAAATTTACTGCAGGTTGCTGATTAGTTGATTGATAACCAGGTTCATATGGATCTGGTTATATTTAGTATAGTATGTACTTGTGAGTTATGATATGGAATCCAGAGAATAAACAAGTATGTCTTGAGTGAAATAGAAGTAAGTTAAGGATAATGAATAGTAAAGGACTAAACATACTAATTGGAAAAAAAATTGAATCAAAATCCAGTGTTCTTTAAGAGAGGAACTGGTTACTTTTGTGCCGATGCCCTTCAGCTTTGAGGAATATTATGGTTTCGGAGGACATCAAAATAAAGGCTATTTCGGAGGAGATCGGTAGGCTGGATGAAAAAGCAGGGGCAGGCCAGTTGGATGAGGCTGAGGATTCCCACAGGATAGAGCTAAAGCAGGAGTTAACGCGCTTACTCATCAATGAAGAGATCAGCTGGAAACAAAAATCTCGGGTTCAGTGGCTCAAAGAAGGTGACAGCAATACAAAGTTCTTCCACAGAATGGCTAGTATTCGAGGAGTGGCTAAGCGAATTCAGAAAATCAAGATAGATGGTGTAGAGCTGGAAGAGAGGGAAGAGATTAAGCGTGGTATAGCGGGTTTTTACCAACGGCTTTACGAGGATTGCGGGTCGTGGAGACCTAATTTGGACGGGGTCACTTTTGGTAGATTAGAGGAGGCAGATTCAGTTTCTTTGGAGCGTCCTTTCACCGAGGAGGAGGTGGTGGCTGAGTTAAGGCTTATGAGTGGTGATAAAGCTCTGGCCGCCCTGATGGATTTTCTATGGCCTTTTTCCAACATTGTTGGGAGGTGGTCAGGGGACATTATGGAGGTTTTTCGCTTTTCTACACCAATTCGCATTTTGAGAAGAGCCTTAATCTTGCTTTCATTTCACCGATTCGAAGAAGAAAGGCGCGACGGATTTGAAGGATTATAGGCCCATTAGTCTAGTCGGGGTTTTTACAAGCTCTTAGCGAGGTCCTTTCCCGAGGTTGAAGAAGGTGATAGGTAAGATTGTCTCTGAGTCTCGGATGCTTTTGTTAAGGAGAGGCAAATCTGGATGCATCACTTCTAGCTAATGAGGTTGTGGACGACAGAGACTAAAAAAGGTGTTTCGGTCTATTGTGTAAGTTGGATATTGAGAAGGCATACGACCATGTCAACTGGGACTTTGTGATCTATATGCTGGATAGAATGGGGTTTGGGGATAAATGGAGGAGGTGGATTCACTTTTGCATCTTTTCGGTTCACTTTTCTGTTTTGGTCAACGGGGAACCCTCTGGATTTTTCATAGTTCGAGGGCCTACGCCGGTGATCCATTATCTCCGCTTTTGTTTATTCTTGTGATGGAGGCTTTGAGTAAACTAATGGATAAGCGCAGGGGGATTTATTAGCGGTTTTAAGGTGGGAAGGGAGGGAGCCGGAGTTGGAGGTATCTCATTTGCTCTTTGCGGATGACACTTTGGTTTTTGTGGGCGAGAAGGCTCAACCGGGTTATCTTCGTATGGTGTTACTGTTTTTTCAAGCAATTTTGGGGCTCAGAGTAAATATTCTCAAGAGTGAGATTATTCCAGTAGG
The DNA here is from genome assembly GCA_013146195.2 of Codonopsis lanceolata. Classification (NCBI taxonomy): domain Eukaryota; kingdom Viridiplantae; phylum Streptophyta; class Magnoliopsida; order Asterales; family Campanulaceae; genus Codonopsis; species Codonopsis lanceolata. The sequence continues at coordinate 21,204,318 of CM028378.1, read as the reverse complement.
TGTGGTGAATGACATTGGGAGCTTAGCCGACTTTTTTGGGTGCAAGACCGCGACTCTTCGTCTGTAACTTTTCTTTAGGATTATATTGTATATTGTTATATTTGTAGGGACCTTGATGTAACTTGTGTTTATATATATATTGGTGGCGAACGATTTACTGATTAACGGCTTCATCAATATCGTCTATTCGCTTAACTTTTCTTTGATAACATGGTATTAGAGCATGATTCTTGGTGATTATGAGATAATGGTGAAGGGCTACATCAATAGTTTATGTGTATTAAGCCCCTAGTATAGTTTGATGGGTTCACATTCTTTGTTTACGACCACGATGCTTCTGTTGAGTTCTTCGCGTGCGATGTTGGAATTAGTTAGGATTTCGGCCACTCGATTTCTTACGTAAGTCGTCTAGTATAGGCGACCAAGTCGTAGGTTTTTTGCCGGTCGGTGCGAATAGTGACTCACACGCCTCACGGCGTCGCAGAATTTTCTCGCCGAATTTCACGAATCGTTCGCTGTGCATGTTCATCTAGGGTTCATTGTCGGTTTTACGCTTTGGTGATTTTTTGGTGGTTGGTTTGCAAGCTGCGGTGGCGTCTTATTGTTTTGTTTAGTTTTTTACGTGCCTTTGTTTGTTTGGTTTTTCTATAAAGTCCTACAATGACTACTTCGAACCCTCGGGCGGTAAGGCTGTAATTTCGAAGTTTTTCCGTTGGTTCACGGATTACGAGATAAGCGTCTTCTTGGTAAGAACTATTTGATGTGGTGTCGTGTTATTGAAATGAGTTTGAAAGGACAACAAAAGAAGATCATCTTACTTCCGTTCGTGAGAAAGATACTACGTGGATGCGTGATGATCTTGATTTATATGGGAAACTTATGAATTCGATGGATGAAGAAATTGCGAGAATTAGTTGCTCATACCACTACCGTTAAGTGATATGTGGGAGTACTTGGCATTATATATGGCGGTAAAGATAATTTGAATCGTATTTATGATCTCTCTTGTGCAATGTTTCGTCGGGATCAGCGATCGCACCGTGACTCAATATTTTCTTGATTACACAAGAAATTAGCTGAGAATGGAGTTCTTTATTACCGTTGAGTGTGGATGTTCGTCAAATGCGGGCATAACGAGAACAATTAATGATACTTGGATTTCTTCTTTGGTTTGCGATGCGAGTTTAGTACTGCTCGTTCGCGATTTTTATCGCAGCGATGTTGGTTCTCTTGAGATGCCTTTTCTCGAGTTCTTCGTGCTTCTTTAGAATCGGTACCGTAATGATATCGGTAGTGTTACTCATATGCGTGAATCCTCGGCACTTCTAGGACAGGAATCATGCGGATTTGACTATGGTGGTCGTGGTGGTAGGAGTCGGTGGGGGGGTCGCTTGGGGTCGGCGGTGGTCGTAATGGTCGTGGTGGTGGTAGATCGAGTTCGAGTCTCGTATTTGTTATCATTGTGGTGCTACTGGTCATACTATTAATCGTTCTTTGGAAACTACATGGGAAACCACTGCAGATAACTTTGCTCATGTTGCTTCTACTTCGATAGTGTTAATCCTCCTTCTACACAACCTCCATCTACTCGGTCAAGTCGGCCTAGTGAGAGTAAGATGGTGATGATGTCGATGAAGAGTTTGCTCGTTACACACGTTTCGGCCTCTTCTTCTTCCTCTACTTGCTACTTTTGTTCGGTCGGGTAACCCTACTTGCATGTTTTTCTTAAATGCGGATGTCAATGGGTTCTTGATTCCGGTGCCTCCGATCATATGGGCAATCGTGGTCTATTTTCTTCATTTACTAGTGCGTTGGGTAATTCTAATGTGACACTAGCGCAGATGGTTCGATTGCTCTATTCGAGGCGCGGTAATATATGTCTCACATCGTCTCTTCAATTGTCCTCGGTTTTGTATATTTCGGGTTTTTCATTTAATCTTTTGTCTATTAGTCGATTTACTCGTGATCATCGTTGTGAGGTCTCATTTTTTCCAACTCATTGTGTATTTCAGGATCATGCGACGAAAAGGATTATTGGTAGAGGGCGAGAATCTGGTGGACTATATTTTTTTGAGCTTTGTGGCGTCATTGCGTGTTCAGTTCTTGATTTCTCCTTTCCAGATTCATTGTCGTTTGGGTCATCCTTCTATGTCTAGTCTCAAGAAGTTGTGTCCGGATTTATCCTCGTTGTCTGATCTTGTGTGTGATGCCTGTCAATTTGCCAAGCATCATCGTATTTCTTATTTTCCTAGAGTTAATAAGCGGGTTCATGCCCCATTTGATGTTGTACATTCTGATGTATGGGGTCCTAGTCCTGTTGTTTCTAAGTTGGGTTATAGGTATTTTGTCACCTTTGTGGATGATTATTCCGTGTAACTTGGATTTATTTAATGAAAAATCGATTACGAGTTGTTTAATATTTTTTCGATTTTTGTCTTTGAAATTGCAACTCAATTTAGTGTGCTGTTAAACTCCTTCAGCAGGTGATAATGCTCAGGAGTACTTTTCTAATGTCTATTCTCGATTTATGGCTAGTCGTGGTATGCTTCATCAGTCCTCCTGTATTGATACACCTCAGCAAAATGGGGTTGCTGAGCGTAAAAATCGTCATTTACTTGAAGTTGCCCGTGCTCTCTCTTTTCAGATGAATGTACCTAAACACTTTTGGGCTGATGCTGTCTTAACTGCCTGTCATCTAATTAATAGGATGCCTTCTTCTGTTCTTCAGGGTGAGATTCCGTATCGCGTCTTGTTTCCTTCACGCAGTCTCTTTATTACGTTCCTCCACCGGATATTTGGAGTGCATTTGTTTTGTTCGTGATCATCGTCCCAATATTACTAAATTAGATCCCAAGGCTCTTAAATGCATCTTTGTGGGTTATTCTCGTAGTCGAGAAAGGGTATCGGTGTTTTTCTCGAATTGAACCGTTACTTTGTTTGTCTTGATGTTACATTTCATGAGTCTATACCGTTTTATCCCATCTACATTCGCCTTACGTTGATGTTGATTTTTGTCGAAGATGATTTTCTTATTTATCGAGTGGTGCGGGCCACTTCTTCTCCCGCTCCTGTTCCACCGATGGTTCGGCCTCCTATATATAAGGTTTATTCTCGTCGCATGTGCCCTTCCGGGCTTTGCCTCGATTACGCCCTACCGAGGCAGTTCGTTCGTCGCTCGATCTACTATGGTTGATTCTTCTTCGGCTCTTGATGTTCCTATTGCTCATCAAAGGTAAGCGTACTTGTACTTTATATTACATTTCTAACTTTGTTAATTATAATGGGTTATCTCACGAACATTGTGCGTTTGTTGGTCTTCTTGAGTCTTATTCTATTCCTAAGTGCATTAATGCGAGCGGTGAGTCATCTGGATGGCGAGTAGCTATGGAAGAAGAGATGAGTGCTCTTATGGATAATCGGACTTGGGATTTGGTTTCTACCTACCTCTGGGTAAAAATGCTATTGGGTGTAAATGGGTATATACGGTTAAGGTAAATCCGATGGTACTTTGGCTCGTCTTAAGGCTCGTCTTGTTGCCAAAGGATATGCTCAAACATATGGTGTAGATTATTACGATACATTTTCTCCGGTTGCTAAACTTGTACGTTAAGCTTACTTATATCACTTGCTGCATCTTATCATTGGCCACTTCATCAGCTTGATGTGAAGAATGCTTTTCTTCATGGTGATTTACAGGAAGAGGTGTATATGGAGCAACCACCAGGGTTTGTTGCTCAGGGGGAGTTATCTGGTATGGTTTGTAAATTAAAGCGGTCGTTGTATGGTTTGAAACAGTTTCCACGTGCGTGGTTTGGCAGATTCAGTGATGTGGTGATAGAGTTTGGTCTTACGAGATGTCACGGTGATCATTACGTATTTTATCGGCAGTAGTGCGGTATTGTTTTGTTGGTTGTGTATGTAGATGATATTGTTATTACTGGTAGTGACAATGCAGACATTAGTACACTTAAGGAGTTTCTTCAAATGAAATTTCAAACTAAGGATTTAGGTAGTTTGAAATATTTCTTGGGTATTGAGGTTGCTCGTTGCAAGCAAGGTATCTTCTTATCTCAAAGAAAGTATGTGCTTGATTTGTTGGGTGAGACAGGAATGTTAGAAGCAAAACTTTCTGTTAGTCCTATGGAGCCGAGTCTAAAACTTAGAACTGAAGATGGTGAAGAATTTGCGAGCCGAGATAGATATCGTCGACTTGTTGGTAAATTGAATTACCTAGGCGTAACTAGGCCGGATATTGCTTTTGCGATTAGTGTTGTAAGTCGGTTTATGTCCTCACCACGAACTACTCATTGGGATCTTTGCTTTAAGGATTCTAAGATATCTTAAAAGGCTCCGAGGGCAAGGTGTACTATATCGTGATCATGGACATATGAAGATTGAAGGATTTCTTGATCTTGATTGGGCGGAGTTCTCGGATAAGAGATCTACTTCAGGATCTTGTGTATTTGTTGGAGGTAATTTGGTATCTTGGAAGAGTAAAAAGCAACCGGTGGTTTCAAGATCTAGTGCGGAATCGAGTATAGAGCTATGGCTAATGCCACGTGTGAACTTGTGTGGATTAAATCGGCTCCTTTGTGAGATTGGTATTGGTAACTCATTACCTATGCGCAGTTATGGTGTGATAACCAGCCGCCATTCATATTGCCTCAAATCCGTGTTTCATGAAGCGAACGAAACACATAGAGATTGATTGCCATTTTGTTCGAGAGAAACTTCAAGAAAAAGTTATTGTCACAAGTTATGTTAAAACCGGGGATCAGCTCGCGGATGTATTTACTAAGTCATTGAATAGGAATAGAATTGGTTATATTTGTAACAAGCTGGGCATGTATGATATTTATGCTCCAGCTTGAGGGGGAGTGTTAGAATATAGTTTTGTGTATATTTAGGATTATATTGTATATTGTTATATTTGTAGGGACCTTGATGTAACTTGTGTTTATATATATATTGGTGGCCGAACTGATTTACAGTTAACGGCCTCATCAATATCGTCTATTCGTCTGTAACTTTTCTTTGATAACAGAGGTATCTCATTTGCTCTTTGCGGATGACACTTTGGTTTTTTGTGGGGCAGAGAAGGCTCAACTGGGTTATCTTCGTATGGTGTTACTGTTTTTTCAAGCAGTTTCGGGGCTCAGAGTAAATATTCTCAAGAGTGAGATTATTCCAGTAGGTGTGGTGAATGACATTGGGAGCTTAGCCGACTTTTTTGGGTGCAAGACCGCGACTCTTCCTTCCTCATACCTAGGTCTTCCCATTGGTGCCCCGGTCAGAAGCAAAGCTATGTGGGTTCCGGTTATAGAGCGGTTCGAGCACCGCTTGGCGGGTTGGAAGAAACAATTGCTTTCCAAGGGGGGCAGGTTGATTTTAGTCAAGAACACGCTTTCAAATTTACCGACCTATTTCCTTTCTTTGTTTGTGATGCCTGCCTCTATCCGAAATAGACTCGAAAAATTGGAAAGAGATTTTTTATGGGAAGGTCGGTCAGAGGAGCGGAAATTCCATTTGGTTAAATGGGATAAGGTTTGTACTAGAATGCAAGAGGGAGGGTTGGGGGTTAGGAATCTTAAAGTGTTTAATGAGGCATTGCTGGGAAAGTGGCTGTGGAGGTATCTCATGGAAAGGGAGGCATTGTGGAGGAGATTGGTGGTGAGTAAGCATGGTTTGGGGGATCATGCGTGGTTTCCGGCGGAGGTTGTTTTGCCTTTTGGGGTGGGGGTGTGGAAGGGCATAAGAAAAGGGTGGAGATCCTTTGAGAGGTTTCTTGCCTTTGAGGTGGGAAGTGGAGAGACAGTTAGGTTTTGGGAAGATAGATGGTGCGGAGAGAGGAAGCTGAAGGTGGATTTTCCAGAGTTGTTTGAAGTCACTAGGGATAAGAGCTGTTCGGTTAGCTCGGTGATGTCAAGGGAGGATGGTAGACCTACTTGGAGTCCAGTTTTCAGGAGAAATTTTCATGATTGGGAGGTGGAGCCGCTGCTGCGATTTCTTGAGTTGTTACAGGCTCAGAAGATTGATAGGGTAGAAGATAGTGTGATCTGGAAGGCAGCTAAGGGTCAGGTATTCACGGTTAAATCTAATTACTTGAGGCTGTTGAATTGTGAGCGGAATTTTTTTCCGTGGAAAGCAGTGTGGAAATCTGTAGCGCCCAAGAGAGTGGCCTTCTTTGTATGGGAAGCTATGCACGAAGCTATCCTAACGGTAGATAATCTTCAGAAGCAGAATATTTATTTAGTGAACAGGTGTTTCATGTGCAAGGCGAGCGAGGAGAGCGTGAACCATCTGCTTCTTCATTGCCCGGTCGCTTCAGATCTGTGGAGTTTGTTGTTGAATCTTTTTAAAGTGCCTTGGGTGATGCCGAGTTCAGTTTCTCAGCTGTTGAGATGTTGGTCTGTTCAGCCCAGAAACAAGTGCATCGGGATTTGGGAGGCTGCCCCTTTGGCAGTTTGTTGGGTGATCTGGAGGGAGAGAAACCAACGGGTTTTCGACAACGAGGAAAAGTCTATTCCGGTCTTGAAGAATTCTTTGCTTCGCACTCTATTCTCTTGGTGTGTGGAGGCTGCGAACTATCCACCGGCTTCGAAAATGACTTTTGTAGAGTTTGTAAATAACATTTCTAGTGGGTAGAAGCTCTTGAGCTTTGTATACTTCTAGTGTACTATGGATGCGTCACCTTTTTGACGTTTTTATTAATATACTCTTTACTTATCAAAAAAAAAAATTATGGTTTCTGACTGGTTGTCAAAGCCTTTCTCAAAGGATCTTAGGTTTCTCCACTCTGATACAACAGGCCGTACTCATCTCCTGCGAGTAATTAGTTTTACGTATTTTGCATTGAAACAGTAAATAATATCAAGATTGTGGATTTATCAACTGGTGCATATCTAAAATGAGATTAGCGGTAAAGCTCTGCATGTTCTAAGATTGAAAATCAGACTGGGAACCAAAAGTTTATCATATATCGTGAGATTCAAACTTGCCTCAGCACTTTGCATCTGTATTGAAATTTTAATTGTTGGCATGATAACAAATTCAGATGTTTATTTCTGGGTAACTGAAAAAAGGGTCATTGTCGAACGCTGACAGAGGTAATTGGCGAATCCAGCTCTTAAATCCCAATGTTCATTTGTCAAGATTAAGATTGAGTGGATACAGGGGGAAAGTCTAGTTCAAATTTTAGGGTGAAAGCCTCGAAAAAGGCTAACCACTTTTCTGGACACAATTCTCCTATATGATGTATTTTCTCTTTATGTATTAGAGCTGTTATTTGAACTCGGAAGTGATTTGGTTAGTTGTCTTATGAGTTATGAATGGTTTGTTGGTATAGAAGTTTGTGATTAATTCTTCGTAAGCTGTAGGACAGCTAGTAGATGGAGTGACTAAAATAGGGCCCATCCCTTTTTACTATGGGAATGTTTTTGCTGCCTATTCTGGCCTGGCTAAGGCTCTTACTGTGGCACTGATGGAAGTGGAGCAACCTGAGAAGTCTAACCAAATCTCTCTCTTTCTCTCTCTCCTTGTGTGCTCAGCATAGCCTAATTTCTTATTGATATGCTGTACTAATGCAAATATCAATGTCACGCAAGTTGCTATTTCTGTAGTTGGAAACTAATTGTGTACATGTTCATTATTATTTAGAATGCTTCATTCATTGTGCAATATTTAGGCCATCTAATGTAGTTACCCAGAGAAGAGATCTATTAGTAACTAGCCGTTTACACTTGGGTTAATTGATCTCTCAACCCCTGCTCTTTTCTTATTCACTGAAGTGTTTTTTGGTCATATTCTCCCCAAATTATGAGTAGCAACAATTTATTGGATTGTATAAAATGTCTTCAGGATGGATGCATTGTTTGTCCAACAACCGATAGCACATTTGATTTACGTACGGGGGCCATCAAGGAATGGTATCCAAAGAATCCTGTGCTGAGAGCCCTTACACCTGCATTGAGGAATTTGTTTGTTTATCCAGTGAAAGCCGATGGTGAGAATATTTACATAAGCATAAAAGGAAGCATTGGATCTGATGCATCTGCTGAGATTGTCTTTAGTGGAAAGGCTCAACCTGGCATAACGGCCACCGATGTCAACGTAGATGAGGTAAAAATTTAATTGCAAATTATGTCAACTGAATGCTTCATACCCTTCTGGCAAGGATGAAAATGGAAGTAGGAGTTTTTGATGCTTGGAGCAGGCCTTCGCTAATAGGAAACCTCGTTGATATCTCTTGCTCAATATGCAGTTAAGAAATAGTTTCTACTAATTTCACATGCTTTTTTAATTTATTTTCTAAATATTCCAAGCTTGAACATGACACTCTTTAGGTGAAGGAAACTCTAGCTCAAAGAATGAGCTTCAATTATGAATTAGAATTAGAATTAGAATTAGAATAATGAAATGTCAGGTAAAGCTCTAGCATCGGCTTGGCCCTGAGCTTCAAATGTGCCATTTAGGAACCATATCAGAACCAAATCGAAAACAAACTAGTTGGTTACTGAAGGAGGTAGTACAAAGACGTACAGGCTGAACAAGAGAGATAAAATTGCACAGCAGAAGGCATAGGTCCTTACACACACTTTGCAAAGGAGGTGAGACTGCAAGATATAGGCTGCTGTCTGGATCGATGTGCTCTGATAGCATACAACAGAATTAGAATAATTAGATGTTAGGATTGGGCTTGAGATTAGGACCATATTATTGCATCCAACCTATAACCAATTGGTTGATAGGTGCTTATATTTTTCTCACTTATAATTTAGAATATTACTATTTTTGGTTTCCCCGCTGCACCCAAAAGTAGGAGGATTATCTCAGGTCATATGTTGTACAGATGTGTCTATGTAATGAGCATGATTCCGACCAACGAAATGACCAAGCAAAATTGCATGAGAGATCAACTGCACCCTTTCCATTTTCTGCACCAAATCAAGAGGTCTTAGGCATTATATTTGACTATATCACTTTTATGACCCAGGTGAGGATGGTGGTTGATGAGAACTCAGAAGGGTTTGGTTTCACGGCAAAGAATGAACTGATAAATGGAAAAGCAGCTGTAATTGGCTTCCTTTTGCTGTTAGATTTCGAACTCTTGACTGGTGAAGGACTCCTTAAAGGCACGGGGTTTTTGGACTTCATTTATTCTGTTTCCAATGCTTTTAACTAGTCATTACCTTGTAAAACAAATTCTCAGCTGAAATTGGTTATTCATTGTTTTTATTCGTCGACAAATTTTTAACCTGGTTCTGTTTACCAGGTTCCAGAAATGAAACCATATTGATCCTTTTGTATATGTTATAAATGGATTTTTGAGTGAATGAGAGCAACTTCCTCCATGTTGTCAAGGAGTTAAAAGCTCTTCCATTGTATTTTGGGAATGATCTGACGCACTGACCATAGACCAACACTTTGAAACACCCTAGATCTAGGGAGCATGTTTTGTTTTGATTAGATGCCCCGTTTCGGGCGAGTTCTCATTTGAAAGTCAAACTTTAAAGAACATGACACTTTTAGTAGCTTGTTAATAATAAAATGACACTTGTATGTTTTAATTTTTAAAAGTGACTTTTAAAGTGAAACATCCAAAAATATAATAGTAGATTCTTTGTCTAGAACGGATGAAGTAATTGAAATCCAAAGTTGGGGGTTGAAATCCAAAACTCTTGTGTCTTCCTTTATCTATAAAAACCGTGGGATTGGTCAATTATAGCCATTTGATCTGGTGGCTAAACATTTATAGCCTTTTGACTAGTTAAAGAAGGGATCTGACGAAACGACCTCTGGTACATGTCCTGGTCGACCTTGGTCGTTAAGTGGTCGACTAGTCGACCATGAATAAATTTTAAGCAACAATATTTTTTAATGACATATATATTGGTTTATTAGATAAATCACTTGACGATCACGATATACACTGGTTTATTAGTGGTTTATCTAATAAAGTAGTTGACGATCAAGAAAGGCCGAGAAAAAAATACGTATACACCAAGAGTGGAAGTGAAAAAACACTTAGTTCATTTCATTGTGGTATAACAGAGTTTTGTCGACTTAGACCTTCTCAATGACAACCATTGATAAACTATTTGATTTCGATTAAAAGCTCAGGAGCTCTCAATTATTCGAAATTCTAACTCGTTGGTGATCATTAATTCAGAACCATGTAAACCTCACATAGTTTTTTCGCTTAGGGTTTTAATGTTGTAGCTACGATCGATCATTTTTTATGACCCCAACTTTTAAAACATTTGAAATGAACACGACGACTTGAAATAAACGTGAACACTTGTTTATATTGAATTGTATTGCTATGTTCATGTTTCTGTTTATCAGTTTGCCAGGCAGTTGATCTGTTAAGGCAAAAATGATTTTATTTTTTCTTGAATACATCTGATTTATCAATAAACCATGTCAGTAAACCATGTGTAATTTCATATATTCACTTGAAATAAACATAACACTTGTCCACAATTGAATTTTATTGCTATGTTTATGTTTATGTTTTTGTTTATCAATTTGTCATGTAGTTAGTTTGTTAAGGCAAAAAATATTTTATTTTCTCTTAAATGCATCTGGTTCATCAATAAACCATGTCAATAAATCATGTGTAATTTCATATAATCACTTGAAATAAACATGAACACTTGTCCAAAATTGAATTGTATTGCTATGTTCAAGTTCATGTTTTTGTTTATCAATTTGACATGTAGTTGGTTTGTTAAGGCAAAAATGATTTTATTTTGTCTTGAATGCATTTGGTTTTAATAAACCATGTCAGTAAACCATGTACTTGGGTTTTTGTTTAAGGTTAGAAAACCATGTGTTTTATAATTTGGTTTATGAATCAACTATGTGACTAAACCATGTGTAATTTCATATGATCACTTGAATCAACCATGAAAGTAAACCTTGTTTTAATAGCCGTACATTATAGTTCATTTTTTTAATGTTAAATTTATATTTCTATTACAGATGATATATATTGTTTCACGTGATGACTAGTATAAATCCGAGGTTACAACAAGATGAAATTTGTTAATGTTAGATGAGGTATATAACACATTAGATCGTGCACACAAAACCATATTCAGGAAATCAGCTTTTGGTAAATTGTATAGGATGAGAAAAAATATTAATAAGAGTAATATACTTATTCATGTTTTGGCACTTTTTATGATTTAGTCACCTAGAAACAATAAAAATGAAATATGGTTCTGTATAGGTGGTAAAAAAGTTAGATTTTCTTTTTCGGACTACACCTTAATCACATGTTTAAAACCTAGATTATTGGAAGATTACGTTCCTGAAATCCCTACTACCAAGACACTAGTAGAGAAATATATTCCTGGATTGAGTGGAAAAACAGTGAAGTCTGAAGAGTTAAGGAAAATATTTAGAGAGGCAACTGACATAGATGGTAAACTGAAGATTGGTCTTGCACTTGTTTGGGAGTATGTGTTGAGGGTGCATCACCTAATAATGGTATTGATGTGGGTGTTTTGAGTATAGTTGAGAACTTTGATTTGTTCAATAAATACCCATGGGAAACAAAGTCTTATGCACACCTGCTCAATTCAGTGATGAAGATAACTAGTTCTGGTGCTAAGACTTTTGTATGCAACGGCTTTCCGTTGGCATCACAGGTAACCATTTGTAGCTGATTTTTATATTGAATGATTAGCTGTTTTTTTCAATTTGATATGCTTATAATATGTAACATTTTAAAAATATAGGTTTGTGTATTTGAGTTGTTCTAGGGTTTTCCTGGATTCAAAGAGCTATATGAGCTATCAAACATCAACAATGAAGTGCCCAAAATACCTAGATGTGCAATTGGAAGTCATGCCAAAATCCAAGCTATGAGGAAATCATTGAGATATTGGATAACCTAAGGGTAAATGTAGAGTTTGATTAATAAAGTTGTCTAATTTAATCCAAATTATATTATTTTATAAACAGTAGAGTGCCTGATATAGTTTATTAATCAAGTTGGTATTTTGCTGAATTGACAGGATGAAGTGCTTGTTCCACTAAGCCCCACCGAAGCCGAAAAGCAAAAGTGCTATGTTGTTGAGTATGAGAGTCCTTTTGGCGCTGATTGGAGCTCATCCTTCCATGTTGAGGCTGAACATGTTGAAGATGAAGGACGTCGATCCCCACCATGCATCCCCTCCCGACAACATCCCTCTCCCTCTCCCGTTGTGACTAGCAGCACCAACAACATCACTCCTCATCTTAGTGCAATTTTTGATTTATTCCAGAAGATGGACCAGAAGACTGACCATATGGACCAAAAGATTGACCATCTTAGGACTGAAGTGATGGCCTTGGATCGAAAAGTGGTAAAGTATTTGACCTTTTGATTTTGAGTAATTTGTTGTGATATTAATTAGTTTATACTTACCTAAACTTGGCATCACCCCCAACTTGGCATGGACTCCCACCCGTTACTCTTCTCCTACTTTTCCAACTTTTGCTATCTTTTCCAAAATCCCAAATGCTAATCGCACCATGTCTACTACTCCCCCTACCACCACTCCCATCTCCACTACTCCCCCTACCACCACTCCCATCTCTACTACTCCCCTACAACCATCACTCCTATCATCTCTACTACTCCCCTTACCACCACTTTCATCTCCACTACTACTGCCCCTACCACCACCACTCCCACCATCTTTGCTACTCCCCCTACCACCACCACCACTCCCACCATCTCTACTACTCCCCCTACCACCATTCCCATCTCCATTACTCTCCCTACAACCACCACTCCCATCTTCTCTACTACTCCCCCTACCACCACTCCCATGACTCCCTACAACCACCACTCCTACCATCTCTACTACTCCCCCTACCACCACTCCCATATCCACTATTCTCCCTACAACCACCACTCCCATCATCTCTACTACTCCCCCTACCACCATTCTCATCTCCATTGCTATTGCCACGAAGAGTGTAAATGTCTTCCAAAGGAAAAACAGGAAAAAAAAAGTGAAAATTTGAAAGGGATGTTGGAAGATTTGGAAGATATTTTGGAAGAAGTATCTGATATATCAACTTCATATGAACCAAGTAAAGAGGCAGAGGATAATCAAGGAAAAATAGATGAGGTTAAGGGTAGGAAAAGGAAATGTCTCCTTGGTATTGAGGCTGAAAATATTTTGGAATCGAACAAAAAGAGAAGAAAAAAAGCATATGCACATATCTCTTCTCCCTACATTACGCATGCGTCGAAACTTGATCATAAACCATAGAAACCTGATCATTCAGTTGTATGTATGCTTTGGTATAAAGTATGTTATGTTGTTGTAATTGGTACTTCTAATTTGGAACAAAGTATGTTATGTTGTAATTGCAAACACAATCCTTTCCTATTATGTTGGTTTATTCAACTGGTTTATCTTGGTTTTGGTTTATGTGTGTGGTTTGATAGATTTTTTGATAAACCAATTGATAAATCATGTTGATAGAAACTGGTTTATCAACTGGTTTATTGATAAACAAGGTCAGTTTATGTCCTTTGAAAATACATCTTGGTTTATCAATTGGTTTATCAATAAACCAGCTGATAAACCATATTCACATTTAACTAGTCTATGAAACTAGGACAGTCAAGTGGTTTATCAACTAGTTTATTGATAAACCAGTTGATAAACCATGTTCACATTTAACTGGTTTATGTTGTAATAGTTATTCAAGTGGTTTATCAATTGGATTATTGATAAACCAGTTGATAAACCATTTATGTTTATGTTATAATTTGGTTTCCTAAGTAAAAATAGGTTTTGGCTTGAAAATGCACCTGGTTTATCAACTGGTTTATTGATAGACTATGTATGTTTATGTTGTAATTCAGTTTCCCAAGTCAAAAAATGATTTTTCCTTTGAAAATGCATCTTGGTTTATCAATAAACCACTTGATAAACCATGTTCACATTTAACTAATCTATGAAACTCGACAGTCAAGTGGTTTATCAACTGGTTTATTGATAAACCAGTTGATAAACCATATTTGTTTATGTTGTAATTCAGTTTCCGAAGTCAAAAATGATTTATGTGGATACTTCACTTGGTATGACCCCCCTATGTGCCCTCGAGCAATGGTTGTTATTCCAGGACTTCTACAATCTATCAATCTTCACTTGAAAGTAGAGAATTGTGAACTAAAAATGAAGGCAGTTAAAGAGCGGAAAATTTTCATGTGGAGTTTATTTGTCATTAGCATTTTGTTCTTGCTAGTTGTTGTTGTCTTGCTGTGTGTCTGACTGAAGGAAAAGAATTTGGTTACCCCTTGTTTTGTTTATGATTTAGTGAGGGCAACCAAGTTATGAAATGTAAGTAATTATGTTATGTAATTTGCATCAAATGTGTAACCCCTATCTTTTGTTTTTGTTAATGGGGAGGGGAAGATGTATATGCCACAATGATTTTTAGACATGTAAATATGGCTTGTGAATATGAAATGTGAATATGGCAATGACAAGTTAATGCTCTGTTTTTTTCTCACTCTAATGTTACTATGTTTTTGGCAAGGAAATATCATTTTTGACTTGGCAACAAACCAAATTAGATCATAAACCAGTTGAGTAAACCAATCAATGGTTTATTGATAAACCAGTTGAGTAAAGCAAATGATATAATTTGGACAAGTGTACTCTATTTTTGTTGAATAAATCAGTTGCATTTTGCAACTGTTAACTGACATGGTTTTATGAATGGTATGAATGACATGGTTTATCAACTGGTTTATCAATAAACCATTCGATAAAGACTTGACTGTCATAGTTTGATCAACCAGTTAACATGAAACATGGTTTATCAACTGGATAAACCAGGTCCATTTTCAAGGATGCACCATTTTTTACTTAGGAAACCAAATCATCTCACATATGCCATAATGACTTGGTTTACCAATAAACCAATTGATAAACCAGGTGCATTTTTAAGCAAAACATTTTTTTACTTAGGAAACCAAATTACAAAATAAACATACATGGTTTATCAGCTGGTTTATCAATAAACCAGTTGATAAACCAGGTGCATTTTCAAGCCAAAACATTTTTTTACTTCGGAAACCAAATTACAATCTAAACATACATGGTTTATCAATAAACTAGTTGATAAACCACTTGACTGTCCCAGTTTCATAGACCAGTTAAATGTGAACATGGTTTATTAACTGGTTTATTGATAAATCAAAATGCATTTTCAAGGAAAAACCATTTTTGACTTGGGAAACTGAATTACAACATAAACATATATGGTTTATCAACGTGCATTTTCAAAGGCAAAACTATTTTTGACTTAGCAAACCAAATTACAACATAAACATAACTGGTTTATCAAGTGGTTTATTGATAAACCAGTTAATTGTCAACATGGTTTATCAACTGGTTTATCAATAAACCACTTGACAAACCAAGTGCATTTTCAAAGCCAAAACTATTTTTGACTTAGGAAACCAAATTACAACATAACATACCTGATTTATCTATACTTTATCAATAAACCAGTTGAGTAAACAAGTTGAGTAATAGATTTATGTATGTCTGTGTGGTCTTACATGATACCAAATGGTTTATCAACTGGTTTATTGATAAACCATCTCAGTTAATATTATGTATGTCTATGGTCAATTGGTAATGCTTTTGGTACATGATATCAACTGGTTTATTGATAAACCATCATGTCA
This sequence comes from Codonopsis lanceolata, assembly GCA_013146195.2. Lineage (NCBI taxonomy): Eukaryota > Viridiplantae > Streptophyta > Magnoliopsida > Asterales > Campanulaceae > Codonopsis > Codonopsis lanceolata. The sequence continues at coordinate 21,188,609 of CM028378.1, read as the reverse complement.
GTCAATTGGTTTATTAATTGGTTTATGGATAAACCATCATGCTAGTCAATTAGGTTTATCAATGTGTTTATTCATAAACACATCATGATGTCAATCAATTGGTTTATCAACTAGACCATTGATCAAACTTGGTTTAAAAATGTTTATTAATAAACCATGTCAGTTAAGACATATATTTGGTTTTTATTTTGCAAAATGCACAACCATTATTAAACCATCTGGTTTATTGATAAAATTGTTTATTTTGCAAAAAAACAGAAAACATGTTTGCCTTACCAAACCAGTTTTGCACATGGTTGACTAGACGACCAAAGTGGTCGACTAGAAGACCACGTCAGCATCTTCGTTTGCAAAAACAAAAAACATGACCAAAACAATTTTCCACATGGTCGACTAGATGACCAAAGTGGTCAACTAGTCAACCACGTCGACATCTTCGTCTTCTCTGCAGAAAACTAAAATCGATTCAAATGAAGGTTTGCATGTAAACGAACCGAACCTGAATACTTAGCACACAGTTGATCACGTATTCAACAAGGGCTTCGAATTTGGGAAAAGAACTTTGGATTTCGAATGTTAGGGCTTTGAGTAATGACCCTACCGAACACGACTAAAGGAGGAAGTAGCGAGAGTATTTTTGTATACGTATATAAGTCCTACATCTTTCCAATACAAAAAAAAAAAGATAAATAAAGGGTATTTTAGACGTTTCAACATGAAAGTGGCCTTATAAGTTTTTGAGGGGGGGGGGGAGAGAACATAACACGCAACGGGAAAAAGAGAGGAAAAAGGGAGCATATATCTTTCATCTTGATTTTACCAAGGAATATTAAAGGGTTGTCATCCAAACTCCATTGAAGTAACATTGTATCTAGGATTGTGATGAATCTCTAATATTGAACCATGATTTAATATTTTTCCCTCTTTCAATATTACTTTAATTTATGCTAGGGTTATTATTTTGTTGTATTAATGCTTCTAATTATTTGGTCAATAATTGGAATTTTAGAATTGTTTTGGATCCGCAAGAGCTACCATTGCTTTTCAGACTTTTCAATTTAGTTGTTGGTATTTTATAGTATATAGATATCGCACAAAATCCAATAGTCATTTTCGAGAACTTGTTCTTATTGCAATTTACATACTTAATCTATAAGATGCGAGAATCCGTAGTGACTAAATTAGTGTTCTCGGCTACCCTAGGTGTGTTGGGAAATTAGAGAGAGTGGATTAATTGAGCATGTGGATAAGTAGAGTGAAATTACGATCCTAGCATTTTCACCCTTGAGTTTTCTCTTTGTTATTTGTGTAGTTGGTAATCTTTTTTTCTTGTTTACTTTTATTGCTTTAGTTTTATAGTCGCATCACTAAAAATTGATTGTTTAGATAAAGTCATTAAATCCATAATTTTAGTACTTAGGAAAATACACGTCATAATTGTCTCTGTGAGATCCATACTTGTGCTTTTACGCACTATATTACTTGTAGACGACCGGGTATTCTTGCCCGTTGCATTTTTCGCCCATCAATCTCTAGGTTGACACTCTACCAATAGAGACTCTTTAGTTAGTATTGATGCATAAGAGTGTTAATATCTATTTTGTACTTTCAATGACTTGGCTTTGATGAGTCTTAGTACTCGAATATATTATACATGCTTGAATCATTCCAACGTTTTAGAATGGGTATCTATCGGTGTATGGACATCGAGTAGAGTAGGGTTGATTTGGCTTAGAGAATAGTTCACCATTCTAGGATATTATGAAGAATGTATCCTCGACTTCGATATGTAAACTACTTAGATGCTCTTGTAGCATAATGGATTGCATCTAAGAATGGTTTATGAATGAACATGAGCTATTATGAGTGTCAAACTATAGAATGAATTATCATTCTATGAAGAGTTTTAGCGAGTATAATCTAGTTATTTAATGACCCTACTCCATCAATGGAGTCTCGAGAAATATGTTATTTGTTAGTTGCTAAGTTACAAACTTAGCTTGGATTTATGCTAGAAATAGACTCCTATGCCTATTTTATATTATAACTTATAAAAACATAATTGTGATATTTGTTAAGGATTTAATCCTCCATGTTTATTTGATGAATGCGACCTAGTTCAACTCAAGTTCACGATTTCATTTCATTGAAACCTTAAGGCTTTCAAGGATAAAACATGTTTCAAGCTCGTACACAATATGCTTGAACCAAGAATATAGAAAAGGGCTAGAAATGCTGTTAGATTGTGGAGGCCCTTTTGTGCGGCAGCCTCTAACAAAGCCCAAACTCCAGGTCTCTGCCCACTCTCCTGGTCATAACCGCCCAGCCCATTCATGCTTGCTTGGTCAAACCGGCTTCCTATTGCCTTTTTTAAGCCCTTGATTGATTCTCTCCTTTTTTAACTCCCTTGATTTCTTCATTGATTGGAAATGTCTTGGTATATATATATACCTCCCTTCGGCAGCCTTAGGAGTGCAGTGAGTGAGAAACAAAAAAAAAGTAACAAGCAGTGCATGTGAGACGGCACCCTTGATTTGTGAGAGAAAATTCCATTACTCTATTTCTTCTCTTTTTCTTCTGTGACGAAGTGTGTTGGTAGTACTGAGCTTTGGGGCTCTCTCCTTGGGTAATACTTGCTGGTATTAACGTGGTCTCACTGATAGACTTGGGTCGGTGAAAGGTATCTGAGCCGAAGAGTTTATAGCCTAGACCTTTGTGGTCAATTAAGGCGAGTCGTGCTTGGGTCACGGCGTTCTAATAAAACTCTTCGTGTCCTTTCTTTATCTTTTGTCCAATTAATCTTATTGCTCTAAGACTAATATTTGTTTTGCAGGAACATAGTTTATTGGTCTATAAGTTTATTTGGTGATACTAATCAATTAGCTATTTGTATTAATAGGCTAGTTGTTAGTGGTTGTATTTTTGTTTCAATACAAAAGTCCCGTTTCTGTACGTATTCATTCCGGGTAGTGTGATTGTAAAATCACAACAGTGGTATCAGAGCCCGTGTTCCGTACCGTGAAACGGTAGAGCCTCCTTCGATCCAAAAATCGGTAACTCTAAAAAGGTTTATTTGGTGAGCTTCTTTCATCTTGAAATAATTACGGTTTTTGTGTTTTAAAATTCTCGTAATTTATTTGATTGATTGTGCTCTATTTAAATCTCTACTGTTTGGTTGGAATTTGATTGCTTGAATTTATTTTTTGGGTGATAATAAAAATAAAAATATTCTTATATTTTTCCTGATTTGGTTTGATTTGTTGGTTTTGTGTTATTTCTCTGAATGGGTTCTTCATCTAATTATAGTTTGGAACCTTTTAATGGGAAAAGTGATTTTTCTATGTGGCAAAAGAAGATGAAAAGTATTTTAATTAAAGAAAAGGTTTTCAAAGCCATAACTTTAAATTATGCTAAAGACACTTCTGAAGATGTCATAATTGAAATGGATGAATCTGCCTACTCCTCGATTATCTTAAACCTATCTGAATCGGTTATTCGGAAATGTGGTGAACATGCTCATGCTAAGAGTCTGTGGGAAAAATTGGAGCAAATTTATTTTGGAAAAACATTGCCAAGTAAAATTTATCTCCTAGAAAAATTTTTCAGTTTTAAATTAGATCTTAGCAAAGATATGGAAGATAATATTGATGTTTTTACCAAATTGGTAGAAGACATAAAACAAACCGGTGATGAACACATAGATGAGTACTCTTCGATTGTGCTTTTAAATGCTATACTGATTCTTATCTTGACGTGAAATCTGCTATTAAGTATGGTAGGGATAAGATCACACTTGATACGGTGATATCTAGTTTAAAAGGCAAAGAATTAGATTTGAAAGCTAATAAGGGAAAATCTAACACTGGTGAGGTTCACATGGTGAGAGGTAGGACACTTGAGAGAAATAATGGTCATCAGCATAATCATAATAATCAAAACCAAGGGAATAATCGAGTGCGGAAATAAGAATAGAAATAAAAGTAGGTCAAAATCTAGAACCAAAGGTAGGAAGTGTTACAATTGTGGTGAAAGTGGACATTTTAGGAAAGATTGCACAAATCCTAAAAAGAAAAATTTGAATCCACAAAGTGATTGCAATATGGCTCTACGCTAGTGAGGAACTGTGGTGATGTTTTTATGGTAAGCGATTTATGTGAAAGTATTGTTAATTCTATTCATACCATGCCTGCTTGTGAAAATGAATGGTTAATTGACTCTGGATGTACTTATCACATGTCACCATTTAAAAACTTCTTTTGTTCCTACAAAAGCTTGGAAAATGGTTTTGTTTCTTTAGCCAATGAGAAAAAGTGTGTTATAGCCGGAATTGGTGATATTTGTTTAAAATTTAATTATGGAAACACTTTTACCTTGAAAAATGTTCGACATGTGCCTGATTTATGTAATAATCGATTTCGTGTGCATCTTTAGAAGATGATGGTTTGGAAGGTAAGTGGGGAAAAGGAATAATGAAAATTCTAAAGGGATCTTTAGTTGTCGTTAAGGAAAAACGCGTAACTTGTATGTTTGCTCGCCATGCTGTTTGTCTTGATGATAACGTTGCTAATCTTGTTAAAGAAGATAAAACAAGTTTGTGGCATAAAAGGCTTGGACACGTGAGTAGTAAGGGTCTTGAAATTTTAAACAAAAATGGATTTTTTGGAAAAGATAAAATTTCGGATTTGCCCTTTGTGAAACTTGTGTGATGAGCAAACAAAAAGCGTGTTAGTTTTCCACCTTCCCCTAACCCCAAAATTTTTTCTTCAAAACGTGCACTTGATTATATACATGCTGATGTGTGGGGTCCTGCTACTATGCCCACTCATGGTGGAAGTCGTTACTTCTTGTCGATCATTGATGATTTTTCAAGGAAGGTTTGGTTGTTTTTAATGAGAAACAAATCTGATGTGTTTGAAAATTTCAAAAGCTGGAAAACTTTGATTGAAAACCAAAGCGGTCTTAAAATCAAGAAACTTCTTGGACGATAATGGGTTAGAATTCGCAACTTTGAAATGGATAAATTTTGTCTTTGCTGAAAATGGGATTGAGAGGCACAAGCGTGCCTTATAATCCGCAACAAAATGGTGTTCTTGAAAGAATGAATAGAACCCTATTGGAGCGTGTTAGGAGCATGTTAGTCTCCTCGGGTCTCTCCAAAAGTTTTGGGAGAGGCGGTCTTGATTGCCGCCTATCTCATCAATAGGTCTCCTTAGTCCCTTTGCATGGTAGATGTCAGGATCAAGTGTTTTTGGTAGGGAAATTGACTTTTCAAACTTGAGAATTTTTGGTTGTCTTATGCTCATAGGAAATTTGATAAACTTGAACCTCGATCGTGAGATGTGTTTTCTTGGGTTACCAGGGTGTGAAAGGATACCGGTTATGGTTAAAAGAGGAACCGGATTTAAAGTGATAATAAGTAGGGATGTTGTGTTTAATGAAAACGAATTTCCTTGCTTAAATGTTCTATTGAACTGTTGAACCTATCCCTCCCCGGCTCACATTATGGTGGAGCATCCCTTAGAACCCAATGATGCTAGTTCAAGTATGCAACTTTGAAATTGAGAATTCGAAAATTTGCATGAGTTTGATGAAAATGTGAATTTTGAAAATGAGCATGTTAATCTTGAAAATGTTGAACCTAATGAGCAAAATGAAGTTGAAAATGAACAAAATGAAGTGCCTATATTATATTGCATGACTATCGGCTTGCTCGTGATAGACCTAGACGCATTGTTAGACAACCCTCTCGTTTTGATGATTTTACTTCATTTGTGTTTAGTGTGTTTGAATCCATTGATAATACCGAGCCTAAAACATATAATCAAGCCTTGAAATCGCTAAGCGTAATGAGTGGATTAATGCTATGAATGATGAAATGAATTCCTTGCATGTTAATCAAACTTGGACTTTAGTGCCTAAGCCGAAAAAGCGTTACATTGTTGCTTGTAAGTGGCTCTATAAAGTCAAGAATGAATCGATTCGGTGAGATTTAAGGCTAGATTAGTGGCTAAGGGTTTTACTCAAAAGGAAGGTATAGACTACTTGAAATCTTTGCTCCGATAGTTAAGTTCACAAGCTGTTAGGATTATGCTTGCTTTGGTAGCTCAATTTGATTGGGAATTGAAACAAATGGACGTAAAAGCGCTTTTTGCACGGTGATTTAGATGAGAAAATCTATATGCGGCAACCCGAGGGTTATGTGGATAATCAATTTCACGATTATGTGTGCTTGCTTAAAAAATCCTTATATGGCTTGAAAGCAGTCTCCTCGCATGTGGAATAAAAAATTTGATCAATGCATGCTTGATTTAAAATTTAGCCGAGTGCGTATGATCATTGTCTCTATTTCAAGAATGATAGGAATGTGCTGTTTTCTTGCTCATATATGTGGATGATATGCTTCTTATTAGCCCATGTCCCAAATCGGTTGAAGTTGTTAAAAATTGCTTAAGTGCTAGATTTGACATGAAATATTTGGGTGATGCTAACAAGATTCTTGGCATGAACATAACTAGAGATCGTAAATCCTCAATTGTTTACTTAAATCAGATTTCATATGTTGAAAAGATTTTGAGTAAATTTTCTATGTTAGATGCCGATTCTGTAGATGTTCCCCTTGCTGCCCACTTTGTGCTTAGTAAAGAGCAATGTCCTAAAAATCAATTTGAAATGAATCAAATGAGTAAAATCTCGTATTCTAATGCCATAGGTTCCATTATGTACTTGATGGTTAGTACTACATAGCTTATGCCATTAGTTGTCTTAGCCGATATATGTCAAACCGGGTTTGCCCCCTTGGCGCCGTTAAGTGGTTGTTGCGATACTTGAAACACTCTTTGAACTATGGTATTAAATTCTTCAAATCTGAAAATGGTGTTAGATTGGTTGGGTATGTTGACTCGAATTATGCCAATGATAGAGATCATAGGAAGTCTACCACATCTTATGTATTCACACTTTGTGGGTCTTGCATTAGTTGGAAGTCTCAATTACAATCCGTTGTGGCCCTGTCCACAACAGAAATTTGAATACATAGCTATAACCGAATCGATTAAAGAAGCTCTTTGGTTAAAAGGCTTAATTTCTGAAATCGGTTTTTTGAAAGAAAAAGTGGTAGTAGTTTCAGATAGTCAAAGTGGTATTCAACTGTGTAAAAATCCAATTTTTCACGATAGAACTAAACACATTGATGTGCATTTTCATTTCATTCGTGATGTTGTTGCTAAGTGCATTATTTACTTGGATAAAGTTGATACTAGCTTAAACCCTGCTAATATGGGCACCAAGTGCCTTCCTGTTAAAAATTTTCTAAACTGCTTGAAAATTTTGTTGATGGATACCGGTGATCCTGGTAATTAAGGATGTTTCATTTTCTTGTGATTTCCCCAAGAAATTCCATGGTCGTTACGTGTGCATAGCTATGGTGACTTGACTAATTCGCTTTCGCTTTATGAATTAGTTAAGTATTTTGATTTCTGCATCTTTGTGTGTGTTAGAAATCTTTTTCCTTGATTTGTTCTTACTTTGTGTTGGATCAAGTGCAGGGATAAGCGATGATGATACCTTTCTTAATATATGTCCTAGTGAGTCCATATTTGTGAACCAGCACTTGTTCCAAGGTGGAGAATGTTAAAATTGGAGGCCCAATTGGTGGCAGCTTTTTAACTTTTCGAGCCCAAAAGTTTGGTTGGCCGGCCCATTCCTTGCTTTGCGGTTTCTTGCTTTCCTTTGTGATTGACCCTTTCCTTTGTTTGCCCCCTTCAATCAAGGATGATTGATTGGTGGATTATTATATATACTCCCTTCTTCTTGGCAGCCAAGGTAAAGTGAGAAATCAAAAAAAGTAAACATGTGTGTGTCTCATTCCTTCTTTTTCGAGAAAAGTAGCCGCCTCTATTCCTCTCTTTTTCCTATTTACGTGATTTGTCCGACCTCCTGAGCCTCCTTTTTGTGGCTCTAACCTTGGTGGATAGTTCTTTGGGTTCTTGTGGACTCTTTGGTGGACTTTGGTCGGTGAAAGAAATCTGAGCCGAAGAGTTTATAGCCTAGACCTTCGTGGTCAATGAAGGCGAGTCGTGCTTGGGTCACGACGTTATAATAAAACTCTTCGTGTCCTTTCTTTTTCTTTTGTCTAATTAATCTTATTGCTCTAGACTAATATTTGTTTTGCAGAAACATAGTTTATTGGTCTAATAGTTTAATTGGTGGTACTAATTAATTAGCTATTTGTATTAATAGGCTAGTTGTTAGTGGTTATATTTTTTGATTAATTTCAAAAGCCCCGTTTCTGTACGGATTCGTTCCAGGTAGTGTGATTTAATATCACAACACAAATCAATGAGGGATACAACTCTTCTATTAGTAATAAAATGTTAAAATTTTAATTTAATGACTTTTAAAACCAAAATCAATTTATAACAAATATGAAATGCATCTCTACTAATATTACCAATAGAAAAGATGTATATTACATTGTTTATAAGTTGATATTCGTTTTGAAAGTATTTTGATAAAATATTTCTACCTTTATCACCATAGAATAGATGTATCTTATATTTTTTAGAAAAAGATATAAGTTTTAAAAGTCTTATATTAAAGACTTTGATTTTTATTACCAATAAAAGATATGTATCTCATATTGTTTAAAATTAAATGTTGGCTTAAAAAGGCTTTAGATTAAAGGCTTTTTGTTATAAATAGAATAGATGCATGTTTCTAACATTTGTTACAAAGTATTCTACTATTATTATCAATAGAAAAGATATATCACACATTGATTATAAATTAATGTTAGTTTTAAAAATACGATTATTATCAATAGAAAAGATGTACCATACATCTGGTAGAGGGTAATGGTTGTTTTCAAAGTCTTTATATATAAGACTTCTACCATTATTATCAATAGCAGATGCGTATCTGACATTGGTTAGAAAGTGATGTTAATTTTAATTTTAGATAAAAGATTTTTACTATTATTACTAATATAAGAGTTATCTTACATCTATAAATATATAAAAAGAGAGGAGCATATTTTGAAAAGTTCCCCCTGAAAGTGCCTTGCTAAATTTAGAAAATATTTATATCATATAAATAATAGTTTGATTTGGAAAAGTAATTTCAATTTTTTTATTAATATACTGGATAGATAAATTCGTAGATTGTTTGCCTTCTTTTATTGGTTCAAGCAGAGTATTAATAACATAAATTGATTAATAGCCCACCATTCTCGATTTTTGGCACAATTAATATTCAGTATTATAAAACATATTGAATTTATTTGAGCTGTTGGTGGTAATGCAAAACATATTATAACTATTTAAAATATAAATATCACTTTGCTTTGGAAAAGTAATCTCATTTTTTCACTAATTTATTGGATAAATAACTTCATAAAATGTTTGTTGTCTTTTATATTGGTTCATGGAGAGTATTAATAACACAAATTAATGAACAACCTACCATTCTCGATTTGTGGCAAAATTAATATTGTGACGACCCGACCCGGACCCCAATGCGAGATCCCGAATCGCGCCGTCCAAATAAACAAGTTAAACACATAAGCATGCACAAGTAGGATTTTAAAATTCATGTGGCGCAACATTTCAGACAATTAACAACTCGGCTACACTTGGCCGGAAAAACAACCTAATTTAAACAAGTCATCGGCGACGTTACAGCCGGAACCCAACAACTACTCCTACAATTAACACATGCTTATAAAACCTCAACGGCCACAACCTGCCGGAGACAACAACAATAATAACACTTTAAACAAGCTTTAGCGGAAGAAACTGTGATGAACCATACACATATGAACAAGCTCGACATATAAGTCGGCATACCAAAAGAACTACAAGTACCAAATATTTAAGTTACTACAACATACAAAACCCCAAGCCAAGTCTACATGACTTGCTTCCCAACGTCCTTTCCAAAATACAAGATTAATCAGTTAAAGTCCAAAAGAGCAACCTCGCTCACAACGTCCAAGCGAATACGCGAATCTAGCGTGGGACGTCTCCTCGGCTTTGATCTAAGGAAAACAAAGCAAACAAATAGGGTAAGTCGAAAGACTTAGTAAGTTACCAAAATATGCATGTTCATATTATAGCATGACATTTATCACTAATATGGCATGTTATCATCATTTAACACTTAGCACCTTATTCACATAAGTGCGTAAAGTAAATCATACAAGTAGGATGATGATAGTCACGGTAGCGTAGCTCTGCAATACAATTACATTCTTGGTTCGTGCCATCGATGTTATGTGAATTCATCGACTATCGTCGAGTCGTACTCGATCTCAATAGCAATGCGGCACTTAGCGTGACATCGGCAAAGGGCTACTTCGGCCCACGGTGGAGGGGTGTGTGAAGTCCCAGGTGCGGCGATCCATAGCAAACACGAATCCCATAATTCGTGAAGGCGATGCATCGTCTCACCCTGACTTGATAAACAAACCAAATTATGCCAGCTGGACTCAATGCAATGCACAAGTAGATATTTACTTGACTTAAACCAAATAAGGACCGAATTCGACAAGAGCGAATTCGACCATCCAAGTAGGGGATAATCTCTACCGTAATCATATCAAGGCAATAAATTGCACAAATAACAACCTTTCATAACAACTTGTTACGATCAATTAAGCCAAACTCATACTTGAGTAAACCAAGTCAATTGACGTTCAAACTTCGTAGGGATTGAAATTAGAGCTTAACGTGTTCAATTCTTCCCTAGAGTCGACTCCGTTGAGTCTTTTCACTAAATTCCCAATTTTGGGGAAAAATGAAGCTATATGCTTCACAACCCAACCTAAGTCACTTCTAGGTTCACAAGGGTATAAATTCACCTATACAATTCAATATAATTCATGTTCTTCATGTGGTCCAATATTGAGGATACATCACCTAACCATTTTCACAAACACCACATAGGCATAATCTAGGGCATTCCCAAATAATTTCACTTTCATCAACAAACATACCATATTATTTCTAACATGTTCAAGACCTCAATTAACATGATGAAAGAGTAATTTCAACATTCAAAGGCAAGAAATCAACCTAGACATGCTTCTAGCAAAATCATACATTCAAAATCGTAGGAAGCAATTATGTGTCCCCATTGACCTCACACATCATAAACTTTGTTTCCTTAGGGTCAATGGGAACTAAAATGAAGAAGAGTAACTTACTTAGCTTGAGTAAAAACTCAAGAGAAACCAAATCCAAACGGTGAAGTCGTCCCCTTCGTTGCACTCGTCGAGGATCCGAAGTTTGGCGGCGATCTAACGGTGGAATCCTTGGGGATCGAAGGAAGAAGATGAAGCTAGGGCTCAAAACTCAAGCCCCCAACTCTCTCTCTCTCTAACTTGTAAGAATAAGATGAACAAATGAAGAGTTTACTGAAAATTTGGCTAAGGTTGTGTATTTATACCTCCAATCAAGAGAAGGGCACAAAGGGGATTTCTCAAGTGCAATTAGTGAATGTTAGGGAGTAATCAAACACTTAATCAAACTAAATTAACCTCTAATTAGTGTTAGGACTTGATTAGGACTAAGTGTGGGTAGTTAGGAAGGGTTTAGAGGGGGTTTAATGGGGGTAGAATAGGTAAAACACGTCACAACTTAAAACAGGGGAAGAAAAATCCCGTAGCAGTTCTGCAGGTGAGGCGGGCGCCTCACCTAGCTCCATGCGGCCGCCTCAACCTCTGGGACCATTCCCAAGTTCAGTCCATTTCTCAATTGCTCCCTGTATTTGAGGCGGGCGCCTCACCAGCTCCCATGCGGCCGCCTCGGCTCCAGAATGTCTAAAACTTGTTCTAAACTTGATCTAAATGGTCCCAAACTTTGGGCAACCATTCTAAGGTCTAACCCTCAAAACAAGTCAAAACAACCGAACAACCCCGAACAAGTTAGGACAAGGCGCGAACCACGCGACGAATGAACAACGGATTAAACTCAAATCAAACGCCAATCAAACTAGGATGTCTTGGACATGAAAGAGACTTGTTTCAACATGATTAAGACCTGAATATAAAGCCAAGAACTCAACTAACACTTCGTACGTCGAAATAGAAGCAAATACAAGCAATAAGAGGAATCGCTAAGACCAAATTCAACGCGATCAAACCGGCGATTCTACAAACAAGTTTATATGATTCTAAGCATGTTATGGACTTCTAGAATGATCTATGAATGATTCTAAGACATTTATATAACAAGTAAACATGCTAACATTCTACCAAGAAAGTATAAAAACAAGCATGGAATGCACATGCAAGGTTATGGGGCGTTACAAATATTCAGAAATATCAAAATGGTTTGAATTTATTTAAGCTACTGGTGGTATTGCAAAAAAAAAAAAAAAACAACTATTTAACTTACTGAATTATACATTACAAGAAAACAAAGCAATTGAAACAGAAAATTTTGTTATAAAAAATGAAAATATGTTACAATTAGATGATTGAAACAAAAAAGAAAGTTTGTTGCAGATTCGGTTTGGAAAACGCTCGTTGCAAATTTTGTGCAACCATATTTATTCCGTTGCATGATATTGCAATGAAAATCGAGCGTTGCAATTTCAAATTTTTTGGTTGCAAAGGTGCTTCCCAAGGGCATTTCACGTCCGTTGCAAGTAGCAACTATTTTTTTTTTTGTTGCATTCTTGCAACATATTTTTTCATTGAATTCGTGCAACACTTTTCCTTTGCATTTTTGCAACAGACTTTTCCGTTGAATTCTTGCAACAGACTTTTTTGTTACAATGTTTATGTATTTCTGTTACTAGTTCGTAATTAAAAATTTTAAAAAAATTATTATTGGAACAAAAGATTTCGTTGCAAAATTAATATTCTGAAATATTTGTTTTTACAAATAATGAACATTTCACATTTCACATTTTACAAAAAAAAATTGTAAATCTAAAATCAAACAATTAAAGCAACCCAAGTTCAAACATTTCATTCAAAAATCATTGTTGAAGTGTCGGATTACATGGAAGTGTAGAGGATGTTGAGAGCCTCCAAGTGACTAACAAAAGACATTGTTTATTTGTCAAACTACATACACATTGATGGAGGTTGTTGGACTCTAAGTGACCGAATTTCCTCTTGCATTAACTTGAAATCAGCTCTGATTTTCTCAATTTTCGCATCATCAGACTCGGTTTTAGAGGGGTTCAGAGTGATCAACCGAACATGGCCCCCAATGTAAGTGGGCCCAATTTTATATATGTGTAGACTTGTTTTATAGATATAGTATAAATAATGTAATAATATTAAACAAATTGTCTTTTAACTCAATGGATTGGGTAATTGTATATGTGATGAATGTAATAGTTAAGTACAAGGTTCAAACCCCTTCATTGCCATTTTTTGTATTTTTTTATTTTGGGTCTACAGTCGATTATTATTAGTATTTACTCCCCCGATTTAGTTAAATAGTCTCCTATATTATTTTGATTGGTTTTATGTAAATAATCAACTTTTAAAAAATATGCTTATAATTTCATAATATTTCAACTTTATCCTCCACTTGTATTGTAAGTATGATTGTTGTGGTTAAGTTTTTTTGTTTTTTTATCAACTTCAAATCTACTTATATATGTTTTAATTACTCCGGAACCTAATGAATAAAGAGTTACTATATAAAGATAAATAATTTGTATTCGGTTTTAGTAGAGTTATTCAACCTTAATTTTATTTTGCGTTCACTAAATTTACTTATAAAAAAAGTTAGTTGACCATCAAATTTTTTATATGGGTCATTAAAAATAACAATTGATTGGGCATATAATATCAATATTTCAGGCAAAAATCAAAATTTATTGTTATGTTACTATCATTTTTAATTATTTCTTATGTTTATTTAATTCTTTGCTTTTGAACTGCCTAACCCAATAGGCTCAAGCCTAAGTCACGTGCCTGACACATTTCTTGCAATCACGAGCAGAACACGTGTATTCCAAAACCCGATTGCGAAGCGGACAGCGGCCAGACATTGAACATTATAATATGTTTAGGATTTGGGGGCTAAGTACCAAGTCGGCAAGTGCAGAGCGAGCTGGGGATTCAATACCCAATAGGCAAGTTTACAGCGAGCTGGGGGCTCGCCACCCAGTGGTCAAGCGTTCAGCGAGCAGGCTTATCAGGCTCAGTTATGTAAGTAACGGTCATCCCGAACGTGGGCAGTTACCTCCGAGAAAATTGCTTCCACATTCATGACCAAGCCGTTAGGTTCGACGTGGTAGTTAATGTGCCTACCTTGCACGCATTGACATTTAATGGGGAGTTATTCAACTTCCCATGAAGGCTATGAAAGCCAGAGCTGATTTTTGAATGTGCCTACCTTGCACGCATTGACATTTAATGTTAACCTAATTCTCACGTCGGAGGGCTTTTGCAGGAGAGCCCCTGCCTAGTTCATTGTTTGTGTTTATCTTTCAGGATTGAACCTTGAAGATTAAGGATAGAATTGAAAGCCAAATATTCGAGTTATCAAGCCCAGTGCGCCCTTGGAAGATTTTGGACGCATCAGTTGGTTCCGTTGCCGGTAAACGTTTTGTTAGGTGCAATCCTATTTCTTGACAGCTTTGCAAGTGTTAATCATGGCTGAAAACGGTGTCAATGGCGGTAACCAAGTGGAGGAGATCCAGACAGCCACGCCAAGCATGAACATTCAAGCCGGTAACAATCTACCACCCCCACCACCTCATGATATCCGTCATCAGCTCAATCAACGGCGAGGTTTGGATTACTTAGCTAGGAGTGTTGTGGCTGCTGTTGGATTGACTAACGAGTTTCGGGAGGAAGCTTTACACCAGAGGGCGATATATCTGGGGCAAATGCACCAGTTGAATTTGCAACTAATCACAATGGGCAAGCCAGTCACAGGGTTGTTTCGAGTGTACATTCTCGATTGGGACCCAGGGCGGGAGAGGATTCAGCACAGTCTCGCCGTCGTCGAAGATCGCCTTCTCCACGAAGGTCGCATCCTTGTCGCCCTCGTTCACCATCTCCGCGCAGATCGCATGCTCGCAATCATCGCACTCCATATCCTAGAGGTCACATGCTCGGCCCTCGAACATGCTCGCCGTCCTCGCCCGGAAGGAACACTTTCTGGAAGGTCACAAATCCATCTGTCGGAATTGCATCAACATTCAAATAGGCGGGGAATTGCATCAACCAAATGCACGAAAAAGTTTAGTGGCTAATGGCGCAGCCGTGTCGGCTCGTAGGTGTAGCCCAGGCATAGGTGGCGCAGGCCGTGGGTGTTGCCCAAGCTATGGGAGCTAGCCCGATCAGCCAGTGGGTGGTTTGCCTACAACCTTTAACATGCAAGAGTTTGAGGACTTGAAGCGCCGTATGGAGGCATAGGAGCGCAGGCAAGGCCACGGATGGGAATTTTCTAGGAATTTTCGAACGGCTAGTCCTTTGGCTCTTTGGATTGAGAACGCACCTCCAAAGACAAGGACTCATCTTCCCAAATGTTAAGGAGTACACATGGAAGACAAAGGTGAGAGATTGGTTGATGTCATTCGAGTCCCAGATTGGTCTTGTGACATTAGACGAGGCTTTAAAAATTCGGGCTTTTGTGGGCTCGTTATAAGGAAAAACATTGGCTTGGATGGGAGCTCTGCCTCGCAGGTCTATCAACAATTGGGCTAACCTGCGGGCAAAGTTTTTAGCAGACTTTGGTACCTCGGGAGCTATTGTAAAGACAAGAGCTGACTTGTCTAAGGTTAAGCAGGGAGCCCATGAATCAACTGCCAGTTACTTAGAGCGATTCACGAAAATACTTGAACAAGTTCCTGGATTGTCCGAGCAGGAGGTTACCTTGTGCTTTGAAACAGGGTTGCTCGAGGATGAAAGCGGTCTACGATTGGAGTTGAGTATGCGAGAGCCCAAGACGCAGGCTGAGATGTTAATGCGGGCTCAAAAGTGGTGCACGGGGGAGACCGCGAAGAAAGAAAAGAGGAAAGAAAGTGCCAAGATTGGGGGAGCTGGGGCTAACCCCAAGGGTAGTGGCCAGGGTGCAGGCGGCTGTTATAACAGAAGCAAGTCATGATATGATCACCCAAGGGAATTTCTTCGAGAGAGTGATCTGACCTCGCTTAAGACATTGCGAGAAGATATAATGTATGAAGTTCGAGATAAGCTCCCCCGACCACCACGTATGAATCCCGAGACGGCAGATTCCAGGGATCGGACTAAGAGGTGTGCCTATCATGATGACTATGGGCATACAACGGAGGAATGTTGGCCATTGAAAAAGGCAATTCAAAAGCTGATAAATGAAGGTCGGTTGGACCGGTTCAAGAGAGATGGCAATAACAGGGGGAATGCCCCCCGAAGAGACGCACCTCTAATTCGAGGGGTAATACATATAATTATGGATGATGAGCCCACACCCACTCAGCTCGGAAACCAGATTTACTTTTTGTCAAAGGTGGTGGATCGCCCAACCACTTTCCAAGCAGGCGAGGAGTCGATACAGTTTACTCGCAGCGAATTGGCGAGTAATGTGGCTGGGGAGCAGTCTTTGATTGTTTCTGTTTTGGTTGATGGCTGGGTTGTGCACAGGATTCTGGTAGATACTGGAGCCTACAGAGATGTGATGTACTATTCTTGTTTTCAAGGTTTGGAGCTGAAGGATGAATGTCTCAAGCCTTATACAGGGACTTGACTTTGGAGGGCTTCACTAATCACAAGGTGCCGGTGAAGGGCACAGTCGAGCTTGAAGTTTTTATCGGCGAGGGCAGCCGTACTCGGGCAGAAAAGGTCACCTTTATGGTGATCGACTTGAAATCTCCCTATAATATCATTTTAAGGGTACCGAGCATGACTAAGTTCCAAATGGTCGCTTCTATTCATCATCAGCGAGCTAAGTTTTACACTGATCAAGGAGTGGGGGTGTTGAAGAGTCATCCTCGGGCGGTGCTGGAGTATGTACGAAATAGTCAAAGAAAAAAGTAAAAATTGACTCTGGAGGGTGGCGAGTAGAAAGTCACCATTAGCACCAAGGAAAAGTCTCACATAACTGTGGGTCCTTCGACGATTGCTATGGTCGGCGAGAGTTCAGTGGGGTTTAAGATGAGTTAAATGCCAGCTCGCTAAACACTTGACTGTTGGGTATTGAGCCCCCATCTCGCTGTATATTTGCCCACTGGGTGTTGAACCCCCAGCTCACTGTGCACTTGCTAATTTGGTATTTAGCCCCCAAATCTTGTGTGCACATCTTAGTGATCAAAGTCTAGCTACTGCCCACTTCTTAATTTCGACTTGGACCTTGGAGTGCACGTGTTCTGCTCATGACTGAAGAAAACATGCCAGGCACGTGATTTATGTTTGGGCCTATTGGGTCGGGCAGTTCAGTAGCCCCCTGCTCCTTATCTAGCAAGTGTATATGCTTGGAGCGAGGAGCAAAATAAATCGAATCTCCCCAATAATCCTATTTTCTCCAGACTTAGTTCACTCTGTTTGCTTTCTAATGGTTGCACCGAGACAAAATGTCGTCAATGGATGCCAACCTTTAGATATACTTAACCGAAGGGACATGCTTTTTCCTACCGCCATTTAACCTCCTACATACCCATGCCCCGAGGTAACATTTAATGCAACACCTCGTTTCTTGTACCATAATGATTTCAGACGGCTACCTCGGTCTTTGCCCCATGACAACTAAGCCTTCCATAAAAACGGAAGTAGTCCTTCAATTGTACTTTTTCACCTACGAGAAAGTTCTTTGAGCGCTTCTGCAACCAGAGTACCCCCACATTTGAAGAATTCTGAATCTGAGTTTCGATTTTCCAGTGCTCCACCAAAGCAAAGAAGACGATCATCCAAGTGTAAATTCCCCAACCTGCCTCATTCTATTTCCATAATCACCAGGTACTTCTCGTCTTAACTCCTTGTTTATGAATTACAATTCCTGCTTTCCCTTTCTACCTTTGCCGCTAGAAGCCTAATTTTGGGGTTCGATGATTCTGGCTGAGCATATGAAGACTATTTGGCTACGATTTGTAAACCATTTCGATAGAAAAAATCGAAAACACCCATCTCTTGCTTTGATTTACTATCTCAATATGATGATCCCCATTTGCCCATCCTTGAAGCATCACACCTAGATAGGAATCGAGGAAAAGACCCCCACCGGTGCCACAGTCATCGATAATCCCCAAACGAGGGTTTCACTTGCCCACTATTAGTGTTCACATGGGCAGGAATGGACATTTCTTCCTCGATTCCTATAGGATGTCTTCCCGCGAAGAGAGTGGATCCAAAGTTGAAGGCCGCAACTACAATCACAGAGCTTCGATAGAATCTAAAGAAAATTTTGAAGTTGAAGAATAAAGTTCTGAACACACCGGCTCAGATTTTCAAATCCTTGAAACCATGAGTAACCGTGCCCTCCGCACCCACTAGCCATCCACCTAATAACCCGGACTCGGAAAAGGCCCTAATGAACCTTTGGAGGTGGCTGAAGCGTAAAATCACCTTCCCCAAACTGACCTTTCACGCCCTCTTGAGCACCAACATTTCCCGATACACTGGATCAAGGTCACTCATAAAGGGAAAAAAATTGTGCCGAAGTGACATGAGATGAATTCAAGAGCGAAGAGGACATCATGGGATGGTTTTGCTCACTGGGCACTGACCCCAAAGACTACCGAGTCAAAGCTTTTGACTTGACCATCAATCCTAAAGAACATGTCGACCAGGGTGATAAAATGATTTTCTACTTTGATTTCTTCTTGGTCGGGCTCTGACTTCCCTTGGATCCTTTTATCTGTGAATTCTTAAATATGACAAACGCGCTCCCCTGCGAGTTGGCGCTAACCATTGTCAGTTGCAGTCGCGTATACTCGCTGCGGGCTATTGGGCTATGAGCCCGAGATGCTCTTGTTCTACAAACTTTTCCTTTTCAAAATTGACTTGAAAACCCACCGTATATCTGGCTGTTCTAACCCCCACTTCATACACCTGAGACCAATTCCGAACGGGAGAAAACAAAATGCTTATAGACATCAAGAAAGCTCTAGGTGTAAAAGAAAAGAAGGGCAAGCAAGATTTTGTGTTTGATTGGGAAGCCTTAACCCAAAGTGATGTTTATCTGCGCCAGGTCAGAATCTGTTATCGTGTTGTCGCTTCAATTGAACCCCTTGTGGAAATCGACGAAGAGGAACCCCACCCATACTTGGGGAGGCGCCCGCAGATTCAAATTTCTGCGATAAATGTTCTTCCTACCAACGGCTTAGGCCGGCGCTTATGATGGTAGTTTAAATACTTGTATAAACTCGCATACTTGTTTGAAAACTTCTTACATTCTGCTTTGATGCTATGCAACCACGAAGAGATTGAATCACACGAAGAAATTTCTAGAAGCCTAAACAAATGCCAAAGCTTCCCGTGAAGCCGAGCTAGCAAAAAAGTGCCCTGTCCATCCTCCGAAAGTCCCTTTCGTGCTAGCCTACTGGCGGGCGGGCAAAAAAATCGAAGAAACAAAACAAACCGACGCTGCTGCTGGCGAGCCAACAAGTAGCCATGCCAAACCTTCCTCCCCAACCAGGAAAAACAAAGCCCGGGGAGAGAAGAAAAGCCGGTGAAGAAATCCAAACCTAGAGACATACCCGATCGCGAGTAGAAGTTCCTCCTCACATCGAACCCCGGTGCCATCGTTTCAAAGAAAGGCTTCAAAATGCCACAAACAAGTCTTTGAAGCAGAGACATGCTAGTTGAAGAAATCAACGACGTACCCTATCTTCAAAAAGTCAATCTCCTCGAGCGAGGTAACTATGGGGCTATCAGCGGGCAAGGAATTTTGAAAAGAGTTTGTCAGCTCGACGTCGCGGCGAACAACGTTCGAATAGCCTCCAACGTCCCGATTGGCGAAATGGGCTAAATCAGCGGTAAACCGAAATCGAAATTTTTATCTGCTCTACTCTTAAGCCACCACCCACAAAATTTCATGACATTAACTATTGTCTTCTTAGATGGCCACAAAAAGTTCCTCATCTTCGATCGGTTGACCAGAAAAGATTGCATTGTAACTCTCTTACCAAGGAGAAAAACCAACTGGAAGAACAAGTCAACTCGCTACGGGGAGCTCAAGCTAGCGAAGAAGCCGTTATGACTAAGGTATCGAGTCATCAAAGGTGGAAGAAGAAATAATAACTCTCGAGGCCCATCTCGCCTTTGCCAAAACATCCGCGGAGAAACTCCTTAAAGAGCTCAGTGAAGCCCATTCAAATGCTACCAACAGAGAAGAGGAGCTAAAGTCAAAGATGGCACATTGAATTTGCCGAAGAAAGATTGACTGCAATGGAAAATTTTCAAGGCTTCCTCTACTTTTGATGATCTTAGGTATCCGTAGTACAACCAAGGCATGAATCACATTTTGAGACAAGCCGCCACCGGCCAATTCAGGAACTCACTGATGGCTGCTTGCTTGGGAACCGCTTCCCCTTTGATCGCAAAATTCGAAGGCCACTCAATTTAAATCGTGCAAGTACATTCCAGACGAAAATAAAAAATGCATAGCCCTCGAACACCAACCCGCTTAGCGGCGAGAAATCGCTCAATGAAGAAGCATAATCAAGGAAACTATCTCACAGCCAAGGCATACCCTTGTCAATGCCAACGAATAATCGAGATAACCTTAGACCACATTCGAACACCAACTTTTTAATCGGGTAGGAAAAACACATGCCCGCCAAAAGCATAATCGAGTTTACACCAAATGCCACAAGCAAGATACTCAAAAATGAGGACCAATGCATGCTCATTTATTTCATCCCAACTTACAACAAAGAAGAAAGAGAAAAAGCGCTTGCTCACTCGGTCAGCGATAATACTTCTTCAAATAATCATGCCATGGATGTTTCAACTCCTTGCCTTCCTTTGTTTGCAACATATAGGTCCCTCTTTAACAATTCGACTACTTGGAAAGGCCCTCCCAATAAGGAGAAAGCTTCCCCATGCTTGATGGCATGTTGCCTTAATTTTTCGGAGAACCAGTCACCCAGCAAATGACCGACCACAAACCCTCTTATCGTGGTGGGCCTTTGCTCGCTGTTATAATTGGCCATCTGCATCTTATATTCCAAATGTTTCTCCTCCACCAAATCTAGA
>CM028378.1:21098503-21167370 GCA_013146195.2 Codonopsis lanceolata | reverse complement strand
GATATGATAGCGATGGGTCCCCGAGGGATGAGAGTCTTTTCTTGGTTTCCTAGCGCTTTTGATTTGACTATAACCTAGCATCTTTGTTGTTGGATTTAGGAATGGTCACTATTTTTGGGCAACGGATCGGGTATATTTTTCTTTTTTTATTACTTTTTTTACCCTTTTTCTTTTATTTTTGTATTTTTTTAGAATGAAGTTGACGTTAAATGTTTCATGCTTTCTTCTTTTTTTAACTTAGTGACCATTCGACTTGATGCGTGGAGCTTTTGTCGATTGGTGAGCATTTGGACATATGAGGTCGGTGTTTGGCTATGGTGGGTCTACCCTTGACACATCTTTATAGGACCGAGGTAAGCATGTCCACGAACTTTTGATGAGATCCATGAGTGGTGTTCTTTTGGAGCCTTGCGGTAGTTGTTGATTCTGACTTCTTTGATTTCTTGTC
Source organism: Codonopsis lanceolata (assembly GCA_013146195.2). Lineage (NCBI taxonomy): Eukaryota > Viridiplantae > Streptophyta > Magnoliopsida > Asterales > Campanulaceae > Codonopsis > Codonopsis lanceolata. The sequence goes on along the minus strand of CM028378.1, from coordinate 21,166,922 downwards.
GGCCCATTGATGGTGGATCGGTCTTCGATTGATGTTGATGATGTCTACGGCTCTCTTGACTTTACAAGCTCAAGCAAAATTTTTTTCTTTTGGGTCCTTTTAAATGACTCATTATTATAATTATTTAATGTGTCTTTTAATGCGAGGTGCAACTAAGAAATAAGCAAAGACATTTAGATTATTATTAAAAGCACATACGTCTGGGGTTTATTACATTATTGAGGACACGGGGTTTGAGATCCTCAATTGTGGGAGGCGGATTGGTAGATGACCAAATCAGTAAGGCTAAGGAAAGGAATAGGGGTACTCAATTTTAGGGAGGCGGATTGGTAGATGACCAAATCAGTTAGGGAAGGAATAGGGGTAATATATCCAAGTAGTCCACGGATCTGCGGAGGCGTCAAAAGTGGGCGTCGTAGTATACTAGTTCTGCGGAGGCTTATTAGAAGTAGACCCAAACTTCAGCCTTTCATACTTAGTGTCCCCGTCTATCATACCTAGGAAGCTGTCTCCTCCGAACACTTGTTGGGGAAACTCCTTTATTGATCAACGTATTTTACAGCACCTTTTATTCATACTTAAATAGGCTAACTTGCCTCCCTTAAACCTCCTGGGCTTGGCTTGTTTCAAAGATTTTCGTGCCCGCCAATGTAATTTCTTTGTTGTCGATGAGGTCCTGAATGGCGTTTCTGAGTGTATAGCATCGATCGGTAAGATGACCGCTGCATTTATGATACTCACAAAACTGGGCATGGTTCCAAGTTCTGGGCAATGGCTTGGGTGGACGGTAGTTATCCATGGGTTTCAGTATCCCATGGGCACACAGTGTTTGGAGTATTTCGGATCGTGGGGCAGGCAAGTCATCGTAATGTCTTTCTTTTCTATTTCTTGGCTTTGCTATATGGCTAGGTCGGGTTTTGGTCGGGCAGCTGAGCGGGGTTTTCTTTTTCGGATAAGGTTGGAGCGAGATTGGCTTGTCTGGACCTGGGCCCAGCAGGGATTCCTTTTCTGGTATGCAAATGATACTTTTTAAGTTCCCCGGGATCATGTGGAAATAGGCATCTGATGGATCGAAAGGGGGATGATTTTCTGGGTTGTTGTAATAGGCATTCAGGTGGGGAAGATCAAGGCTGATTTCTGGAGAATTTGGGCTAGAGTCAGGGGTATTGGAAATCATGTTTCCTTGATCAAGGAGGTCATCACTGGGTTGGTAGCTGGCATTTGATGGTTTTTTGGAAGCTTGGAAAAGGATATTTTCGGTGGTATCTGGGGAGTTTATTTCGGGAGAGTGGGAAGTATTAGGAGCATACCCGGGAAGTTTGGCTTTTTGTGAGAAAATGGCAAGGGTTTCTGAAAAACTGGCCAAAAGGTCACTTACCACCTGATCCATTATTTTCTTTGCATGGGTGTCCAGTTCCTTTTTTAACCACGCCTCAAGCCCAGGAGGAGGTGCATACGCAGGAGTTTCCCCTTCCAGTTCCCGGCCGTTCCAGTTGCTACTGTTTCCCGTTACAGCTTGTTTGTTCTTTCACGCCATACGCTTGATTTGTGCTCGAATCGATTCTCGGTCGATCCAAACCGATATCTTCTCGATCTCATTTTTTGTGCTGGTTTCCCTGATAACCCGGCCAGTACTGTCTCTGTGTTTCCAAATTCGGGCCAGGTCTCTGAGGAAAATGGGGGTTTGGTAGGTATCAGAAGGCTGGCTGAAGGCTATATGGGCTTGAAGTACATCGTGCCTTTTTATTAGTATTTTATTATTAATTTATTATTTTCATGTTCCCTACAATTGACCGGATAAGCACCTGCTTTATTTTGACAGTCTCAGGACTTTTCCTGGAACAGTGGATTCTTTCTCCAGAGTATAGGACCAACGTATTCCACCTGCCTTTCGACTCCCCAGGACTGGACTGGTCCTAGGCGAAGGGCCTATACTCTTTCCAGGATCCACCATCCGAAATGGTCTAGGTCGAGCATTTGAGAATTATAAATCAGCCCCTGTTTATTGTTTATTGTCTATATATATATTTTTTTGTGCGCACTTATTATTTTTTTTCGAACTTGCGCATTTTTTTTTAACATGTATATTTTTTCTGATTTGATTTTTTTCTGATTTTTTTTTACAGGGGCTGACCCATAATTCGGAGATGCAAAAACCGGTCTGTCTATGAAGTGTCCTGAAAAACTATATGCATTCTAACGTTGGCTTATGCAGGGGGTAGGCTGGCCATGGTGTAGGGTAACAGTTCGGAATATATTTACATGCGTGCACGTGTGTGCGGTATCTAGAAAAACAGTAAAATCTTTATTTATTTACAGATATAGAAAATAAAATAAATTTGGCCTGTCTTGCTGTTTGTGTGGATTTTCTCGGCTTTTTTAGTTTGAGCGCGAGCAAGCAAGCACATCACATTAAGAAATAGAAAGAAAAGTGGGGAAACTATCTATCCCTATTAATTACAAATTTTGGTCCTATGCCCCCAAAATAAAATGACATAATGAATGCAGAGATGTACAAATATACAAAGTTACAGAATAAAGTGAAAAAGAAAAATGGACTGAAAGAAATAAATGAAAGAAAATAGAGCCGGAAGTAAAGCCCCAGCTCTTTTGTTGTGCTGCCCGGAAATAAAAAGAAACATCATATATATATAATAATGCTTGAAGGCTTTTGATCGGCTAAGTACGCGGCGTTGTATGCTCCGGCGATACCACACCCTATTCAGAATGTTTTAAGGGTATCAATGGAGTTTCCAGCCAATATACTTAGATCGCCTTATATATATATATATTTTTTTTGATTGATTTTTTTTAATACTCTCGAACATGCCTGTAACAGGTATCGGAACGAGACTGCTACCAGATGGAGGATCATATCCACAAATATAGCCACGGCCGTCATGGGAACACTTTATTGAAATGCGTAAATTAATATAACGAGCATACTGCAGCCAGAAACAAAGAAAAGCCAAAAAAAGGTTTTATTTTATGAGTCTAGCCCTCCATTTTATTAAAATAAAACAACTCCCCAGCAGAGTCGCCACTGTGAGGTTCCCGGGTGTGCCCCCGCGCCCCGCGCGCCCTTGGATAGGGGTGCGCGTACGTGCGGATGCGGGACACCACTGCTCTCGTTCCACCCTCCCTTGTTTAGGGGAAGACGAAATCCAAAGTGCGAGAGGAGTGCTGTCTATATTAGCACGTTGGAATGTGCCTCGGTTTTCCTGAGTGGATTTTGTATCCAAAATGGGAACAAAAGGTTTCCTCATGTCAGGTTATCCCTTATTTCGGGGATAACAGGATATGGGAATGCATTACCTTTCCATTCTCATTCTCCCCTTTTATCTTTCAGGGGAAAATAGAGAAGTGCAAGAAAAGATATTGCGACGCCCCCACTTATGGATTTATTAAAATAGCCTTATGGCCCAATCAGATCGCTATGGGAGCTATGGGTTTCCCGCATCAAGTTATCCCTTGTTTAGGGGATACCAGGATATGGGAATACATCACCCTCCATTCCCCGTATCTCCCTTTTTGGGAGAACAGAAAAGTGCAAAGAGGGAATGTTGCGAGGCCCCACTGGATCTGAAAGTTTTAGAGTCGCCACCTTTATTTTAAGGCAAAAATAAAGGAAAACCAGAAAAGAAAACCAGAGATTTTAGAAAGCGGGTTCGGGGGCTAAGTTACGAGTTGGGAAGGTGCTAGGCACCCAACTCGCCTTTCGGTCTCAAAGCGTTTTTGGTCAAGTATGCTCATTGTTATATTAATCTAGCAAATAAATAAGGTCTTATTTTGACAAGGGAAAATTAAACAGATACATTCGTGGCTACATTATTTACGGACTCGCAGCCGTCTCCTTCCAATAATTACAAACACATTTAAGAATATTTGGCCATTATAACGGCTCTTTTACATAAATTTTCCTAATCTAATCCGGGCAGCACAACGGCTTATATTGGCTACATCGTGCCGGATTTAAAATACAACTTTTTGAAAATAAATAAAAGAAAGAAAATACAAAATAAAATAAAATACACTCTTAAAGGTATTACCTTTTAGAGCGGTGGTGTGCTCGCTCTGTCCTCCTCGGGAGAGGGAGTCTTTTTTGTTTTGAATTGAATTGAACTGGAATTGAACTGGATTGCTGCTTGATTTGATTGATGTTTGGAGGCTTGGGCTGGTCAACTCGGGCAGAGTGACAGCTTTATTTGGGTTGGTTTTGGCCTTTTCAGTTGGGCGGAACCAAGACTTAAGTTTTGACCTTTTTAGCTCGTTACTCGGGCAGAGTAACGGCTTATTTTGGGATTTTTGGACTGGGGTTTTAAGGTGGATACCTAACAACTAGGCTAGGGATCACTTATAACCTATGGGTTTTTGATTTGGCAGAGTTTGGATGGGGTTTGGAGATTTTAGGGGCTTCCACTCACCTATCTCGCACCTCTCGTACTAAGGCTATCGAAGAAATCGCAGAAGCAGAGCTTCGCTGCGATAAAAACTTCGCGTAAATTGAACGAACAAAATGAGAGGCCGGGCCTTCTTATTTATACTGGAGCTTGAGGACGCAGTGGGAATTTGTTGATTTCTCTCCGTGCATTGGCCACTTGTACCGAGTGCTTGAAAACTTGTACTGAATTGATCGTGAGAGAAAGCATGAAGACATGCTTGGTGCGGCCAAGCATATGCTTGGTGCGGCACCAAGCTCCCCTTTGGTGGCACCAAGTGCTTTTTAAAGTTTGCAATTTTGACACTTTCCCCTCGCAGCTTCATTGCTTTCGCGCATCCTGCTTTTTCTTTCGCATTTTTGACTTCTGCAACTTGACATTTGTTAAGTTTTAACAGTTCTTGATATTTTATGTCAGTCACATGCCAGGGGTACGAAATTGGGGTGTCTACAGTCATCCCATGTTGAATGCAACACCATAATGTTTAGCACTACCAGATGTAGTAAGAAACTTTGAACTTAAATGCCATTTTTACAATATGTTGCCTTCATTTTATGGATTGCCTTCCGAAGACCCAGTAACTTTTGTGAAAGAGTATAGTTTTATGACAGATAATTTTCCGTTAGGAGGTCTAACGGAAGTTCAATTAAAAATGTGATATTTTCAATGTGCATTAAACGATGCAGCAAAAAGATGGTTTATGAATTTGACACCAAGAAGTGTTTATATATGGATTCAATTATATGATTTGTTTATGGGTAAATTTTATCAGCATGCATCTCTATCTGATTATAGAAAACAAATTATTGCTTTTCAAACTGAACCATGAGAAACATTCCATGAAGCATTAGATAGGATTAAAAATTTACTAATCATGTGTCCTCATCATAATTTGTCTCAAGATGTTTTAGTGACCCAATTTTATCATGCACTTTCTTCTGTGCTTCAATTCTAAACAGAAAAGCACTAGAGGTAAAAATAGAGGTTTCGATCATGTTCAAGATAATTTAAGCAATGACGCAAAAATAGAATAGTTGCAAGCACAAATTGAAACCCTATTACAAAATAGTTCTAAAACTCCAGAAGTGTGTGCTATTTGTGGACTAAATAATCGTGCAACTAATTTTTGTCCATCTAGTTCTATGTTTCTTGAACAGGTAAATGCTATGAATGCATATCCTCCAAGACAAAAGAATGATCTTCATTCTAATACGCACAGGTTGGCGAAATCATCCAAATTTCTCATGGGGTGGAAATAAGCCTTTGCAGCCTCAAAAATTCCCTAAATAAGGACAACTGCAAATTGAAGAAGTGAAAAATAATGATTTTGAAAATAGGCAGACTGTTATCAACAGGCAGTTAATGGCAACCGTAGACAAACTGAAAAATGACCTTCCTAAAGCCTTGAAAGGTAGAGAAGAAAGAAAATTCCCTAGTCAAACGGAACAAGCTAAATCCATCACTACTCTATGTAGTGGTAAAGTCATTGGAGAAGAGGTAAGTGATCCTACTCATTCTCCTGATATTCCTGATAATGTAGGTAATTGTGGTAGTTATTGAAGAAGAGTCAGGAAAACAGCAGGGGTTGTTAAGGGAATGGGAGAGGAAGGTTCAGTAGGCTCCTCCCCAATAGAGGCAGGGTTTGTTGAAGAGGAAAGTGGTGGAGACGTAGAAGAGATAGTTGAGGAGGGAGGGGCATCGAAGGATACGAAGGGTTCTAAGGGTTGAGTGGGTTTGGACTTACGCTTGCGAGGGCGAAGCGGTGCAGGTTCGGGTTCTGCTTGAGACTTTTCCAACACGTGGGGCGGAACAGGGGTAGTGGAAGCTGAACGTTTCTTTTTCTTGGCCGCAGCAGCAGAGGTGGTTGTTGGAGGAGCAGGTTTGGCAGAAGAAGTGCTTGAAGAAGTCTTCTTCTCCTACTTTGTTACAGGCTCTTCCTCATAAGCAGAGTGCTGTCGTTTGGATTTCTTGGAGGGCAGAGGAACAGTAGAGGGTTCTGCAGTAGACTTACTTGAGTAGTCTTCTATCACAGCATCCTTCTTCAGCTGGCGATCAAGCTGCTTAGCTATGAAGGCATCCATTGTGGTCTTAGGGTTGATCTTTAGAACCACTAGTGGAGGAGGGTTAAGGGCATGCATGAGAAGTTGAGGGGGAAGCCCTTGCTGGTCAAGCTTCTCATTTCGTAGCTTGTGGGTGCTGGTAAATTGGATAGCTTTGGTCACCTTCTTCATCTCAAAATTCACCAAGTTGTTGATAAAGGATCTGTTGTGGTGAAGAACTACGTTGGTGAGTCTGACGAAGGGCCTCTTCTGAGAGATGGACGCCTTGACTGCATCAATTGCATCACACAACAGCTTAAAAATAATCTTGGCCCAGTTGAACCGGATATTGAGAAGGACTACTGTAGTGTACTCCAACTGTTCAGCAGTCATCACATCGTGGGTGCCATTCTTGAAAATTAGACTCTTGTCGAAGAGATGGCTAATGTAGTAGGCATCGTCTTCAAAGAGAGTTCGCTTCATCTTGGCTTGTGGCTCCCTTGGGGTGTTCTCCCCGCGCATGTAGGACCAGGCTAAGTCCTTTTCAGCAGCTGTGAGTTTGGTTAGGCCATCAAACTCTACGCCAATGATCTTGGCGATGCAGGAGGTTGTGATAGTGATGGAGACGGTCCGAATGACACCAGAGATGGAAGTCCTGGACTCATTGATGGACACCCGCTGATAGAATTCCTCAGCCAGAAGGTTGCTGTAATCAGCATCTCCAAGCATGAACAGCGGTAGGAGCCCGGACTGGTTTAGGTCATCAACGACCTTGACTCCAATGGCGTAAGCACGCACAGATGGTGCATCAATGCACATTCCTGCATGGTACATGGACGAATGGAGCTAGGGAATAAGAGCTTCCGTAGCTGGAACTGTTTCAGGTACAATAGCAGAAAAAGATGAAGTTCCAGCCTACACAATTTTAGTAAGAAAAATTAGAGCAAACTTTAGGAAAGCATATGAAATTCTTAATCTGAGTAAGATATAGAATTTAAGCCCAAAAATTTAAGAATTTCAACTGTCTTCTTTATGGATAGAAATATTTCAACGGTCCAAAGATACATTATTAAATTAAATGTGCATAGTAAAAAGAAATATATAAAAATCAACAAAAAACCTTAAATAGATATAGCAGGTAAGGAAGTTGTTTGAAGAAGAAAGAGAAAATCAAGAATATTTCTTCAAATGTTAACAATGGTGGATTCACCATACGTAAAAACCCCAAAATGGGGAGAAACGAAATACTAGCCATAGGCACCCCAATTCCGTACCTCAGATATGTAACATGACATAAAATATCAAGACCTGTTAAAAGGACTAACAAATGTCAAGTTATAGGGTTTAGAATGCAAAAGATGCAAAAGAAATGAAAGGATGCATAAACAGTGAATTGCAGGGGCCAAAGTGCCAAGAATTGAAAGAAAAGAAGCTGTGGGAGCCTCCCACAGCCTCTTCTAGCGCCGCGCCCAAGCCTCCCATGGGCAGTGCTCAATAGTGCCTCCCGTACTGTAGCCCTTTACCTAAGGTGAAACTCTTTTAGCATGTGGTACAAGCCATTAAAGCTCAGTGGATAATACTTAATCACGAAGAAAGCTAGGATTCTCGCATATAAACAAAGGCATCTGGCATCCATAATTCACACAATTTCACCGCGTAGTTTGTGAAAACTCTCCCGAGAGAACGCCGAGAAATTTCTCCCTTGAGCCTCGAAACTCTGCCAAATCTCTCCCAAAAACTAAAATTCTCCGGGCAAAGTGAAACATAGTTACCCTGCTAGGATTCCGCCCTATTTCACCGGTCCAAAAATCCCAAAAAGAACAGATACCCTACCCGAATCCAGACACCAAATCAGTAAAAACAAGCAGTTGCTCTTCCCGATTTCTAACGCCAGCAAGTAAACAAAATTAGCAAAGCAAGCAGTTGTGCCGCCCGGATCCTGTGGCGAAAAGCAACTAATCGGAGTAGTTACTCTATCCGAATCCTCGCAACATCAAAGCAGCAAAAAAGACTCCCTCTCCCTGAAGGACAGAGCGAGCACAGAACCTGCCAGAAGTTAGTTGGTACAGGATAAAACCTCTACACTTTAAGAGGTAGGTGATCGATATATTTTATACGTCGATTTCCTATACTTCTATAACTTAAATTATGCTATTTCACGAGGCTTTTGGCTACTAATATGTGTTTTCAGTGAGTTTTGTGAGTTTTGGGGTTTTTAGTGAAAATATGCAAATCACAAGGCTATTATATGCAAATTCCAAGAAGGGGCCAGGATGAAAATTGAAGAAGAAAAGAAGGAAAATCATGCTGGAGACCTTGCCGTCGCAAGGTGTTCCAGACCTTGCCTCCGCAAGGTGGACAGTAACTGAAGAAATCAGACCCCGAAATTTTCAAGGACCTTGCGGACGCAAGGTGTCCCAGACCTTGCGACCGCAAGGTAGTCAGAACTCAATTTTTCGCGTTTTCACTATAGATTCGATTGTAATACAACTCCCTAGTATAAATAGGAGTCGGTAGCCAAAGCCTAAGACGAGTAGAAACGCCTGGAAACAATTTTGTATAGCTTTAGGATAGATTTTAGGTTGTATAACATATTTAGATTGTGTAATTTACAAGTATTGAAGATCAAATCATGTCTCCATTCATCTCCATGTGCTGTTCATCGTCAATGATGAACTAAATCATCATTAATCTTGGAGGTGGGAGGTAACTTGTATCGAATTTATGTTTTAATTCATATTTATGTTCATTCAATTCTTGTTGATTGTGTTGTTTATCAATCCCTATATTATTTCGCTTTGAACAAATAAATGTAATCACAAATAATATAGGCCTAGAGGTGCGGATAACTGCATGATCAATGTGCATATGTCATACACTGACTCACTATCACAATAAATTGGACCTATCGATGCACGAGAATGATAAGTTAGGTCCAGGTTCTATAATCTAAGTGACAGTTGGATTATATATTCTTGTGCTTAGGATATAGAATGGATGAATTATTCGGGGATGGAGGCTGAACCAATAATTCAACAGACTATATCTATATTTTGTGAACAAACCCAAGAAATTGAGTGATAATTATTTTGAATTAAACATAGAGGAGATACAAGTGAACCCATAATCCTAGATTGTCATCCACCATAAGATCTTCATAACATGTAATTGCTGCTAATTAGTTAAACACCTAAATAATAATAGTAATTTAGAATAGAATAAATATAAAAACCCCCCTTAGATTAATAATTTGCTATCAATAAATTGCACTATCTGTGATCTCTTGTCTTTGTGGATTCGACCCTTGCTTCCAAAACTATTCTCCAATAGTCTTGTCCACTTGCAAGGAAAATAATTAAAATATATCGATCAAGTTTTTGGCGCCGTTGCCGGGGGCAAGCTAGTTTACATAGTTAGTTTGTTGGTAGCGTAAATTTTAATTTAATTTTTAGTTTTCAGTTTTTATAAAAATAAAAATACAAAAAGATTTTATTTTATTTTATTTGCTTTAATAGTTATTTGTTTTTAAATTGCTTTAATTTATTTTATGCACGGTCGTATATCTTTGAATCCCCAACTGGTAGAACTAAATCAAGATATAAATAATATTGGCAAAAATCAAGAAGATCTTGAAAATCTCGAAACCAAGCCTGATAATCAAGAATAATTAAATCAAGAGGATCCTCTGGTTGATCCTACAATGAACAATATTAATCAAAATCCTGAAAATCCGGTTCATCCGGTTAATGCAAATCGAAGAGAAGAAGAACCTGCTAGAAGAAATATGGAAGTAGTCGTAAATCAAAGAACTATTAATGATTTCAGTAGACCTTCACTAAATGTAGTAACATCATGTCTAGTCTTACCAGAAGCCGTAAGGAACTTTGAATTAAAATGTCATTATTTTAATTCTATACCTTCTTTCCATGGAATGTTAAACGAAGATCCTGTAAGTTTCTTAAGAGATTATGAATATATGATGAGTACTTTTCCTTTAGGAGGGTTAACCGAAGATCAAGTAAAAATGAAATACTTTCCTAGTGCATTAAAAGAATTGGCAAAGAGATGGTTTATGAATCTAACACCTAGTAGTGTTTACACTTGGGCTCAATTATATGATTTGTTTATGAGCAAATACTATAAGCATGCATCGCTTACTGAATATAGAAAACAAATCATGTCATTCCAAAATGAACCATGTGAAACATTCCATGAGTCTTGGAATAGATTTAAAAATCTGCTTATTATGTGTCCTCATCATAATCTGGCTCAACATGTGTTAGTATTTCAATTTTATCATGGTCTTTCGCCAGGCTTACAAACTATGGTTGATAGTGCAGCTGGTGGTTCTATTAATAGAATGACACCAGAAGCATTAGAGGAATTATTTGAGATGTTAAGTATTAATTCTCAACAGAAAAGTGCTAGAGGTAAAAATAGAGGTCTATATGAAGTTCAAGAAAAATTAGATACACAAGCTCAATTTGAAAATTAGCCAATTCAAGAAGCATGTGCTTTATGTGGATTATATTCTCATGCTACTAATTTTTGTCCATCAAGTGCTATGTATGCTGAACAGGCTAATGCCATGAACGTATACCCTCAAAGGCCAAGGAATGATCCCTATTCAAACACATATAATCCTGGTTGGAGGAATCATCCAAATTTCTCTTGGGAAGGAAATAAACCTTTACAACCTCAACAATTCCAGCCTCAACAACCACAACCACAACAATTTCAAAATCAAAATCAATTGAGAATTGAAGAAGTTCCAAAACAAGATGGAACAAGCAAAGGTCAAGCTGTATTGATAAAAATATTTTCTTGAAGAAGTTGAAAATTTGAAGAAGCACATTGTGAATTCTGAAACCGAGAAAAGAGAAGAAGGGAAGTTCCCTAGCCAAACCGAGCAAGCAAAATCAATCACTGTTCTGCGAAGCGGTAAAGTAATAGGAGAAGAGGTAAGTGATCCTGTTCAATCTTCTAATATACATGATGAAGTAAATAATTTTGAAAAAGAAATTGACAAAGATAATAATAAAGAAAATCAAACACCTAATCAAGATGAAGTAGAAATAGAAGTTTAAAATAAAGAAAAAGAAAATCAAGTAGAAATTCCAAATAAGGAAAAAGAAGTAGAAGTAGAGAAAGTCATAGAACTAGAAGAAGAGGAACCATATGTGGCTCCACCACCATATGTTCCTCCAATTCTGTTTCCAAGAAGACTTATGAAAAACCGAATGGACAAACAATTTTCTGAAATCTATAACATGTTATCCAAAGTGAATGTTAATCTTCCTGCTTATGCTAAGTTTTTCAAAGATCTTCACTCAAAGAAACACAAATTTGAAAACAATGAGAAAATTATTATTTCTGAAAACGTAAGTGCTGTTTTACAACCCGAACTTCCCCCTAAGTTGAAAGATCCTGGTAGCTTTAATATCCAAGTCTCTTCGGGAAGCTCTAAAAAGATGAAAGCCATGCTAGATCTAGGAGCAAGTATTAACTTGATGCCTTTTGCGGTCTACAAACAATTAGGGTTAAGAGAACTAAAGCCCACTAATTAATATGCAATTACAATTAGCTGATCGTTCAGTTAAACATCCCTTGGGTACAGTGGAAGACATCCTAGTTCAGGTTGATAAACTAATTATTCCAGTCGACTTTGTGGTTCTAGAGATGGAAAGAAAAATTTGCACAAATAATGAAGTTCCTATCCTGTTAGGCAGACCTTTTATGGCCACTGTCAATACTATGATAAATGTGAAGAATGGTAAACTGTCAATGTTAGTCTTAGGAGAAACTGTCGAAATCTCTGTTTATGATGCTATGGATAGACCTAGTGACATGAATGCATGCTTCTCCATAGACGAAATCGAAAAATTGACAACTCAAACTTTTGAAGAAAATAATGAAGATGACGACTATGAGAAAGATGTATTTATAGTTTATGATGATAGTCCTATACCTCCCATAAAAATTGACATTGAAGAGATAGAAAGAGAAATAGAAGAGGAAGAAAGACAAGAAAGAGAGAAATTAGAAGCTCTTAAAAGTAAGAATAAAGATAATATAGAGAAAGAATCAGAATCAGAAAATAATTCTAATAAAATAGAAAAAGTTAAGGATGAAATTAATGAGATTAAAGAAGATGAAGTAGAAATTTTAAAATCACTTTTTTGAAGAAATTGAAGTAGAAGACGTTAAAGTAGAAAACAGGGAAGATGTTAAAGAAGGAAATAAAAAGGAGTTTAAAGAAGAAGAAACAATTAAAGTAGAAAATTCTGAATTTATGCCATCTGTTAAATCACCTCCAGTAGAAGAATTAAAGCCTAATACCCCACCTAAAATATGCATTTTTAGGGGAAGGTAAAACTTTACCTGTTATAATAGCAGCTGATTTAACTGAAGAACAAGAAACAAGTTTATTAAAAGTTTTATGGACACATAGAGAAGCTATAGGATGATCCTTAGCTGATTTAAAAGGCATTAGTCCTTCTATGTGCATGCATAAAATACACTTAGAAGAAGGTAGTAAACCTTCAAGAGAAAGACAAAGAAGACTTAACCCACATATGGAAGAAGCCGTAAGAAAAGAAGTTCTTAAGCTGCTAGATGCGGGTATAATTTACCCGATTTCAGATAGTAAATGGGTTAGTCCAGTTCAAGTAGTTCCTAAGAAGTCAGGAATTACAGTTGTTAAAAATGATAAAGATGAATTAGTCCCAACAAGAATTATTATTGGCTATAGAATGTGCATTGATTTGAGAAAACTAAATGCGGAAACTAGGAAAGACCATTTTCCTTTGCCATTTATTGACCAAATCCTTGAAAGACTAGCTGGTCATGAGTACTATTGTTTTCTTGACGGTTTTTCTGGTTACAATCAGATTCCTGTAGCACCCGAAGACCAAGAGAAAACAACTTTTACATGTCCTTTTGGTACTTTTGCTTTTAGGAGAATGCCCTTTGGACTATGTAATGCACCGGCCACCTTTCAAAGATGCATGATATCTATATTTTTCAGATTTAGTTGAAAGATGTGTTGAAGTTTTCATGGATGATTTTTCAGTTTTTGGAAACTCTTTCGACCATTGCTTAGAAAATCTCACATTAGTCTTAAAAAGATGTTGTGAAACAAATTTAACTCTAAGTTGGGAGAAAAGTCATTTCATGGTCAAACATAGAATTGTCTTAGGGCATGTTGTATCAAATAAATGAATTGAAGTTGATAAAGTAAAAATTGAAGTTATTTCACAATTACCCCCTCCAACATCTGTTAAAGGTGTTAGAAGTTTTCTAGGGCATTCTGGTTTTTATAGAAGATTCATAAAATATTTTTCCAAAATCTGTAAACCTCTATGTAACTTGTTAACAAAAGATACAGAGTTTGTTTTTGATCAAGAATGCTTAGAAGCATTTAATTTATTAAAGGAAAGATTAACTACTGCCCCTATTTTATCCGACCCTGATTGGTCTCTCCCTTTCGAAATCATGTGCGATGCATCAGATTTTGCAATTGGAGCCGTATTAGGACAAAGGGTAGATAGGAAGCCTCATATGATACACTATGCTAGTAGAACTCTAAATGATACACAACTAAATTATACAACAACAGAAAAAGAATTTTTGGCAGTTGTGTATGCTTTAGAAAAATTTAGACCATATCTGTTAGGATCAAAAGTGATAATATTTTCTGATCATTCTGCTCTGAAGTATTTACTAAGTAAGAAAGATGCTAAGCCTAGATTAATTAGGTGGATGTTATTATTACAAGAATTTGACATAACAATCAAGGATAAAAAGGGAACTGAAAATGTCGTAGCCGACCATTTGTCTAGATTAGAATTTTTACCCTTACTTGAACGTCAATTTCTTGATGATCCAATTCCTATAAATGAAGATTTTCCTGATGAACAACTTTTAGCAATTAAAGATTCAGACCCTTGGTATGCTGATTAATTCGTCAATTATTATGTGTCTGATATCATAAATCCTGATTTGATCATTATGAAAAGAAGAAATTTTTGACTGAAGCGAAAAATTATTTTTGGGAAGAGCCTCATTTATATAAAATGTGTTCAGACTCTTTAATCAGGCGATGTATTCCAGAAAAAGACCAACAAAGTATTATGGAGTTCTGTCATGAATACTCTTGTGGTGGTCATTTTAGTGGTAATAAAACTGGTAGAAAAATTTTATAATCGGGTCTATATTGGCCTACTGTTTTTAGAGACTGTGATTTGTTTTATAGAACGTGTGATAAGTGTCAAAGAACTGGTGGAATAGGAAAGAGAAATGAAATGTCTTTGCATATTAATATGGTTGTTGAAATCTTTGATGTTTGGGGCATTGATTTCATGGGTCCTTTTCCAGTATCAAATAATTGTGAATATATTTTGGTAGCAGTTGATTATGTATCTAAATGGATTGAAGCCATAGCTACGAAAAAAAACTATGGTAAAACTGTGGTTAAATTTGTCGAATATATTTTTGCTAGATATGGAGTATCTAAGGCCATAATAAGTGACCAAGGAACTCATTTTACAAATAAATTATTAAATAATGTCCTTAAGAAACATGGTGTGACTCATAAGTTAGCCACACCATATCATCCTCAAACATCTGGCCAAGTAGAGGTGAGTAACAGACAAATTAAAGCAGTACTAGAAAAGACGGTTAGACCTAATCGTAAAGATTGGGTGTCTAAACTTAAGGATGCTTTATGGGCATACCGAACTGCTTTCAAAACCCCGATAGGAATGAGTCCATACCGAATGGTGTATGGCAAAGCTTGTCCTTTACCAGTTGAAATTGAACATAAAGCTTATTGGGCTGTTAAAGACTTAAATTTAGATTTAACCTTGGCTGGTGAGGAAAGATTGTTTCAATTGAATGAGTTAGAAGAACACAGGCTAAATTCGTATGAGAATGCTAAAACATATAAAGAAAAGACCAAGAAATATCATGACATAGGATTGGCCGATAAAATGTTTCGACCAGGATTGAAAGTTTTACTTTTTAATTCTAGACTTAGGCTATTCCCTGGAAAGTTAAAATCCAAGTGGTCTGGTCCTTTCACAATTGTATGAATTTATCCTCATGGAGCTATTGATATAAGAAATCCAAGAAATAATGAAGTGTTTAAAGTTAATGGACACCGACTCAAGCCACACCTTGAACCGATGTCAGTCGAACAAACAATTGAATTGATTCGTCTGGCTGACAATGCACCACCCGATGACTAGGTTTGCAGTGGGGTCGAGCCAAAGACGTTAAACAAAGGCGCTAAGTGGGAGGCAACCCACTATTATGAGTTTTTCTGCTTTTGTAGTTAATTTAAATATGTTATTCTCAATTAAATGTAATTTTGGACATTTAATTTTAAATTAAATATACCAAAATCCAAGTTTGGGGGAGAAAAGCATCTTAATGTTGTATTTACATGTTGCTAATAATTTTAGTGTAGAGTTTTTGTAGAGTTTTTATAATGCAGGAAAGTAACGAAACGTAACGGAATATAACTGAGGGACTTAACTGCCAAACTACTGAAAAAGAATGAAAAAGAAACAAAATGGAGTCAATCTGCCCACCTTGCGGACGCAAGATGTTGAGGGCCTTGCGACCACAAGGTCCCCAATTAATGCGGACATCGTGAACTGTACTGGCAAACGTGGGAATCAGTTCAAGAATGCAAAACGCTTGGGCTGCCGACCTTGCTGACGCAAGGTAAAAGCCACCTTGCGACCGCAAGGTGTCTTTATATAAAGGATGCCGAGTTCCTTCTTGCAGAACACACCAGTCTTCACTCCCTCCTTCCAACAGCAAGCAGCAGTCGTTCTCCTTCCAAATCCGGTGAGAATCTCCAAAATTCTTCCACATTCCGGCCTCATTTCAAGAATCCTTCACCTTCTTCAACTTCTCTTCATCTATTCCTCCACCATTTCAACTCATTTGAAGATTGAAGCAAGGAGAGGATTCCATTAATACCGGCATCAAGCTCAAACTTCGGCGACTTTAAGGCTGCAAAACAAGTAACTCTAACTCTCCTTAATTTTTGACGTTCAATTTTGCATGTTAGGGTGTTAGAATTTTACGTAGAGATAATATTTTGTATGCTTTAGGAAATAAATTAGTTTTTAATTGTTAATTTCATATTTTAAAAATAAACTAATTTTATAAATATTTAATTTTTAAGTGCTCAAATAAAATGTCTCACAAGCGTAGAAACACCGGTGCTTCTTCCTCTCGCCCTGTTCAGGAGGAAGAACAACATTATGACCACCGCCGCTTCATTTCCTACGAGGCCTCGGAGAAATACGCGGCCAAGCTCTCCAAGTCATTAATTCCCGAGAGGGGATTTATGGCTGAAGAGTTTGGCCTCCACGATAATTTTAGGGCCCGTAGGTGGGGGTTGTTGACTGACTCTCCGGACAAGGCAGTCATGCCTATTGTCTGTGAGTTCTTTGCCAATGGCCGCATTGGCATAGATGGGGGGGGGGGTTGGTAGAGACCGTTTTTGTTAGGGGCGAGGATGTTAACTTCTCGTCCCAAAGTATTAACATGTATTATGGCACCTCCAACTTCGCGGATGGTGCCGATGACTATAGCATTCACCTTCACCCCTCTATCCCTGTCGAGGTGGTCAATGCGACCATTGCCCTCCCTGGTGTTAAGTGGACCCAAAACCGTAATCCACCCTACGGTCCACGCTCCATGGAGGAGTCCTTCCTGCTGAACACGGCCAAGCCCGTGTTCAAATTTATCTGCGCCCGTCTCATGCCTTCCACTTACCAACACACAGTGACTTGGTCTAAGGCTATCCTGATGTACACCATTATGACTGGTGGGTCTGTCGATGTTGGCCACCTGATCAACGGCCAAATTAAGACCCTGATTAGAGGAGCTACAAATGCGGGGTTCGTGTTCCCGCATTTGATTACCGAGCCGTGTAGGGGGTAGGAGTGAGATGGCCTCGACACGCGAAGAGACTTAAGGCTGGGCTGGCCATTACTAGGGCCATTTTGTTTGAGCACCAGCAGCAGCCACGAGTGATGGTTCCTCACGTGGAGGAACCCGAAGAGGAGGAGGAGGACCCACTGGTGGGGATCTCCAACAGGCTAGAAGAGGTTGCTCTTGAGGCCCAAATGGCAAATCAGCAGTTGGCACAAATGCGTGCAAACCAAGAAGAGCTGTTTGGCTGGTTTAACACCGTGTGACAAAATGTCTCCAACCTCTATGGGATGCCGCCTAGTACGATCCTCGAATTTCGTCCTCGTTCGTTATTTCCACCCGACTCACTATGAGTCGAGGCCCAAGTTTCATCCTCTTTCGTTAGGTGGGCCTGCTATGTCCTTTTGATATTTGCCCTTCCCCATCAAACCTCTCATATGTTCCTCAATTTTGGGGAAAAATAGAAATTAAGTTTGGGGGGGATTCTAAGCCCAGAGTCTTAGCGGGTCCTAGCCTAAGGAGGAGTAGAGTTGGGCTATGTTTTTAGGGTGAGGAAAATTTTCTTTTTCCTCTATCTTGTCTCTTCCTCTCCCGCCTTTCTTGCTTTTGAATTTTTCTTGTTTTCGGAGATGTTGCCTTGACCAGAATACTAAAATATTGGATGCTCGTGGATTCACTCCATGGGGATCCATCATCAATTGTGTCATCATCATCTCCATCTATCTTTATAAATAAATAAATAAATAAATAAATATATATATATATATATATATATATATATATATATATTTATTTTATTTAAAATTTTAGCCTCAAGTTTAGGTGTGCTAGTACTAGTCGATGAGGAATTAATGCAATGAACCACATAGTTAGTCCGTAGATCCCTCTGGAATTTACTTGATTTTGCGAAACTTTTACTTTTCTCCAAATCCTTCATGCACCTACACCAGTCTTAATCATGGATTAGTTAGAATAGTTTTATAAAGTCTATAGCATCTACTTCATTTCAACAAGATATGCACAGGAATATGATGCATAGCCATACGAACATAATAGTTGCATTAAATTGTGACTTAGGGTCAATTGCACGATAGTTAGATCCCTTGGATTTTTCTCATTTATATATCTCAAGCACACTTTCGAACCGTGTCTACATGTTAGTCTCAATTGTCCCTACCATCTGTTTTAGCGAATGCTTATGTAAAATTCAGTGATGCTAAACATTCAACCCCACAATTTCCATAGTTGATATGATGTTTTGTGTGTCTTACTTGCTTTAAAAACTACATGAGCATTTGGCATTAAAAATGACTTAGGCCATATTTGGATCGTTAGAGCCTAAATATTCCCTGACCTTTACTAAAAATATCCCTAGTGTCCCCTTTGTGCCTAATTAAAAATAATGGAGTGTGCTAAGCACACATTAAAACCCCCATTCGACATCGTTTCTACTACCCACATTAACTTAACCCTAAAAGCCTATACACTTTTAGCCTACCCTTTGAAAGAGTAGGATGTGGGTGGGAAATTGATTATAGAGGACCATTTCTTTTCAGATTATGCTATTTTTCTGAATACTTCTTCTTTCCGTCGTCGAAAAAAAAATAGAAAAAGAACAGAAAAAAATATGTATCGATAAAAAATGAAACGGAAGAAGAAGAGTGCAAAAAGATTCAAATGAAAGCATAGCTGTTGATTCTTATTTTATTAGATTTATATCTGTTCATACATTACACTAGTTTTATACTTCAGTGGCTAATCGGGTTGCGTATCGATTAGCGCGGCAACTGTGTATAGAACTTTGCCAAGTATAGTTTTTATAGGACTTTACAGGTTCAGCGAAAGACCTCTTCAAAGCGTCACCGGAAGACCTGCTTCAACATACAAACGGCAGACCTTGTATACACCTGGTCAATCATGACGTGTCCTGTCCAGCAATGATTAATTGATCAATTTAAATTTATCCTCATTTGTTTGAATTTAAATTGAGACATTCCCTGACACCTCAAACCCGCCGAAAGCAGCTTTCCGAAAAGCAGGAAGACTTTTTCGAACAAAAAGCGCATCGTCACCTACCTGCTCGCAACAACTCTCACAGATCTGACATCAAGATTGCCCAACTTCCAGAAGATCTCAGTAATCATTCCCTGCTCGATATCTGTGAAGACGAAATTCCTGATTGACAACCCCATGCATTTAATGCATTCAACCTAATAGAGCTGCTAAAAGTCTTCGTCTTCTCCAACGGATCTCTAGAATGCTCCTGCTATAAATGCTGCCATTTAAGACTGAAGAAACAGAGACAAAAAAATACACTTGATGAATTGCTCTGAAAATCCACAAAAACTCTAAGTCTTACAACTCAATGCATTCAAGAGATCCTCAACAAATCCAGAAGTCCTCGTCAACAACAAGAAGCCGTGCATCAACATTTATTGTTTTACTTCTTGTTGTTATTCATTCAATAGCTATACTTCTGCACGAATTAAATATCATGTTTTCACAGATATTTAATTCATTAACCCCCAAACACATGTCAATATTTTGTACACGATCCATTGGGAATATTCTTTGTAATAGATCTAGTGGAAAATATAGTGCACTATTTAAATCCAATGTTGACTGCCTTGGTGGTGGACGTAGCACTCTTTATAGTGTGAACCATCCCAAAATACTTGTGTTAATTCCTTTACTGTTTGTCTACTCTTTTGTCTGCTATTTGGTTTGTTTATTACTTCATTTATCATTACCCTACAACAAACTTAAGTAACCTGTTAAGGTCTACCGGTAGTCCTTATCGGCAGACTTGGTTCAGCTTTATTGAAAGACTTCCGCTACTTCAATCTTTTCAATAGATTGAAAGTATCTTTCAAAGAACTTACTCAAAAGTTTTTAAGTGTATAATAAGCTATTCAACCCCCCCCCCTTCTAGCTTATTATTGTGCCCGTTGGGACCCACAATTGGTATCAGAGCCTTACTCTTTGAAAATAAGTTTTTCCGAGATTAATCTCTTGAGAGATTCGATCCAATGGCACAAACACACTACATGTTGCCTACATCTAATGCGAACCACGTCCCAATATTGGACGAAGGCCATTTCGATGTATGGAAGGATAAGGTAATGCGTTTTATGAACTCTATTGACAACAGATTATGGAAGTGCGTTACAGACAACATGTACCAATGAAGGCCAACCTTCTAGCCTCCATCGGGAATCTGCGAAGTTCCCAAAGAAGAATCGAATGGACGAGGACTACGTAAAACTGGTAGAGCTTGACAGTAAGGAAATCAATATCATTACTAGCTCTCTAGACACAAGCACATACCAGCAAGTGATCCGATGTACAACTGCAAAAGAGATGTGGGAAGCTCTTGTGGAATACTTGGAAGGAGACCAAGACACAAGAGATAACAGAAAATACACATACATCCAGCAGTTTGACTCCTTCAAAAAGGATCCAAAGGAAACCTTGAGACAAGCATACGATCGCTTCAGTGAGGTAATAAATAGCTCTTTTCTCTTGGTAAAACTTATG
Source organism: Codonopsis lanceolata (assembly GCA_013146195.2). NCBI lineage: Eukaryota > Viridiplantae > Streptophyta > Magnoliopsida > Asterales > Campanulaceae > Codonopsis > Codonopsis lanceolata. The sequence goes on along the minus strand of CM028378.1, from coordinate 21,145,954 downwards.
ACAAAAAGGAAATGAACATGAAGTTTCTAGGCTCTCTAGGTAGCTTATGGCATGTTAAGACCACGGCTATGAAAGTATCCAAAAACTTAAACGAGATGACTCTCCGTAGTCTCTACGCAAGTTTGAAGGTTTATGAGCTCGAAGTAAATCAAGCTCTAGAGCAAGACAAACAGCCGTAACCTGTGTCCTTGCTACCATGGTCCAAGAAGAAACCACTGTTGAAAACAAACCTTCCACTTCCTCCTGTGAAAACGATTTTCTCTCAGATGAACAGTTTGTTATGTTTGTAAAACGTTTTCAAAAATTTGCAAAATATGGAAGGAAGAACACACACCAACAACCTTTTAGAAAGACTGGTGAAAGCTCATCTAAAGAAGAGCTTGTGTGTTACAACTGTAGAAAACCTGGTCATTTTGCCTCTAAATGTCCAAAGCCAAAATTTGAAGCATACCAAAAACCTACTTATAGAAAATTTCAAAAACAAAAAGGTATGTTGGCTGAAGACATAGAAGACAAACAGGTTGCTACATGGTTTGAGACTGATTCAGAAGAGGAAGAGGATGATTGTGAGCAAGCTAACGGCTGAGTAGTGACCGAGCCAGGCTGTAGAAAAAAAGGGCTCTTCAAAGAACATAACATATGCTTAATAGCTCATGATTCAGGTCCTACCTATGACTCTGAAAATGAAGTCGAAATCTCACCTAGTCCCTTGGATAAAAGTGAGACCAACAGTGACAGCTTCAGTAAGGAAGAACTTCCCAAGGATAATCAAGATATGCTTGAAGAATTCAATTCCTTTAGAGTAGCCTATGTTAAACTTGCCAAGAACTGTGAGAAACTTACTGCTGAGAAATCTCTGATGGCAGCTGAGATTCAAACTCTCAATAGCTGTCAACAAGAAAGTATCAAGCTCAAAGGAGAAAACAAATTCCTTTGTGACAAAATTGAATGTCTAACTGAGCACATCAAAGGACTTGACCTAGAGAAAATTGTCTTGTAAAAGACAATTGACTCCTAGAACAGCTCCAAAGATGCCTTCGAAGAAATCCTTTCAAGCCAAAAATCTAGTAATGATAAATCTGGCATAGGATATTTTGATGAGCTCAGTATGACATTCCCATCAGTCACAGAGAAAGGTGAATCCTCCGAGACTGCTAATAATATCTCTCTCTCTAAACAAACGTTCGGAAATAAAGGGAAACAAGGCCTTGGTTATTCAAATGTTTCTTATGTTTACCCCAAAGCTCAGAAAGGAAAAGCCAAGATGACTTATTCAAATGAGAAACCTGAGAAAGTAATGGTAGAGAAACTAAAGTCTGCCGGCAACAACTCTGCTAAGGCAAAGTCTGCTGGAGGTAGACCTACTAAATCTCTACCGGTGACTATCAAGTTTGTCTATGAAACAGGCAAGGCTCCTGCACCTGTTGAAAGTAAACTTAAAGGTATTCTACCAAATCCTCCTAAAAAGGTAATCAACAGACAAGCCAAAGCTAAGTCTGGTGGTAACCTACCTAGGAAGATTCAAAATAAACCAATTAAGTCTACCGTCAACAAGCAAACTGAACCAAGAATGGATGTTAAGAAAAAGGATATTCATAATCACTCCTCAGTTAAGGTCATTGACAGTTCTCTATGGAAGTTTCATCTATGTCATTCTTGCAATTGCCTAGGCCATCTGGCCCCAGAATGCCTGCTAAGGTTCACTCCAATATCTGAGAGACCTAGTGCTCTCAAGGTTAGGCAGGTATGGGTTCCAAAATGTTGCTAATCCTTAGGACCCAAAAGAAAATAAAGGGGACCTTGTTGCTTTAAATCTTTTTCAGGAATGCTTCATGGCTATAGAATCAGAAAACAAAGACATCTGGTACCGACGGGTCGCTCAAGACACATGACAGGAAAAGTAAGTCTACTTACACATATAGCTGAAGCCAAAGGACCCACTGTTATTTTCGGAGACAATGCAAGAGGAAAGACAATTGGATATGGCTCAATCACTAGAGGAAGTCTCTCCATCAACAAAGTCTCTCTAGTGAGTGGCCTAAAGCACAATCTTTTGAGCATATCCCAATTCTGCGACAAAGGATTACTATGCCAATTCAACTCCAACCAGTGCCTCATCAAAGATCGTGAATCCTGCTCTACAATACTGACCGGCAATAGACAAGGAAATGTCTATGTCGTGGACTTAAATCTTCTTAGGAGATTCTCAAGCCTCTGCCTAGTAGCTAACAACATTCTTGACAACAGTTGGCTATGACACAAGCGTCTCAGTCACCTCAACTTCAAGCACCTCTCCAAGCTCTCCAAAGATGGGCTTGTCAAAGGTTTACCTACGGTGTCTACCGACCATGACAGAAGTTGTAAAGCTTGCCAACTAGGAAAACTTTCCAAGTCTTCCTTCAAAAGAAAGTTTGTCTTGTCAACAAACGCACCTCTTCAACTTCTCGCATATGGATCTCTTTGGACCAATCACTACAGATTTACGAGACAAGTATACACTTGTAGTAGTTGACGACTACTCTAGGTTCACCTGGATTGAAACAATGACTTCAAAAGATGAGACTTATAATCTAGTCACCGCTCTTTTCAGAAGATTTCAAACTCAAAAGCTTGAAGACATTAATGATATAAGATCCGACAATGGCACTGAATTCAAGAACAATGGTGTAGAAAGATACTGTGATGACCACGGGATGGGCCACAACTTCTCTGCTGCCGGTACTCCTCAACAAAATGGTGTAGCTGAACGGAAGAACAGAACACTGATTGAAGCAGCAAGAACAATGCTTGGCAGAAGCAAAACTTCCAAAGTACTTGGGCAAAGCCGTCAACTCTGCATGTTTTACCCGCATCCCTGGTAAACAAGTTTCCTAACAAAACTCCATATGAAATATGGAGAGGAAGAGCCCCTAACATAGGATTTCTTAAAATCTTCGGCTGTAAATGTTTTATTCTTCATAATGGGAAAGAATATAGAGGAAAATTTGATGTAAAATCAGACGAAGGAATTTTTCTGGGGTATTCCAAACATTCAAAAGCATTTCGCATTTTCAGTAAAACTCATTTGAAAATTTTAGAATCTGTGCATGTTTCTTTTGATGAATATGACTTGTTAGAGCCTAAAAAGGCTCCAAATGTTGCTAATGATTCCGATAATGATGAGACAGGTACAAATACAGCATCTACTTCCACTCCTCATCAGAAAATAGCAACTGCAGACCCTTCCAGTACCGCTAACCCTTCACCCTTTGAACTCTGCCAAAACCGGTTCCAACTCTTCTATTGACCCAGAACCCATTTCTTCTGTTTTACCCCCAAACACCTTTGCAAATCACTCATCCTTCTTGTTCACCAGAAAATGAAGGTTTTGAAGATCCTATCTCTTCTAACCAGATTTTAGTGAATCTCCTTCTCAACCTACTCCGGAATTCTTAAAGGAAGAACACACCAGAAGTGATCTTCCTCCAACCATTATTGAAACAAGAGATCATCCTATTTCTCAAATCATTGGTGATCTCAACACAGGAGTTCGTACGAGGAACAAAGTTCGAGAAGAGACTATGTTTGCATATGCATTCGTATCTGAACTCGAACCAAAGAAGATTGATGAAGCTATCGAAGATCATAACTGGATTGAAGCTATGCAAGAAGAGCTGAACCAGTTTGAAAGATACAAAGTGTGGAGCTTAGTTCAAAGGCTGACTGATCATCCAGTTATCGGCACCAAATGGGTTTTCAGAAACAAAAGAGATGAAGATGGAAATGTCACCAGAAACAAAGCTAGACTGGTTGCTCAAGGCTACCGACAGGAAGAAGGTGTGGGTCCCAATGAGCACAATAATAAGCTAGAAGAGGGGGGGTTGAATAGCTTATTAACACTTTAAAAACTTTTAAGTAGGTTCCTTGAAAGTTACTTGCAATCTATGAAAAGAATCAAGTAGCGGAAGACCTTCAAGAAGTTTGTTCCAGGTCTGCCGATAAGGACTACCGGTAGACCTTTTACAGATTACTTAAGTTCTGCTGAAAAGGATAATATAAACAATGAAACTAAGCAGTTCAATAAGTAGACAGACAGAAGGAAATAACACATGTATTTTGAGATGGTTCGCACTATAATGAGTGCTACGTCCACCACCAAGGCAGTCAACCTTGGATTTAAATTGTGCACTATGTTTTCCACTTAGATCAATTACAAAGAATATCCCTAATGGATCGTGTACAAAATATTGACTTGTGTTTGGGTCTAGGGAATTAAATATCTGTAAATACAAGATATTTAATTCGTGCAAAAGTATAGTTAATGGAAGTAAACAACAAGAAGAATAAAACAATAAATGTTGAAGAGCAGCTTCTTGTTGTTGACGAGGACTTCTAGATCTGTTGAGGATCTATTGAATGCTTGGTGAAAGACTTGGAGTTGTGTAGATTCAGAGCAATTCTTTAAGTGTTCGATTGATTCTGTACAGTTGTTGTCTCTTGTTCCAGTCTTCAATGGCAGTATTTAAAGCAGATGCACTTCAAAAGATCCGTTGGAGAAGACGAGGACTTTCAACAGCTCTTTTCATAAATGCATTAAATGCATGGGGCTGTCAGTCAAGGAATTTCGTCTTCACAGATAACTAGAGCAGATAATCATTTCTGAGATCTTCAAAAAAGGTGGGCGATTTGATGTCAGATCTGAGAGATGAAGCGAAAGTAGAGGCGCAGCTGCTTTATCGCTTTACATTCGCGAAAAGTATTCTGCTTTTCGGAAAGTTGCTTTCGGCGGCTTGACATGTCGGGAAAAGACTTGGATTAATTCAAATAACATATTGGAATAAGTTTGAATTAATCCAGGCTAGCTGATCTGGAGAGGACACGTAGAAGCGGTCACCGGACACGAGGTCTACCGATCTTAAGCTTTGAAGCGTGTCTTCCTAAGTGAAGCTAAGAAGAGGTCTTCAGATGAACTGAAAAAGTCCTACAAAAACTATACAAGGCAAAGTTCTATACACAGTTGCCACGCTAATCGATACACCCGATTAGCCAAAGTATAAAACTAATGTAATGTCTTGATCGAGATATAAATTTAACATAATAATTAACAATCTCCTCCTATTTATATCTGGTCATCATTACTACAAATGAGGGTTTTAAAACAAGCTATTTAATAGATAATAGCATGTCGAGAAAGTTTATATATTACGTGTCGGTAGACATGCCTCTATTAAACGTAATAACACCTCAGATGCAAGGGACTAATCTAAGTGCAAACAAGAATAAGAGAGTCAAAGAATAGCACAGATCGGCGGCAGGTTTAAATTCTAATATAGATAAACAATAAAGGCAAAGAAGAATTTAAACAATATAATTTTTGAAAAAGCAAGTAATCATACGTATTCATAAACAAGATGTTTACATTTGACGAGTTTTCAAAAAATACGATAAATACAAAGGAAAGGGAAGAAAAGATACAAAAGCTACCATGGTCTTTTCCCTTTGCCTTTGTCTGCAGCCTCCTTTTCTCTTCTTTCTCGCTCTAGCTCTTCCATTCTTCTTTGGTATTCGGCATCTGCATCAGTTGGAGGTCGGTGGAGCGAACGGTAGTCGATTCTTCACGAAGGCTACTTCTCTTCCATCAAGATTCCGTTTATAGATCTCATTTGTTTCTCCTCCGTGATGGCGGATCACGATCCCGATTGGCATTCATAATGTCATGAGCGAGTTTCGGCGAGGTTGTTGAGTTCCATAATAGAATACGGCCAGTGGCTGAGATGGAGAGTGATGGCGTGGAATAGCTCGTAGAAAATGGAACCTATGATACGGCAGCCTTCATCTCGTTGAGCCGATGTTGATCTTGACATCGGTGAAGTCGTCTTGCATCTGTCATCCAAACGAGTCCGGACATCCTCTTGAAATTGTCGAAGAGTAGTGGCGGGTCATTGGCCTTGGCCGCTGGCTACTTCGGCGGTAGCGGTAGATATGCTAGTGAGTTCGCCTAGCCATTTGGTAGATGGCATCTAGCCAGGGACAAAACTTCGGCATTGGTGGTGATGGGAAGAAGAAGCTTGGCCAATGTGAATAGTGTCGGCGAGGCGAGTCTGCGAGGCCCGATGGGTGATTGGATATGGGGAGTTCTGGAGGCAGAAGAGGATGAGTCTTGGGTTGGTATGGTTTTGGTGGAAGAGGATAGGGTTATAGGGGAGGATGGAGGTGGAGTTGGTGGGGAATCCAGTTCCATATCAGTGTCAGAATTTTCACTGATGTGGGAGGATTGGGGTATGGGTTCGGTAGAGAACCAGAAAGAAGGGGCAGGGTAGAATAGAAATTTTGAAGGGAAGGTTGAGAAGGTTGAGGAGGTTGATGAGAAGAGGTGAATAGATGCGCTCTTGTGAAAGTTCGAAGAGGAACTTGGCGGCCAGGTCTAAGGGTTGTGGTGTGGTTGAAGAAGTTGGTTGGGATTGGGGTGGTGAGGAAGGTGTGGATGGGTCAGGTGAGTAGTTAAAGGGTGAAGGAGGAGGAGGAGTTGGGGTTCTGGCTGGCTCCTCCTGAGGGATAGACTCCTCCGGAGGTGGTGAATTCCTCTGAGTAGATGACTCAGAAGGAATAGATGAAGGGTTGACAGGTAAGGTTTGGGCGTCGGTAGAGGTAGTTGGTAGGCTGGCGGTAGAGGGTTGGGTACCGGTAGCTCTCCTTTTCTTCCTCAGCGGCTGAATAGGAGACTCAGCTGCTTCATCGGTAGAGGTTGGAGGGACTGCCGGTGGCTGGTCTTCAAAGGTTTTACGAAGTCTCCTTCGTTTTGGTTTGGGAGTGGGTGCAGGAGGTGGTGAAGGTGGTTGGCTGGATTGGGTAGAAGGCTTGGCTTGGGTAGATGGAGGAGAGGAGTGGCTAGATTGGCCTGGTGCCTTCTTCTTCTGGCCTTCCTTCATCTCCTTTCTGATCCATTTGGCCTGCTCCTCTTCAGTTGGAGGTGCCACTTCCGGCCTAGTCTTCTTGGCTTTGCCTTTGGCTGCTATTTTGGTCCTTAGCAGCAGCTCTGCCTCATCAGCCAGACCTTTGGCCTTTAGATGGAGGTCCGTGGCCACTTGATCATCAAACTTGGCAGAGGCCTTTTTGAAGGACTTGCTTGCAGCTACATGTGCTTCCATATTGAAGCGGGTGACCAAGATAGGTGCAGGCTTGGCCACTTTGTCAAGAGAGACCGGCGGTAGACCTTTCTGCATCCTGCGCTTGTTCTCGTATTCAGTGTATTTACTGAAAAACTTGAAGAAGCGAGGTGTGAGTTGTTTGTCCTTGGCCACCCTATACAGCTCATCTTCTTTCAAAGAAGAGTTGATGGCTGCATCATCCCTTAAAAGGGCATTGATCGGGCGAAGGGGCGTTTGCAAGTGGGGTTGCTCTTTGCTTTCTCCACCCACTGCTTTAGCTCGTCGAAGATGATGTGACGACCCGACCCGGATCTCAATACGAGATCCCAAGGTCGTGCCATCAGAACAAACTAGGAGACAGACAAGCACCTGCTAAGCATAATGGTGCGAGTCAAAAGACGAGCCAACAAGCTCAAAACAGGAAGGTAAAGCCATAACGGCCATACAGGAAAATCAAAACCTAAAACCTGCGGAAGCAAAACCATAATGGGACCCGAGCTATCAAGCTCCTGAATGAAAACAACCAAAGAGATAGTAAATCTCTCGGCCCAAAATTCGGCAGCGTGGCGCAACATTAGACACGCACAACAAACCATCGGCAACCAAGGCCGGCAAAGCATGAATCCCAACCCGATAAACAACACTCAACGGCTATAACATGCCGGGGGAACAATTCACTATAACCATATAATCAATGCTAAACCACCAACCAAATCTCTCGACTAAAACTGTCGGAGGTAGGAACAACAATGATACCAAAACTAGAATAAACGAGCCACACATGCTCGAAATGACAACAAGAATAAATTCTATGGATACAACGGCTCGGCAATACAACCGGCTCCCAAATACACAACCATAATATAATACTACAATCTACCCAAGTAAAGTCTACATAACTTTACATTCGAGCCTCACAAATAATTAACAACATAATATTAAATAACTCCAAGCTTTTGACTTGGAAGACCACCTGCTAAAAGTCGTTATCCGGCATTGCTACTAACGGAATCACTTTGCACACACTAGGGAAAACAATCACACGGAGTGAGTCATAATGACCCAGTAAGTTTCTAAATGCAACATATGACATATTATGACATGGCATGGCATATTATGACATGGCATGGCATAAATGCACAATCATATAAAATCATGGTATCTTGCTAGTATACCATCATGAAACATGTACTTACTTTTTAAAGCACATAAACTCACATAAATCAAGTAGCATTTTATTTTTTCATATAAATGCTCATAAATAAACATGTGTAACAGTAAACGTAAGCGAACCGTCACAAACAAATCCGGGTTCAAAACCCAACCAACTTACCAAAATGTCAAAGCTCAAACCAAGATCCGGGCTCAATACCCAATCAATCATACCCTGGGGTTTCCTCCCCAAATAATCTCAACTCATCAGTTTCCCTTAATGAGTACTCGTTACATTCATCCGATCTCCGGATGAGAAATGAGAGCTTCGATGTCGCTAGATGGCATAACTCGAGATCACATCCCACTATTGGCCAAATAGTGAGGAGAAAAAGGACCCAATGCAACGATTCGTAGCGATTGTTTCCAAAGGCTATGAATCGTCCCATTACCGACACAACAACCAAAACCCGCCAGTTGGACTTTAAACCAAACCATCAAGTAGCTATTTACTTGCATAAACCAATGAGACCAAATTCATAATTATCGGACTCATTAAATCATGTAGGACATAATGCTCTACAACAACTCATAAACCATGCACATAATTGCACATAAACAAATAGGGCATAATGCTCCACAAAATCCCATAATCCATGCACATATTTGCATATAACCACGTAGGACATAATGCTCTACGAAATCTCATAAACCATGCATATAATTGCATAAAATCAAGTAGGACATAATGCTCTACCAAACATCATAAACAATGCATCTATTTGCATATAACCATTGTGTTCAACTAACTTACAAGTTTAGTTCAAGAACTACTTTATTGAGGTATTCATTATTCCTCAAGTCATTAACCCATTCAAGCATAGCTTATCAGCTTAATAAAATATAATGTGAGGTCTTCCTTAATCCTCAACTCAAATCAAACCAAGACTACTACGCTAGTCTCAAAATATTCACAATTCAAGACTTATTATTTAGTCTTTATTTTAAGTACACCGGACTCAATCATAGTCCTGATCGTCATACATGATCGATAACACCAACACCATACCTAAAACATCACGACTACTCCGTAGTCACTTCGCACAAGTGTTTTCATATGTACGTAACAAAAATCCTTGAGAAGATGATTCTCTCTTAATCTTCTCTTAAATAACTTCGTGACCTTATGCGGGTCTCAATTATCCCATGCTCTAACAAGCATGCTTAAAACATATTTCTAATAAATCTTCATACCATGAATGTCTCCATTGGACACAAATCAAAGACCCGGCGTGCACAAACACAACCCCAGCAAACCCAAACATTGTAGGGTTTCAACCCAAGGCTCTTTATCATTTTATTGGCCTTATTACGACTCCGTTGAGTCTTACTAACACATTTCATTCTTTATGTGTTTTATAAATTCCCACCGTAATAATTTCTTAAGGTTTACAACCAAATCCCAACAGTCATTCGGGCTTAATTCCCAAGACTAAAAACCCACAAAACACATTACAATCACCATCCATTTAAAGTTTGGAAGTTATGTTCTTCACTCCATTAACTAGACGAAATCCAATCATCGTAGGATTTCAACCCCAGTTCAATTAGCACATAATCAAACTTATAATGACTCCGTTGAGTCTAATCTACCCTTTCTAAAATTTTAGGGCATAGAGGCCATGGGTCTCAATAATCTCTATGTTCATAATCATCAACAATAGTCATCATCCCGGGTTCGTTTAACTCACATAAACCCGACAAAACCTTCACTAATATAACATAGAACAAATTCATCATTTTGAGCACAATTTCATTTAGCTCACCTTACCAATCATAATTTCCCAATTCATGATTAAATCATACAACCCGGTTTAATATACTCTATTAAGTATATAAAACATAGTAATCAAGCTCACATTAATAATTTTGCAAGCTAAACCAAATTTGGGCAAAACACCCTCCAAGTATCTCAACCAAACCAACATCAAAACTCATGGATAATCAACATAATCAAGCTCAATAGACTAGTTAGAACATGAATTTCACATATATCATGGTCTCACATAGGTCAATCAAGCTCTATCATCAATTTGAAAACCTAGGGTTCATGCTTCTCTACAAACCCTAACAATGGCTTCCATTGACCTCACATAGCACAAATGATTGTTTCCCTAGGGTCAATGGAGCCCAAAAGCAAGAGAATTAAGGTAGAAACTTACCTTACTCAGCCCCTAAACAAGCTGCCATACCCGAATCCAAGAGGTGAGGTTGCTCTCCTCAACTCTCCTCTTCAAACTCACGGACTGAAATGGGGGAAGAAGCCCTCTAGCTATGGCCACCAAGGACGAGCTCTTCAAGCCCTAGAAATCGCCTCTTCTCAGCTCTCTCATGCCCTTGTGTTCTGTTCGCAGAAGACGGGAGGGAGAAGTCGATCTGTTTGGCCGACTAAGAGGTAGAATGCGGCTGATTTCTTTTTATATGGGGGATTAGTTCCCCTTAATCACCCACTAATCAACCCCTAATCTCACTAATAATGATTAGGACTAGTATTAGGCTAAGTAGGTGGGTTTAAGTTGGGTTTAGAATGGGATTAAGTGGCCAAAATTCGGACAGCGCACAAAGACTTGAAAAATCCCGAAATTCTGATTCAGGGACCCTTGCGGTCGCTTTGAATTTGAGTGATGCGACCGCATCACCCTTAATTACCCTTTCTCAGCTTTTGTTGCTTCTTGCTCGATCCCGGCCTCTCCCGCATGCATTCTCGAGTCTTAAAGCTTCAAAATGGCTCACAATTGAACCCTTAAAGTCCTCAAACATTAAACTAAACCATCCAAGTCTCAAACCCATTTTAAATTAGGTCTAGACTCTCATAAACAACACCCGAAACAACCCGGGGCAAAACCGGCGCAAGACGTAATAACTTACTATCGAAACGTCGAATGAAACCACAAACCGACGGATAACAAACCATGATTATAAGCACCTATAAGGGCTACAAAATAGGCCTGAATGCCTCTCAAATGATAAACAACAGATAGGAGAAATAAGCTCCCGAAAGACGAGACGTTCGCGGCCAATCTCAAACTACGCGATAAGGAGAATTACTATTCTCGAGGCGTCAAAACTTCACGAGACTTATGGAATACATCCAATTAGAAGTCTAACACATCTAAACATGTTATTTAATCATCATGTAAAGATCTGGGACCAAATCGAGGTCAAGAACACAAAACCCGAATAAACTCTCAATCGTGTCGCATTTCGACTATCGTCGGGTTACGACTTTTGACTTTAGCAAGTCAACCACCATATGACATTTCTTAGAAGTGTTTTAGTCTTAATGTGATCTCTCATACACATTTAGACTCTCTCACAACCAAACGAGAAATCAACAAAAGAAGAAATGCGAGCTTTGCACGCAATTCAAGCTAACCGGGAATCGGGATCTTACAGATGATGAGCCCCCAGTTGAGACGAAGTCAGAAATACAAAGACTCGGTCGGGCTTGATCTGTTGGCCAAGAAACATGTCATGTGCTCCACTCTTGAATAGAATCCCCTTGTCTAGAAGGTGGTGGTGAGACGCCAAGAGGGAACAAGTTTCGAGCATCTTCCCTTGAGGCTCCCTGAGAGTGTCTACTCCCTCATGGCTTCCTGTGCATGTAAAGCCTCACCGTGGTTGCTTTGAAATAGCTCCTCCGTAATGCACGCCAATGATGGTGGAAATAGATTTGGCGGTGACAGAGATGGGACGGCCTCGAATCCACCCACGAAGAGCAGTCTTGTTCATGAGCTCCATTCGTTGATAAAATTCTTACGCCAGAAGATATGTAGGTTTTGTCGTTGAGGCAGAAGAGGGGTAGAATCCCAGAGGCGTCCATATCCTCGCAAGCTTTGACTCCGGCAGCTATAGAATTGATTGACAGAAGGTCAATACACATGCCAGGAATGTATAGCTTCGGGTCCAAAGCAACAATGATGTCATGAGCGGCGGGATAGATGGGATATCCTGGAAGATTGATATTGGAACTGGGAGGAATGACATTTTCAGGGTCAAAAGCCTTCCCACTGTCGCGCTTAGATTTTGAAGTTCTTGCCTGAAAGAAAAACAAAATAGAAGTTAGGGCTTTTCATCAAGACATCTAAACAAGTAGGAATTTCAAAGTTTTCCAAAATAAATTGAAATTTTCAACGCAAAAACTTGAAACCCTAGAATGTTTAGAGAAGCCACACTCGAGAAAAACATAACAGAAGTTTTCATAAGAATGAACAATGAATAAACAAAAACGCCTGTTAGTATTCAGGATTATAACAACAACAATGGCGAATTACTGTATAAACTCGAAAATGACGGTTTGAATTCCAAAAGGATTTTAGGTTGATACTGAAATGCAGAACGGTACATGGAAAATTTCGAGTAGAGTAGAGAAAAACGTACCATTGTTGAGGATGAGAAGAAGAAACAAGAAGAAGAACGTGAATTTGCAGAAAGTAGTTACTCAGAGAGAGAGAGAGAAGTTTCTGTTCAAAGGGTTTCGTAAAGTTTGGAAATGACGGTTCGAGGACTATTTAAAGGCGAGAAAATATCTGTTTTGAAAAAGCGGGAACTTAAGATATTTTCGTAAGTACCAAATTTCGTCCTTGACCCCCTTTATTGCTTTAGAAACCTCTTTAGCAAAAATAGACTAAGTAAGAGTACTAACCTTTAGGTCTTCCGGTAAAGGAGAACTTACGTCTTCCGATTAGTCTAATACTGGGTCTACCGGTATGAAAGAAACATTAACAAAATTTTGAAATTAAGCAGTAGGATCAATCATACCAAGATTTCTCCTTAAATAAGCAAACCTGGTGGCATCCAAGGTGGTTTTGTGAGAATGTTCGCAATTGATGCTCGCTTGGAACATATTCCGCATCGATGTTACCTTTTTCCACATGATCTTTGAGAAAATGATAACGAATATCAATGTGCTTTGTCTTTGAATGCATCATCGATTTTTGGAGATCGAGATAGCCGATGTGTTGTCACACATGATTGGGCGCGCCTTGATGTTGTAGTCCACTAGTTGTTGCTTCATCCATAGCGCTTGAGAGCAACAAATGCTTGCAAAGAATATATTCTCGCTTACGTGGTTGAGTTTGCCACGATCCTTGTTTCTTGCAAGACCATGAGACGAGTCTGCTTTCCAAGAAATTGACAAGTCCCACCGGTGCTTCTTCGCTCACTTTGCAGTCGCATAATCAGATCCGAGTATCCAACTAAATTGAAGTTGTTGGATTTTGAGTACCAAATGCCTAGATTTGTTGTTTTTGAAACATATCTCGATGATACGCTTTGGCGAAGCAAATGTGACTCCTTTGGATCTCGCACTCGAAATCTAGCACAAACACAAACAAAGAAACATAATGTCGTCTACTAGCAAGAAGGTAAAGAAGTGAACCTATGATTCCTCGATACTTGGTCATGTTCTCTTGCTTTCCCTTTTCATCTTTGTCAAGATGGCGCCGGTAGACATTGGAGTTTCAAATCCTTTGGTGAATCAAGACCAAACTTCTTGATTAGTTCCTTTGCATATTTGGTTTGGCCGATGAAGATTCCGTCTCAAGTCCGTTGTATCTCAGCCCTAGAAAATAGGTAAGTTCGCCCATCATGCTCATCTCGAACTTGCTTTGCATCGCCTTCTCGAATCTTTTGCACGCTTTGGTTAGTTGATCCAAAGATGATGTCGCCCACATAGATTTGTACCGTAAGAGAATGGCCTTTGTGCTTGAGGATGAATAAAGTAGTGTCGATTCTTCCTCTCACGAATCCTTGTTCAATTAAGAACTTGGATAGAGTTTCATACCAAGCTCTAGGAGCTTGCTTCAAGAGAGCTTTCTTGAGTCGGTAGACGTGGTCCGCTTTGTCCGAGATGACAAATCCGGAGGTCGCTCCACGATACGCTTCTTGAAGATCACCATTCGAAAGGCACTCTTAACATCCATCCGATACACTTTGAAGTCCATGAACGAGGCATAAGCTAGAAAGATTCTCGATTGCTTCTAGTCTAGCAACAGAGCAAATGTTTCATCAAAGTCAATTCCTTCTTCCCCGGTATCCCCGAGCAACCAATCTAGCTTTGTTTCGTGACATTTCCATCTTCATCTCTTTTATTTCGAATACCCACTTGGTGCCGATGATGGATGATCGGTCGGTCTTTGAACTAAACTCCACACCTTACATCTTTCAAATTGGTTCAGCTCTTCTTGCATAGCTTCAATCCAGCTTATGATCTTCGATGGCTTCATCAATCTTCTTTGGTTCGAGTTCCGATACAAATGCATAAGGCAAACAAAGTTTCTTCTCGAACCTTATTTCTCGCATTTAACTCCTGTATTGAGATCACCAATGATTTGAGAAATGGGATGATCTCTTGCTTCAATAACGGTTGGAGGAAGATCACTTCGGTGGATTCTTCCCTTAAGAATTCGGAGTTGGTTGAGAAGGAGATTCACCAAAATCGTTTAAGAAATAGAGTCTTCAAAACTTTCATTTTCTCGTGAACAAGAAGGATGAGAGATCTCAGAAAGGTGCTTGGGGTAAAATGTAAGAGATGGGTTCGTGTCAACAGATGAGTTGTTATCGGTATCGGTAGAGGTTTCTTCTACCGTGAAGCGGTTACCGATATTGGGATCTGCAGCTGCCGCTTTTCGATAAGGATTGGAAGTAGATGTATTTGTACTGCCTCATCATTATCGTAATCATTAGCAACGCTTCGAGCCATTCTAGGCTCTAACAAGTCATATTCATCAAAAGAAACATGCACGTATTCTAAGATTTTTAAGTTAGATTTACTAAAAATGCGAAATGCTTTTGAATGTTTGGAATACCCTACCCGAAAAAATTCCTTCGTCGATTTTGCATCAAATTTTCCTCTATACTCTTTTCCATTGTAAAGAATAAAACATTTACAAATTAAGATTTTAAGAAATCCAATGTTTGGGGATCTTCCTCTCCATATTTCATATGGAGTTTTATTATGAAACTTGTTTACCGTGGATCTATTTCTGGTAAAGCAAGCAAGATTGATCGCCGCCTGTAAATACTTCGAAGTTTAGCTTCCGCCAAAGATTGTTCTAGCCGCTTCAATCGGTGTTCTGTTTCTTCCGCTCAGCCTACACCATTTTGTTGAGGAGTACCGGCCAGAGAAGTTGTGGCCGATCCCATGGTCATCGCAGATTTTCTACACCATTGTTTTTGAATTCGCGGTTGTCCGATCTTATGTCACAAATGTCTTCAAGCTTTTGAGTTTGAAGTCTTCTAAAAAGTGCAAAGGACTAGATCATTTGTTTCATCTTTAGATGTCATAGTTTCAACTACTACAAGTGTGTACTTGTCTCCCGAAATACCGGCCGTTGTAATAGGTCCAAAGAGATCCATATGCGAGAAGTTGAAGAGGTCTGTTTGTTGATAAAACAGACTTTCTTTTGAAGGAAGACTTGGAAAGTTTTCCTAGTTGACAAGCTTTACAACTTACGTCATGATCGGCAGACACCGTAGGTAGACCTTTGACAAGCCCATTTTTTGAGAGCTTGGAGAGGTGCTTGAAGTTGAGGTGATCGAGACGCTTGTGCCATAGCCACCGTTGTCACGAACATTGTTGGCTACTAGACACGTGGTTTGAGAATCTCCCTAGAAGATTTAAGTCCACGACATAGACGCTTTCCTTGTCTATTGCCTGGCCAAGATTGTAGAGCACGATTCACTTGTCTTTGATGAGGCACCGGTTGGAATTGAATTGGCATAGAAGTCCTTTGTCGCACTGTGATATGCTCGTAAGATTGTGCTTTAAACCACTTACTAGAGAAACTTTGTTGATGGAGAGACTTCCTCTAGTAATTGAGCCATATCCAATTGTCTTTCCTCTTGCATTGTCTCCGAAAATAACGTGGGTCCTTTTGCTTCATATACGTAAGAAGACTTCTGCTCCCATGTGTCTTGAATGCGCCCACCGCCTAGGTACCGATGTCTTTGTTTTCTGATTCTATAGCCATGAAGCATTCATGTAAAAGAGTTAAAGCAAAACAAGGTACCCTTTATTTGGGTCCTAAGGATTAGCAACCTTTGCAACCCATACCTACTTGACCTTGAGAGAACTAGGTCTCTCGGATCTTGGGTGAACCTTAGCAGCATTCGGTGCCGATGGCCTAAGCAATGACAAGAATGACATAAATGGAAAGACCATAGAGAACTGTTAGAGTCTTCAACCGAAGAGTGCTTATGATCATTCCTTTTCTTGACATTCATTTTCTGGTTCACCTTGCTTGTTGACGGTAGACTTAATTGGTTTCTTTCGACTCTTCCTAGGTAGGTTACCAACGGACTTAGCTTTAGCTTTTCTCGTTGAGAACCTTTTCAGAGGATTCGGTAGAATACCTTTAAGTTTACCTTCAACAGTAAAGCATCTTTGCTCTGCTTCATAGACAAACTTGATAGTTACCTTCCGGTAGAGGTTTAGCTACCGTCGGCAGACTTTGCCTTGGCATAGTCGCTGCCGAGACTTCACTTTCTCTACCGTTACCTTCTCGCATTTCTCATTTGAATCATTCATTTTGGCTTTTCCTTTCTCGAGCTTTAGGGTAAACATAAGGGACACTTGAGTAACCAAGGCCTTGTTTCCCTATATTTCCAAATGTCTGCTTAGAGAAAGATATATCATTAGCGCTTTGAGGATTCTCCTTTCTTTGACAAGAGATTGTCGGAAGAGACACATCCGAATATCCTATGCCTGCTTTTATCATTGCTAGATTTTTGGCTTGTAAGGATTTCTTCAAATGCATCCTTGAACTATTCCAGAGTCAATTGTCTTTGCAAGGCAATTTTCTCTAGGTCTAGTCCTTTGATGTGCTCAAGACAATCAATTTTGTCATGAAGAAATTTGTTTTCTTCCTTCGCTTTGATACTCTCTTGTTGACAGCCTATTGAGAGTTTGAATCTCACCGCCATCAAAGATTTCTCACCGTGAGTTTCTCACGCTTCTTGGCCGCTTAACATAGGCTACTCTAAAGGAATTAAATTCTTCAAGCATATCCCGATTATCCTTGAGAAGTTCTTCCTCGAAGCTATCACCGTTGGTTTCATTTTTGTCCAAAGGACTTGGTGAAACTACAACTTCATTTTCGAGTCATAGGTAGGACATGAATCATGAGCTATTAAGCATATGTTAGCTTGCTCACAATCCTCTTCCTCCTCTTCGAATCGGCTTCAAACCATGTAGCAACCTGTTTATCTTCTATGTCTTCACCAACATACCTTTTTGTTTTTGAAATTTTCTAAACGAGGGTTTTCGGATGCTTCAAATTTTGGCTTAGGACATTTTGAGGCAAATGACTGTGTTTCCTACAAGCTTATAACACACAAGCTCTTCCTTAGATGAGCTTTCACCAATCTTCCCGAAAGGTTGTTGGTGAGTGTTCTTCCTTCCATATTTTGCAAATTTTTGAAAACGCTTAACAAACATAGCAAATTGTTCATCGATAAAAAATCATTTTCACTGGAAGAAGTAGAAGGTTAGTTTTCAACAATGATTTCTTCTTGGACCATGGTCGGCAAGACACGCTCAACTGTTTGTCTTGCTCTAGAGCTTGATTAACTTCAAGTTCATAAACCTTTAAACTTGCGTAGAGACTACGAAGAGTCATCTCGCTTAAGTTCTTAGATTCTTTCATAGTCGTGGTCTTCACATGCCATAAGCTACCTAGAGAGCCTAGAAACCTCATGTTCATTTCCTTTTGTCATACGCTTTACCAAGAGAAAAGCAACTATTTATTACCTCACTGAATCGATCGTATGCTTGTCTCAAGGTTTCCTTAGGATCCTTTTTGAAAGAATCAAACTGCTGGATGTATGTATATTTTCTGTTGTCTCTTGTGTCTTGGTCTCCTTCCAAGTATTCTACAAGAGCTTCCCACATCTCTTTCGCAGTTGTACATCGAATCACTTGTTGGTATGTGCTTGTATCTAGAGAGCTGGTGATTATGTTGATTGCTTTGTCCAAGTTCTACCAGCTTTCTATCGCCCTCCTGTCCATTCTCGATTCTTCTTTAGGAACTTCGCAGGTTCCCAACGATGGAGGCTAGAAGATTTGCCTTCATTGGTACATGTTGACCTGCAGTGACACATTTCCATAACCTGTTGTCAATAGAGTTCATGAATCTCATTACTTTATCCTTCCATACATCAAAATGACCTTCGTCCAATATTGGGACGTGGTTAGCATTAGATGTAGGCAGCATATAGTGTGTTTGTGCCATTATGTCGTATCTCTCAAGAGTTTAATCTTGGAAAAACTTGTTTTCGAAGAGTAAGGCTCTGATACCAATTGTGGGTCCCAATGAGCACAATAATAAGCTAGAAGGGGGGGGGTTGAATAGCTTATTAACACTTTAAAAACTTTTAAGTAAGTTCCTTGAAAGTTACTTGCAATCTATGAAAAGAATCAAGTAGCGGAAGACCTTCAAGAAGTTTGTTCCAGTGTCCGCCGATAAGGACTACCTAGACCTTTTACGATTACTTAAGTTCTACGAAATGGATAATATAAACAATGAAACTAAGCAGCTCAATAATAGACGTAAGGAAATAACACAAGTATTTTGGGATGGTTCACACTATAATGAGTGCTACGCCCACCACCAAGGCCAACCTTGGATTTAAATTGTGCACTATGTTTTCCACTTAGATCAATTACAAAGAATATCCCTAATGGATCGTGTACAAAATATTGACTTGTGTTTGTCTAGGGAATTAAATATCTCAGAAATACAAGATATTTAATTGCAAAAGTATAGTTAATGGAAGTAAACAACAAGAAGAATAAAACAATAAATGTTGAAGAGCGCCTTCTTGTTGTTGACGAGGACTTCTAGATCCGTTGAGGATCTATTGAATGCACCGAAAGACTTGGAGTTGTGTAGATTCGAGCAATTCTTTAAGTGTTCGATTGATTCTCATGCTTGTTGTCTCTTTGTTCCAGCTTCAATGGCGTGATTTAAAGCAGATGCACTTCAAAAGATCCGTTGAGAAGACGAAGACTTCAACACTTTTTCATAAATGCATTAAATGCATGGGGTCAAATAAGGAATTTCGTCTTCACGATAACTAGAGCGTATAATCATTTCGAGATCTTCAAAAAGGTGGGCGATTTGGTGTCGATTCGAGAGATGAAGCGTAGTAGGGGGACATGCCGCTTTTACATCGCTCAGACGAAAAGTATTCCTCGCTGAAAGTTGCTTTCGGCGGCTTGACATGTCGTGAAAAGACTTGGATTAATTCAAATAACATATTGGAATAAGTTTGAATTAATCCAGCCTAGCTTTGATCCGGAGAGGACACGTAGAAGCGCATCACCGGACACGAGGTCTACCGATCTTAAGCTTTGAGCAGGTCTTCCAGGTGAAGGCGAGAAGAGGTCTTCCGATGAACCCGAAAAGTCCTACAAAAACTATACAAGGCAAAGTTCTATACACAGTTGCAACGCTAATCGATACGCAGCCCGATTAGCCACTGAAGTATAAAACTAATGTAATGTACTGATCAGATATAAATTTAACATAAGAATTAACAGAAGGAATTGACTTCGATTAAACATTTGCTCCTGTTGCTAGATTAGAGGCAATCAGACTCTTTCTAGCCTATGCCTCGTTCATGGATTTCAAAGTGTATCAGATGGATGTAAAGAGTGCCTTTCTGAATGGTGATCTTCAAGAAACGGTATACGTTGAATTGAGCGACTCCGTGATTTGTCATTTCGCACAAAGCCGGATCATGTCTACCGACTAAAGAAAGCTCTCTATGGCCTAAAGCAAGCTCCCGAGCTTGGTATGAAACTCCATCCAAGTTCTTAATAGAACAAGGATTCGTAAGAGGAAGGATAGACACTACTCTATTCATCCTCAAGCACAAAAGTCATTCTCTTCTGGTGCAAATCTATGTGGACGACATCATCTTTGGATCAACTAACCAAAGCCTGTGCAAGAGATTCGAGAAGCTGATGAAAAGCAAGTTCAAGATGAGTATGATGGGTGAACTTGCCTACTTTCTAGGACTACAGATTCAACAGACTTCCGAAAGAATCTTCATCAGCCAAACCAAATATGCAAAGGATCTAATCAAGAAATTTGGTCTTCATTCAGCTAAAGGATTTGAGACTCCAATGTCTACCGACTGCCATCTTGACAAAGATGAAAAGGGAAAGCAAGCGAACATGACCAAGTACCGAGGAATCATAGGTTCACTTCTTACCTTACGCCAAGAGACCGACATTATGTTTGCTGTTTGTGTTTGTGCAAGATTTCAGGCATATCCAAAGGAATCACATTTGCTTGCTGCCAAACGTATCATCAGATATGTTTCAACAACAACAAATCTAGGCATCTGGTATTCCAAACACAACAACTTCGACCTACTTAGATACTCAGATGCAGATTATGCAACCTGCAAAGTGAGCAGAAGAAGCACCAGTGGGACTTGTCAATTCCTTGGAAATAGACTTGTCTCATGGTCTTGCAAGAAACAAGGTTCAGTTGCAAACTCAACCACGTAGGCGAATACATTGTCGCCAGCAAATGTTGCTCTCAACTTCTATGGATGAAGCAACAACTAGTGGACTACAACATCAAGACGCAAATTGTCCAATTATGTGTGACAACACATCGCAATTTCGCCAAAAATCCAGTGATGCACTCGAAGACAAAGCACATTGATATCTGTTATCACTTCCTCAAAGATCATGTGGAGAAAGGTAACATCAGTTTGGAATATGTTCCAACTGAGCATCAATTGGCTGACATTCTCACATAGCCACTGGATGCCACCAGGTTTGCTTATTTAAGGAGAAATCTTGGTATGATTGATCCTACTACTTAATTTCAAAGTTTTATTATTTTTCTTTCATACTGGTAGACTTAGTTTTAGACTGATCGGAAGATGTAATTTTCCCTTTAGCAGAAGACTTAAAGGTTAGTATCATTACTTAGTCTATTTTTATTAAAGAGGTTTCTAAAGTAATAAAGGGGGTCAAGGATAAAATTTGGTACTTAGAAAATATCTTAAGTTCCCGCTTTTGCGCTAAATTTTTTTCTTCTTTAAATAGACCTTGAACCGCCTTTTCAAAAAACTTTACGAAACCCCTTTGTCTAAAACATTTCTCTCTCTATTCAAACTCTCTCTATCTGTGCAACTGCTCTCTTCATTCCCAAAATCTTCTTGTTTCTTCTTCTCATCAACATCAATGGTATGTTTTTCTCTACTCTACTACTTGAAATTTATTGCTTACTGTCTCGCATTTCATTTCATAACCTAAATTGTTTTGGAATACAAAAGGTCACTTTCTAGTTTCTAACAGTATTCGCCATTGTTGTTCTTCAAAACCTAAAACCTAACAGTCGTTTATATGTTTCGAAATGCTTACTCTCTTGAAAAACGTCTGTTATACATTTCTCTGGTTTGCTTTCACTAAACATTCTAGGGTTTCAAGTTTTCATTCCGAAAATTTTCAATAATCTCAGAAAAACATGAAATCTCTGCTTGTTTAGCTCTTGAGATAAAAAGCCCTAATTTTTGATTGCATTTCTTTTAGGCAAAATCATCAAAATCAAAGCGTGACAGCAGGAAGAAGCTAATCCCAGAAACTGACATTCCTCCAAGTTTGGATGTCAACCTTCCGGGATATCCTACTTTTCCCGCTGTTCATGACGTCATCGTTGTCCTGGACCCGAAACTTTACATACCCGGGATGTGCATTGACCTCCAATCCGTCTGCACTATAGCCGCCGGAGTCAAGGCATGCGAGGACATGAATGCCTCTGGAATTCTCCCACTCTTCTGCCTCAACGACAAAGACTACAGCATTTTCTTGGCAGAAGAGTTCTACCAAAGGATGGAGTTAATGAACAAGAACGCTCTGCGTGGATGGATTAGAGGGCGTCCTATATCCATCACCGCCAAGACCATCTCCACCATCATTGGTGTGCATTTTGGTGGCGCTCTTGAATCAACCATTGATGAGGCTAACCATGCCTGGGAAGCAATGAGGGGAGTTGATACCCCTAGAGAACCACAAGGGAAGATGCTGAGGAATCTCTTCCCGTTGGACATCTACTGCACAAGCCACCTAATGGACAAAGGGCTTCTGTTCAAAAGTGGTGCTCATGATATGTTCACGGCACAACAGCTGAACCTTACATGTGTCGTCTTCCTTCAAACCCGTCTCAATTACGATGCCATCATCTTCAATGAACTGAAGCAATGGGTGGAAAGAGCGAAGAACAACCCCACCTGCAAACGCCCATTTGTCAGGCTGATCAACGCTCTCCCACGAGACAATGAGGAAGTCAACTCTTCCATCAAGGAGGATGAGCTTATATTGGTGTCAAAGGACAAGCAGCTGACAGCTTCATTCTTCAATAAATATACTGAGTACGAAAACAAACGAGGCTGCAGAAAGGTCTTCCGCCCGTCTCCATCGACAAGGTTGCTAAGCCAGTACCGATTATTGCCACTCGCTTCAACATGGAAGCTTATGAAGCGGCTAGCAAAACCTTCAAAAAGGCTTCTTCAAAATTTGATGAACAAGTTGCTACGTCCATCCATCAACAAGCCAAAGATCTGGCTGATGAGGCAGAGCAGCTCTTACGGGCCAAGCAGAAAGCCAAGGGCAAAAAGACCAGGCCGGAAGAAGAAGTACCAACTGAAGAGCAGCAGGCCAAGTGGATTCAGAAGGAGATGAAGGAAAGCCAAAAGGACAAGACTCTAGCCAAACCAACTCCATCACCTTCCCCAGCCCAACCTTCACCAGCCCAGCCATCCTCTTAAACTAATCCAACCTCTTCTTCCCAGCCCTCTTCTAAAACCAAACGACCACCCTCTCCTTCTCCTGCACCCACTCCTAAACCAAAACGTAGGAGACTACGTAAAACCTTTGAGGACCAGCCACCGGCAGACATTCCTGCCTCTACCAATGAAGCAGCTGATTCCCCTATTCAGCTGCTAAGGAAGAAAAAAAGGTCTGCCGGTACCAAGCCCTCTACCGCCGCCCAACCATCTACTGTTAACCAACCCTCTACCGATAACCAACCATCTACCGCCACTCCCAGCCAACCTATTCCTCCTGAGTCATCTACTCATAGGAATTCACCACCTCCAGAGGAGTCTGTCCCTCAAGAGGAGCCTCAAAGACAGGAGGAGCCTACCCGAACCTCAACTCCTCCTCCTCCTTCACCCTTCAACTACTCTCCTAACCCATCTACCCCTACCTCACCTCACCAAACCCAACCCACTTCATCAAAAACTCCACAACCAACTCAAAGCCCTCCTACCAAGCCAATAGACTCTGCCGCTGCCAAATTTCTCTTTGAGCTTTCCTCAGTGGCAGATCTATTCTCTTCTGATCGACCACAACCTCCACCTCTCCTTCATAAACCCAAATCCCTTTTCTATCATGCCCCCTCTTTCTGGTTCTCCACCGACCCCTTACCCTCACACTCAATTGTCAGTGAAAATTATGACATTGACATTGAGCTCGATTCCCCCAACCCCTCCTCCCCCTTCACCTCAAACCATCTCCTCCTCTACCAACACCATACCAACCCAAGACTCTTCCTCTTCCGACTCCATCACTCCTCCTCTCCAACAGCCCTTTCGGCCAGTGTCTCCTGAAGCCACTACCTCTACCGGTACCGCTCCTATTCACATTGGTCAGGCAACATCTTCTTCTCAGCCGGCCAATGCTGAAATTTTGTCAAGGCTGGGCGCCATCTATGAACGGCTAGGTGCACTCACTAGCATAACTACCGCTACCGTTAAGATCACCACTGCCGCGTCCAAGGCCAATGATCGCACTACTGCTCTTATGCGCCAATTTCAAGAAGATGTATGGACTCGTTTAGGACAGATGAGACACGAGTTCACGGACGTCAAGATCAATATCGAAGCATAACACAACGAATGTGTCCGGATCTGCTCATCTCTCTTCTACGAGCTGTTCCATGCCATCACATTACATCTCGGCAATGGCCGCCCTCCTGTCCTAGAGCTCAACAACTTAGCTCGCGACTCTGCTCACAATATCATGAACGCTCATCGTGATCGTGATCTGGCCATCACGGAGGAGAAGCAAATGAGATCTATCAACCGAATGCTGATGGAAGAGAACAGTCGTCTTCATGAAGAACTCGACTACCATTCTCGCTCCACCAGACCACCCACAGATGCCGGTGACGAGTACGTACGAAGAATGGAAGAGCTAGAGAGACAGCATAGGGAGAAAGAAGCTGCAGACAAAGGAAAAGGAAAACGACCTTGGTAAATTATGTATCTGTTTTTCCCTTAACCTTTGTATCTATTTTTTTGAAAACTCTGTACTCATTAAACATCTTGTTTATAATACAGAAGATTATATGCCTTTCAAAATTGTCTAATGTTTAAATTCTTGTTATTTCACTTTCTATATCTACTTAGAATTTAAACACTTTGTTTAAATTTAATTGAACTGTTTTGCTACTAATCTGTGTGCTGTTCTATGATTTCCTTATCTTTGTGTGAACATAGAATAGTCTTTACACTTGAGGTGCTCTTCTGTTTGATAGAGGCATGTCTTCTGTTATTATATGAATAAATCTCTTAGACATGCTATTATCTATCACATGGTCGGTTATAGCCCTCATTTGTAGTAATGATGACCAGATATAAATAGGAGGAGATTGTTGATTCTTATTGTATTAGATTTATATATGTTCATACATTACACTAGTTTTATACTTCAGTGGCTAATCGGGCTGCGTATCGATTAGCGTGACAACTGTGTATAGAACTTTTCCAAGTATAGTTTTTATAGGACTTTACAGTTCAATGAAGACCTCTTCAAAGCGCCACCGAAGACACCGCTTCAACATACAAACGGCAGACCTTGTATACACCTGGTCAATCATGACGTGTCCTGTCCAGCAATGATTAATTGATCAATTTAAATTTATCCTCATTTGTTTGAATTTAAATTGAGACATTCCCTGACACCTCAAACCCGCCGAAAGCAGCTTTCCGAAAAGCAGGAAGACTTTTTCGCCGAATGAAAGCGAAAGCGGTCACCTATGCTCGCAACAACTCTCACGAATCGACATCAAGATTGCCCAACTTCCGTAAGATCTCGCAATCATTCCCTCGCCGATATACGTGAAGATGAAATTCATGATTGACAGCCCCATGCATTTAATGCATTCAACCTAATAGAGCTGCTAAAAGTCATCGTCTTCTCCAACGGATCTCTAGAATGCTCCTGCTATAAATGCTGTCATTTAAGACTGAAGAAACAGAGACAAAAACATACACTTGATGAATTGCTCTGAAAATCCACAACAACTCTCAGTCTTACAACTCAGTGCATTCAAGAGATCCTCAACAGATCTAGAAGTCCTCGTCAACAACAAGAAGTCGTGTATCAACATTTATTGTTTTACTTCTTGTTGTTATTCATTCAATAGCTATACTTCTGCATGAATTAAATATCCTGTTTTCACAAATATTTAATTCATTAACCCCCAAACACAAGTCAATATTTTGTACACTATCCATTGGGAATATTCTTTGTAATAGATCTAGTGGAAAATATAGTGCACTATTTAAATCCAAGGTTGACTGCCTTGGTGGTGGACGTAGCACTCTTTATAGTGTAAACCATCCGAAAATACTTGTGTTAATTCCTTTACTGTTTGTCTACTCTTTTGTCTGCTATTTGGTTTGTTTATTACTTCATTTATCATTACCCTACAACAAACTTAAGTAACATGTTAAGGTCTACCGGTAGTCCTTATCGGCAGACTTAATTCAGCTTTATTGAAAGACTTTCGCTACTTCAATCTTTTCAATAGATTGAAAGTACCTTTCAAAGAACTTACTCAAAAGTTTTTAAGTGTATAATAAGCTATTCAACCCCCCCCCTCTTCTAGCTTATTATTGTGCCCGTTGGGACCCACAATAGTTTTCAAGAATATAAGTTTGAAAAATATTGCTGATAAGAATGATGTGATATTTTTAGAAGTATATATTGCCCAAAACAAGTTTGGGGGGGCCGGGGGGGAAAGAAGAAAACTGAAAAGTAACAAAAATACCCCCTACTTGTAGTCTTTGCAGGTCCTAGCCTAAATAGGGAAACTTCCTTTTGCTTGGAAGTATGAGGGATAAAAGGGTAGTCTTACTCTCTCACTTTGAATTCCAATTCCTTTCTATCATATCCCCCATCACCATGGCCTTACATTACAAGCTAAATAAAGACCTAATGATCTTCTTGCCAATGCTTGTGTATGTTTTCTTTGCTAAGTGAGTCACATAGAATTGATCAAACACTTCATGTTCATATTATTCGCCAAAAGCTCACTGTGCTAGCATAATCTTAGCTATTACAAGTAATAGGGATAGGAGAGCATTGTATGTCATACATAGAAGTGCATGGGATGGATGTATAATTCTTTGAAATCCTTGGCGACCTCTCCCTCTGTAATAGACCGGGTTTGGTTGGTAGATCTCATAGTTCATAATGCATAAGTTTTAATTAAACTTTGATTTTCATATGAATGTGGTGCTTAGCTTAATAAAAATGTTTTAATTAAGATATTCTTTAAGTCTGGTGTTCACACACACACGGAGAATTTAAGAGTAGTAGCAATTTAAAGAAAATGACAGTTGGTTTTATGTGACTAAGCCTGCTTATATGTGGTGAGCATCGAACTAAGGCTGCTTTGTATGTCATGCTATTATAACTTGAGGTTGAAGCAAAAAAATTATTTTTTTTGGTTTTATTTTTAGTATTGTTTTTATCTGCTTGTGTATTTATCAGTTTTTGTATTTATCTGTATAGTCGAGTCACTCGAAAGAGTCTCCTTGAGTTTGTGGGTTTATATAGGAGTGTAAATAGTGTCACCCTCCAAAAAGATTTTCATTTTATTATTATTTTTTTTATTTTGTTATTTGTTTAAATGCTTTTGTATTTATAAGTATTGTTTACTCGTGGACGAGCAAAGTTTAAGTTTTGGGGTTATTTGATCGATGTATTTTATACGTCGATTTCCTATACTTCTATGACTTAAATTATGCTATTTCACGAGTCTTTTGACTACTGATATGTGTTTTCAGTGAGTTTTGTGAGTTTCAGGGTTTTTAGCGAAAATATGCAAATGACAAGGCTATTATATGCAAATTCCAAGAAGGGGCCAGGATGAAAATTGAAGAAGAAAAGAAGAAAAATCATGTTGGAGACCTTGCGGTCGCAAGGTGTTCCAGACCTTGCCTCCGCAAGGTGGACAGTGACTAAAGAAATCAAACCCCGAAATTTTCAAAGACCTTGCGGACACAAGGTGTCCCAGACCTTGCGACCGCAAGGTAGTCAGAACTCAATTTTTCGCATTTTCACTAGAGATTAGATTGTAATACAACTCCTCGGTATAAATAGGAGTCGGTAGCCAAAGCCTAAGACGAGTAGAAACGGCTGGAAACAGTTTTGTATAGCTTTAGGATAGATTTTAGGTTGTATAACATATTTAGATTGTGTAATTTACAGGTATTGAAGATCAAATCATTTCTTCATTCATCTCCATGTGCTGTTCATCGTCAATGATGAACTAAATCATCATTAATCTAGGAGTTGGAGGTAACTTGTATCGAATTTATGTTTTAATTCATATTTATGTTCTTTCAATTCTTGTTGATTGTGGTGTTTATCAATCCCTATATTATTTCGCTTTGAACAAATGAACGTAATCGCAAATAATATAGGCCTAGAGGTGCGGATAACTGCATGATCAATGTGCATATGTCGTACACTGGCTCACCATTACAATAAATTTGACCTATCGATGCACGAGAGTGATAAGTTAGGGCCAGGTTCTATAATCTAAGTGACATTTGGATTATATGTTCTTGTGTTTAGGATATAGAATGGGTGAATTATTCGGGGATGGAGGCTGAACCAATAATTCAACAGACTATATCTATATTTTGTGAACGAACCCAAGAAATTGAGTGATATTTATTTTGAATTAAACATAGAGGAGATACAAGTGAACCTCTAATCCTAGATTGCCATCCACCATAAGATCTTCATAACCTGTAATTGCTGCTAATTAGTTAAACGCATAAATAATAATAGTAATTTAGAATAGAATAAATATAAAAACTCCCCTTAGATTAATAATTTGCTATCAATAAATTGCACTAATTGTGATCTCTTGTCTCTGTGGGTTCGACCCTTGCTTCCAAAACTATTCTCAAATAGTCTTGTCCACTTGCAAGGAAAATAATTAAAATAAGACATCGATCAGTAGGATATTTAAAGTTTTTATATATAAAAGTGCTATTTAGATTAGCCAAATGTAAGAAAAACAAGCAGTTATGCTGCCCGAAATTCTATAGAAAATAGTACCAAAAAGAGCTATTATTATGGCCAAATTTTTATAAATGTATTTGTAACTCCAGGAAGGAGGTTGTTGTAAAGTTTGTAATAATTTACTTATCTATATGCAAATATATATTTAATGTTTTATTTCAGCTATTAAATAAATATAAAAAAACATATTTAAGTCAAAAACTATTTTGAGACCGAAAGGGTGAGTTGGGTGTCTAACCCCTTCCCACCTCATAACTTTAGCCCCCGAACCCTTTGTAAATCTGGTTATTTTTTGTTTTTCTTTATTTTCCTTAAAATAAAGATGGCGACTCTGTTTATCACATTTCGAGTCCACAATTGAGGTCAAGTGTATTCCACACGCTTAAAAGGTTTTGAAACCACCCGCTCTTCGCGCAGTGGGGGAATTGGTCGAAAATCGGGACACTCACATTGGCGACTCTGCTGGGGACATTATTTTTTTCTTTAAAACAAAAGAGGGCTAGACTCATGTTTTTTTTGGGTTTATCAATATGCCTGTGCTTTCTCTGTTATATTTCTTTGGCTTCATATATTTATATAATATATCAATTTTGTAAAGAAAAAATAGCATATAACATGTTCGTTCATCTTATCATTTATCCATAAATATATTTGCTACATGCCATATTATTTGTACATCCATACATGTTTGCATTTTTTTATAAAGAAATAAAAAATTATTTCCTTTAATAGCAATATGCTTGTTTTTTCTTCTCTTTTATATTTCTTTGGCTTCTTGTGTGTATGTAATTTTTCAATCTAAAAAAATTGTTTTGCGAAATAAAAAAAAGAGTTTTCAGAAAAAAAGAAGAAGAGAAATTCGTTTTCAAAAATTAAAAAAATAAAGAATTCATCTCTTTAAAAAAAACGTAAAAATAACTCATTTTCTCAAAGCAAAAAAAAATGTTTTTCATTAAAAAAATTTAATAATAATTTCATTTTAAAAAAATGTAAAAAAATAAAAGCAAACAAAATTATTATTCCTTTTTTTTTCAAAAAAAAAAATATGAAAAGGTTAATTGGAGTTAAAGAACTAGAAGTAAACAAGAGGGAGTCTAAGTGTTAAAGGAAGAAAAAGTGAAAGGAGTGAAATGCATAAAAGGAAAAAAGTGACTATGACATTAGCCTGGGAGCACCGCCCAAATGGACTTTCGGTTGCGCCTACCCTTTTCCTACGTGGCCTGTTCTACATTTTGAACAATTTTGACCGATGTTGGGCCAATTTTATCCGTCGGGTCTCCCATTTTTATCGTTTGGTGCACCCATTTTTCATGTTACTCCACATTTCAAAAACAAAAAAAATTCTTTCCTTTAAATCCTTTGTTGTGTTTATACATATTAAGATATTTGTTGTTTTCTTTTGGTACCACTAACAATTTTGCAGGGGCTAAAAAATAAAATAATTGATTATTTATCACTTACTCTCCTGATAAGATTGTCAAGAGGTATGTAATTGTCACATCTCATTTCAAGGATCACAAAAAAAAGGGTTTTCTAATAAAAAATATTATGTGTAATACTTAGTTCTCTTTTCCTTTCAAAAAATATATATAATCGTTTCTTTTCGCAAAAAAAAATCATAAAACAAAAAGGATTTCGTTCTCCCCAAGCAAGAAAAAAAAAACTCTTCAAAATCAAAAAAAAAAAAAGATTAGCAAAATGAAAATTTATCTGTCAGAGTTGAGCTACGATGACCTGAGCTTCGAAATGGAGAACGTAGGCAGCCTTCGGGTTCGGTCAAATACTTTGATTTACTCTTCAATAAAAAGAAGAAGATGTGTTTCTATATGTTTTTCTTTTTGTTTTCCAAAACATGTAAAGACAAGAAATCTCCTCACCATTATACTAAATTGTCATCTCCAAATTCATCTTCCCTCTTAACCTTTCATAAATGCATCACTAGTTGATAAGTGCATCATTCATTCTCGATTTCAAAAACAAATTTCAGTAAGTCAAATTTCAATAAGTCCTACTTCGAGAGATGTCAAGGTCTACCTATATATATATATATATATATATATATATATATAAACATGAAGAAAAAAAAGATCGATAGGGAGCCAGTGAAGAAAGGAAAACTGGGAAAACCAAGAAGCCAAGAAAGCAGAAAAGTCTGAAAAGCTGGGAAATCCAGAAAAGCCAGGCGACTCAAGAATCATAAAGCAACAATTCAGGACTGAGGGCTTTCAAAACTCAGGAGTGTCTATTTTGCCCATATTGATGCTTACAGCCCATCCTTGCAGAGTATGTTCACTAATCCATTTAGTCTCTGTTATTTCAAAAGTCCAACCAAGTTCTCAAATAGAGCTTTCCAAAGGTATTTATCTATATTCGAGTCTAGTAAATTCTTGCTTCTCCTATATTAGCTTGTCGAGTCTTCTTCTTGGTCTTTAAGCACCACCTATCAGCGAAGTGTCTACTAGAAATAAAAGATGACGAATCAACTAAACACATGATAAAACTACACGAGGTGATGATGAGTCATTTCAAGAATATGGACCCACAAACCATTAAAAATGTTAGTTCAATAAAGCAACCTTCTGACTTTGTGAAATGTCATCTTCGAACCATTGCGACCGAGCTATTAAATAGCACACTGGGGGCTACCACCATATACCAAAAGCCTAACCATCCCTAAGATCCAGCTTCCCAAAACTGGGGCTGCTCCACCCTTATATATACATCCACCAAGAGTGACAACCTTTTTATCCCAACAGAGAGAACATATATCTCTTCAAGCACTGTCCCAAATTGCACCGAAAGGTCAAAAAAAACAAAAGAGAGAAGAAATTTTTTAAAAAAAGTGCAAGGTTGAAAATTCAAAAAAAAAAAAAAAAAAGGAGCATATGCATAAAAAAAGAAGAAGAAAAAAAGCCTCTCCTGAGCAATTTCCTCAAAATCTCTCTCCCTCGCAAAAAAAAATAAAAAATAAAAAATAACCAGTCACTCTTGGACAACCCCATAACCCACAACCAAAGCCAAAATCCAATCTCCAAACCATGCCCACAACCAGGTCCAGAAACCAACTTCCCATCCAAACCCAGAAGGCCAGCCAATGATCGCTTCTAATCGCCTTTCCGAAAATAACTAGATCCACATCCTAAAATGCCTTTGAACCAGAGGCCAATCAAATCCTCAACCCTAAAGCCAATCCGTCCCCCAAAGACTTAAAACACTAAACCCTAACCTAGTTGCCACCTATAGCTCTCTTTCAATCGGTTATGACATGATCTGGGTCCAGGACAGAACTCCTTGCTAAAAACATATAAAATCGTCAAAAGATAAATGTTAAATAGGGTCCATGAAACTTGTGATACTCGGAGATAAACTCTGGATCGTGACTCTCTTTTTGTCCATTATAGTCATCCTTTTTTCTTTGAGCATACTCATTTATGTCTCCCACAAAAGTCTCTCCCAATCGAGTCTTTCCGGGGCTGTCTTCAGTTAATCTCTTTAGAAACATGCCCATCCCATTTTATAAAATTTGATTCATCGAGTCATTCCGGGGCTTCTCCCGCCAAACTCATTGGATACATAAAGGCTCATCATCTCCAGAAATAGCTGTCCTTTCCATCTCCGCCTAAAAGAAATTAAGAAGCTACAAAGGCGTGATCCCTCAAGAAGAAGCGGCTTATCTTCGCATGCATTGAAAGACTGGCTCCCTATGTGGTAAACGCTCGCTAGGTTAAAAACCCGAAAGGGCGGCCTAGGAAAAAGTTAGAGCAACAATAAAAAAAGAGAAAACAAAAAACAAAAAAAAATGGTCCCTCTGAGGCATCGATTAGTAGGATTCACGGATCTTGTGATTTAATTCCTTTCTTGATTGATGCACTAGTCAAAAGATTGAAAAGTGACCCAGCACTCCACTCACCTTCATTTCAAATATCACCATCAACTCCTATACTCATAACCCTTCATAACCAAAAGCCGCATACTAATCTCTCTTATCACATCTGCATCCCTTGACCCATCTTGTCTTAGCATGTTTAAGAAAACAATGGGCACACATCCATGTCATAAATTCAATTTTTTCGCAAAAAAAAGTAAAGTTTTTTTCCATATGCATGTTATCTTAGCTTGCATCTTGTCATTGCATCACATATTTGTTTATCATATTCGGTTATCATATTCATATTGCATCATACTTTCATGGAAAAAATTTGGACGTTGTAATGAATATTACCACGGGACGTGAACAAAAACTTTTGAACGTTGCAATGAATATTACACCGGGACACTTTATAAAAAAATAAAATTTAGGGCGTTGCAATGTAATATTTGGGAAAATAATTTGGGGCATTGCAATGGATATTGCAGTGTGACTCTTTGAACAAAATCTTTTGACATTGTAATGGATATTGCAGTGTTACTCTTTGAACAAAACCTTTTGACATTGCAATGGATATTGTAGTGTAACTCTTTGAAAAAAAACCTTTTGATTCTGCAATGGATATTGTATTTTTTTTTTTGAGAAAAAATGACATTGCTTTGACTTATTTTGCAATGAATATTGCATTTTAGTTTTCGCTTAATTTGCAATGGATATTGCATTCTAAGTTAATGTATTTCTCAAGGTGATGCAATAGATATTGCACCAGATATTTGCATACACTTTCAATTCTTTGTTAGTGATGCAATGGATATTGCGTCGAATATTAGCTTGAGTTTCTCTCATAGTGATACAATGCATATTGCATCGGATCTTCCATCAAGTTTCGTGAAGATGCAATGGATATTGCATCGGATTTTCGGGTTAGTTTCGTGACAACGCAATGGATATTGCATCTGATATTTGCGTATAATTTCCTTGATCATGATGCAATGAATATTGCATTGGTTATTTGCAGTTAAGTTTCTCTGTTAGAGATGCAATGGATATTGCATCAGATTTTGTGATAAGTTTTGTGAAAATGCAATGGATATTGCATCATCTATTTGTGTTAAGTGTTGAGGAGATGCGATGGATATCGCATCGGATTTGGTATTAAGTTTTGTGATAATGATAGTCTTGTGGCAATGCAATGGATATTGCATCTGGTCTTGATGTAATGCGATGGATATCGCATCTAATTTTCTGATAATGCAATGGATATAACATCTAGCATTGTGATGCAATGGATATTGCATCTTATTTTGTGATAACGCAATGGATATTGTATATGATTTTGAAGTAATGCAATAAATATGAATCAGATTGGGCCTTTGGTTCCTAACATTTGTAATGGATATTACATATGTTTATGCATCTTGTCTCACTATGGATGATGAATGAATATTACCTCTAAATTTGTTTTGGCCTCGCTTGATAATGCAATGAATATTTTTTTGGTGTTGTGGCGATGCAATGGATATTGCATCTGGTCTTTCCGATGCAATGTATATTGCATCTGATTTTTCGATATTGCAATGCATATTGCATTTAGTGTTGTGAGGATGCAATGGATATTACATCTGGTCTTTGCGATGCAACGGATATTGCATCTGATTTTGCGATAATGCAATGGATATTGCATTTAGTGTGGTGGAAATGCAATGGATATTACATCCAGTCTTTGCGATGCAATGGATATTGCATCTGTTTCTGTGATAATGCAATGGATATTACATTTGGTGTTGTGGCGATGCAATGGATATTGCATCTGGTCTTTGCGATACAATGGATATTGCATCTGATTATGCGATAATGCAATGGATATTGCATTTAGTGTTGTGGCGATGTAATGGATATTGCATCTAGTCTTTACGATGCAATGGATATTGCATCTGATTCTGTGATAATGCAATGGATATTGCATTTATTTTTTTGGCGATGCAATAGATATTGCATTTAGTCTTTGTAATGGATATTGCATCTGGTCTTTGCAATGCAATGGATATTGCAAGTGATTCTGTGATAATGCAATTGATATTGCATTTGGTGTTGTGGCGATGCAATGGATATTACATCTGGTCTTTGCGATGCAATGGATATTGCATCTGATTCTGCGATAATGTAATGGATATTGCATTTGGTGTTGTGGCGATGCAATGGATATTGCATTTGGTCTTTGTGATGCAATGGATATTGCATATGTTTATGCGATAATGCAATGGATATTGAATTTAGTGTTTTGGCGATGCAAAGGATATTGCATCTGGTCTTTGCAATGCAATGGATATTTCATCAGATTCTGTGATAATGCAATGGATATTGCATTTGGTGTTGTGGCGATGCAATGGATATTGCATCTGGTCTTTGCGATGCAATGGATATTGCATCTGATTCTGTGATAATGCAATGGATATTGCATTTAGTTTTTTGGCAATGAAATGGATATTGCATCTGGTCTTTGCGATGCAATGGATATTGCTTCTGACTTTGCGATAATGCAATGGATATTGCATTTAGTGTTGTAGCGATGCAATGGATATTGCAATTGTTTCTGTGATAATGCGATGGATATTGCATCTGGTCTTTGCGATGCAATGGATATTGCATCTGATTTTACGATAATGCAATGGATATTTCATTTACTGTTGTGGCGATGCAATGGATATTGCATTTAGTGTTGTGGCAATGCAATGGATATTGCATTTGGGTTTGTGGCGATGCAATGGATATTGCATCTGGTCTTTGCGATGCAATGGATATCGCATCTAATTCTAGGATAATGCAATGGATATTGCATTTAGTGTTGTGGCAATGCAATGGATATTGCATCTGGTCTTTGCGATGTAATGGATATTGCATCTGATTCTGTGATTATGCAATGGATATTACATTTAGTGTTGTGGCGATGCAATGGATATTGCATCTGGTTATGCGATAATGCAATGGATATTGCATTTGATGTTGTGGCGATGTAATGGATATTGCATCTAGTCCTTGCGATGCAATGTATATTGCATCTGATTCTGTGATAATGCAATGGATATTGCATTTAGGTTTTTGGCGATGAAATGGATATTGCATCTGGTCTTTGCGATCTAATGGATCGTGTAGAAAAATATTTTTCAACCAAGTGTTTAATGATGAAAAAAAAATCAATGAATAATTGCTCTCTCAAGTGCTAAAGTACGGAATAGTTAATTTTAAACTAGAAGAAGTTGAAAGCAAGTAATGACTGGAAGATCTGCAGCTTCAGAAAGTTTGGTAAAGTGTTAGTTCTTGTCCTTTTGATCTCTTTAATGCTTGAGTATTGAAGATGAAGCTTGAGTATTGAATGCACAAGAGATGTGTGTTGATCAGATCTTCAAGACTCGAATATATAACAAGGGAGATCTTCAAGATCATTGGATTAAAAGTGGAGAGGTTGAATCCAACGTTATAATGCATTGAATGCATTTCGGCACTTTGTAAAATGAGTTCAGCATGACAGACATCAGGGATGCAGTGATGCAGAGGCAAACATTCCCAAACAGAGTAAAGTTGTAGCCTGTAGGCGTAACAGCTTGAAAGTCTTCTTAGCCAAAAGAGGTAATGTCTTTAGTTTTCATGATTCAGACAACAGGCTGGACAATTGTCTATACAGTTTGTTTGAAGTCGGCTAATGACATGGTTGAGTTCTTTGGAGGGAAATCTGATAAAGATATTTTGAATATTATTTGACTAGATATTAAAATTTTCTAGATCAAATAATATGTGACCTAAATCCACATGATTGGCCGAGCTTCTATTATGAGTTGAGCAGACTTCAAAGTCTGCTGGTGAGATGTGCTTTCAAGGTTGCTGTTGAAGTCTGCTGGTCCACGCCTTAGATAAACAAACACTAAACTATTATATTACAACCTTGATTCTAAGACAGTTGCCATACTAACAGTTACGCAGACCTTTTAGCCAATGTGCAACAGAATCAGAAGATGACTCAACGAAATCTAGAAGTTATGAGGGTCAACAGCCATCTTGGAAAGATAGTTAGCGTGTATGTTATATTCGCGGTCGATTCTGACTAGCTCCCAGTAATAAAAATCTTTCAAAATCTTCTTCACCAGTCCGCAGTATCGAACCAGAACTGGGTGGTGTACTGCATAGTCCCCTTTGACCTGATTCACTACCAGCTGTCAATCACTGTAGATCACGATCTTCTGAACACCAATGTAGTGTGCGAGCTCAAGTCCTGCGATCAAAGCTTCGTATTCTGCCTGATTGTTAGATGCTGGAAACTTGAAGTGTAAAGCCTTCTCAAACTCCATATCCTGCTCGGGTGGCACCAATAAAAGGCCTGCACCACTTCCTAGCATGCATCCACATGAAGTTCCCAGCAATAATCTGAATGAGGTCGCTGAAGGGAAGCAGGTGTTGGCTCGGCCTAAAGGGAAACTTCCTCCTTGTTTGGACTATTGAAACTTGTCTCTACCACAAAATCTACCAGAGCTTGTGCCTTTATAGCTCGTAGAGGTTGGTAGTTTATCTCGAACTTAGTCAGATCGATTGACCAGGTGAGTAAATGACCAGAAGAGTCTTGTTTATACAGAATTTTCCTGAGAGGAATGTCTGTGTATACAATGATCGGATATGCAGAAAAGTGAGCTCGAAGTTTTGAGCACCAACAACAAGCGAATAGGCCAACTTTTCTTCATTAAAATAATGTCCCTCAACTACAGTAAGGGCCTTGGAAACATAGTAAACATGATTTTGGACGTTACATTCTTCCCTAACTAAAACAACGGCCACAGCCTAATCAGTGGCTGCAAGGTATACATACAAAATCTCACCCACAACCGGGCTACTCAACAATGGGGGTTGTCCCAAATATTTCTTCAGCTACTAGAAAGCTTCCTCGCACTACACTGTCTATTCGAACCCTTTGTTTCCTCGGAGGACTTTGAAGAAGGGCAATCATCTCTCTGCCGACCTGGAAATGAAGCGGCCCAGAGTGATGACCCTGCCATTGAGGCGCTGGATATCTTTTAAGCACCGTAGAGGCTTCATTGTGACCAATGCTGCAATTTTCTTGGGATTTGCCTCAATCCCCCTCTCAGTCACCATGAACCCCAGGAATTTGCCATCCTTCACACCGAATACACACTTGCTCTGGTTGAGCTTCATGTTGTGATTCCTGAGGTTTCTAAAGGTCTCCTTCAAATCAATGGTATGGTCATGTCCTTTTGACTTCACGATCACGTCGTCAATGTAAGCTTCGACATTCCTGCCAATCTGGGAGCTGAAGACACTGTTCACCATTCATTGATAAGTAGCTCCTGCATTCTTCAGGTTGAACGACATCATCTTGTAGAAATAAAGACCACCCGCTACTCGGAACGCGGTTAATGCCTTGTCTTTCTCATTCATCTTCGCCTGATGGTATCCTGAATATGCATCGATGAAGCTCAGAAATTTGAAGCCCGCTATAGCATCCACCAACTTGTCGATGCAAGGAAGAGCATAACAATCCTTCGGGCAGGCTTTATTAAGGTCGGTGAAGTCCACACACATTCTCCACTTGCCATTTGACTTCTTTACCATGACCACATTAGCCAACTAGGTTGGATAGTGAATTTCTTCTATTATATCCGCACTGAGCAGCTTTTCCACCACTTCCTTTGTCGCCTTATCCTTCTATGTCCACTTTTCCTACCACTTCCTTTGTCGCCTTATCCTTCTATGTCGAGAACTGTTAGTTGGACCAAAGGTTGGATCCACATTAAGGCGTTGTCTTGCCACCTCCTTAAACCTCCTTGCACATCCTTGCAACCTCCAACCTTTATGGAGCTATTTGATCAAATTGGCCCTAGCATCAGCCGACAAAGCCCTGCCTATCTTTATTTTCTGCTAGGGATAAGCAAGGATGATCATGATCTCCTCCAGCTCGTCTTGAGTAGTAAACTTAGGTACATCACGCATTAGAAGTATGTCACACTCCACTGTTTCATCCTCCTCAGCCTGAGTCTCCACCTTGTCAAGCTGATCCACATCCATGCTTTCAACTTGCTTGACTTATACCCCCGACCCCATCGTCGGTAAAGGGAAAGTTTCATCCGCTTGCACCCGTTGCTCACTTTGAGCTGAACTCTCACCAATCATGGCAATTTGAAGTGGCCCCACAGTCACATGAGACTTTTCCTTATGGCTAATAGTGATTTTCTGCTCGTTATTCTCCAAAGCCAACTTATACTTCTTTCTCTGGTTGTCCCAAACATACTCCAGCACTTTAGTACCCCCAACCCTGTAATCGATGTAAAACTTTGCTCGCTGGTGGGGAATATAAGCTACCATCTGGAATTCAGTCATGCTGGGCACCCCTAAAATGATGTTGTAAGGGGATTCCAGGTCAATCACCATGAAGGTGATTTTTTCCTCTCTGGAGCGACTGCCTTCACCAATGAAAACCTCCAGCTACTCTATACCTTTAACGGGCACCATGTGGTTGGTGAAACCCTCCAGAGTTCCTATATATGGCTTGAGGTAGCCATCCTTCAACTCCAAACCCTGAAAATAGGAGTAGTACATAACATCCCTGCATGCTCCTGTGTCCACCAGTATCCTATGCACCACCCATCCATCGACCAAAGCTGAGACGATCAAGGGTTGTTCACCATCCATGCTACTCACCATCTCGCTGCGAGTAAACGACATGGACTCCTTCCCTGCCTACAAAGTAGTTGGGCAATCCACCACTTTTGACAAATAATATATCTGTTTTCCCAGCTGGGTAAGAATAGGCTCCTCGTCCATAATCACGTTCATCACAACCCGAATTGGGGGCCCATCTCTGCGAGGGGCATTTCCCATGTTATTTCCATCACATTTGAACCGGTCCAACCTACCCTCATTGATCAATTTCTGAATGGCCTTCTTCAGTGGCCAGCATTCTTCTGTGGTGTGCCCATAGTCATCATGATATGAACACCTCTTTGTTCTGTCCCTGGTGTCAGCAGTCTCGGCACTCATGCACGGTGCCCGGGGAAGCTCATCCTGAATTTCATACATGATATCCTCCCGCAATGTGTTAAACAGGGTGAGGTCGCTTTCTTGAAGGAGCTCTCTAGGGCGGTCATACCGCGACTTACTCCTGTTGTATCTGCCCCTTGCACCCTGGCCGCTGCTTTTGCCGGTGTTGCCATTGCCCCCGGCCTCTATGCTCTCCTTCTTGTTCTCCTTCTTCGCGGTGTCTCCCGCACACCATTTTTGAGCCCGCATTAAAATCTATGTCCACGTCTTGGGCTCCCTCATACTCAACTCTGACCTCGGGCCCCCTTCTCCCTCGAGCAAGCCTGTTTCAAAACATAATGTGACCTCCTACTCGGACAAACCAGGCACCTGCTTGAGCATTTTCGTGAATCTCTCCAAGTAGCTATAAGTAGATTTGTGGGCCCCCAACTTAATCTTAGACAAGTCTGCCCTTGTCTTTGCAATGGCCCCCGAAGTCCCAAAGTCGGCCAAAAACTATGCTTGTAAATCTGCCCAGTTATTGATCGATCTGCGAGGAAGAGCTCTCATCCATGTTAGAGCCTTTCCTTGTAACGAGCCCACAAAAGCCTGAATCTTCAATGCCTCATCTGAGGTCACTAAGCCAATATGGGATTCAAAGGACATCAGCCAGTCTCTTTCTTTGGTCTTCCATGTATACTCCTTGATATTAGGGAAGATGAGACCCTAGGCTGGAGGGGCATTCTCTATCCATGGGGCTAGAGGGCTAGTTGAAGTGCCCAAAAAGTTTCCATCCAAGGCCTTGCCTTGCTCCCACGCCTCCATGCGACGCTTTATCTCTTCAAACTCCTGCATACTTATTGTAGCATGCAATCCGCCAGCGCACTGAGGCTGCACACCAAGCACAAGAGGGGCATGCATGTGGGGTTCAATAGCTCCCATACCTTGAGCTACGCCCACGACCTGCGCCACTTGTACCTATGCACCTCCCGTGGCCTGCTGTGCTTGGTCTGGGGCCCCTCCCGCCCCATTTTGCTAGATGTCAGGGAGGGCCAATTCTTGCCTACCCCTGGAATGTCGTGAAGGCAAGCCATGTATGCGAGCTTGCGATCTTCCAAGTGATGGGGTACGGTGTCGGCGAGTATCACTACTAGAAAAATGACCTTTAGTGACGGAATTTTCTGTCGCTAAAGGCAAAATTCTGTCGCTAATGGCCCCCAACGATGGAATTTTTCCGTTTTTCCGCCGACCGATTTCGTAGCCTTTAGCGACGGAAATTTCCGTCGCTAAAGGCTTTTTAAAATTAATTAAAATTTAATTTCAGCGACGAAATTTTCCGTCGCTAAAGGTTTTTTAAAATTAATTAAAATTGAATTTCAACGACGGAATTTTCCATCGCTAAAGGTTTTTTAAAATTAATTAAAATTGAATTTCAGCGACAGAATTTTCCGTCGCTAAAGGCGTTTAAAAATTAATTAAATTTGAATTTCAGCGACGGAAAATTCCGTCGCTAAAGGCGTTTAAAAATTAATTAAATATGAATTTCAGCGATGGAAAATTCCGTCGCTAAAGGCGTTTAAAAATTAATTAAATTTGAATTTCAGCGACGGAAAATTCTATCGCTAAAGGCTTTTAAAAATTAATTAAATTTGAATTTCAGCGACGGAAAATTCCGTCACTAAAGGCTTTGAAAATTTTATTAAATTTTAATTTCAGGGACGGAAAATTCCGTCGCTAATAATGTAAAAAAATTTTAAAAAAACCCCAAAAATACTATTATTAAATTTTTGTACTTGATAATATAACAATTAATACAAAACTGAAGATACAAAATAAACAATAATATAAAACCAATTTGAAAATATCAAACTGTAAATGTTATTACAACAATCCATGTAAATTATACATAACAATTAATACCAAAAACTTGTTTCTAGAGTTAACTTGTAAATTTAAACTTGTACAAATCCATGTAAACTATATCTAATAAAAAAAAACTAAAAATAAAATTAAAAAAATCCTACGACATGAGTATCAAAAAAAAACTTCATCTTCACGGCAATCAGCTAGAAAACCTGTCCAAGTAAAATTACTATTTTGATTAAAAATCAACAAGAAAAAGTAAGTCATTGTTTTCATATGATCAAACAAGAAGCTTTAGAAGCTTACCATAGGAATACATTTATGGCATAATCATCATTTATTTGCTTTTTTTGCTGGATGAACCTAAACATGTACAAGTTATCCAAAATCAATTAGTTAATAATAATAACAAAAATGGTCCAACCCTATTTCCCCTAACGTACATACAGTTATGTTGTTCGGTTTCAAAGTCAATTAAACTACAACAATGGATTTCATAGCATCAACATGGCTACCTAGCTAACAAGCGTACATAAATCGATGTTTAAACATTAATACACTAAATTTACACTAACACCCCCTTTGTTTCTTACCATTTACACTAACACCCCCCTAAACGTACATACAATTATATTTTTTGGTTTCAAAGTCAACTAAACTACAACCATGGATTTCATAGCATCAACATGGCTACCCATCTAACAGACGTACATAAATCGATGTTTAAACATTAATACACTAAATTTACACTAACACCCATTTATTTCTTACTATTTACACTAACACCCCCCTAAACGTACATACAATTATGTTGTTCGGTTTCAAAGCCAAGTAAACTAAAACAATGGATTTCATAGCATCAACATGGCTACCCAGCTAACAAACGTACATAAACCGATGTTTAAGCATTAATACACTAAATTTATACTTACACCCCTTTAATTCTTACCATTTACACTAACACCCCTCAATGTACATACAATTATCTTTTTTGGTTTCAAAGTCAATTAAACTACAACCATGGATTTCATAACATCAACATGGCTACCCAACGAACAAACGTATATAAATCGATGTTTAAGCATTAATACACTAAATTTACACTAACACCCTTTTATTTCTTACTATTTACAATAACACCCCCCAAACTTACATAAAGTTGTCTTTTTTTATTTCAAAGTCAATTAAACTACAACCATGGATTTCATAGCATCAACATGACTACCCAACTAACAAACGTACATAAATCGATGTTTAAACATTAATACGCTAAATTTACACTAGCATACGTACCATACAAACTAACATGTATATTTCATGTATATTTCATCTACAATATAAAAATAGAATTATAACATTTTAATTACACACTAACATTTAATAAAAATTAAAAAATATTAAGACCTTTAGGTTTAGGGTGGGGTGGGGTCAGGGGTAGGGGTGGGGTGGGGATGGGTTGGGGGATGGGGATGGGGATGGGGTGGGGATGGGGTTGGGTTGGGAGCGGGTTGGGGGTGGGGTTGGGGTCGTGTCGGGGGTGGGGGTGGGGGTTAGGTTTAGGTTAAGGTTAGTGTTAGTGTTATGGTTTAGGTTTAAGGTTAGTGTTACTTAATTAGGTTTATGGTTTAGGTTTAGGTTCAGGTTTAGGTTTAGCTTTAGGTTTAGGTTTAAGGTTTAAGGTTTAAGGTTTAAGGTTTTAGGGTTGTTTAGGTTAGGTTAGGTGGGGTGGGGGTGGGGTGGGGTCAGGTGTTTGGGGTTAGGTTTAGGTTTAGTGGATAGTGTTATGGTTTAGGTTTAGTTTTAGGTTTAGGTTTAAGGTTTACGTTTAGGGTTAGGTTAGGGTTTAGGGTTGGGGTTGGGGTCAGTTAGGTTTAGGTTTAGGGATAGTGTTATGGTTTAGGTTTAAGGTTAGTATTACGAATTAGGTTTATGGTTTAGGTATAGGTTTAGTTTAGGTTTAGGTTTAGGTTTAAGGTTTACGTTTTAGGTCAGTTGGGGTTGGGGTTAGGGGGGGGTGGGGGTGGGGGGTGGGGTTGGGGTTAGGTTTAGGTTTAGGGATAGTGTTATGGTTTATGTTTTAAGGTTAGGTATTACGAATTAGGTTTATGGTTTGGTATAGGTTTAGGTTTAGGTTTTAGGTTTAAGGTTTACGTTTTGGGGTTTTGGGTCAGTTGGGGTGGGGGTGGGGGTGGGGTCAGTGGGGTGGGGTGGGGTCAGTTTAGGTTTAGGATAGTGTTATGGTTTAGGTTTAGATTTAGGTTTTAGGTTTAAGGTTTACGCTTTTTAGGTTGGGGTTTAGGGTTGGTTGGGTGGGGTGGGGGTTGGGGGTGGTGGTTTGGGTGTGGTCAGGTTTAGGTTTAGGTTAAGTTTAGGGTTAGTGTTATGGTTTAGATTTAAGGTTAGTGTTACGAATTAGGTTTAGGTTTTAGGGTTAGGGTTAGGTTAGGGTCAGTTAGGGTTGGGTCAAAGTGGGGTGGGGGGGGGGTTGTGGGTAGGGGTTGTGGTTAAGGTCAGTGGTTTAGATTTAAGGTTAGTGTTACGAATTAGGTTTAGGTTTTAGGTTAGGGTTGGGGTTAGGATTTAGGGTTGGGGTTAGGTTAGGGTTAGGGTTTGGGTTCAGGTTAAGTTGGGGTTAGGTCAGTTGGGGGTTGGGGGTGGGGTTGGGGTCAGTTGGGGTGGGGGGGGGCGGGTTGTCAGTTAAGGTTGGGGTTTAGGTTTAGGTTAGTGTTATGATTTAGGTTTAGGTTTAAGGTTAGTGTTATGATTTAGGTTTAGGTTTAAGGTTAGTTGGGGTTGGGTTATGGGGGTTGGGGTTGGGGTTGGGTTGGGTCGTTGGGTT
This sequence comes from Codonopsis lanceolata, assembly GCA_013146195.2. Taxonomy (NCBI): domain Eukaryota; kingdom Viridiplantae; phylum Streptophyta; class Magnoliopsida; order Asterales; family Campanulaceae; genus Codonopsis; species Codonopsis lanceolata. Next base: position 21,101,675 of record CM028378.1, on the reverse strand, counting down.
GTGGGTCAGTTGACTTGATCACCTCTAGATCACCTCCTAGATTTTCTCTCCACTCTCCGCCATCCCTCACGCTTTTTTAATGGTAGATTTTTTATAAGATCATTTTTCTCGTGGTTACCTCCTAGTTTTTCTCCCTAAGCCTATTCTCTAGCCCATTATATCCTCATCTATATCCACTTTTTCTCTTATCTTCAAAAAATGTAGGTGTTTTATCCTTAACATATGTATGTATTAATGTACACACACGTGTGTGTGTGTGTTCTGGGGGGCAACTGTCATACCACCCAAGTAAATGCCTTGAAATAGAAATTAAAAATCGTCGAAAGTTTTATTCTATATGTAATAAAGAAACAATTTCCTATCATTTTTTCTAAATTTTTGATCAAACAATACTACATATGCCACTTGTGTAGAAGTAGTTTTTACATAGGCAAATTATCAAATGTTAGCATATGAATAAACTTTGAAATGTCGATGATCGACTAATATATGGAACAAATAAATAGAAGCTTATAGAAATACAACACAAAAAAAACAAATTTAAAATATATTTTTTTGCAAAACAAGGAGTGTAGAAAATGATCTCGAATAACGTAAGAAGCACATAAAAGAGAGCCTAGATAGTGTGAGATAACACAAATTGAAAATTGTAGTGACCGTGTTTAAGTATTCCACACATCCAAATATTAGCTTGAAAAGGACAACCCACAAGATTTCACCAAGTGACAACAACCAAAGAAGCTTAACTTATAGTAGAACTGGCGTGGCATAGAACGTACAGTTACTTAAACACCACCAATCGGCAACTTAAAACTTGAATCAATGTGCAAGACATAGCAAGCGGAAGTAGGGTAAGAAGCATACCCGAAAAGCCCACCTAGACATTTTCTACCATATTACGCTCCCTGCAGCAGTAGCTCCCGCCAATCTTTCCATTCGCCGCTTCCTATAGCACAAGACCGTTGTTTAATTAACTGATGAGAAGAAAATAAACAATCATGCAAAAATAATCAACCATAAGCGAAATTATCACAAAACATAGTGCGTATAAATTCTCTATCCAATATCTACAATATAGAATGGCAACAAAGTGCGTTGATGCGAATCATTAAGTTCAATTTTCAAGTTAGTCTTGGTAATGGTAAATATGTTGACCACATTAAATTCATAGAGCACTATAAAAGGAATAATTATTGAAAATTTCATTTTCTTTTCTTTCATAATAATAGTGGCGTACTCTACCGTAAGGGAAGATAGTATGTGCACTTGGGACATGTAACAACAATAACAATGCATGCGCACTAAGCAATCTATTGAAAGAATAAAGACGTACATGTGCAGAGGGGTATACCCCCGACCGCTTAAATGCAATCGAAAGAATCACCAACGTAAAGAAAAACTACAATGTGAAAGAATGTTAATGGATAACTCTTTCGAAATCTCCCAAGCCTTGCCTATTTCTCGTTCAACACTAAGGAACACAAGGAACCTCGATAGTCGCAATAGGCTTTCACAAAATTAAAGAAATGTCACCCCAAGACATCCTTCCTTTTCCGTAAAGAACAACCAATTCTTTAACGCATACATCGAACCGCAAGAAGGCATTTTGCACAAATGTACATTTCAATCAAAGCTAAACTGTTAAACTTGTTAAACTCTTGAAGCTAAACTTGCTTGAAGTCCGGCTTACCAAAGCATCCAACATTTCAAAACATGTGCAAAGCTAAACTTGCTTGAAGTCCGCTAATGTAAGCTATAACACACACTAAACAATTGAACTTGAGCGAGAGATATCCTAAAATCAAAGCAAATAGCATCAACATTCAATCAAATTCTCCTCATTAAGCAAAAACAAAACCACAAATCAACTATGTATGAAAATTAAACCACCCCGAAATCGCTAAGCATAGGTCAATTTGGATAGTGTAAAAACGTAATCGAAAAAAGGGAATTGTTGAAATCACGCCCAATATTTGAGGAACCAAACAGAGAGAGAGAGAAGTAGCAACCACAACAAAACCCGCACAACAAAATTAAAATAAAAAAATTGGTCGATGTGTTTTGTTCTCAGAACCTGCTTTTATGCGATTGATCGGATCTTGGGTCGTAGATGCCGAAGAGAGAGATGAGGGAGCCGGGTCGTGTGTTGCCTGACCATGGGCGAGGGCGGCGGCGATGAGGTAGATTGGAGGAGTACGCGGCAGATCCGGTAGAGAGGAAGAGATGATTGGTCGAGAACTGTCTGGGATGGAAGATGATGGGCCGAGGAGATGAGAGGATGGAGACTCACGGGCCCAGGCGGCCGGCGTGTGATGAGAGTGGCAGCATGGCGGGACGGTGGCTTGAAGGAATCGCAGGTCTTGTAGATGAAGGTCGATGAGAGATGAGAGGAGATGGGTAAGGGTTGGGGTCGATCTGATGAAAGAGGTTCAATATATTGGGGAAGATTGTTTTTGGCTACAGTGAATATTGGGGGATTTTGGGTTGGCGATGGAGGAGTTTTAATTTTTGGGATTTTGGGGTTCTTTGAATATTTGGGAGTAGGTTATACCCCATGGACTGTTTAAAATATATTTTTTTCCAAAAGTTCCTTATAATTAAAAAAAATCTCAAACTCGTTAAAATTAAAATCTTTTGAACAAATTTAAAATATGATAAATATTGAATTTAATATATGAATAATTAATGCAATATAAAATAAACAGTTTAATTAAATGAATCTATTATCTTATTAAATTACTTGAGATGGGCGGGTAATATGAATTTCAAATTTAATTAACATCTACAAGCTGGATCAACTCAATTTTACTTCAAAATAAAATAAAATAATGAAATTAATAGTTTCTTAAATTTATCGAGAATAGTTAGTAATTTAAAATAGTTAACAATGAATACTTTATATCTTAAATTTAAAATAAATAAAACTTGAAATAGTAGGAAGTGAATATATTTTTTATAACGGTTTAAAAATCTATCGGTTGTATTTACCTGTAATTTTAAGATTAGTTTTTTAAAATTTATTAGTAACTTTTTGATTCAGAAACTATATATATATATATATATATATATATATATATATATATATATATATATATATATATATATATATAGGAGATAACATGATATTTGGAGATTTGATAGAATCTTTTAATTTGAGATAATGTTTACATAA
>CM028378.1:21043765-21098403 GCA_013146195.2 Codonopsis lanceolata | reverse complement strand
CACTCCTCCTTCGTAAATAGGTGCAACATCGGGACCAAGAGATCCAATGGGACTTGTTTCTACCCTCCAAATGCCCCCAAAAGAAATTGGAAAGCGCTCTTTCAATAGCATGAAGAACGTTTTGGGGTCCAAAGCGCCCAAGAGATAGTTGTGATAGAGTGCAAAACATGATTGATAAGAATACTCGCCATCAATAGAGAGGAAATTCCCAATCCAAGAATCAATACGAGAGCGGAGCTTTAAGACAAGAGGATCAAAATATTTCTTCAACTTTCGGCCACAAAATAAAGGGCATCCAAGGTACACCAACGAGAAATCTTTTTTGATAAAGCCCAGAGAAGAAGAAAGCCGGTCAATATGATGAGAAGAGACAGATGTAGAGACCATAAAGCTTCTTTTAGACACATTAATTCGTTGGCCCGAACACTATTCATAGCGGGATAGCAAATGCTTATGCTTAGAGATGGAGGAAGAGCTTCCATTACAAAAAATTATCACATCATCAGCGAAAGCTAAATGGGAAACAATGGGGCATCCACTGGCAGAAGAGAAAGACACATACTGATGGGATAGATGAAGATCATTTAAGCCACGACTAAGAACCTCAGCAGCAATTATAAAGAGAGCTGGAGATAAAGGATCGCCTTGCCTGAGTCCCCGCGAAGAGTTAAAGAAGCCAGTAGGGGAACCATTAACTAGGACAGAGAACCAATTGTCTGAAATCAATCTCCAAATCATGTCAATATAGCCCTCACAGAAGCCAAATCTACGCAACACATTAATAAGAAAAGCCAACCTAGACCTCGCCGCAAAGCTTTAGCCATGTCCAATTTCAAAACAATGTTGGATCCAAATTTTTTCCCCAAGTGAGTCATTAATTCTGAGCCGAAGAATATTGTCCCGATAAGTCGCCTGACAAATCCACTTTGATTGAGCGAAATAATATTAGGGAGAACATTGGCAAGACGAGAAGCCAAGATTTTAGATATAACCTTATTATTGAAATTGCAAAGGCTAATAGGTCTAAAATCATTAAAAGAAAGCGGTCGATCCGTCTTCGGAATGGTAACGAGCAGAGTACTAGTCCAACTTCTAGGCAAAGTGAAGCCAGCAAAGAATTCCAGAATAGCATTATGAAAGTCTGTGCAGATAATATCCCAACAGGTAGAAAAGAATTTGCCCGTGAACCCATCCGGACCCGCAGCACTATCGCCATCCATAGAGAAAACTATATGCTTTATTTCATCTAGAGAAGGAGGAGCAATAAGCATATTATTCATGTGGTCATTTACAAGACAAGGAACATTTAAAATCAAATCATTATCTTCCGTAGGATCAGCCTGAAGATGTGATTGGAAGTGGGAAACTGCCTGTTGTTTAATGTCTGCCTCGTTGGTGAGTTCAATACCATTCGAATCCACAATAGAATGAATATGCATCTTCCTTCGATTCTCGAGAGGAAGCATGAAAGCTTCCAGATTCCTCTTCTCCTCTTTAAGCCATTTCAATCTAGCCTTTTGACGCCAAAAGCCTTCCTCAATCTTAAGAGCTTGTCAAGACGAGCATTAGCGAGAGATAAAGCGATCGTAATCAAGCCTTAAGATTCAAACAGAAATTCAAGACGTTGCACATCATCTTCAGCCAAGCGGACATTATCAGAAATGTTACCAAAGACTTCCTTATTCCACTTTGCAAGGGCCTGTTTGCAAGCATTCAGCTTCTTAGCAAAAACATACATTGGACGGCCATCAATTTGCTGTTGCCAAGTGGTATCAATCAACGGAACAAAAGAGTGATGAGAGGCCCATATATTAAAAAAACGAAAGGTAGAGGGATGAGAAACCCGATCCTTTATAATTGAAGTGAGCAAAGGGGCATGATCAGAACATGTACGACCAAGATGACGAACTGAAGTTGAGTGAAAGAATTGTTGCCAGGCGAAATTGCAAAGCATGCGATCAATGCGTTGAAAGATAGAAGCACTGCCATCCCGAGAGTTCCACCAAGTATAGGTACTACCCGAAAAACCCAAATCAATGAGGCCCGAAGCTGAGAGACACGAATGAAAATCAAGGGCGCCATTTCGATCCCAGCCGGTACCTCCAAGTTTCTCATCAGGAGAAAGAATAATGTTAAAATCCCCTCCAACAAGCCAAGGAATGGAACTAAATTCAGCACCCATATCTACAATATCAGTCCATAAATCTTGACGATCATAAATGTCACAGCAAGCATAAATGCATGTGAAAATAACCGGAGTAGCCCATTGATAATGTTTAAGCTGAATGGTGAGATGTTGCCGAGCTTCATGAAGGAGAGAGCATGAGTAGCTAGCTTTAATAAAGAGCCAAATAGAACTAGAAGGGTTAGAGAAACAAAAACGAAATTTTAACCGCGTAGCAATACGAAATAATTGACTAGAATCAAGCTTAGGTTCAGAAATGGAAAGAAAGGAAATATTATGAATCTTAATAAGTCGTTTTAAACGACCTATCGAAGAGTCATTACCAATGCCCCGTATGTTCCAAAAAAGAAGATTAGCAGCCATGAGAATTAATGAGGGAGGACTGCGCTTTGGATCTTGTCGTGACAGTTGGTAAAGGATGACTATGCTTCTTTTTGGTACGGCTCTTTTGAACAGGTATGGAAGAATCAAGGTTGAATTTATCCATAAGATGGGGGTCCGTGGCATTGGCAGTATGACACAAGTCATCTTGAACAAGGTCATCATTGGTATCTTCATCAGAGTCCACACAAGCAGTGTCATTGTCTTCACTGAGGACGGAAAAACGATTGGGCGATAAGACGGGAGCAACTGGATCGGGTGATATAGGGTTTGGTAAAGGGATATCCTTTTCTTGAGGCAAGACCGAAGGATTTTCATCCAAAACCCTAGGAGGGTCATCCGAAACCCTAGGAGGGGCAACCACAGGCTGTGGAGAGGAGTTGATATTAGTATTGAGTTGATCAATATCAACAGGAATAGAAGGGGCCGAAGTCGATGGAATATTTGAAGTTGTAGGGGCGGGTTGAGAGGAAGTGTTAGGCTCAAAATAAGATGAGTTAACCTTAGGATCAGTCGAAGTAGTATGTTTTTTTGGAGTCCAACGAGTAGAGGGAGGCGGAGGAGGAGGAGGAGGTGGCTGGGTTTTCTGAGCATGAGGAGGAGGAGGTGGCTGGGTTTTCTGAGCATGAATCGGTGTCGAGGGGTTTTTAACTTTGCAATTTAGTTCTGAATGTCCTTGGCGGAGGCAATGAGAGCAGTATAAGGGGGTATTCTCAGCTTCAATAGGCTGCCAAAAACTAGGGTAAATAGAACCACAATCAACCCAAATCCATGAAGGAATCTGCTTGGTTAAATCAACCTCAACACAAACCCGAGCAACACTAGGACGGGAAAGATTAGTTGTAGGCTGATCAAGCATGAGAGGACGACCAAATAGAGAAGCAATAGAAAAAAGAGCAGTTTTATGAAATAGATGAATAGGAAGTCCAGGAAGGGAGAACCACACAGGAACGATTGGACTCTCAACATCCGGCCTAAAGTCCGGAGACCACTTGAAGACCCTCATGGGAAATCGACCAAGAAACCATTAATCCTTAATCCAAAGTCGTTGATAATCAGCATCATGATTGACTTGGATGAGGATATGCTTTGCATCAAGAAGACCAATCGTGAAAGCAACTTTGAGACCGAAAGTTTGAAAAAGCTTTCTAATGGATTCTAAAGAGGGCCGGCCATGTGAAAACTTTCCTATTAATGCATTATTGAAAGGCTTTGCAAGAGCATCAATAACATCCGCCGTCAACTTAAGAGAAGGCTCACCTTTGTATGACGAAGGTGGTATGATGAATGTAGGCGGATTAGGGTTTGGAGGAGAAGCTAAAACAGAAGCAAAGGACTTAGGAAGGGCATTAGAATCCAGTGGGGCTGGAGGTGGAGGATCCACCATGAAGCCAGCAAAGAAGCGCTAAGGAAAAACCCTAGACGAAAACGGGAAGAAGAGATCGCACCTACAGTGCGTGAAAGCGATTTATCTTTCGGGTAATTCGAGCGTATCCTACTCACATAATAATCACATAATAACATATAAATATATCACTCATAACATTACACGTATATCCATAGAGTATATAAACTCAACGCACCACTAGTAAACATTATCACGTTTTCATTCATCATATGTGTATAACATGATCATCTATATAAGATTACCTAACCATATTTCCATACCGCAATTAATTGCTTACCGAAAAATCAAAATTCAATCAGAACCATAAACAAATCCCACACCGGGACATCATCCTTTATCATAATAATAAACCCGGGAAACCAACAATCAATAGATTTCAATGCACAATGTAATGTATGTATGAATGCATATGAGCTAACGATACCACGCATACTCATAGTAGCGATAATAATAACCATAATATATAAATAAGAAGTTACCTCCTATCTCGGTAGGTCTCAAAACTCTGCAATGGCCAACCGCCACGCGCACACACAACCTCAAACTCTAGGTCGTCTATCACCACCTCACTAAGAGTCATTAGACCGCTTACTAGCACTACTAGAATCGTTAATCCTCAACTTAAGGCAATCCTTTCTAACTGCCCTCTAACTCATCATCATCCTTAACAGTTCTCGAGGTCCTTTGCTGAGCGTATCCCTCGATATCTAACTCTTTCTTATAAGTACAGTCCACAGCCCCTCGATAATCTGCAAACTGTAATAGAATAAATTGCCTATAATATTTAATCCTTAAACCTTAACTCTTTCACAATTCCTAGAGTCTTCCTAGTCTCATCCGGTACTAAGTAGTCTATTCTAATGAGCTAACTCCGTAAACATCTCTAAATATTGAATCACAATATCATAATAATTGCCACCAATTCTCCGATGGATTCTCAAACATGGATACTACTAATACTACCTTATACTCATCAATACTGGCACCTCTACTAGTGCTAACACCCATTCTAGTTTCAAACATCTTAACATACAATAACTCTCGACGTTGGGATACAACAAATCACACAAAACCAAACCCAAACCTAGGCCAAGGAACCTATCCTGGCAGACAACTAACCAATAGCTCTGATACCAACTGTGGCGACCCGACCTGGATCCCAATACGAGACCCAAGGTCGTGCCGTCAAAACACACAAAGTAACAAACAAAGGGTAAGGCCATAATGGCTATACGCCAATAACTTTAACACATGCGGAAGCGAATAACATAATTAAATGGTGGCGCCCGAGCTAACAAGCTCTGAAATACAAAACAACCTAAGAGATAGTAAATCTCTAAGTCCAAAAATTCAAAACACGTAACGCAACATTAGGCACGTACAACAAAACCACCTGTTAAAATTATATAAATATTTAAAACCAAGTCATCGGCGACGTTACAGCCGAAACCCAACATTAAACTAAGTCTAGAACTCTAGTCTACCCACTCTACGGCTAAACATGCCGGAGTAAAACATAACCAACGATATAAATAACTTGATATGGATAGAAACAATATTAATATTAACATGGAACGACTAACATCCGTCGGCTAACAAAAGACTAAATAACATAAACGAGTATCAATTAAATAATCACAAGGCTTACTGCCCATAGTGAAGTTTAAATAACTTCACTCCCCAATCGACCTTTCCAAAACAAGACTACAAATTTATAAACTAGTAGCAACCTTCTCACAGAACCACACATTCTATCGTAGACTCGACAGATTCCTTCAAATCAATAGCTCGGCTCGAATCTAAGGAAAACAAGGTAAACAGAGTAAGTCATAAAGACTTAGTAAGCTACTAAAGATGCGATGTCATGGCATAGCATTATGCTCAAATAAAACATGTACATCTCATATCATGCTCATGATATAACATTTCATGGAATAATCCACAACACAAACCAAAACCTAACAATAGTCTCATAGAACATCATTTGCATAATTCATCATAAGTAATTCATATCAATAGAATATGATTCTCGATTCCAATGCATTTAACATGTTATCTTCATATTGCACTGTTCATCAAAACATCATCCACATAACTCAATTATTTCATGGGTCTCACACTTCATCTTTTAACATAATTCATATAAGAACTTATATATGAAAGACAATGGTTTCCATTCTAATCATGAATAGCATGTTATATTTCTAGTATAACACTATATCAAAAGTCATCATTTCATTAGCATGATATATTTCTTATCATAACATTTCATCAAGTAATCATCATCTCATGTAGACCATATCATTAGCCACGTAGCACAACAATTCATACAAGTGCTCGTAAAATAAGCCACATAAGAGAGAAGATAATTTTCCTTTCCGTTTCCAGCGTGCAACTCCTGCGGAAACAAACGTGTCCTCGATAACCATATTCGTGGTATCAACGTCCCCGAAACAATCCCCGCTCGGGTTCCATAGTGATCAGAGTCATGTTTACTTACTACAACTAAGATCAACTACTTCCCCACCGTGGCCATCGATGGAGGGTGTGTGTAACCACACGGCGATCCATTGCAACCACGAATCCCACAATTCGTGAAGACAATGCATCGTCCTGTCAAAGACTCAAACCAAAAAGACGCCAGCTGAACTCAAACGCAAGCACATGTAATCCATACTCAAATCCTCACCAAGAAAAAGTACAACATCACGCACTAATCCTATCAAGTAGATATTTACTTCTAAACCACATAGTTATGCACTTCTATGCTAACTAACACATAAACACATTAGAGGAATGTTATCAAGTCTCTAATACCCAAGTGTTCTTCATACACTTGAAAATTCTCGGAGGCTTAACCTTCATCAAAACTACCCCAAATTCCGTAGGATCTCAATATGTGATTCACTATAATCATATTAGTCCAATAATCGACTCCGTTGAGTCATTCCTACTATTTTCAAATTTGAAGGCATAGAAGCTATTTGCATCATAGCCCTCCTATTATTCATTAGCTATCATGCATGGCTAAGTTCTTAAGGTTAACAACATTGTGCAACCCAACGATTCATAGCTTCCCAACAACAACCCCAAAACATGGTTCATAGGTTAACACTTAACATTTAAGTCAACCATCACATTTCAAGCATGTATCTCAAGTTAGCATTTAATCAAGCATGCTTTCATTCAAAATAACCATTTATCCACACAAGATGTAAATTCATCTAGCATACTCATAATCAAGATATAAATTCATCTAGCATGCTCATATCCTTCAATTCATGAATTAGTGTTGACCAACATACTCTTATATGCATTAAAGTCAACTCAACTCAATAAAGTCAACATTACATTTTTTTTCATGTAGTCCATAATGACAATCCATGATACATGCTTATAACCACAAATTCATGAATTAAATAGCATCCGACTCTTATATGTATGAGAGTCAACTCTATTCTTAAAGGTCAAACGAAACATTCAAACATGTAATCCATTGTGAAAATTCATCTATCATGCTTACAACCAAAATTAAGGGTTCAATAAGTATACTTCCAAACTCCCAAACATATATCCATGTATGATTCTAACGATTCATAATATCCAATAAAATTCCAAAACTCAGGTGCATCATCAATAACCCATTTACTTAATCAACTTATAATCAAACCATAGGTATTTAGGAAATCATATACTCATCATACCCATGTCCAAAATCACCAAACAAAGCTTAATAACATACTTCATTTACATAGAAATCAACCTACACATGATTATTAGCAAGTTCACTCTTGACTCAAAATAAAATCGCACAAAGCATGCATGTGTACTCATTGACCTCAAATAGCACCCTTGTTTTCCTTAGGGTCAATGAGTAGAAAAATCAAATAGGAGAAGTATAGTAGCTTACCCACAATCACCACTTCAAGCAACCAAAACAAACATGCAATCAGTGGAAAGGGTTCTCCTCATCCTCCTCTTCACTTCTATAGCTTGGATTGGGAAATGGAGTCTTCAAGCTTTGGACTACATGGATGAACTCTCAAGAACACTAAGAAAACTCTCCTTTCAGCTCTCAAGATGTTGCCCACGTTTTTGGAGAAGGATGACAGAAAATGGAAGGCTTAGTGGGTGTATTGGCTTCCCTAAGGCTTGAAAAGGTGAGTGGGAAGGGTGACCAATGCATGTAGGGGTCTTCCCTTGCCAAGTGTCTTCCAATCCACTCAAAACTCCCAAAACTTGCTTAGGACACATTGGTTGATAGTTAGGACGAATTAGGAGTGGTTTAGGATGGGTTTGGGTGGGGTTATGATAGCCAAAATTGAGCAACAAACAAAACAAGTCGTATCAGGAAAGGTGACCATGCGGTCGCATAGTATGCCCTAGCATGCGACCGCATGCTAGGCAGATTCTCCCTCACAAATTTCTGTTCATCTTGCAGGGGCAAGGTCCAAACCCCTTTGCGATAGCAAGGTCTCCAGAGCTCAAAAGGTCTTAAATCAACTCAAAACAACCCCAAACTCAAGGCCAAAGATCCCTAGGCTCAATCCTAACTCAAAAATGGTCTAGAACTCACACAGAACACCCACAAACAACTCCCGAAAGAACTCAGATCTAAATCGGAACAAGGCGCAACAACTTGCTAACGAACCGACGAATGAACTAGCGATCGAACGAGCCATACCATGAGACTTAAAGCAAGTCAAGAGGCTAATGAATAGGCTCAAATACTTCTAAGAAGTTAAACAACAGATAGGAGAATAAGGGCTCCCGAAGATGAGACGATCATACGACTCAATCTCGAACTACGCGATAAGAACGATTGTTATCCTCGAAGCGTCAAAACATCGCTAGACTTAAGGAATGCATCCAACTAGAAGTCTAATACCTATAAGCATGTTAATCAATCATCATGTAAAGATATAGGACCAAACCGAAGTCACGAACACAAAACGCAAGCAAACTATCAATTGCGACGCATTCTGACTATCATCGAGTAACGACTTGTGACTTTAGCAAGTCAACCACTATAGGGCGTCTCTAAATAGTGTTTTGGTCTTCATGTGGTATCTCATACACATCTAGACTCTCTCTCACAGACTAAACGAGCAATCAACCCAGGAAGAAATGTGAGAATCGCACACAGTTCAAGCTAACCGGGAATCGTGGTATTACACTTGCAGCCTATCAAAATACCGCTGTCACATTTCCTCGATGGTGGTGCCCAGGTCCCTGCTATTATCCATCTCCAAAAACACAGGACGAGTCGGGTCAGGGATAAGCTGCTCTCTCCCAAACTCGCGCAAGATCCTGTCTGCCCTGTAAAAAGAAGTTCGCTCGATGCCCAGCTAGACAACCTTATTATATCCCACGGAATACATGATAAAGCGCCGAATCTGCCAGTGGCTGATCACCCATACTATATCCATGGAGCCCTTGCAAAAAAAGCTCTCAGCCCAATCATATTCCGAATAATTGGTCTGAGGTAAATGACCGCGAGAGCCATAGAGCCCTAGATCATACATTGCTCCCGACGGTACTGGGCCCATCACCCAGAGAAAAGTGCTCTTTCCAGCCACATGTGGATCAAAATGGGGCTACCAGTAGGGAATAGCTCATCACCACCTGCAAAAGCATCCAGGCCCGCCAAAGTCTCTACCAGAATCACCGGGATAATATTCATCCGGCGATCCCGTGCCTGCAATGCTAGGTCCACGACCAGTACATCGATGAATCTGGGTTGGCCCACTAGCAGGTATCTCCCTACCAGGCAAAGAAAAAGTGCTGACAACCGACGCCTCAAATAATCCAGGTCATCCTCCCTGAACTCTATGAAGGCTCCAGGAAGGACGGTCAAATCAAAATTTACTCCATTATAGAAGCCTGGAGTAGTAAGGCAAGTGGTATAAAAGAGCTCCCTAATTACGATGTATGGACGCCTCCGATGGGAGGGCACGGCAATAAGATGGGAAGGTGCCATCCCTAACATTGCATAAAACTCCTCAAAGGCAGGGCACATTTCGTTCATGCCAAAATTGAAGAGGCGGTCTTGGGGCGACCAGAACCTGGAAGCTCCCCTCAGCATGTCCCAGTTTATAATAATGTTCCTCAAGGACAGTAGGCACCTATATCCAAAAATATGTTCAAACCAATCGCGTTCGTGCGACCGCAAAGAGAGGATCCAGAAATCTAGAGCATTTTCATAGATCTCTATCTCCAATGCTGTGTGAACTGGTACGGCCATTTGGAAAAAATAGAAAGCTTATCTGATAAGAGAAATATTAGCTAGGCAAAAGAACGAGCTCAAAAGAAAATAAATGCGAAAGAAGAGGCAGTTGGTATGAGAAATTACGTTGCCTCGGCCTCCGTTTTATACACAAATTTAAAGAAACGGACGAATTCTTCGCAAACAGTGGCAAACAGTGGCCGAAAAGGATTGCACAGAAGAAGGAACTGGGCGCCACCCATGCTCAAACCAGGCTCGGCACCCACTTCATGTATGGGTGGCGCCAACTTTATCATTTCTGCCTCCCAAAACAACCTGGTATCCTGGTTTTCCTCTCCGACCGTCGACTGTCGCCCTTGTCTGATCACAAAGAAAATAAGTAGGCTACAAGAGATATCCCTGCAGCAATTATATGCCCAAGCACAGGAGGAGGCGGCTGCCTTTTCCTCCCTGCATATCATCAGAAAAGCCCTCTCGAACCCGAAGGTGTATTCTTTTAAAAACCGTTTCTAAGACGCAGCGTGCCATTACCATTAGATATCGGTATAGCTTTATTTTGTGCATGAATTTTGAGTCTGCATTTTATTTTCTCGCATCATATAAAATTATATTGCATTACATAATAAATGTTTGTACAGATTCTGGTGCAAATAAAAAATAAACAGAAGAAAAAAAAAGAGAAAAAACTAATGTGTGCAGGTAGTAGGAGCTAATAATCGCAGGAAGCTCTGCCTTTATCAAAACCACCTCCCATAACTCGAGGGCCTGCTCCGCCGCCAAGTGTGTGACCACTACCTCTCACCCGAGGGCGAGTCGACCCGCCAACTTCATCTTCATCATCATCGCGACGTCTGGTCTGCCGTATAGCATCATTTGCCCGACAAGAAAAGTCATCCATAAGCCGCTGATAAAGTTTGTTGATGCTAACGAAGCCTCGCAGCAACCTCTTGTACGTGGACACCTTAACCTGAAAAAAAAAAAAAAAGGGGGGTGTTGAGACAAAGAAAAGAAATGCATTAGTCTAAGAAGAAAAAAAATGATGCTAAAAGAAAAGAGGGTGATAATATATACCGTACGAGCATGCTCAGGAATATGGTATTCCTCAAGGATGTCCGCATCGGGTATGACTTCCTGTATAAGTCTTTTGTCTCGCCGATATCGGAAGGTAGAGAAGCATCCTCGGGCATAAAGAACTCCGACTGCGTCCCAGGAGCTGGGTGAGAAGACCTTGGCCTATCACATGCATCAGACGCACGCCTGGCAACCGAAGGAGCAGGAAGGGCAGGATGGAGCATCGTCCTCAGAAACTCCTCATATATCATCACCGGATTATCACATGGCGGCATGAAAAATTTCGACTGTAAAGATACTGTCGCGTAAGATCCGAACGATCACCCAAGGGGGAGGTGCAGGAGGCGCCACCGGAAATGTCGAATGCAGGAAATGCTGGCGATTAACCCGGTCGCCCATGTATAAGGAATCATTCATAATCGGCACCATGAGAATCTGACAGCGGTTCAACGTGAGGGCAACCTCATATGGCCCTACCAAATTCTGCCAAGGAACTAAATGCACTGAGCCCGAGGTCGAGCTAGCTATCCTGTCACACAGCCCAAGTCGTTCCAAAAAACGGCCGTCCCTATCTTTCTTTTTCTGGTTTTCGTTTACGAACGTAGCCAAATAAGGTGGTCCGTAAACGCTGCTGCGCAGTGGGCCTGGCGTAAAATCAAAGACTGGATAAGCCCACACCTGAAGAAAAAAAAAAGAAGAAGAAGCGAGAGTCAGCTATAAAAATATATATATATATATACAAAAAAAAATGCTGACAGAAAAAAACTTTGAAAATAAGAGGAAAAGAAATGTACCACCCAAGCCGGGGCAAAGCCATTCATAGTCGGTGAATCATTCCGGTTCGCCCTGTCCATGGAAGCATAAAGCTCAGCCAGGCCCGCCTGCCCCCAGTCATACTCAATCACACGATCCAATTCCCGAAGGCAGCCCATGAGGGAGACTCTCAAAGTGGTGGATGAATTGACAAAAAGTGACATCCCCAAAAAGAAAAATAGAAATGCTCTGGCAACACGAGCTACAGCTATGTTATCCCCGGCATTGACTGTCCCAGCATTCGTCAAAAGCCATCTTTTGACACTGTCAATCTTGATCTCATCTGCAGTTTTATATTCGGGCACGAAGCCCAGGAGATCCTCCACCACGTCATGATGATGATTGAGAGTGTAATCTGGCTCTAAAGTCCAGCCAATGCTGGTGGAAATACCCATGATGGCAGCAAAATCACACGGGGTCATGGTGGCCTCTTACCAGCTGAAGTGGAAGGTGTGGGTAGTATCCCACCGATAGTCTGAATATATCCAAAATGGCCATGTAGGTCGCGGAAGGGACGAAATGCCCGAATGAATACCCCAAGGCCCGTGGACTCCACCAACACTGGCGGCTCGGGCATCAAATGAAAAATATCCATCACCATGTCACGCCTCGAACCGGGTCAAGGTCGTGCGCTCCTGAAAAAGAAAGGGGGAAGAAAGAAAAGAAGGGAAGGTAAGATTCTCATAAACCCTTTCTTGCATATCAGTACATTAGGCAACCTCTTTTTTTTTAATAAATAAAAAAAAGGTATAAAATATGTGTTCTTGCATATGTATGAGAAAAAAAATCATAAAAAATCATCATCATAAAAAATAAAATGTTGTATGCTTTCCATTCATGCATTTGCATTTTAGCATGTATTTATGAATTTTCATTTGCATTCTTGCATAAAAAAATATATAAATCAATCATCATTGTATCTAAAAAAAAATGTCGTATGCTCTTCATTATCGCATTTGCACCTTAGCATGCATTCAAAATTTTCTATTTTGCATATGAAAATTCTTGCTCTCAAAAAAAAAAAAAGCGCCTTTTTGCATTCAAATATGAAGTTTTGGCATTTTAAGCATCATAAAAGGTGTATGTTCTGCACTTCAATATATATATAACGCATTTTTGCATCTTCGTATCCATGATAAAATAAAATATACACATGCATCATATTAGCAAGCATCTCATAAATTTTCCTGCATTGCATTTGCATCAAATAAAGTGATATATGCATCTATCATTTGCATTTATTGTCCAAATAGCTGCATTATAGCACTAGCGAAAAAAGAATGAAATGCCACCAATCATGAAACGAAAATATTCTCATGACATTTATTATATCCCTGCAACATAGGCATGCATAAAAAAGTGAATTTTACTGCATAAAATATATATGTTTTATCATGCATACATCCGAAAATGCGTCCGGAAAAAATTGCATTATATTCCGAAAAGTCCGTTTCATAGGTGATCGATGTTTTATTTAATCTTTTTCCTTGCAAGTGGACAAGACTATTATAGAATAGTATTGGAAGCAAGGGTTGAACCCACAGAGACAAGTGATCACGAATAGTACAATTAATTGATAGCAAATTATTAATCTAAAAGGGGTTTTTATATTTATTTCTATTCTAAACTGCTATTAATATTTAGGTATTTAACTAATTAGCAGTAATTACAGATATGAAGATCGTATGGTAGGTGGCAATCTAGGATTCTAGGTTTCACTTGTATCTCCTTTATGTTCAATTCATAAAAATTATCATTCAATTTCTTGGGTTCGTTCACTAAAGATAGATATAGTCTGTTGAACTATTGGTTCAGCCTTCATCCCCGCAACATTCATCCATTCTATATCCTAAGCACAGGAACTTTCAATCTAGCTGTCACCTAGATTATGATCTATCTGTCACCTAGATCATGTATGAACCTGGTCCTAACTTATCACTCTCGTGTATCGATAGGTCAAATTTATTGTGATGGTGAGCCAGTATACGACATATGCACATTGGTCATGCAGTTATCCGCACCTCTAGGCCTTTATTATTTGCGATTATATTCATTTGTTCAAAGCAGAATAATAGAAGGATTGATAAACACCACAATCAGCAAGAATTGAATGAACATATATATAAATCAAATCATAAATTCGATACAAGTTACCTCCCACCTCCTTGATTATGGATGATTTAGTTCATCATAGACAATGAACAGCACATGGAGATAAAAGGAAACATGATTTGATCTTCAATACTTGTAATTACACCATCTAACTATGTTATACAACCTAAAAACTATCTAAAATCGATATAAGACTGTCTCCAGCCGTTTTTCTCTATCAGGCTCTTGGCATCCGACTTCAATATATACCCGGGAGTTGTATTCCAATTGAATCTCTTTGTGAAAACACGAAAACGTCGCATTCTGACCACCTTGCGGTCGCAAGGTGTTGAGTACCTTGCGTCCGCAAGGTCTCCAGTACTTCTGGCCTTGGTTTTCTTGCTTCTGTAAAGTTCTGACTACCTTGCGGGGGCAAGGTCTGGGTACTTTGCGACCGCAAGGTCTCCAGATTTGACAGCCTTGGTTTCTTCTTCAATTTTCATCTTTGGCCCTTCTTGGAATTTGCATATAAAACCCTGGAGTATTGCATATTTTCACTAGAAACCCTGAAACTTACAAAACTCACCAAAAACATATATCAGTAGCCAAAAGCCTCATGAAATAGCAAAATTTAAGTCATAGAAGCATATAAAATCAACGTATAAAATACATCGATCAAATACCCCCAAACTTAAACTTTGCTCGTCCACGAGTAAACAATACATATAAATACAAAAGCATAAATAATAACAAAAAATGAAAATCTTTTTGGAGGGTGACACTATTTACACTCCTCTATAAACCCACAAACTCAAGGAGACTCTTTCGAGTGACTCGACTAAGCAGATAAATACAAAAACTGATAAATACAAAAGTAGATAAAAACTAACTAAAACAAAACAAAAATATTTTTGGCTTCAACCTCAAGTTATGAAAGTATGGCATGCAAAGCAATCTCAGTTCGATGCTCACCACATATATGCAGGCTTAGTCATATAGAACCAACTGATCTTTTCTTAAAACTGTTACTACTTCCAATTTCTCCGTGTGTGTGTGTGCTCACCAGTCTTAGAGAATTTCTTAACTAAAATAGTTTTATTAAGCTAAGCACCACATTCATATGAAAATCAAAGTTTTATAGAAAATCATGCATTAAGAATTATGAGATCTACCATCCAAACCTGGTCCATTACAGAAAGAAAGGTCCCAAGGATTTCAAAGACTTATACATCCATCCCATGCACTTCTATGTATGACATACAATGCTCTTTTATCCCAATGACTTGTAATAGCTAAGATTATGCTAACACAGTGAGCTTTAAGGTGATTAATAATGAACATGAAGTGTTTGATCAATTCCATATGACTCACTTGACAGTTAAAACAACATAAGCATTGGCAAGAAGATCATTAGGTCTTTATTTAGCTTGTAATGTAAGGCCAAGGGGATGGGGGATTTGACGGAAAGGGATTGGAATTCAAAGTGAGAGAGTAAGACTACCATTTATCCCTCATACTTCCAAGCAAAAGGAAGTTTCCCTATTTAGGCTATGACTTGCAAAGACCTCAAGTGGAGGGGTGCTTTTCGTTACTTTTCAGTTTTTTTCTTTGCCCCCCCCCCCAAACTTGTTTTGGGCAATATATACTTCTAAAAATATCACATCATTCTTATCAGCATAATTTTTCTGACATATTTTCTCTTGAAAGCTATGCTTCCATTTGAATCTTTGTTACACTTTTCTTCTTCCATTTCATTTTTCGTCAATACATTTTTTTTCTTTTCTTTTTTTTCTTTTTTTTCGACGACGGAAAGAAGAAGTCTTCCGAAAAATAGCCTAACTGAAAAGAAATGGTCCTCAAAAATCAATTTTCCCACCCACATCCTACTCTCTCAAAGGGTAGGCTAAAAGTGTATAGGCTTTTAGGGTTAAGTTAATGTGGGTAATAGAAACGATGTCGAATGGGGGTTTATTAGTGTGCTTAGCACACTCCATTCTTTTTCATTAGGCTCAACGGGGACACTAGGGATATTTTTAGTATAGGTAAGGGAATATTTAGGCTCTAACGATCCAAAGATGGCCTAAGTCATTTATTAATGCCAAATGCTCATATAGTTTTTAAAGCAAGTTAGACATACAAAATATCATATCAACTATGGGAATTGGGGGTTGAATGTTTAGCATCACTAGATTTCACATAAGCATTCGCTAATACAGATGGTAGGGACAATTAAGACTAATATGCAGACATGGTTCAAAAGTGTGCTTGAGATATATAAATGAGAAAAATCCAAGGGATCTAACTAACATGCAATTGACCCTAAGTCACAATTTAATGCAACAAGTATGTTCGAATGGCTATGCATCATATTCTTGTGCATATCTAGTTGTAATGAAGTAGGTGCTATAGACTTTATAAAACTATTCTAATCAATCCATAATTATGACTGGTGTATGTGCATGAAGAATTTGGAGAAAAGTAAAAGTTTCGCCAAATCAAGTAAATTCCAGAGGGATCTACGGACTGGCTATGTAGTTCATTGCATTAACTCCTCATCGACTACGACTAGCATTACCACACCTAAACTTGAGAATGAAAATTTTGAAATATTTTTTTTTTATTTTGAAATTTTTTTAATTATTTTTTTTAAAGAAAATTGGAGATGATGACGATGACTCAATTGATGATGGATCCCCACAAGAGGAATCCACGAGCATCCAATGTGAGTGTATTCTGGTCAAGGCAACACCTCCGAAAATAAGAAAAAATTAAAAACAGGAAAATTGGGTGAAGAGTTAAATGGTCATCAAGAAAAGAAAATTTTCTTCACCCTAAAAACATAGTCCAACTCCATTCTTCCTTAGGCTAGGACCTGCTAAGGCTCTGGGCTTAGAATCCCCCCCCCCAAACTTAATTTCTATTTTGTCCTCAAAATTGAGGAACATATGAGAGGATTGATGGGGACGGACAAATATCAAAAGGAAATAGCAGGCCCACCTAACGAAAGAGGATGGAACTTGAGCCTCGACTCACGGTGAGTCGAGCGGAGATAACGAATGAGGACGAAACTCGGGGATCGTGCCAGGTGGCAGCCCATAATAATTTGAGACATTATGTCCCACGGTGTTAACCCAGCCGAAAAATTTCAGCTGGTCGGCACGCATTTGTGCCACTTGCTGACTCACCATATTAGTTTGGAGGACAGCTTCCTCCAACCTGTTGGAGATCTCCACGAGTGGGTCCTCCTCCTCCTCTTTGGGTTCCTCTCCATGAGGAACCCTCTCTTTCGGCTGCTGCTGGTGCTCAAACAAAATGGCCCTAGTAATGGCCGGACCAACCTTAAGTCTCTCCGCGTGTCTGGGCCATCTCACGCCTGCCCTCCTACACAACTCAGTGATCAAATGCGGGAACGCGAACCACACATTCGTAGCACCTCTAGCAAGGGTCTTGATTTGGCCGTTGATCAGACGGCCAGCATCAACAGACCCACCGGTCATAATGGTGTAGGTCAAGACAGCCCTCTCCCAAGTCACCGTATGTTGGTGGCTGGAGGGCATGAGACGACCACAAATAAATTTGAACATGGGCTTGGCCGTGTTCAGAAGGAAGGACTCCTCCATGGTGCGTGGACCGTGGGGTGGATTACAGTTTAGGGTCCACTCAACACCAGGCAGGGTGATGGTCGCATTGACCACCTCGAGGGGGACAGGGGCATGGAGGTGTGTGCTAAAATGGTCGGCACCAACCGCAAAGTTGGAGGTGCCGTAATATTCGTTAATGCTTTGGGACGATAAGTCTACTACAACGTCCCTAACATTAATGGTGTCTAAAACACCCCCATCTATGCCAATGTTGCCATTGGCATAGAACTTGCTGACAATAGGCACGACTGCCTTGTCCGGAGAGTCGGTCAAAAACCCCCACCTACGGGCCGTGAAGTTGGGACGGAGGCCAAATTCTTCAGCCTTAAATCCCCTCTCGGGAACCAAAGACTTAGATAGTTTAGTCGCATATTTTTTAGAGGCCTCGTAGGACACAAATCGGCCGTGGTCATAATTAGGTTCCTCCTCCTGAACAGGGCGGGAGGACGAAGCACCGGTATTTCTACGCTTACGGAACATTTTGTTTGATAAATTAAAAACTAAATAAATTTAATAGTTAAATTTTTAAAAAATTATTTTCTAAAAGCATGCAAAATTATATCTACGTAAAAATATGTCTAACACCCTAGCATGCAGAAATTTGACGTAAAATTTTAAGAAAGGGGTTAGGATTACTTGTTTGCAGCTTAGAGAAGAGAGTAGCCGGAGTTTGAGTTTGATCGGCGTTGGCAACAATGGCGTCTCCTTGCTTCAAATCCTCTTCAAGCTTCAATGGAGTGCAATGGGGTTGGTGGAGAGGTAGAAGATGAAGATTTGATGAAGGAGGGAGGAGATCTTTGGGAGTAGGAATACGACCGATTTCGCTGAGTGGAAGAGAACTGGTGGTCGGGCTGCTGCTTTGCAGAAGGAGAATGATTTTCTGGTGTTCTGCAAATGAGGATCGACTGATTCTTAAATACAGAGACCTTGCGGTCGCAAGGTCTGCCACACCTTGCGACCGCAAGGTGGGCAGTCAAACCGATTCAACTTCCACTTATTCCCCATGTTCTAACTGTACGTTGCACGAGATTCGCATTTACTGAGGACCTTGCGGTCGCAAGGTCCTCCACACCTTGCGTCCGCAAGGTGGGTGTTGATTCTTATGTTAAATTTATATCTCGATCAAGACATTATATTAGTTTTATACTTCGGTGGCTAATCGGTCACGATCGATTAGCGTGGCAACCTGTATAGAACTTTGCCTTGTATAGTTTTTATAAGACTTTTTCGGGTTCAATGAAGACCCTTCTCGCCTTCACCTAGGAAGACACGCTCAAAGCTTAAGATCGGTAGACCTCGTGTCAGTGACCGCTTTACGTGTCCTCTTCAAAAAGCTAGTGGATTAATTCAAACTTATTCCCATATATTGTTTGAATTAATCCAAGTCATTCCCGACATGTCAAGCCCGAAAGCAACTTTCGGCGGGGAAGACTTTTCGTCCCCGAACAAAGGAAAGCGAAAGGCATGCCCCTACTTTCGCTACATCTCTCGATCGACACCAAATCGCCCACCTTTTGAAGATCTCGAAATGATTATCTCGCTCTAGATATCTGTGAAGACGAAAATCCTTTGGATCGACAAAATGCATTTAATGCATTTATGAATAGAGTTGAAGTCTTCGCCCTCTTCAACGGATTCTTTTGAAATGCACCTCGCTATAAATACCGCCATTGAAGATCGGAACAAGAGACAACGCATGTAATCAATCGAACACTTAAAGAATTGCTCGAAACTTCATAAACTCCAAGTCTTTCAAATCAAGCATTCAATAGATCCTTAACAGATCTAGAAGTCCTCGTCAACAACAAGAAGCGCTCATCAACATTTATTGCTTTATTCTTCTTGTTGTTAACTTCCATTAACTATATACGCACGAATTAAATATCTTGTATTTACAGATATTTAATTCCCTAGACAAACACAAGTCAATATTTTGTACACGATCCATTAGGGATATTCTTTGTAATTGATCTAAGTGGAAAACATAGTGCACAATTTAAATCCAAGGTTGGCCCCGCCTTGGTGGTGGGCGTAGCACTCATTATAGTGTGAACCATCCCAAAATACTTGTGTTATTTCCTTCTTGTTTGTCTTTTACTTGAGCTGCTTAGTTTCATTGTTTATATTATCCATTTATTGAGAACTTAAGTAATCTGTAAAAGGTCTAGGTAGTCCTTATCGGCGAACTGGAACAATTTTCTTGAAGGTCTTCCGCTACTTGATTCTTTTCATAGATTGCAAGTAACTTTCAAGGAACTTACTTAAAAGTTTTTAAAGTGTTAATAAGCTATTCAACCCCCTTCTAGCTTATTATTGTGCTCATTGGGACCCACAATTGGTATCGAGCCTTACTCTTGAAAACAAGTTTTTCAAGATTAAACTCTTGAGAATGCGACATAATGGCACAAACACACTATATCTGCCTACATCTAATGCTAACCACGTCCCAATATTGGACGAAGGTCATTTTGATGTATGGAAGGATAAAGTAATGAGATTCATGAACTCTATTGACAACGAGGTTATGGAAATGTGTCACTGCAGGTCAACATGTACCAATGAAGGCAAATCTTCTAGCCTCCATCATTGGAACCTGCGAAGTTCCTAAAGAAGAATCGAGAATGGACGAGGAGGGCGATAGAAAGCTGGTAGAACTTGACTGACAAAGCAATCAATATAATCACCGGACTCTCTGGGACACAAGCACCTACCGGCAAGTGATTCGATGTACAAGCTACTTGAAAAGAGATGTGGGAAGCTCTTGTAGAATACTTGGAAGGAGACCAAGACACGAGACAACGAGAAAATATACATACATCAGCCAGCCGGTTTGATTCTTTCAAAAAGGATCCTAAGGAAACCTTGAGACAAGCATACGATCGATTCGGTGAGGTAATAAATAGTTGCTTTTCTCTTGGTAAAAGCGTATGACAAAAGGAAATGAACATGAGGTTTCTAGGCTCTCTAGGTAGCTTATGGCATGTGAAGACCACGACTATGAAAGAATCTAAGAACTTAAGCGAGATGACTCTTCGTAGTCTCTACGCAAGTTTAAAGGTTTATGAACTTGAAGTTAATCAAGCTCTAGAGCAAGACAAGCGGTTCGAAGCGTGTCTTTGCCGACCATGGTCAAGAAGAAATCATTGTTGAAAACAAACCTTCTACTTCTTCCGTGAAAATGATTTTTTATCGATGAACAATTTGCTATGTTTGTTAAACGTTTTCAAAAATTTGCAAAATATGGAAGGAAGAACACTCACCAACAACCTTTCAGGAAAGATTGGTGAAAGCTCATCTAAGGAAGAGCTTGTGTGTTATAAGCTGTAGAAAACACAGTCATTTGCCTCAAAATGTCCTAAGCCAAAATTTGAAGCATACCGAAAACCCTCTTTTAGAAAATTTCAAAAACAAAAGGGTATGTTGGTGAAGACATAGAAGACAAACAGGTTGCTACATGGTTTGAGGCCGATTCGAGAGAGAGGAGGAAGAGGATTGTGAGCAAGCTAACATATGCTTAATAGCTCATGATTCATGTCCTACCTATGACTCTGAAAATGAAGTTGTAGTTTCACCAAGTCCTTTGGACAAAAATGAAACCAACGGTGATAGCTTCGATGGAAGAACTTCTCAAGGATAATCGGGATATGCTTGAAGAATTTAATTCCTTTAGAGTAGCCTATGTTAAGCGGCCAGAAGCGTGAAAACTTCACATTTGAGAAATCTTTGATGGCGGTGAGATTCAAACTCTCAATAGCTGTCAACAAGAGAGTATCAAGCGAAGGAAGAAAACAAATTTCTTCATGACAAAATTGGTTGTCAGTTGAGCACATCAAAGGACTTGACCTAGAGAAAATTGCCTTGCAAAAGACAATTGACTCTGGAATAGCTCAAGGATGCATTTGAAGAAATCCTTACAAGCCAAAAATCTAGCAATGATAAAGCAGGCATAGGATATTGGATGTCTCTTCAGACAATCTCTTGATCAAAGAGAAAGGTGAATCCTCAAAAGCGCTAATGATATATCTTTCTCTAAGCAGGACATTTGGAAATATAGGGAAACAAGGCCTTGGTTATTCAAGTGTTCCTTACGTTTACCTAAAGTTCGAAAAAGGAAAAGCCAAAATAGTGACTCTCAAATGAGAAACTGAAAGATAGCGGTAGAAAGTGAAGTCTAAGGCAACAACTATGCCAAGGCAAAGTCTGTGACGGTAGACCTACTAAACTCTAGGTAACTATCAAGTTTGTCTATGAAGCAGAGCAAAGCTCCTTTACGGTGAAGGTAAACTTAAGGTATTCTACCGAATCCTCTGAAAAGGTATTCAACGAGAAAAGCTAAAGCTAAATCATTTGGTAACCTACCTAGGAAGATTCGAAAGAAACCAATTAATTCTCTACCGTCAACAAGCAAGCTGAACCAAAATGGATGTCAAGAAAAGGAATAATCATAAGCACTCTTCGGTTGAAGACTCTAACAGTTCTCTATGGACTTTCCATTTATGTCATTCTTGCCATTGCTTAGGCCATCGGCACGAGAATGCTGCTAAGGTTCACCCAAGATCGAGAGACCTAGTTCTCTCAAGGTCAACGGTATGGGTTGCAAAGGTTGCTAATCCTTAGGACCCAAAAGAAATAAAGGGTACCTTGTTTGCTTTAACTTCTTTTCAGGAATGCTTCATGGCTATAGAATCAGAAAACAAAGACATCTGGTACCTAGGCAGTGGCTCAAGACACATGACTGGGAACAGTCTTCTTCACAGGTATAGCTGAAGCAAAAGGACCCACAGTTATTTTCGGAGACAATGCAAGAGGAAAGACAATTGGATATGGCTCAATTACTAGAGGAATCTCTCCATCAACAAAGTTTCTCTAGTAAGTGGTTTAAAGCACAATCTTCGAGCATATCACAATGCTGGACAAAGGACTTCTATGCCAATTCAATTCAAACCGGTGCCTCATCAAAGACAGTGAATCGTGCTCTACAATACTGACCGGCAATAGACAAGAAACGTCTATGTCGTGGACTTAAATCTTCTAGGGGAGATTCTCAAACACGTGTCTAGTAGCCAACAATGTTCGTGACAACAGCTGGCTATGGCACAGCGTCTCGGTCACCTCAACTTCAAGCACCTCTCAAGCTCTCCAAAAATGGGCTTGTCAAAGGTCTACCTACGGTGTCTGCCGATCATGACGAAGTTGTAAAGCTTGTCAATTAGGAAAACTTTCCAAGTCTTCCTTCAAAAGAAGTCTGCGTTGTATCAACGAAAGACCTCTTCAACTTCTGCATATGGATCTCTTTGGACCTATTACAGCAACCAGTATTTCGGGAGACAAGTACACACTTGTAGTAGTTGATGACTACTCTAGATTCACTTTGGATTGAAACTATGACATCTAAAGATGAAACATATGATCTAGTCACTGCACTTTTTAGAAGACTTCAAACTCAAAAGCTTGAAGACATTTGTGACATAAGATCGGACAACGACACTGAATTCAAAAATAATGGTGTAGAAAATGCTGCGATGACCATGGGATCGGCCCCAACTTCTCTGTCACCGGTACTCCTCAACAAAATGGTGTAGCTGAACGGAAGAACAGAACAACGATTGAAGCGGCTAGAACAATGCTGGCGAGAAGCTAAACTTAGAAGTATTTACTGGGCGGAAGCAGTCAATACCTTGCTTTACCCAGAATAGATCCCTGAGAAACAAGTTTCATAATAAAACTCCATATGAAATATGGAGGAAGATCCCCAAACATTGGATTTCTTAAAATCTTGGTGTAAATGTTTTATTCTTTATAATGGAAAAGAGTATAGAGGAAAATTTGATGCAAAAATCAAAGCGAAGGAATTTTTCTGGGATATTCCAAACATTCAAAAGCATTTCGCATTTTCAGTAAAAATCTAACTTAAAAATCTTAGAATCAGTGCATGTTTCTTTTGATGAATATGACTTGTTAGAGCCTAGAATGGCTCGAACGTTGCTAATGATTCGATAATGATAAGACAGTACAAATACTCATCTACTTCCACTCATCATCAAAATCAGCAACTTGCAGAACCATCAATACCAATAACCCTTCACGGTGAACGAGAACTCTACCGGTACCGATAACAACTCTACATTGACCTGAACCCATCTCTTATGTTTTACCCAAGCACCTTTCTGAGATCTCTCATCCTTCTTGTTCACGAGAAAATGAAAGTTTTGAAGACTCTATTTCTTCGAACAGATTTTGGTGAATCTCTTTCTCTACCAACTCGAATTCTTAAAGGAAGAATCCACCGAAGTGATCTTCCTCAAGCAATTATTGAAAGCAAGAGATCATCCCACTTCTCAAATCATTGGTGATCTCAACTCGAGTTCGTCACGAGAAATAAGGTTCGAAACTTTGTTTGCTTATGCATTTGTATCGGAACTCGAACCAAAGAAGATTGATGAAGCTATCGAAGATCATAAGCTGGATTGAATCTATGCAAGAAGAGTTGAACCGGTTTGAAAGATGTAAGGTGGGCTTAGTTCAAAGGCCCGATCATCCGGTCATCGGCACCAAGTGAGTTTTCGAAATAAAAGAGATGAAGGCGGAAATGTCACGAAACAAAGCTAGATTGGTTGCTCGGAGCTGCAAGCGGGGAAGAAGAGAATTGACTTTGATGAAACTTTTTGCTCATTTGCTAGATTAGAAGCAATCGAGAATCTTTTCTAGCTTATGCCTCGTTCATGGACTTCAAAGTGTATCGGATGGATGTCAAGAGTGCCTTTACGAATGGTGATCTTCAAGAAAGCGTATCGTGGAATGCCCTCGAGGATTTGTCATCTCGGACAAGCGGATCACGTCTACCGTCTGGTCAAGAAAGCCTCTACGGCTGAAGCAAGCTCCTAGAGCTTGGTATGAAACTCTATCCAAGTTATTAATCGAACAAGGATTTGTGAGAGGAAGAATCGACACTACTTTATTCATCCTCAAGCACAAAGGCCATTCTCTTACGGTACAAATCTATGTGGGCGACATCATCTTTGGATCAACTAACCAAAGTCTCATGCAAAAGATTCGAGAAGCCGATCTGAGAGCAAGTTCGAGATGAGCATGATGGGTGAACTTACCTATTTTCTAGGACCTGCGAGATACAAAGACTTGAGACGGAATCTTCATAAGCCAAACCAAATATGCAAAGGAACTAATCAAGAAGTTTGGTCTTGATTCAGCCGCCAAAGGATTTGAAACTCCAATGTCTGACCGGCGCCATCTTGACAAAGATGAGAGGGAAAGCAAGAGAACATGACCAGAATGCGAGGAATCATAGGTTCACTTCTTTACCTTACCGCTAGTGATTCGACATTATGTTTGTTGTTTGTGTTTGTGCTAGATTTCGTGCAGATCCAGGAGTCACATTTGCTTGCTGCCAAACGTATCATAAGATATGTTTCAAAAACAACAAATCTAGGCATCACGGTATTCAAAATCCAACAACTTCAATCTAGTTGGATACTCGGATCTGACGATTATGCAGACTTGCAAAGTGATGCGAGAAGAAGCCAGTGGGACTGTCAATTTCTTGAAACAGAGACTTGTCTCATGGTCTTGCAAGAAACAAGGATCGCTGGCACTTCGAACTCAACCACGAGCCGGTAATATATTGCGCAAGCTATTTGTTCTCAAGCTGCTATGGATGAAGCAACAACTAGTGGACTACAACATCAAGGCTAAAAGCGCCCAATCATGTGTGACAACACATCGGCTATCTCGATCTCCAAAAATCGATGATGCATTCAAAGACAAAACACATTGATATTCGTTATCACTTTCTTAAAGATCATGTGGAAAAAATGTAACATCGATGCGGAATATGTTCCAGCGAGCATCAATTGGCGAGACATTCTCACAAAACCACTTTGGATGCCACCGGGTTTGCTTATTTAAGGAGAAATCTTGGTATGATTGATCCTACTGCCTAAAGGTTAAAATTTTGTTAATGTTTCTTTCATACCGGTAGACTTGTTTTAAGACTAATCGGAAGACGTAAGTTATCCTTTACCGGAAGACTTAAAGGTTACTATTCTTACTTAGTCTATTTTTTTGCTATAGAGGTTTATAAAGTAATAAAGGGGGTCAAGGACAAAATTTGGTACTTAAGAAAATATCTTAAGTTCCCGCTTTTTCAAAACTGATATTTTCTCGCCTTTAAATAGTCCTTGAACCGTTATTTGCAAACTTTACGAAACCTTTTTGAACAGAAATATTTCTCTCACTCTCTCTCTAAGTAACTACTTTCTGCAAATTCAAGTTCTTCTTGTTTCTTCTTCTCATCATCAACAATGGTACGCTTCTCTCTTCTCTACTCGTAATTTTCTATGTACTGTTCTGCATTTCATTATCAACCTAAAAACCTTTTGTAATTCAAACGGTCATTTTTTCGAGTTTGAACAGTGATTCGCCATTGTTGTTCTTACAACTTGAATACTAACGATGCGTTTTTATGTATATTCATTGTTTACACTTATGAAAACTTCTGTTATGCATTTCTCGAGTGTAGTTTCTCTAAACACTCTAGGGTTTCAAGTTTTTGCTTCAAAAATTTCAATTATTTTAGAAAAACTTTGAAATTCCTACTTGTTTAGATGTCTAGATGAAAAGCCCTAATTTTTATTTTGTTTTTTTTTTTTTTCAGGCAAGAACTTCAAAATCAAAGCGCGACAGCGGGAAGGCTTTGAACCCTGAAAATGTCATTCCTTCCAATTCAAATATCAACATTCCAGGATACCCCATCTATCCGCCTCTCATGACATTATTGTCGCTTTGGACCAGCTATACATTCCATGCATGCATTGACCTTGATCAATCAACTCTATACTGCCGGCGTCAAAGCTTGCGAGATATGGGCGCTTCTTGGATTACGCCCCTCTTACGCCTCAACGACAAAAACTACAGTATCTTCCTGGCAGAAGAATTTTATTAAAGAATGGAGCTCATGAACAAGACTGCTCTTTGTGGGTGGATTCGAGGCCGTCCCATCTGTCACCGCTAAATCAATTTCCACCATCATCGGCGTGCATTACTTGGTGGAGCTCTTTCGGCAACCATGGTGAGGCTTTACATGCACAGGAAACCATGAGGGGAGTAGACACACTCAGGGAGCCACAAGGGAAAATGCTCAAATTTGTTCCCTCTTGACGTCTATTGCACGGCGACCTTCTAACAAGGGGCTCCTATTCAAGAGTGGAGCACATGACATGTTTACGGCCAACAAATCAACGACGAGCGTTGTATTCCTCCAACTACGTCTCAAGCTGGGGCTCATCATTTTCGACGAGCTAAAGTAGTGGGTGGAGAAAGCTAAGCTAACAACCCCCTCACAGTAAACGCCCCTTAAATCGCAGCGATCAATGCCCTTTTGAGGGATGATGCTAACATCAACTCTTCTTTGAAAGAAGATGAGTTGTTTACGATGGCCAAGGACAAGCAACTTCGCGACCTCGTTTTTCAAGATTAAATGCATGAATAACGAGAACAAGCGGCAGTATGCGCAGAAAGGTCTACCGCCGGTCTCTCTTGACAAAGTGGCCAAGCCTACACCTATCACGTCACCCGCTTCAACATGGAAGCACATGAGCGGCCAAGCGGGACCTACAAAAAGGCCTCCTCGCAAAATTTGACGATCAAGTGGCCACAGGACCTCCATCTAAAGGCCAAAGGCCTAGGCGATGAGGCGAGTCAGCCTGTGCTAAGGTCCAAATAGTAGCCAAGGGCAAAGCCAAGAAAACAAGGCGGAAGTGGCAGCTCAAGCGAAGAGGCTTGAGGCCAAATGGATCGAAAGGAGATGAAGGAAGGCCGAGAAGAAGAAGGCACCAGGCCAATCAACCATTCCTCTCCTCCATCTACCCAAGCTAAGCCATCCTCTCGGCCACCTACCCAATCCGGCCAACCACCACCCATCACCATCTCACGCATCCACTCCCAAGCCAAAAGCGAAGGGGACTGCAAAACCTTGAAAGACCCACCTGCGAGCCTCCCTCAACCTCTACCGATGAAGCGGTGAGTCTCATATTCACCGCGAGGAAAGAAAGGAGAGAACTACCTGGGTCCCCCAACTCTCTACCCCAAACCAACCAACTACCTATACCGGCCCAACACTCAACTGTCAACCCTTCATCTATACCATCTACCGGCGCCCAACCAACTACCAATGCCCAAACCTTACACATCAACGCTTCATCTATACCTATCAACCCTTCATCTATTCCTCGAGTCATCTCTACTCGGAGGAATTCACCCCTCCTGAGGAGAATCTATCCCTCGGGAGGAGCCTCAAAATCGGGAGGAGCCAGCCCGAGAACCCCATCTCCTCCTCCTCCTCACCTTTCAACTACTCTCCCGGCCCATCTACCCCTTCCTCACCTCACCAATCCCATCCAACTTCATCAACAACACCACAGCCATTAGACCTTGCTGCTGCCAAGTTCTTCTTTGAACTTTCGTCAGTAGCAGATCTCTTCACCCCTACTCTTCAAACTTCTCAACCTCCTCAACCTTCTCTTCAAAAACCAAAATCCCTCTTCCACCTCGCCTTCTTTCGGTTCTCTAAGAACCCATTCCCCAATCCTCCCATATCAATGAAACTTCTGACACTGATATGGAACTGGATTCCCCACCAACACCACCTCCACCCTCCCCTATAACCATATCCTCTTCCACCAAAACCATACCAACCCAAGACTCATCCTCTTCTGCCTCCAGAACTCCCCCTCTCCAACGGCCTCCCTTCAGGCCTGCGGACTCTACCTCTGCCAGGACACCATTCACATTGGCCAAGCATCTACTTTCCATCGTGACCAAATTAATGATGAAGTTTTGTCATTGGATGCCATCTACCGGCGGCTAGGCGAGCTCACAAGCATATCTACCGCTACGGCGTGAAGTAGCTGCGGCGGCACAAGGCCAACGATCGGTTGCCACTAATCTTCGACAATTGCAAGAGGATGTCTGGACTCGTTTTGGATAGATGCGACACGACTTCACCGATGTCAAGATCAACATCGAATCATAACGAGATGAAGGTTGCCGTATCATATGCTCCATTTTCTACGAGTTATTCCACGCCATCACTCTCCATCTCGGCCATGGTCGTCCTCCAATTCTGGAACTCAACAACCTCGCTCGCAACTCTGCTCACGATATAATGAATGCCAACCGTGATCGTGATCTGGCCATCATGGAGGAGAAGCAAATGAGGTCTATCAACGTAATGCCGATGGAAGAGAACAGCCGCCTTCGTGAAGAACTCGGACTACCGTTCTCGCTCCACCAGACCTCCGAATGATGCAGATGACGAATACCAACGAAGAATGGAAGAGCTTGAGCGAGAAATAAGAGAAAAGGAGGCTGCAGACAAAGGCAAAGGGAAAAGACCTTGGTAGCTTATGTATCTTTTCTTCCCTTTCCTTTGTATTTATCATATTTTTGAAAACTCTGTTGAATGTAAACATCTTGTTTATAAATACAGATGATTATTGCTTGTTTTTTTCAAAATTGTATTGTTTAAATTCTTGCCGCTTTATTGTTTATCTAAATTAGAATTTAAACAATCGCTTAAATTTATTTAAACCGCCTACCGCTAATGTAGTGATGTTCTTTGACTCTCTTATTCTTGTATGCACTTAGATTAGTCCCTTGCATTTGAGGTGTTATTCTGTTTAATAGAGGCATGTCTTCCGATTACTTTATATATAAAACTTTTTAAGACATGTTATTATCTATTAAAAAGTTTGTTTTAAAGCCATCATTTGTAGTAATGATGACCAGATATAAATAGAAGGAGATTGTTGATTCTTATGTTAAATTTATATCTCGATTAGTACATTACATTAGTTTTATACTTCTGGCTAATCGGGTCACAGATCGATTAGCGTGGCAACCGTGTATAGAACTTTGCCTTGTATAGTTTTTATAGGACTTTTTCAGTTCAACTGAAGACCCCTTCTCGCCTTCGCCACCGAAGACTCGCTCAAAGCTTAAGATCGGTAGACCTCGTGTCCACTGATCCGCTTCTCACGTGTCCTCTCCAAAGGAAAGCTAGTGGATTAATTCAAACTTATTCCCATATATTGTTTGAATTAATCCAATTCATTCCCCGACATGTCAAGCACGAAGGCCTCCGAAGCTGTGAAGCCTTTCCGAAAAGCGTGAAGACTTTTCGTCCCGTCCTGAAAGCAAGAAAAGGCATCTGCCCCCTACCACTTCGCTACATCTCTCGATCCGACACCAAATTGCTCCACCTTTTTGAAGATCTCGTAAATGATTATCTAAGACCGAACAGAGACAACTGCATGTAATCAATCGAACACTTAAAGAATTGCTCGAAACTTCATAAACTCCAAGTCTTTCACCAAGCATTCAATAGATCCTTAACAGATCTAGAAGTCTCGCCGACAACAAGAAGCTCATCAACATTTATTGCTTTATTCTTCTTGTTGTTAACTTCCATTAACTATACTTCTGCACGAATTAAATATCTTTTATTTACAGATATTTAATTCCCTAGACCCAAACACAAGTCAATATTTTGTACACGATCCATTAGGGATATTCTTTGTAATTGATCTAAGTGGAAAACATAGTGCACAATTTAAATACAAGGTTGATCGCTTCTTGGTGGTGGACGTAGCACTCATTATAGTGTGAACCATCCCAAAATACTTGTGTTATTTCCCTACTCTGCCTATTACTTGAACGCTTCGCTTAGTTTCATTGTTTATATTATCCATTTCAAATAGAACTTAAGTAATGTAAAGGTCTACCGGTAGTCCTTATCGGCACTCGGAACAACTTTCTTGAAGGTCTTCCGCTACTTGATTCTTTTCATAGATTGCAAGTAACTTTCAAGGAACTTACTTAAAAGTTTTTAAAGTGTTAATAAGCTATTCAACCCCCCCTTCTAGCTTATTATTGTGCTCATTGGGACCCACAAATTCAAAGATATTTCTTCAATGCAGATGTGAATTTGATCCTATCTGGTATGCATCATATTACAAAAATAGATTTGACACTATATTATTAAGTAAAAAAAAGGAACAACCAATATTAAGAGTTTTTAGATAGGAAAAGGCTCACTAGGATATATTTACATCCTCAACTAGAATGTAAAAAAAAAAAATTGTTTAATACGTCATATACACAACATTTATTCACGTTTGCATTGAAAAACTTATTTAATTTTTTTCTTAAAAAAAAAAAGAGAAACAACCAATCTTAAAAGTTTTTAGTTTTTTCCTTTACTCCACTCATTTAATGTAAAAAGCCTGCTATTCTATGTTAAAGAGTTTGTGCTAAAAAATTAAACCTATAATCCCAATGGCTTTTCAATTATACACTATAGATGCAAGGATATGTGATGTAGCAGAACTGCAGAAGCTGTGTAGAAGGATAAGGATACATCAAATATATGAAAAGTTGTTGACGCGACTAAATTGATTGTCCAAATCCTATTAAAAATACTGAAAATTTGAACAAAGGAGGTCGATTTTCATAATATTACCAGCAGTTACTTTTTTTTTTCCCTATATTTTATCTTTATGTTACAAAGTCACACCATATAATTAATCTTCTGAACATCAATCTTCAACTATCATTGGAAACAATTTACCCCTAAATTATAAAATTTTTTAAATCGAACGTTTTATTTAGGCACTATCATTTCAATTGACAAAATCACATATATTGACACCGTACCATAGACACAGGTATGAAGAATTAGGTTCATGTGTAGATAATTTAAAACTCATGTGTATGTGACTCATAATTAAATTATGATGAAAAAGTAAGGATGAAGTGGTAAAAATGTTGTACTAAAAAAAATTCAAACAAGACAATTATTTTGAAACAGACAAAAAAAAAAACCAGGACAATAATTTTGGAACGAAGGGAGTACTTAATTAATGTAATATGTTGTCTGTTCTGGGTAAAGAGTCTACTATTTCATTTTGTGATGTTTTACTTAAAGAATCTATTTTCAAAAATTAAGACATAAAATGTCATTTTATTACTAATACATTACTACAAGTGTCATTTTCTTAAAAAAATTAACTTTCCAACGGGAACTCTTTGTCCGGAACAGATGAAGTACAGTTTATAAGTTATTTTAGTTTGTTGTAAACTAATGTGGTTTTGATTAGTTAATTTTAAAATAATATTATATTATAAAACAGCTAGGTTCGCACATGTGCAATTGACTAAGGCTGTTAAGAGGTTGAAATTAAATTATCTTAAAAAATTTAACGGTTGAGATTCACCCACACATTCATATGTGTGAGTAGTTATCAATTTTTAATTATCTATTTTTTCTTTCCATATTACAAGTTACCCCATAGAATTAATACTATAAACAGTCACCCTTTTTTTCTTCTCGCTATATTTTATCTTCACATTACAAAGTTACACCCTGCGATTAATCTTCTAAACAGTCACTCCTTATAAAACATTAATCTCTCAACCATCACTTGAAACAATGTACCCCTCAACGAAAATATTTTTTTTAAGCCGCAAGAGATAATGATTTATTTTTTAACTAACATCCTACGACTCAGATTTATTTGGGTTTTCAAGCATGTTAACATCAGTTATTCATCTCCTATATTACGATTTTACAGTTATTATTTTACGGTTTTACAATTATCTTTTTTGCCCATATGTAATTGACTAGGACTATTCAGAGGTCATGATTTATCTTTTTACTAACATCCCACCTAGATTTTTTTTTTAAAAAAAGAATCAATTTTAATTTTTTTCCAACCTGTTTTTTTGTCCGGCCTATTTTTATTGTTTACAAATATTTAGTTTATAGTTTCTTAATTGATTGTTATTGTAATCAACTAAATCTCAATTTGATTTTTGTCCAATTTAGATTTGATTTTTTTAAAAAAAATTGTCTGTATGTTTTGTAATTTTAAATATTTGTATTTTAATTTCTTTATTTTTTAATGTTTTTTGCTTAGTTTCCCTTATTGGTCTGAAATCTTTGTGTTTTCAGTTTCGAAATAGTATTTTGTTAGTTCACTCTGTCTAATTCAATTTATTTTATGATTTTTGTTTGCTGAGATTTCCATATTTAACTTTATTTTGA
This sequence comes from Codonopsis lanceolata, assembly GCA_013146195.2. Classification (NCBI taxonomy): domain Eukaryota; kingdom Viridiplantae; phylum Streptophyta; class Magnoliopsida; order Asterales; family Campanulaceae; genus Codonopsis; species Codonopsis lanceolata. Next base: position 21,065,469 of record CM028378.1, on the reverse strand, counting down.
ATTAACATGTGTATTGTTGGTATGTGCGAGAGAGAGAGAGTGCTTTTGGATGCTTATTTATACTCTTTTAAGATAAATTACACAATTTCTTTAATTTTTAGGATATCTTCCTTTATTAATTTCTTCACATTATGCTCGCTTTACACTCGCTTCATACATTAATCACATCCTTACTAACACAGTGTCATAGGCATGGACACGAAATCTAGTATATAAATATATATAATGACAAGGGTAGATTTATCCCTCCAAAATCACACTTTTGAACTTTTGAGTTACTATTCCACTCTTTCTCTCTCCTATCTTCTTTCTATTTTCTATGTTGTATTTTTTTTTTCTCTCTCTCTCTCTTGTCTCCTCCATATTTTCTCTCTCATAACCACCATCTCATCTCTTTTAATTATGCTTAAAAATTTTCTCTTTTTAAACAAAAAAATAGTAACTAAAACAAAAATAATAGTTCCGGAGTCAAAAAAACAAAAATATAAGAGGTTAGTAAACTAAAAGTAATTTATGGAACAAGCCACTATAAAAATAAAAGTTACAGAATCAACAAAACAAAAATAATTTAATGCGGAGGTTAGTTAAATAAAATAATTTACAGAACAAAAGTTTAAAACAAATTCTTATAAAAAAAATAAAATAAAAATACGTTAGTAAAATAAAAATATTTGATGGAACAAAAATAATAGTTACGGAGTCAATAAAACAAAAACAATTTAAATTGAGGTTACTAAAATAATAAAAATAATCTACGGGAATGAACGGTCCCGGTCTTTGCCGACCTGGGACCCACCAAAGCCGAGAAAGGTCCCATTCTTCTCATGAGTCCTCCAATCACTCTATACCGAGCTAACGTCCAGGAGGCCGAGCAAGGTCCAATTCTTCCCATGAGTCCACCAATCACTCTGTGCCGAGCTAACGTCCAGGAGGCCGAGCAAGGTCCAATCCTTCTCATGAGTCCTCCAATCACTCTAGGCCAAGCTGATATCTACAAGACCGAGCAAGGCCCAATTCTTCTCATGAATCCTCCAATCACTTTAATTGCCCACACACCCGAGCCAACGAGGATCGTGTCGCTATCTTAAGCATATTCGGAATCGGCAGCTATCCCAATGTGGCACACACCCCGATAAAGTCATTTCACTGTAGTTCTGCCTCATCAACTGATCATACGACAAAAGTAAGCTACAGCCGTATACCGCTCCCCGATGCATTTACTCCCCGAATGAGTCACCTAGTCGTGGTCGCAAATGATGAAGGGCCACCCGGATCTGCCAATGAAAAGAGGCCACCTATGTTTCACGGACAAAGATGCACCACTCCAATTGGGTATAAAAGGAAAGCTGAAGACTACTGAAAAATCATTGGAGAAAAAGCAAGAGAATTAAGTATTAGAGAATCCCCTTTCATAGTGTCTCCCAATATCCCGGAAACATACAACCCCGAAAAACAGATGTTTTCTTCATCTTCAGTAAAAAGCTTTAAGTCTTTAGTTCAGTTCAGTTCAAGAATAGTCATTCTAACCCATTGTAACCCAGTGTTAGAGAGGGTTTGTTAATGTACAAAACTTTGATCGCCTGATATCCCACCACACGTATCATCTCCCACCATTTTGTTCTCATCTCGATAAGACAAGATCACCGATTTTGGATCGTTTGGTTCCGTGTCGGAAAAGATTGCTCTTCATCAAGCTTTTAGTTCCTTTTCCACCCTCTCTTTAGCATCCTCCAACAAACGACTCCTTCTACTTAATTCACTTTCCAGAAACACAACTCATACAAACATCTGAAACATGGTGAAATCCAAGAAGTGTAATTCCAAAAATATAACCTCTCGCCCACTCGACCGGAAGAGAGGGCAAGACGAACGAGGAAAGGGCGACTCAAATCATGCGCCGCGCAGGAGTCCGCCCATTACCCAACTGTCACAGCTCGTGCTAGTTGGCAAGGCAGCCCAAGAAAAGAAGGGAAAAGCAGCAACCCCAGGTAATCGTGAAGGAGGCCACTTTTAGGCACGAAGCGCCTCGACACTCGCCAGAGCCAAGCGACCCACGGAGATCAAAGACCACCAACTCGCAGAAGGAATGGGTGGCGAATATTTGTATTGGGAGAATCAAACGAAACACGATCGTGAGAATCCAAAAATTTGAGCCGAATGCCGAACATGAGAAAACAACGGTTGCCCCAAAAGCGCCTACCATTTACATTACCGGACACCGCTAAGCTCACTCGGGCTCGGTATGGTGGAGGCTGGAAGGCCAGGACTTGCCGGTGGCCGGTCAAACCCGTCACATATGAAGGAAGGCAGCCCAAAATCGGGGCTCACACTCGGAGATCAAATGTGCATGCAGCGCAATTCCCCCACCGAGGCGAGAACAACCGCACATAGCGAAGAAGGAGAGTCATTGCGCCCGGCCTCAACTAATCAAGCGTGCACACGGGCCCCACTGCGCCCTCCCGGCCAATGGCGAAGATCCCCAGGATCGATGAGCCCCGCACGTCAGCCCAGGCAGTTGCGATGCCATCTCCCACCGTAGGCTCGACCCCCACAGATAAGCCCATACCTGAGGCCGAGATAAGGGTGTGGATGGAAAAAGTAGAGGCCAAGCAGGCGGTGGGGGCTATCAAAACGGTGACAAAGATAGGAGGTCCATTTGTGAAGCAGCAGTTCGAGATATGGTTGTTCCTTGAAAGGTTAAAATACCACAATTTGGCGACTACGGCGGCACCACGCGCCCTCGACCACATATCGACCGAGCTTAAAATGATAATCGCCACTAAGCTCGGCGATATATGGTGCCTCGTTTTCACGGTACCCTCAAGAAACAAGCCCAACAATGGTATAATGGGCTTCCCTCTAAATCAATATTGTGCTGGGAGGATTTCAGGGCCACCTTCTTGAACAAATTTGCCTCGGCTGGGGCCTTGCCTAAGAGTGAGACTGACTTATCGAGTGTCAACCAAGAGCCGAGAGTCGGTGTTGTCTTATATGGCCGGTTCAAGGAGGCGTTGGCTCAAATCACGATATTCCGGATGCTTACGTCAGAATGTGTTTTGGGCCGGACTCGAGAGGAAGGCTGCCGTCCAGAACTACTAATGAGGCCTCGGAATATCGATCGGCGAGATATTCTTGCCGCCCAGAGGATAGCCTTGTTGGACGGCAGCAACCCGACTGCCTGCCCGGCATCATCCGTCGATTGTCACCGGGGCGACCAACTCATGAGCAAGCAACAAGCGGAAGCGAGCATACCAAGGAAAAGGGAAGCCGAGGTCGGCAAAAAGCCAACAGAGGTAAAGGAGAACCCCGGGAGGGTTTTTGGGGAAAGAAGAAGTGTAGGCGAGACTACGCCCAGGAGGTTTCCCCCACTCAAGTTTCCCCCACTCAATGAGCACCACGTGATGAGCGTCACGCTTTCGCTGAAAACAAGATCTGTGCCCAATAGCAATTGACACGAGAAAAGAGATGCGCATTCAAAATGAGCGCATAGGTCGAAAAAGAGATTGGATTCGAATACGAATCAAGAACAATTGCATCAGTGAAAGAGACAAGAGGTTTGAAAAGAAAGAGCCAAACCAGGGCCCCGGCCAGAAGACCCCTCGAAGGGCAACACACAGGACAAGCGACCCGTTATCAACACTATCCGCCCATAGACCCCGAGCATTACCCAACTGAAAAACACGATTAACAGCCTCACCTACTGCAGCCGAGTCCATGCTGAAGCAGGTGTTATCGGCGTGAAATCATTTTTCACGATCTTTGGTGGCCACCAATGCCATAGCCTGCACTCAACCATTAACACTCCAAGTCAGGATTCACAACAGTCTGGTGAAAAGGGTGTTAGTCGACACAGGAGCCGGGAGGGACATACTATTTTACCCCTGCTTTCTTGCATTAGGTTTCGGAGATTCCAACCTTACCCCATGCCACATCCAGTTGGAAGGGTTCACGGGGCACAAGACCACTTCCAAAGGAATGATCACCCTGAAAGTCGACCTCGGCGAAGGTGACACATGGAGGTGCGAGGACGTCAACTTCCTAGTCCTCGACTTCCCTTCCCCTTACAATGCTATCCTTGGCTCACCGGTTCAAGCGATTTTCCAGATGGTCGCATCCTTGGCCCACCAAAGAGTCAAGTACACCACCCCCAATGGTGTCGTAACTCTGAAGAACGATGTGTAAGATCCCGATTCCCGGTTAGCTTGAATTGCGTGCAATGCTCGCATTTCTTCTTTTGTTGATTGCTCGTTTGGTCTATGAGAGAGTATAAATGTGTATGAGAGATAAAATTAAGACCAAAACACTTTTAAGAGATTTCATATAGTTGTTGACTTGCTAAAGTCAAAAGTCGTAACCCGACGATAGTCGAAATGCGACGCGATCGAGAGTTTATTCGGGTTTTTTGTTCCTGACCTTGATTTGGTCCTAGATCTTTACATGATGATTAAATAACATGTTTAGATGTATTAGACTTCTAATTGGATACATTCCTTAAGTCTCGTGAAGTTTTGACGCTTTGAAGATAGCAATTCTCATTATCGCGTAGTTCGAGATTAAGCCGGGTGATCGTCTCGCCCTTCGGGAGTCATTTTCTCCTATCTGTTGTTCATCATCTGAGAGGCATTCAGGCCTATTTTGTATCCCTTTTAGGTGTTTGCAATCATGGGTTGTTGCCCATCAGTTTGTGGTTTCATTCTACGTTTCATTAGCGAGATGTCGCGCCTTACGTCGGTTTTGCTCCGGGTTGTCTCAGGTGTTATTTATGGGGATTTAGACCCACTTTAAGGGTGGTTTGAGACTTGTTGTGATTAATTAAGAGTATGATAACATTAAGGGTAGAATTATAGGCCGTTTCGAAGCTTCAAGGCTTGCGAATGCATGCGGGAGAGTCCGAGGCCGAGCAAGGAAGCAACAAAGTTGGAATGGCCTAACAACAGGAGGAAGCGCTTGCATGGTATTGACACCATGCGACCGCATTGAAGCTGGTCCCTGTTACAGGATTTCTTTGGGGTTTTGGAATGTTGTCCAACCTAACCCTACCCAAACCCAACCTAACCCACTCCTAAACCCTCCTAACTATCTTAAGACATGTCCTAACCATCTAATTGAGATTTGGAGGTGGATTAGTGTGGGTAATTAAGGAGAAACAAACCTATCAATCTAAACACCACTCACTTACTTTCTAACCCATATAAGCCACAAACACTTCACTTAAACCTCTCTTATTCAGCCTTCACTTCTAAAAAACGGGAGAGAACCTCTTGAGAGCTGAAAGGGGAGTCTTCTAGGGTTTCTTGAGTGTTCTTCATGGGTTCCATAGCTTGAGAGCTCCATTTCTCAATCCACACCATAGATTTGAAGAGGAGATTGAGGAGAACACAACCCACCACTTGGAATTTCGGGATTGTGGCTTGAAGGGGCTGAACCAAGGTAAGTTTCTACCCCTCTTTCTTCTTCTTTTGGCTCCATTGACCCTAGGGAAACAATCATATTTGCTATGTGAGGTCAATGGATGCAATTGTTAGGGTTTGTAGAGATGCCATGAACCCTAGGTTTCCAATTGTTGATAGAACTTGGTTGAACCTATGTGAGACCTTGATTTATATGAAATTCACATGTTAAATGGTCTATTAAACATGGCTATGTGAATTGTTCATGGGTATTGAGCTTGATTGGTAGAGATACTTGGAAGGGGATTTTTGCCCTAATTATGTTTGGCTTATTAACTATGATGGTAAGCTTGATTATTATGTTGTACATGTATAGTAGAGCATATTAATCCATGTTGTGTGATTAAATCATGTTTTGGAGGATATGATTGGTAAGGTGAACCAAATGAAGTTATGCACAAATTGATGAATTTGTTCTATGATTCCTTGGTAAGTGTTTTGTTGGGTTTATGTGAGTTCAATGAACTTGGGAAGATGGCTAATGATGATAGTTTGAACATAGGGGGTATTGAGACCCATGGCTTCTATGCCCTAAATTTTAGAAAGGGTAGATTGGACTCAACGGAGTCACTATAAGTTCTATAATGTGCTAAACGAACTTGGGTTGAAATCCTACGACGATTGGATTTTGTTTGATTAATGTTGAGAAATGCATAGTCTCCAAACTTTATATGGAATTATAATTATGATGGCTTTTTGGATTTGTAGTCTTGGGAATTAAGTCCGAATGACTATTGGGATTTGGTTGTAAACTTTAATGAATCATTACGGTGTGGATTTATAAAACACATAAGGAATGAAATGTGTTAGTAAGACTCAACGGAGTCGTTATAAGGCTAATAAAATGATAAAGAGCCTTGGGTTGAAACCCTACAATGTTTGGGTTTGTTTGGGTTATGTTTGTGCGCACCGGGTTTTTGGTTTGTGTCTAATTGAGACACTCATGTCGTGGAGACTTATTAGAAAAATATCTTGAGCATGCTTGCTAGAGCATGGGACAATAGAGACCTACGTATGGTCACATGTATATTAAGTGAAGAATAAGAAAGAATTCTCTCCTTAAAGATTTTGGTTGCGTATATATGAAAACATTTGTGAGAAGTGACTACGGAGTAGTCATGTTGTTCTTGAGCATGGAATTGGTGATGTCGATCATGTATGACGATTAGGACTATGATTGAGTCCGGTGTACTTAAAATAAAGACTAAAATAATAAGTCTTGAATTGTGGATATTTTGAGACTAACGTAGTAGTCTTCGGTTTGATTTGAGTTGAGGATTATGGTAGACCTCACATTATGTTTTATTAAGCTTGTATGCTATACTTGACTTGGTTGATGACTTGAGGAATAATGAGTACCTCAATATGTAGTTTTTGAACTAAACTTATAAGTTAGTTAAACACATTGATTATATGCAAATATATGCATTGTTCATGACACTTGGTAGAGCATTATGTCCTACTTGATTATATGCAAATATGTGCATGGATGGAATTTCATGGAGCATTATGCCCTATTTGTTTATATGCAAATATATGCATGGTTTATGAGATTTCGTAGAGAACATTATGTCCTACGTGGTTATATGCAATTATGTGCATGGTTTATGAGATTGTTGTAGAGCATTATGTCCTACATGATTTAATGAGCCCGATAATAATGAATTTGGTCTCATTGGTTTATGCAAGTAAATATCTACTTGATCATTTGGTTTAAAGTCCAGCTGGCGGGTTTGGTTGTTGTGTCGGCAATGGGACGATTCATAGTCTTTGGAAACAATCGCTATGAATCGTTGCATTGGGTCCTTTTTCTCCTCACTATTTGGCCAATAGTGGGATGTGGTCTCGAGAGAGAGCCATCTAGCCTACTTTCGAGCTCCCATTTCTCATCCGAGACCGGATGAATGAAACGAGTACTCATTAAGGGAACCGATGAGTTGTGATTATTGGGGACGAAACCCCAGGGTATGATTGATTGGGTATTGAGCCCGGATCTTGGTTTGAGATTGGATCTCATGGTAAGTTGGTTGGGTGTTGGACCCGGTTTTGGTTGTAACGGTTCGATTTACGTTTTCTGTTACACATGTTTATTTATGAGCATTTATATGAAAGATATTATGCTACATGATTTATGTGAGTTTAATGTGCTTTAAAAATTAAGTACATGTTTCTTGTTGGTATACTAGCATGATACCATGATTTTATATGATTGCACATTATGCCATGCCATGACATAATATGCCATAGTTATTTAGAAACTTCTTTGGTCATTATGACTCACTCGTGTGATTGTTTTCCTAGTGTGTGCAAAGTGATCCCGTTAGTAGCGGCGGCTTCGGATAGCAATTTCTAGCAGGTGGTCTTCCGAGCAATAAGCTTGGAGTTAATACTATTATTTTTATTAATTAATTGTGAGACTCGGATGTAAAGTTATGTAGACTTTACTTGGGTAGATTATGTTAGTATGTTATGGTTGTGTATTTGGGAGCCGGTTGTATAGCCGAGCCTTTGTATCCTTAGAATTTTATTCCGTTGTCATTTCGAGCATGTGTGGCTCATTTATTCTAGTTTGTATTATTATTGTTCCTACCTCAGACAGTTTTAGTCGTGAGATCTTGGTTGGTGGTTTAGCATTGATATTACTGTTGTAGTTGAATTGTTCCTCCCGGCATGTTATAGCCGCTGAGTGTTGTTTATCGTTGGGATTTTGTTAGTTGCCTGCCTTGGTTGCCGATGGTTTGTTGCGTGTGTCTAATGTTGCGCCACGCATGGTCGAATTTTGGGCCGAGAGATTTACTATCTCTTTGGTTGTTTATATTTAGGAGCTTGTTAGCTCGGGTCCCATTGTGGTTTTGCTTCCGCAGGTTTTAGTTTTTGTTATCATGTATCGCCGATATGGCTATGTCTTCTTGTCTTGAGCTTGTTGGCTCGTCTTTTGACTCGCACCATTATGCTTAGCAGGTGCTTGTCTGTCCCTTAGCTTGTCCTGATGGCACGACCTTGGGATCTCGTCTTGGGATCCGGGTCGGGTCGTCACAGCTTGGTATCGAGCTATTGGTTAGCTATTTCGCCAGATAGGTTCCTTGGCCTAGTTGGGTTGGTTTTATTGTTGAGATTTTTAACGTCGAGTGTTCCTTGTAGATATATTATGTCAGGAGTTTGGCGTGGAACTAGTTCTAGTAGTCCTCGTTCGAGTACCGCTCGTGGTAAAGAGAGAGGGGAAAACGTTAATGATCCGCGTGTGACTCCTCAACAAATGTTTAGAGGGGAAGACGATTCCACTATACTTGGGAGATTCTTGAAGTTGAAACCTGAGGGCTTCGATGGAGAGCCCGATGCTTCTAAAGCAGAACATTTGTTAGAAAGCATGGAGAAGATCTTTGCAGATATGGGTTGTACGTCAGAAGAGATGGTGACCCTAGCAAAGTTTAAGTTGAGTGTTGCGGTGACCATTGGTGGCATGTGTTACGAGATAGTTGGAGACACCATGGAGTGCCTCAAGTGTGGGAAAATTTCATGATGAAGTTTAGGGCACATTTTATTCCGGCAGTAGTTCGGGAAAAAAGAGAAATGGAATTCATTGCACTAGAACAAGGAGATATGACTGTGGCCCAGTATTCAGCGAAGTTCACAGAGTTGGCTCGTTATTGTGGTTACTTAGTACCAGATGAGGCTAAGAAGACCCATCGGTTTGTAAAAGGCCTAAGGATGAAGTACCGTAGGCTGCTTATCCCATTACAGCTCACGGAGTACCGAGATGTTGTGAATCGTGCTTATGGGATGGAGTTGGACATCGAGGAGTATGCTCAAAAGAGAACCTCGAGGGCTATTAAGAGTGATGATAATATTGGAGAGCAAGTAGAACCTCAGAAAGTTAGTCAAGGAATCGCACGCATCGGTAGACGTAGTGATGTTCCTACCCTAGTCGGGGACGGCGAGGCGGTGAGTTGATATGTAATTTTTGTATGAGGCCGTGACATGCCGAGAACGTATGTTGGCAAGGCAGGCGGGAAAGTGCTTTGCTTGTGGCGATGATCATGTTCGTGAAGATTGCCCGAAGATGAGGGTTAATCGATGCAGGAGTACTAGTCGACAATCGGTGGCTCCAAGAGAGATGGTGATGGTCGACCTAGAGTTTGAGGTCGTGTGCGCGTGGCAGTTGGCCATTGCGGAGTTTGAAACCTATCCGAATAGGAAGGTATGCTCTCGTATATATATATTATACCGTTGCTACTAATATTGTTATTATGAGTACACGTCTTATCGGTAGCTCATGTGCATTCATACATACATTACATGGTGTATTGCATATTATTGGTTTATTGCTTGATTGGTGATAAAACCCCAATGTGGTGTTGGTATGTGATATTGTTTGATTTGTGAATTACGGGTAGGTAATCACACATGGTTTGTGGATTCTTGTGTAGTCTATGTATTTATAGGACTATACTATATATAAAGAGCATTGAGGATGAATTTATGTTACGACGATAGTAACCAATGGTTTTATGGGGTTACAGTTTTGTAGGCCTATATTAAGAGCCGGAGTATGAATATTTGTATATATATGTATATATATATGAAGCATGAATTGTATGACGATACTTATTGGTTTGATATGATACTGGTATATTCTATGGGGATATGTTTAAGGTGAGGAATAATATACATCTATAATATTGTTTATGATTATTATGCGAGTAGGATACACTCGATAAGTGCGAAAGTTAAGTGTTGCGATCTATGGGTTGATTTTAGTGCGTGAACAAGTATGATGTTTCACCACAATTTTATTGAAGTTTTGGCGTTTTGGGGACGCTAGTATATGCGTCGGTTGTAGACTTGGTCTAGAATTTAAGAAAGGTTGGAATTGTGGAGTATAGACGTTACGACGACTAGTAGCCGCGTCGGTACGTGGTGACTTCTAGCGAGTTTCTTGGTTGTGTGTTAGGTACACGACTTTTGTGGTAAATATGATTGTTGTTTGTCAAGGTAATAGACCTTGTTATTTGACTTGATTTCATTCAGTTATGTGCATTAGTTGTAAGGAACACCTACTTGATGCATCTACATTGTACTATATTAAATTCTCATTTCATAATTTTTATCTCCTGCTCATTCATTTCCTTAGTATAGGAGACTATTAAAGGATGCTTAAAACCTTTTTATCATGAACCTTTGCATCCTTGCAACGAAAGCTTTTGAATATCCAATTTAGCCGGTACCCTAAATTGGTTATCAAAAGTGATTCGTTGTTGGACTAGGATTGGTATGAATTATGGTAGAAATTGACTATACCCGTTACCAACTAGAAGGGATATAAATGGAAAGAATTTTCAAAGCATTTCATTGTTGTACTCTTATGTGCTTAACCGCGATAGGGAGATCGCGAGTATTACTTGCGTGGCTTGAAATGTCAACTTGATTGTCCCTTATTTGGTTGAGAATTGCTCTATAGGCAATTATTACTTCTTGTGACTTAAGATCTATTATGCGCGAATTTTATGATGTGCTCCGGAGACAAATAGTTTCGGTAGTTGAATGTTTATGGTATGCTTGAACTTGTTTTCATGCTTAACTTTGGGGTTGCGTACAAGATTTGGTTAGTGTTGTGCGTATGTGTTTTCGCAACTCGAATATGAGTCATATTATTTCCAATCTAAAGAGTTTAGTGTGGTTGTGCCTATGGAGAGGTCCTGAAACCTGAGACTGGATCACGGTAGTTTGATCCTCATATACTTGGTTTGGTTATTGTGATGGTAGACTCGGAGACTAAGTCTAGGTTTATGGTTTTGAGCATCGAGTGTTCACTCGGGATTGTGAGATACCGTAGTGGTGTCTGGGTATTCCATGTTGAGGTGATGACCTAGCATTAGTTTGAGATACGGTTTAGAATTCGGGACGAATTCTTTTTAAGGGGGAGAGGATGTAAGATCCCGATTCCCGGTTAGCTTGAATTGCGTGCAATGCTCGCATTTCTTCTTTGGTTGATTGCTCGTTTGGTTTGTGAGAGAGTCTAAATGTGTATGAGAGATCACATTAAGACCAAAACACTTTTAAGAAATGTCATATAGTTGTTGACTTGCTAAAGTCAAAAGTCGCAACCCGACGATAGTCGAAATGCGACGCGATTGAGAGTTTATTCGGGTTTTGTGTTCTTGACTTTGATTTGGTCCCAGATCTTTACATGATGATTAAATAACATGTTTAGATGTGTTAGACTTCTAATTGGATGCATTCCATAAGTCTCGTGGAGTTTTGACACCTCGAGAATAGCAATTCTCCTTATCGCGTAGTTCGAGATTGAGCCGGGCGATCGTCTCGTCTTTCGGGAGCTTATTTCCCCTATCTGTTGTTCATCATCTGAGAGGAATTCATGCCTATTTTGTATCCCTAATAGGTGTTTACAATCATGGGTTATTACCCGTCGGTTTGTGGTTTCATTCGACGTTTCGATAGCAAGTTGTTACGTCTTGCGTCGGTTTTGCCCCGGGTTGTTTCGGGTGTTGTTTATGGGAGTTTAGACCTACTTTAAAAGTGGTTTGAGACTTGGATGGATTAATTTAATGTTTGATGACTTTAAGGGTTCAATTGTGAGCCATTTTGAAGCTTTAAGGCTCGAGGATGCATGCGGAACCGACCGAGCAAGGGATCAACAAAGGAGTGTATGGTGTGTGGCTTGATGCGCCGCATCATTGAGACCCCAAGCGACCGCATTGGTCCCCGTTACGGATTTTGGTGAAAATTTGAAATTTGAAAGGTTGACCAACTTATCCCTACCCAAACCCAATCTAAACCACTCCTAAACCCTCCCATCTAACCTAAGACATATCCTAAGCATCTAATTGAGGTTTGGAGGTAGATTAAGGTGGTTAATTAAAGAGAAACAACCCCACCCATCTAAACTACACCCACTTACTTTCTAACCAATATAAACCACAAATACACCACTAAAGCCTCCCATATTCAGCCACCACTCCACAAAAACGTGGGAGACATCTTGGGGAGCTTGAGAGAAGAGTTTCTAGGGTTCTTGAAGGTCCATCCATGGATTCCATAGCTTGGGGCCTCCATTTCTCAATCCACACCATAGATTTGAAGAGGAGATTGAGGAGAACACAACACACCACTTGGAATTTCGGGATTGTGGCTTGAAAGGGCTGAACCAAGGTAAGTTTCTACCCCTCTTTCTTCTTCTTTTGGCTCCATTGACCCTAGGGAAACAATCATATTTGCTATGTGAGGTCAATGGATGCAATTGTTAGGGTTTTTAGAGATGCCATGAACCCTAGGTTTCCAATTGTTGATAGAACTTGGTTGAACCTATGTGAGACCTTGATTTATATGAAATTCACATGTTAAATGGTCTATTAAACATGGCTATGTGAATTGTTCATGAGTATTGAGCTTGATTGGTAGAGATACTTGGAAGGGGATTTTTGCCCTAATTGTGTTTGGCTTATTAACTATGATGGTAAGCTTGATTATTATGTTGTACATGTATAGTAGAGCATATTAATCCATGTTGTATGATTAAATCATGTTTTGGAGAATATGATTGGTAAGGTGAACTAAATGAAGTTGTGCTCAAATTGATGAATTTGTTCTCAAATTGATGAATTTGTTCGATGTTGCATTAATAAAGGTTTTGTTGAGTTTATGTGAGTTAAACGAACTTGGGAAGATGGATTTTGATGATAGTTACGAGTATATAGGGTATTGAGACCCATGGCTTCTATGCCCTAAAATTTTAGAAAGGGTAGATTGGACTCAACGGAGTCACTATAAGTTCAATAATGTACTAAGCGAACTTGGGTTGAAATCCTACGACGATTGGATTTCGTTTGGTTAATGAAGTGATACACATAACTTCCAAACTTTAAATGAATTATGATTGTGATGTGTTGAGGGGATTTTTGGTCTTGGGAATTAAGCCCGAATGACTATTGGGATTTGATTGTAAACTTTAAGGAATTATTACGGTGTGGAGTTATGAAACACATAAAGAAGGAAATGCGTTAGTAAGACTCAACGGAGTCGTTATAAGGCTAATAAAATGATAAAGAGCCTTGGGTTGAAACCCTACAATGTTTGGGTTTGTTTGGGTTATGTTTGTGCGCACCGGGTTTTTGGTTTGTGTCCAATTGAGACACTCATGTCGTGGAGACTTATTAGAAAAATATCTTGAGCATGCTTGCTAGAGCATGGGACAATAGAGACCTACGTATGGTCACATGTATATTAAGTGAAGAATAAGAAAGAATTCTCTCCTTAAAGATTTTGGTGGCGTATATATGAAAACATTTGTGAGAAGTGACTACGGAGTAGTCATGTTGTTCTTGAGCATGGAATTGGTGATGTCGATCATGTATGACGATTAGGACTATGATTGAGTCCGGTGTACTTAAAATAAAGACTAAAATAATAAGTCTTGAATTGTGGATATTTTGAGACTAACGTAGTAGTCTTCGGTTTGATTTGAGTTGAGGAATATGGTAGACCTCACATTATGTTTTATTAAGCTTGTATGCTATACTTGACTTGGTTGATGACTTGAGGAATAATGAGTACCTCAATATGTAGTTTTTGAACTAAACTTGTAAGTTAGTTGAACACATTGATTATATGCAAATATATGCATTGTTCATGATACTTGGTAGAGCATTATGTCCTACTTGATTTTATGCAAATATGTGCATGGTTTATGAGATTTCGTAGAGTATTATGTCCTACGTGGTTATATGCAATTATGTGCATGGTTTATGAGATTGTTGTAGAGCATTATGTCCTACATGATTTAATGAGCCCGATAATAATGAATTTGGTCTCATTGGTTTATGCAAGTAAATATCTACTTGATCGTTTGGTTTAAAGTCCAGCTGGCGGGTTTGGTTGTTGTGTCGGCAATGGGACGATTCATAGTCTTTGGAAACAATCGCTATGAATCGTTGCATTGGGTCCTTTTTCTCCTCACTATTTGGCCAATAGTGGGATGTGGTCTCGAGAGAGATCCATCTAGCCTACTTTCGAGCTCCCATTTCTCATCCGGAGACTGGATGAATGAAACGAGTACTCATTAAGGGAAACTGATGAGTTGTGATTATTGGGGACGAAACCCCAGGGTATGATTGATTGGGTATTGAGCCCGGATCTTGGTTTGAGATTGGATCTCATGGTAAGTTGGTTGGGTGTTGGACCCGGTTTTGGTTGTAACGGTTCGATTTACGTTTACTGTTACACATGTTTATTTATGAGCATTTATATGAAAGATATTATGCTACATGATTTATGTGAGTTTATGTGCTTTAAAAATTAAGTACATGTTTCTTGTTGGTATACTAGCATGATACCATGATTTTATATGATTGCACATGATGCCATGCCATAACATAATATGCCATGTAGTTGCATTTAGAAACTTACTGGGTCATTATGACTCACTCCGTGTGATTGTTTTCCCTAGTGTGTGCAGTGATCCCGTTAGTACGCGCGGCGGCTTCGGATAGCAATTTTTAGCAGGTGGTCTTCCGAGCAATAAGCTTGGAGTTAACATTATTATTTTTATTAATTAATTGTGAGACTCGGATGTAAAGTTATGTAGACTTTACTTGGGTAGATTATGTTAGTATGTTATGGTTGTGTATTTGGGAGCCGGTTGTATAGCCGAGCCTTTGTATCCTTAGAATTGATTTCCGTTGTCATTTCGAGCATGTGTGGCTCATTTATTCTAGTTCGTATTATTATTGTTCCTACCTCCGACAGTTTTGGTCGTGAGATCTTGGTTGGTGGTTTAGCATTGATATTATTGTTATAGTTGAATTGTCCCTCCGGCATGTTGTAGCCGTTGAGTGGTGTTTATCAGGTTGGGATTTTGTTAGTTGCCGGCCTTGGTTGCCGATGGTTTGTTGCGTGTGTCTAATGTTGCGTCACGTGCGTCGAATTTTTGGGCCGAGAGATTTACTATCTCTTTGGTCGTTTATATTTAGGAGCTTGTTAGATCGGGTCCCATTGTGGTTTTGCTTCCGCAGGTTTTAGTTTTTTGTTATCCTGTATCGCCGATATGGCTATGTCTTCTTGTCTTGAGCTTGTTGGCTCGTCTTTTGACTCGCACCATTATGCTTAGCAGGTGCTTGTCTGTCCCTTAGCTTGTCCTGATGGCACGACCTTGGGATCTCGTCTTGGGATCCGGGTCGGGTCGTCACAGCCTCAACCAACGGGCATCCAACGTTGATACTAGGTCCGGACAAGTAAGGGCCGAATAAGGAGAAGTGGCCGGAGAGGCTTCGGATGCCGATGAGGTAGATGACATGCCGCTTGCCCGGCGTTTTAAGAAGACGAGCCGTTCTCAGGTGGAAACCATTCATGAGGAAGAAATAGATGACCGAGACCGTGTCCCCCTTGCTCGCTGTTATAGCATGGCTAGAGGCTCTCGAGTGGAGGTCGCACTTGAGGAGGTTGCGGAACCCCATGCAGCCTCACAATCTCCTGGACATACAATGTTGCCAACTGACTCAAGGAATAAGTCATCGCAATCGGTATAAAATGAGCTGACTTCGTTAACCGATCTACAACAACTCAAACAGCATCAAACCCTCTACGCGTACGTGGAAACCCCGAAACAAAATCCATTGTAACGTGCTCCCACTTCCACTCCGGAATATCTAACGGCTGCAACAATCCCACGGGTCTTTGATGTTCCGCCTTCACATGTTGACAAGTCAAACACCTCGACACATAATCTGCAATTTGGCGCTTCATGCCATTCCACCAAAACTACTTCTTCAAATCCCTATACATCTTCGTACTCCCCGGATGGATAGTATATCTTGCCTTGTGAGCTTCATCTAACACAAGTCACTTCACATCCTCAACTAAAGGAACACAACCTCTCCCCATGAAAGTATAAATCCCATCTTGATTCATAGTAAACTCCGGCGTCTCATTCTTGCTCAAACCATCAATGATCTTCACTAATCCTGGATCCTTCCTTTGAGTCTCCTTAATCTTCTCCAATAAAACTGGAATAGCCCAGACACTAGAAAACAACACTCCATGATTAACCTCACTAGGACTCCAATCACGGACATCCTCCAACTTCTTCCATTCCCGAATCATCAAACACGACAAATGAACTTTCCTACTCAAGGCGTCGGCGACCACATTCGCCTTCCCCGGATGATAAAGTATCGTACAATCATGATCCTTCAACTTCTCCATCCATCTCCTTTGTCTCATATTCAACTCCTTCTGTGAGAACAAATATTTCAAACTGTTGTGATCCGTAAAAATTTTGAACTTCGACCCATACAAATAATGCTTCCACTTATGCAACGCAAATATGACCGCTGCCAACTCAAGGTCATGCGTGGGATAATTCTTCTCATATGGAGACAACTTCCTCAAAACAAAAGCGATCACCTTACCATTCTGCATAAGAACACAACCCAATCCCTCTTTCGATGCATCGCTGTAAACCACAAAATACTCATCTCCGCTAGGCAGCGCCAAAACTGGTGTCGTAGTCAACTTCTTCTTCAATTCTTGAAAACTTGCTTCACACTTATCGCTCCATACAAACGCTGTCTTCTTTTGGGTCAAATTCGTATTTGGTGTAGCAATCTTCGAAAATCCCTCAATGAACCTCCGATAATACCCGGCTAACCCGAAGAAACTCCTAACCTCCGTAACTGTAGTCGGTCTCCTCCAATTCATGACCGCTTCAACCTTAGAAGGATCTACCGCTATCTCGGTACTAGAAACAACATGTCCCAAAAATGAGACCTCCTCTAGCCAAAAAGCACACTTGCTAAACTTAGCATAAAACTGCCTATCCCGAAGAATCGATAACACTATCCTCAAATGTTGTGCATGCTCCTCCCGAGACTTAGAATACACAAGAATGTCATCTATTAAAACCACCACAAAAAATTCATCAAGTCCATAAATACTGCCGGCGCATTAGTCAACCCAAATGGCATCACCATAAACTCATAGTGCCCATACCTCGTACGAAAAGCAGTTTTCGGAACATCCTTGGCTCCAACCTTCAACAGATGATACCCGAACCTCAAATCAAGCGTAGAATACACTACTGATCCTTGCAATTGATCAAACAAGTCATCTATATGCGGCAACGGATACTTGTTCTTGATTGTCGCTTTGTTCAACTGCCGGTAATCAATGCACAACCTAAGACTTCCATCCTTCTTCCTAACAAACAATACCGGCGCACCCCAAGGCGATACACTTGGCTTGATAAAGCCAATGTCAAGAAGCTCCTGCAACTGAACCTTCAACTCCTTCAACTCCATAGGTGCCATCCAATACGGCACCTTCGATATCGGTGTAGTCCCCGACAACAACTCGATACAAAACTCAATCTCCCTATCCGGTGGCATCCCAAAATCCTTAGAGAAAACATCCGGAAACTCATTCACCACTGGAACATCTTCTAAGTTCGAAGTAGAAACCCGTTTATCAATCACACAAGCTAGATACCCCGTGCAACCACATGACAATAATTTCCTAGCCTTTAGAGCAGAAATGACACGCAAACCACTAGACGCGTTATCACCCAAGAACATAAATTTAGGAACACCCGGCATATCAAATGTAACCCTCTTACTAAAGCAATCAACCAAAGCATGATAAGCGCACAACCAATCCATACCGAGTATCACATCAAAATCATAAAGTGGCAACACAACCAAATCCGCATGCAAAACATGTTCATCCACAAGTATATCGCATGCTTTATAAACTTCCGAAGCCAATAAACATTCCCCAAGTGGGGTAGAAACTTCAAGCACGTAAGGCAAAGACTGAGGCAATACACGCAAACGGTCAACAAAATGTGATGTAACATACGAATGTGATGATCCTGGATCTATAAGTACTCGTGCTTCACTATCGTAGATAGAAACGGTACCTCAATAACCTGCCCGATCGACTCAGGTACTCCCCTCTGGTCTAAAGCAAATACACGTCCCTGCACCTTTGCCTTCCCATCACTATCCCTCTTAGTCCCAACAGTAGGCTGACTCGATCCTCCTGGCTGATTACCCTTCAACTTAGGGCAATTCCTCTTCATGTGCCATGCAGCTCCACAATAGTAGCACTCCACCGGTGCCCCACTCTTGCTCCAACATTTATCCTCCGTGTGCCCCGTCTTTGAACAATAGGAGCATACCACAATCATGCTACGATCTCCCTGACTTGGTGTAGAAGCAGTTCCTCTACCACCTGACTGATTCCTTGCCTGCCATTCATGATTAAATTTACCATTTCCCTTCCTGCGATCATTGTTCCCATTATGATTCCCTCAGTTACCCGATCCATTACCTTGTCCCGAAGACTGTCTAGGCTGTGAAAAAAACGCGAATTACCCATGACACGATGCTCCTCGATGTCCCTCTCAATCGCATAGGCTCTATCAACTGCCTTCCTATACTCCAAGAACTGATGAGATAACAGCTGTCTCCTATACTCAGTCTTCAAACCTTTCACAAATTTCTGAGTTATCTTCGCTTCATCCGGAATCAAATGAGTGCAATAGCGTGCTAGCTATGTGAACCTCGCTGAATACTGCGATATAGACATACTTCCTTACACTAGGTCAAGAAACTCCTTCTCCCTCTTCTCCCGAACAACCTCTGGTACATATGAAGCTCTAAACTCCCGTACAAAGTTAGGCCATGTGTGGGGAACTCTAAGCATGTCCCAACTCTCCCTAAGCACCTGCCACTAGTGCTCCGCAGCGCCCTCTAGCTTAAACACTGCTAACACAAACCTTCTGCTCATCATCACACCTCAACGGTGCAAATATCTTCTCTAGGTCCTCGATCCACAACTCGGTCTTCCGAGCATCCAGCTCCCTATCGAACTGTCATGGAAAGCTTCACGAACTTCTCAAGCATCGAATCCCCGTGATGTCCGCATTCTCAGATCTGCATCCAACCCTGGCGTGCTAGCCGTAGCTCTGGCCGCGTCCCAGTGATGGTTCATCCCTACCAAAGCCCCTTTGATTCATCTCGTTCATCATCGCATGCATACCCCTATACATGGTAGCCTAGAATAGCCTCCTCCGGAATCTGCCGGATACCAAGTGGAGGAACCTCCGGCCGACGGCTCATTAGTCTCTCTACCACCATCTGTGCCTCTACCGGCACTACCTCTGGTGCTAGTACTAGCTCTAGTGTCAACCATCTTAACCTACAAGAACACTCTTTGTTAAGATAGAACTATCAAACAAAACCAACCTCCTATGCCAAGGAACCTATCCCGCGAATAGCTAACTTATAAACATAAGCTCTGATACCAACTGTGGCGACCCGACCCGGATCCCAAGACGAGACCCCGAGGTCGTGCCGCCTAAAAAGGCACATAACAACAACAAATATCAAATAGTGGATAAGGTCATAACGGCAATACGCCAATAACTTTAACACATGCAGAAGCATAATATAATTAAATGGTGGCACCCGAGCTAACAAGCTCAAACTAACACAACCTTAGAGATAATGAATCTCTTGGTCCAAAAATACAAATCATGTGACGCAACATTAGGCACGTATAACAAAACCACCTGTCATGCAATAACAATTTATAGCAATTATATACCAAGTCATCGGCGACGTTACAGCCGGAACCCAACATTAAACTAAGTCTACAACTCTAGTCTAACATGCTTAACGGCTAAAAACATGCTGGATAACAAACATAATAAGTTAACCAATACATGATTAAAACAACTAAAGCATGATCATCATAATTACAAAAGGCAAGACTAACACAAGTCGGCTCCCAAAAGATTAAGTACTTATTAACATAAGTACAAATATCAAACACATAAAGTCTTGCTACCCCTCATAAAGTTTACATAACTTTATGTTCCCATCGTCCTTGCCAAAAGAAAAGATACTAAAACTACAAGGTAGCAACCTCATCAAAAGCTTCACCAATGCAACTCGAATATCACTTCGATCCGCTCGCACGACTCGGATCTAGGGAAAACAATCAAAACAAATAGGAGTAAGTCATAAAGACTTAG
Organism: Codonopsis lanceolata; assembly: GCA_013146195.2. Classification (NCBI taxonomy): domain Eukaryota; kingdom Viridiplantae; phylum Streptophyta; class Magnoliopsida; order Asterales; family Campanulaceae; genus Codonopsis; species Codonopsis lanceolata. The sequence continues at coordinate 21,044,970 of CM028378.1, read as the reverse complement.
CAAGTTACTAACATAACTTCCTATCATGGCATCATGCTCAACAATAATAATTCATGCTATTGGCATAATATACATTTCATAAATAATCATGGCAAGGCATTCATACTTAACAATCTTGAATATCATGTTATCAACAAGTATAACATTTCATTAAATCATTCAACCATCATTTCATATCATATCATATTCACGTAGCACGTTATTCACATATAAGCACTCGTGAGTCAATTCATATAAAAAGGGATATGATACCGTTACCATTTTTTCTACCGTGTCGCTCCTGCAAAAACACGTGCAAATCATATGTGTCCTCGATACCCAAATCAGGTATCGACGTCCCCCAGACATTCCCCTGCTCGAGTTCCATAGTTATCAAAGTCATGTTTCCATACTACAACTAAGATTTAACTACTTCCCTACCATGGCCATCGATAGAGGGGTGTGCGCAACCCGGCACGGCGATCCATCAAAATCATGAATCCCACAATCCGTGAAGAAGAGCTATGTTAACTTACTAATGATGAATTTGAATGTATGGACTCATGCATGAAACAAGCTAGCAATGATTCAAGGTTTTACAAACAGAACCTTTATGCTTCAAAACTTCTAGAGTACTGTTAGAAATCTCATCATCACAAGTATTGTTGGAATATAAACTACTATGATTTTGGATTTCTTTAGAAATGTCAATGCTCCATATGTAATCCCTTTCTCAGGAATGTAAGATTCATCCTTTACCCATGATGATCTGGTGAATCTTCATTCTCCTCAAAAATCATGTCTCATTGCAAAACGTTTCACAACAGTAGACCTTATATTTACTATTGGCATGATGACCTTCTAAGGAACTAAAAGATCTGCACCTCTATTCCGTGTTAGTACTTGATGTCCGATGTTTCCTCTCATCAAGACAACTGCTAGAGATCTTTTTTCTTCTCTTGTCTTGATCGATGACTTCCTTACCCTAAGGATAGGCATCATCTTAATCAATTGACCAAGAAGTTTAAATATGTTCTTTCAATTCTTCACTTGCCTGATGCTGCAAATTTCCATTTCACCTCTAAACCTTCCTGAATAGGGATTCTGTTGAGGAGAAGTTGATAGCTAATGAAGCCGAATTTCCTTCCAATAGCCAAGGCACTGGACCCCGGCCTCTTCACAGCACATGCAAAAAGATAGTCCTGCCATTTCAATAAGCAGATCAT